>JAPVLO010000005.1:10915000-11515000 GCA_027257055.1 Cephalopachus bancanus | reverse complement strand
GCATGGGGGAGGAGCGTCTGTGTCCCCAAGTCCCATGAGAGGATAGTCTCTGCCCTTCCCGGGACTGAGGAGTTGGCACTGGTTGGCATCTTGTCTCCAGTGGCAGGGCTCTGTTCCAGATTTCCACTCCCTGCCTTCCTTACGGTTCCTCCTGCTTTTGCCCTGTCTGCTGCCGCAGGTGATGATGTGGGCCAGGTGCCAGGTCGTGAGGAGCAGCTGTTCTTTGCTGCCTTCTCTCAAGAGAGCCCCAGGAAGGGCAGACGATTCTGCATGCTGGGGGCTATAATCTCAGGGTGGTGGTGGTTTGCAGTCACCTCCTTAGGAGAGCCCTGGATACATGAGCACAAGTCTCCCCTCAGGCCTAGTTTCACTCATCCACTGGCACACTCCCACTCATGCAGAGTCTTTATGGACACTGGCTTTTGTGGAGACTCTCATACTCCGACCTGTTCCATCGCCATCTTGCCTCCCGCCAACTTTTTTTTTTTACAAGAGCTAGCCGGGCTCGGTGGCTCAGCCTGTAATCCCGCGCCTTTGGGAGGCTGAGGTGAGTGGATTGCCTGAGCCCGCGGGTTCGAGACCCACCTGGGCAGCGAGACCTCATCTCTACAAAAAAAAAAAAAACATCAGCCAGGCGTGGTAGCACATGCCTGTAGTTTCGGCTACTCGGAAGGCTGAGGCGGAAGGATCACCGGAGCCCAGCAGGTCGAGGCCACTGCACTCCAGTCTGGGCGACAGAGTGAGATTCCAACTCAAAAATAAATAAATAAATAAATAAATAAAGAGCTAACCTTCTCTCATACCTCAAACATTTTAATTTGTTTTTCTTATATATTGTAAAACTGGTAAATGTTATATTAATTGTTACTGTTTTCATGAAGCAGCATCAATTGAAATATATGTAATAAATTTTTGTATTGCTTTATGGTATTTAGAAATTAGTCAGTTTTATTTTTGAACTCTTCATTGTTGAAAATGATTGCATCAAAATTGTTAAGAAAGTGCGGAGTGATAATTGCTAATATGATAATTATTAATTACTCAATTATTCATTATTCTTTGGATAACTGTATTTTATTATGGGAATTTTTTTAAGACAGTGTGTGCCTTTTATGGCATGTCAAAGTGTTTTTCCAGCCCATTGGTTTTTAAATCCTTTTTAAGGACAGTGGGATCCTTTTATTCCCTCAGACTAAATTTTGTTTGCAGCCACAATGTATAAAATAAATCAAAGATGATTTGGATTTGACAACATGGAACCCTGAGCACCCTTTAGCCTTTTGTCCCTTTTCAGAAAGCAGTATTAAAATCAGGATTCTAAGTCGTCTCTAGAAAATATGCTTGGTTGTAACAATAATTTTTAAAGAAAGGTCATAAGTTTTTACAATTATATAATAATAATAGCAGTAGATACGTTTTTCTTGTCCTTAATAAATGTCTGAAACAGATAAAACTGCCTTGCATTTATTATCGCATTGAATTCTCTCAGCAGCCTATGAGTCAGGTACTATTATTCTCATATGACAGATGAAGAAAATGAGGTTCGTTGGAAAATGAAGTTAAATGTTCAGGTCATGCTACTAGTGCACCTTCAAATTCACACCATGCAAGTGTTAGAATCTCTACTAACCACTGTAACATATCATTTTATTTACATTTTGTTTACATTAGTGTTCTCCCTTGATCCTCATTAAAAAACTGTTTTATAGGTTTCATTATTTGTCATTTTACAAATAAACAATTGTAAAGCACCTATATTCTTTCTTTAAATCAAAAAAATATATTTACTGAATACCAACTATTTGTTCTTTGTCAGAGGTTGGCAGAATTTTTCTGTAAAGGATCAGATAGTAAATATTTAAGGCTTTATGGGCCTTATGTTCTCTGTTGAAGGTACTTCAACTCAGCTATTATAGCATGAGAGCAGCCATGGGCAATATATGAACAAATGGGTGCAGCTGTGTTCCAATAAATCTTTATTTACAAAAACAGGCAGCAGGACCATTTGGCTTACAGGCTTGCAGGTTTGCCACCTCTGTTCTATGTTGCGTCATGAGATTTTATTTGTAGTGAATGCGTGATGATCTCAAAATGCTGTCTAGGGAAATTTCGAAAAGTATTTTGAAGAATATTCTAAAAGAAAGAAATAGTTTGTGTTGCTTTCTTTGCAAGTGAGTATTATAAATTCAGCATAATTAGCTATATATTATCACCATGAATATTTACTTCAAATTTTTTATATTACAGAATATATAGAATATATTGTTAGCTAAGGAATGTGTCTGTGGAATCTGTAAACTTCATTTATATATGCAGTCTCAAAAATATTCAGTAAAAAAGTGCTTTCTCCATTTACTTTTTAAAATATACCCTTTTATTTTTAGAGCAGTTTTAGGTTTATATCAAAATTGAGTGGAGAGTAGAGAGATTTCCCACATACTCCCTATCCCCACACAGGCACAGCCTTTCTTATTATAAACATCCTGCACCAGAGCAATAGATTTGATACAATCAATGAACCTACAGTGTCATACAGAAATCACTGAAAGTTCCTAGCTTATAATAGGGTTAACTCTTGGCATTGTACATTCCATAGGTTTTAACAAATGTTTAATGACATACATCTACCATTATGGTGTCATGAAATAAAGTTACACTGCCATAAAAATCTTCTCTTCATCCTGTTTATCCCTCTTCCCACTGGCCACAACCGATCTTTTTACCATTTCCGTAGTTTTGCTTTTTTGTAACATATTGTGTAGTTGGGTCTGTTGTGTAGTTGGAGTCTTTTTGGATTAGCTGTTTTTTACTTAGTAATATGTCTTTGAGATTTCCCTATGTCTTTTCTTGGCTAGATAGCTCAGTTATTTTTAGTACTCAATTATATGCCATTGTCCTGGTGTACCACAGTTTATTTATCTATTCACCTTCCAAAGAACATGTTAACTGCTTCCAAGGTAGGCAATGATAAATAAAGCTGCCGCTGAACATTTTTGTGCAGCTTTTGTGGGGAGATAAGTTTTCAATTCATTTGAGTAAATATCAAGTAGTGTGACTGCTGGATTATACAGTAAGAGTATGTTTACTTTTGTAAGAAACTGCCAAAATATCTTCTGATGTTAGCTATATTCTAGTAATGTATGAGAGTTCCTGTTGCTCTACATCCTCATATCCTTCTTCAGCATTTCATGTTATCCATGTTCTAGATATTGACATTGCGATAGGTGTGTAGTAGTATCATTGCTAAGTTGCATTTTTTTAATGGAATTTGATATTGAACATCTCTTCATATGCTTATTCATCTAATAGAATTTTATATTGAACATCTCTTAATATGCTTATGCATCTTTGGTGAGGTCTCTTTTCAGGTCTTTCACCCATTTTTTAATCAGGTTCTTCATTTGCTTATTGTTGGGTTTTGAGGGTTCTTTGTGTATTTTGAGTAACAGTCCTTTATCAGATAGATCTTTTGTAAATATTTTCTCAAAGTCTATGACTTGTCTTCTCATTCTCTTAATTCTCTTAGCATCTTTCACAGAAGAGTTTTTTTTTTAATTTAATAAAGTCCAGTTTATTTCTTTCATAACTAGTGCCTCTGGTATTGTATGTAAAAAGTTATTGCCATATCCAGGGTCACCTGAATTTTCTACTGTGTTATCTTTTAAGAGTTTATAGTTTAATGGCTTATGTTTAGATCGGTGGCCCATTTTCATTTTACTTTTGTGAAAGGTATAAGGTATCTAGATGAATTTTTTTTTCATGTGGGTGTCCAATTGTTGCAACATCATTTGTTGAAAGACTTATTAACTCTTTGCTCCTTTGTCAAAGATTAGTTGACTGTATTTATATGGGTGTATTTCTGGGAGTTCTGTTCTATTGATCTGCTTGTCTTTTCTTTCATTAATACGGTACCTTCATTACTGCAGCTTTATAGTAAGACTTGAAGTCAGGTAGTGTCTGTCCTCTGAGATTGTTCTTCTCTTTCAACATTGTGTTTGCTATCTGAGTCTTCATTTAATTTGAAACCATGAGTTAATAAAATTTTACATCATAATTTTTTTTTTTTTTTTGAGTTGGAGTCTCACTCTGTCGCCCAGACTAGAGTGCAGTGGCCGCTCCCGGCCACTGCAGCCTCGACCTGCTGAGCTCCGGCGATCCTTCCGCCTCAGCCTTCCGAGTAGCCGAAATTACAGGCGCGCGCTACCATGCCTGATTTTTTTGATTTATTGTAGAGATGAGGTCTCGCTGCCCAGGCGGGTCTCGAACCCGCGGGCTCAGGCAATCCACTCACCTCAGCCTCCCAAAGGTGCGGGATTACAGGCTGAGCCAGCGAGCCCGGCTTTACATCATAATTTTTAATTGTGATGCCATTTCTTCCATCACAAGAGTACTTTTTCTAATTTATAATAGATTTTATTATAAATGAGTATGTTAAAGATTTTTATTCTCTTTTAGAATAATGGAGGTTAAATTATAAATACTTTACTGTGGACCATATGGTAGATATTTTATCTTCCGACTCTAGCCAGCAAAACATCTACCTCTTCTTGCAGTATCTTTTGTCATTGAACAGCCTTGCAAGTATTATGAAAAGTCTTAACAGTCTACTTATAGAAATATTGTTGTATTGCCTGAAGTAATTAAAGTAATTGTTATTCCTCTATCACAAAATGACCAAAGAAGAAGGTCATTGCTGAATTAATATGGAACAGAAGTTTGTATCTTATCAGAATAAATCACTTTTTTAGGGTAAAAAAAAAAGAGCAGTTTTTGCGGATGTTTTCTTAGTGAAATTGATAAATACACGTATCCGTGTACAAATGCACACATAAACACATACTGTTGTGAACTCCAACTTGTATAAGTAAATAGCTTTATAGTGCTATTACTGCCAGTACCGGAGCTATCTTGAGGCTGTGGAAGCTATGGATCGTTCATATTTTGGGAGTTATAGTCATTATCAGTGTTCTCTAAATATATTTGTTATACTACCCTAACTTCTTTATGATATTACATTTTAAAATATTTCTTTAAAAAATAAAATGAGCTTTATCTCTCAATATTGGGAAAACTAGCAATTGTATCTTCTAATGTAGTTGGATCAAAATGTGGATAAAAGTACTTTAAGACATCCTAGGAAGTCTGTCTCCTTGCCCTCTTCTGTCCTAGTTCTTTCATTGTAGTAGAGGTTCAGATGTCCCCTTGGAAATCATGATTTATAAAGTATAGATGCTGTCTGAGGGTGTTTAGCCAGTAGAGATGAGCTATTATTGACAACTCTTTTATTCTAAGTATAATATGAGCGCTGATTGAGGGCAGACTCTTTTTACAGGAAATTCTGGTAGGACAAAGTTGGTTGGAAGGCTAGATCACAGCACTGGTGCCTGATTAGAAAGGACAGACTTGGATACGATACCCCAGGGAAGGCTTCAGGTGACCAGGAATTGGGTACTCTAGGGCATGAGAAACCCAGAAATGGAGAATGTACACAGCTCAGGCAGAAGTTGGAGACAAGCATTACCTGTCTACTTTTTGTGTGCATACCACGCCACCCATGACTGCCAGCTCTTTAAGAAGGAGTGACTTGTAAGCTGTCTTTGGTCTCTTGCCGTCTTGCTTAGCTAAAAGTGCAGGGGGTGGTTGTGTAAGTATAATTATAATTTGAAGCCTACTGACAAACATTTGGATCTGAGGTTGTATCTAGATCTGTACTCAAGTCTCTGCCTCTAAATAAGAATTAGAGAGGATAACTATGACTCTTCTTTCGACTGTGGGCCCTAAAAAGGGAACTTAGGCTGCACGTCCCACACTTTCTATTTTTGAATGATTAGTGTTGATGTTTGTTTTCCGTAACAGTAGAAATTTTAGGTTTTGTAGAAATATCTACATATCTCCTATACTTTTCTTTAACTATAAAAATAAAATGAAATATTAAAACTTTTTACAGTTTCTTATTATTTTACCATTTTAACACTATTATTATAGTTTTATATATCTCTCACTAGTCTTTTATTCATTTGCACATGTGCCTTTTAATTTTGCTCGTTCAAACTTTATTTTAATTATTAGTTATAATCTATTACTAAATTATAATTATACTAGATTATATATAGTTTTATAGTCACTCTTTTCCTTAATGAATAATAAACATTTAAAAATATTTCTACATGGTCCTCACAATTATAATGTCTGCAAAAGAGAAAAAGGTGTCTTTATCCTGGTTCTAATTTTCAGATACTATTGAAATCTATTTGGACTTTTAATCTTCCCAATCCTCTGACAGAAGCATGATTATTTCCTTTTGTTAAAAGGAGCAATGAACCCTAGGAATGTTAAGCAGCTTCCCAAGGTCATACAGCTAGTTAAAGGTGGCACCAGGATTTAAATGTAGACCTATGTGTCGATAAACCCATAGCATCTTCAGAACTTTACACTGCCCCTTTGCCATTAAGCTGAATTGGCTGTTCCTCTATTATTGGTTATTCTTCAGTTATGCAGTGCTTTAAATATTGCAGTTTTCTATTATTAAAGATTGTGCTACTGTAGTAATTATCATTCTACCTGTTATTTTTTGTTTAAAAATTTACTTTGGGTAAATTCCCTAAACTGGACTTCTGATACAAATGACCACATTTTGTGGTCTTGCCATATGACCCTGTACTGTAATGTGTTCCCAGTCAGTTTAAACATTTTGTTGATACAGCAGCCCTACACAGGATTTTATAAACATATGCCATAAGCCATTTCTTCTGACTAGTGTTATCAGTGTAGTGCTATGAAAGGTTATAGACTAATGTATATTTGCCATTTTGAATTTTGTAATCTTAAACCATATACAAGGAAGGGGTGTCATACCAGTAATTTTTTTAAAAATTGGGAATTGTTACCTTTAAATCATGCTTACAATAGCACATGTATTGCATACCATATTGTTTATGATTTGGTTTGGGTGTGTACCTATTTTCTATTAGAAAAATCTATTCTTCCCTGCATTTTTGTTTCATACTGTGACACTGTGGTCTTTTGTCCTCTGCAACATATTTTTAAAATGTGATTTAGCTGTGATTCATATCTGTCCTAGCCAGTTGATCTGTATTTTGCCTATCAGCCTCCTACTGACACTTTGGATAGGATAATTGTTTGGAATGGGGGTCTGTCCTGTGCATTGTGTCCACTGTAAGTTGCTTAGCAACATCTCCATTTCTATTCAGTAGATGCCAGTATCTCTCTCTACCCCGAATATGACAACCAGAATTGTGTTCAGATATTATCAGATGTTGCCACGGGAGCATGGATTGCCCTGGTTGAAAGCTTTATTTAACGTGAGGTTTCTTAGCCTGGCTCAGTAGCTCAGCCTGTAATCCCACACATTGGGAGACCAAAGTGAGTGAATTGCCTGAGCCCGTGGGTTCAAGACCCACCTGAGCAACTTGGTGAGACCTCATCTTTACAATAAATCAAAAAAATTAGCCAGGCGTGGTAGCGCGCACCTGTGGTTGCAGCTACTTGGAAGGCTGAGGCGGAAGGATCCTCAGAGCCCAGCCGGTCGAGGCTGTGGTGGCTGGGAGTGTGCCACTGCACTCCAGTCTGGGTGACAGAGTGAGACTCCAACTCAAAAAAAAGAAAGTGAGGTTTCTTGAGGCATTTCTTAGATATCTTTCTTAGCAAATGAATTTTCATCTAAATGTATGTAAAATCTGCCAATGATAAATATTAGAACATCATGTGAGAGAACCAAGATATAAATTTGTCTCAACTGGTCAGTTTTCAAATTCAGTACAATACAGTTTCTCATAGTTAAATGTAAAATCTTGCATTTAAACTCAAATAATATATTTTATAGTAGAAATTAAAGGAGACTTATCTTGGAAAAAAATTTGATAATTTTTCTTGACCATGAATTCAGTGTAATTTAAACAAGTGTTATGTACTTTTTGAAAATAATGAAATCTCAAGTTTCATTATCAGAGAGAAAAAATTCAAATCAAGAAAGGTGAAAAATCTGTTGTAATTTGACTTATCACCAAGTACTGTGATTACTTTGTATCACATTTTGAGAGCATCAAGAGAAGTTTGTTACGATTATGAGAAGTTCAGAATTCGTGTAATTTGAGTAATGGCCAAGACAAACCAGAGTGGTAAGATTGGAGGAGAAAAAAATCCAGGCAGGATTTGGGAGAGATGGATGGTATTGGAAAGGCTGTGACAAGGAAAAGAGTGTATATTCTGTTTTGCACAAAGAGAATTAGAACCAAATAGTAGATGTCGTAGAGAACTAGACATAAGGAACTACAGTGGTCCTAAAGTGAAATAGACTGGGTTGCAAAGGGGCTGTTCTTCCTTTGTCCATAGCTGGACGATGTCTGGGACATTGTGAAAGTGTCATGCATATTGGGACAAATATTAACATGAACCTCTATAGTGCTCTCAATTTTAAATCTACAGTTTATGATAATTCTACTCTTTTAGTAATAACTGTCTATTATACTTTAGTTTCATTCTATTAAAGATAAAACTTTAATTTTTATCTTTTGTTAAAATATTGAACTCTAAAAAATAAATATATATGAATAATATAAAAGAGACTGAATGAGGAAATAGTTCAAACAAATTTAACCCTTGGACCTTCCAAAAAAGCAAAAATGGAAGAAAAAAAATAATCACTGCTAAATTCTCTGCAAAGAGCTAACTTTTGTTGTTGTTTATCCTTCCTTTTTTTTTTTTTTTTTGAGTTGGAGTCTCACTGTGTCGCCCAGACTGGAGTGCAGTGGCCGCTCTCGGCCACCGCATCCTCGACCTGCTGGGCTCCGGCGTACCTTCCACCTCAGCCTTCCAAGTAACTGGAATTACAGGCATGCGCTACCACGCCCGGCTGATTTTTTTTATTTATTGTAGAGATGAGGTCTTGCTGCCCAGGTGGATCTCGAACCCAGGGGCTCAGGCAATCCACTCACCTCAGCCTCCCAAAGGCGCGGGATTGCAAGCTGAGCCACCGAGCCCGGCTATCCTTCCATTTTTAATGCATTTTATTCCCTTAATTTACTTTTTTCACCATTATTCCTGTAGTTTCTCTAAGTAGCATTTAGTATCTACTGAAATAAATCTAGTGTATTTCTCCATTCAAAAAAATGACACAACCATAAATAGAAACATTAACATTAAAATGTAAATAAATGGACTTCTGGCAAAATGGCGATGGGACAACGCGGTCTGTGAAAACCTCTGCAAAGGAGAACTGCAGTGGGTCTCTGACTCTCGCCCTGGGGGCTATGGACACCAATATCACAGCCTGCTCCTCATATGGAGCTCAGCCTTTGCCACTGCTGGGGCATCGCAGCGGTCTGGACAGCCACTGCAGTGGAGATGCAGCTGCCACAGCCACTGCCACTGCCGCCGGTAGCACATCACACCACCCAGGCCGGAGGCGATCCATAACTTCAGTACTTGAAGCCCCTTCAGGGAAGATCTGCTGGGATCGCTGCCACCTATCCTGCGACCGAGACGTCCTGCCCGCCGTAAGTCTCCTGCTGACTGCCCTGAGACAGGCTGCCATCTTGCCATATTCAGCCTCTGCTGTCCCTGTCCGGACCCACCCCCTCTGGGGCGAGCAGCCGAGATAGCACCACCTGCTGGCGATTCAAGGTAACAACACCGAAACGGGAGAAACAAGCTTGATAAAGACATAGGCCAGAGTGGTGAACAGAGAGTGATCCGAACTGTCCTTCACAGCAGACCAGGGGCAACTGACCCTAACTGCAAACTAATTTACCAGCTTAAAAAGAAAACTAGAAATCAGACCTGAAAGGACATTGGACTTAAACAAAATGTCTCAAAGTGTGCTTCATTGATTCTGTTCGTTTAATGACTTAATTCTATTCCTACTGTATTGTTCCTTTTTTTCTTTTTTCCTCTTCTTTTTCTTCTCTTTCCTTCTCTCTGTAAACCATATCTTTATATAGAGGAACACCACATTAATAAGGTGGTTGGATAGCTGGTATGTTAGCATCACTATATGTTTTATTTTTGTCTGTATGAGAGTTAGTTCGCCTGTAGCTGTGGTCTATTGTTTTTATCTGTTTCAGTATAGGCCTCTCTCTCTATTTGTTGGCACACTCGTTTGTTTCCCCCCTTACTCCTCTATCTCTCCACCCCGTTCTTCAACCCACTGTCTGCTCCATTCTCTCCCCTCTGCTAGCCACATTTTATTTCAGGGAGTAAACCTACAGCCCCACTGCACGGACAGATTCCAAGGCAGTGGGAAGTGGGTTCCAGATTATTCACACACCTGTCAGCGAATACCAGGACCTGCAGATAGATTTTGGAACACAGCTCCACCCTTAAGTAAATCTCAAAACTGCAAAAAGGACCACCCCCAACCTACAGTCCAACTCCAGAATTGAACAAAGTAAGAGGGCATACATAAAGAATAGGAGATTGAACAAACAGAAGTAAAACCAATCCCTTTACCCCTGAATAACAGAATTAAAGAAGATGGTGACGTGGAGGGAAGGAAGAAGTAAGGAGGGGGAATAACCGCACAAATGAGGAAAAATCAAAAGAAGAATATAGGTCTCACACAGACCCCTGGGAGATCAGACACTGAGAAAACAGATTCTGGAACACAAACAATGAAGAGCCCCCAGAATGACTGGTTACGTGCAACAAACCCAGACATCAAGACATTAATGGAGAGAATTTTAAAAATTGAGGAGAGACGAGGAAAATAGGAAGGAGCTGATGTCAGAAATGACAGCAGGAAATAATACTGCGATGGAAATGAACAACAGACTAATAAGCATGGAAAGAAGAATCAGCCAAGCAGAAGTAAGAATCTCAGAGCTCGAAGACCAAAACACAGAACTAACCCAAACTGTCAAAAGCATAGAAAAGAAGTTCAAAAAGACAGAACAAAACCTGCAAGAGATGAATGATCACTTCAAGAGACCAAACCTAAGAGTAATTGGGCTTCCTGAGGCAGAGAGAGAAACAGAAGCCACACTGGAACAAACATTTCATGAAATCATTCAAGAAAACTTCCTTCATCTCATCAAGCATGAAAAAATTCAAACACAAGAGATTCAGAGAACCCCTGCAAGACAACAAATGAGAAGACCAACTCCCAGACACATAATAATTTGCCTAAACAAAGTAGCTATAAAAGGAAAAATCCTAAAGGCAGCAAGAGAAAAAGGCCAGACTAGCTACCAGGGAAAACCAATTAGAATAGCAGCAGATTTATCCACAGAAACCCTTCAGGCCAGGAGAGCCTGGAGCCCTATCTTCAAAGTTCTAAAAGAGAAACAATTTCAACGAAGAATAACCTACCCAGCCAAACTAAGCTTCATTAGTGAGGAGAATTGAAATCTTTTCCAGATATCCAATCCCTAAGAACCTACGCTGCCACCAGACCACCTCTACAAGAAACACTTAAGAAAGTACTGAACACAGAAGAAAAAGAAAAAAGAACAACAGCATTCTTCACAAGGATACAGGCAAAAGATTAAAAACACACATGAACCAACTCCAAAACCCAAAGAAAGACATCAAACAAATAGGAACAACTGTGTAAGAACCTTATGACAGGGATCAACTCTTGCATTTCAATTATTAGCCTAAATGTGAACGGACTAAGTGCAACACTGAAAAGACATAGAATGGCAAAATGGATAAAATATCATCAGGCAACAATCTGTTGCCTTCAAGAGACTCACCTCACTAGAGAGGACACCCACAGACTCAAAGTAAGAGGGTGGGAAACAAACTTTCAGGCGAACGGAATACAAAAGAAAGGAGGAGTAGCGATCTTAATTTTAGACAAAATTCCCTTCAAGCTATTAAGAATCAAAAAAGATACAGAAGGCCACTACATAATGATAAAAGACTCAATCCATCAACAAGAAATATCTATCCTACACATATATGCACCCAACATAGGTGCGCCAACTTTCATAAAGCAACTTCTAGGAAAACTAAAGAAAGATATTGACTCTAACACCATCATAACTGGGGACTTTAATACCCCACTCACAACCCTAGACAGATCATCAGGACAAAAAATCAGCAAGGAGATCCGGAACCTCAATGTGACTTTGGACCAAATGGACTTAATTGATACCTACAGAACACTCCATCCAAAAACCACAGAATACATATTCTACTCATACCACCTGGAACATATTCTAAGATCGACCACATACTCGGCCATAAATCAAGCATAAGCAAATTTAAAAGGATTGAAATTCTACCATGTACCTTCTCGGACCACAGTGGAATAAAAATAAACATTGGCACCAACAAAGTCCCCCCAAAACCCACAAAGACATGGACACTAAACAGCATGATGCAAAACAACTCCTGGGTCAATGATGAAATCAAAATAGAGATCAAAATGTATCTGGAAACACATGAAAATGCAGAAACATCTTAGGAAAAAACACAGAAGATATCACCAATTACTCTTAGGTTTGGTCTCTTGAAGTGATTATTCATCTCTTGCAGGTTTTGTTCTGTCTTTTTGAGCATCTTTTCTATGCTTTTGACAGTTTGGGTTAGTTCTGTGTTTCTGGGATGCCCTGAAAGCTGTAGTAAGAGGGGAAT
Source organism: Cephalopachus bancanus (assembly GCA_027257055.1). Lineage (NCBI taxonomy): Eukaryota > Metazoa > Chordata > Mammalia > Primates > Tarsiidae > Cephalopachus > Cephalopachus bancanus. Next base: position 11,502,403 of record JAPVLO010000005.1, on the reverse strand, counting down.
TTATATTCCTACAAACACACATGAAGAAAATGGAAGGAACAGAAATTCTCAACCTAAGAAGCCACCTATAGAAGCTGGAGAAGCAAGACCACAAAAACCCTAATTTCAGCAGAAGAATTCAGATCACCAAAATAAAAGCCCAAATCCAGGGTATAGAGGACAAAAAGATAATACAAAAAAATCAATGAAACAAAAAGCTGGTTCTTCGACAGGATAAACAAGATTGATGGTCCCCTAGCTAGACTGACCAAGAAAAAACGAGAAACAACCAAATAAGCATAATCAGAAACACAAAAGATGAAGTCACATCTGACCCTGAAGAAATACAAAAGATCATTAGAGACTACTACGTACACTTGTATGGAAACAAATTTGAAAACCTTAAGGAAATGGACGACTTTCTGACATCACACAACCTACCTATGTTGGAAAAAGAAGAAATTGAGACCCTAAGTAGACCAATAACAATCAAGGAAATCGACTACGTAATAAGAAAACTTCCTACAAAAAACAGGTCTTGTCCAGATTGCTTTCCAGCAGAATTCTACAAGACATTTAAGGAGGAACTGATACTAATCCTACTGAAGGTATTCCAGGCGATTGAAAAAGATGGAACTCTCCCCAAATCATTTTACGAAGCCAACATCACATTGATACCCAAGCCAGGTAAAGATCCAACAAAGAAAGAGAACTATAGGCCAATATCTTTGATGAACATAGATGCTAAAATTCTCAACAAGATCCTAGCAAACCGGATTCAGCAGTATATCTCAAAAATCATCCACCATGACCAAGTAGGCTTCATTCCTGGGATGCAAGACTGGTTCAACATTCGTAAAACCATAAATGTAATTAAATTCATCAACAGATGTCAAAACAAAAACCACATGATCATATCATTAGATGCAGAAAAAGCTTTTGATACAATCCAGCACCCCTTCTTGATAAAAACCCTCAAACATCTAGGCATACAGGGAACATATCTCAAAGTAGTAAAAGCCATCTACAAGAAACCCACAGCCAGCATACTCCTAAATGGACAAAAATTGAAACCATTTCCCCTGAAAACTGGAACAAGACAAGGATGCCCACTGTCACCCCTCCTGTTCAATATAGTATTGGAAGTCCTGGCTAGAGTGATCAGAGAAGACAAGGCAATCAGGGGTATCCAAATAGGAAAAGAGGAAGTAAAGTATCTCTCTTTGCAAATGACATGATCGTATACCTGGAAAACCCAAGAGAATCTGTCAAAAACCTCCTTACACTGATAAAGGCCTTCGGCAAAATCTCAGGATATAAAATAAATGTGCAAAATACAATCGCATTTCTTTACACCAATAATTAACAAACAGAAACCCAAATAAAAAGCACAATTCCATTCACAATAGCCACAAAAAAATGAAATACCTTCGCATCTTTCTAACAGAGACGTGAAAGACCTTTACAATGAAAACTACAAAACTCTGTTCAAAGAAATCAAAGATGACACAAACAAGTGGAAAAATATCCCCCATGCTCATGGATTGGAAGAATCAACATTGTGAAGATGTCCATCTTACCTAAGGAAATCTACAAATTCAGCGCAATACCCATCAAATTACCAGCAACATTCTTCTCAGACCTGGAAAAAACCATACAGGAATTCATATGGAAACACAAACGATCAAGAATAGCCAGAACAATCCTCAGGAAAAAAAGCAAAGCAGGTGGTATCACATTACCAGACTTCAAACTTTACTATAAAGCTACAATCATCAAAACAGCTTGGTATTGGTACAGGAACAGGCATATAGACCAATGGAATAGAATTGAGATTCCAGAAGCAAAACCTCAATTTCTCAACCAACTCATCTTCGACAAAGCCCTTACCACCTACCACTGGGGAGAGGAGAACCTATTCAGTAAATGATGCTGGGGAAACTGGCTGACCACATGCAGAAGATTGAAACAGGACCCCTATCTATCCCCATGCACAAAGGTTAACTCCAAATGGATCAGAGACCTAAATGTAAAACCTCAAACCATAAGAACCTTAGAAAAGGAAGGAAATACTCTCATGGAAATCGGAACTGGCATCCAATTCCTGTACACAACCTGAAACCCACAGGACTTAAGAGAGAAGATAGACAAGTGGGACCTTATTAAACTGACAAGCTTCTGCAAAGCCAAAGAAACCATCAAGAGAGCAGGGAGACAGCCTACAGACTGGGAAAAAGTATCTGCCAACTCCAGGTCTGACAAAGGCTTAACATCCTGGATCTTCAAGGAACTGAAACATGCTGAAAAAAAGGAAACAAACAACCCCATTATTAAATGGGCAAAAGATATGAACAGACACTTCACAAAAGAAGACATCCGAGCAGCCAACAAACACATGAAGAAATGCTCAACCTCACTAATCATCAGGGAGATGCAAATCAAAACCACACTGAGATACCATCTAACTCCAGTCAGAATGGCAATTATCAACAACTCAAAAAGTAACAGCTGCTGGAAAGGGTGTGGTGAAAAGGGGACACTTGTACACTGTTGGTGGGAGTATATACTAGTGCAACCTCTGTGGAAAGCAGTTTGGCGATTCCTAAAAGCTCTAAAAATCGACCTTCCATATGACCCTGCAATCCCCCTACTGGGAATATACCCTGAAGACCTCAAATCACTGTATAAAAAAGTAGCTGCACACATATGTTTATCGCAGCATTGTTTACAATAGCAAGAACCTGGAAACAACCATGCTGCCCATCAAGAGAGGACCGGATTAAAAATGTGGTACATATACACGATGGAATACTATGCAGCCATATAAAAGAAGAAAATCATGAATTTCGCAGCAACCTGGATGTAACTAGAGTCTATAATACTGAGTGACCGCTCACAGAAACAAAGATCCGAGTATCACATGTTCTTATTCATATAATGGACCTTGAACATCCAATGTAATACTATAAGAAAATGACTGACGGTACTGGGAAACTATGGGAGGGGAGGGGAATGGGATTAACAGTTGCAAATATTTGTCTGGAGTTGGGGAAACACCTCTTATCAACAGGGTGCCTGAATGAAACGTAATTCTACACCTAACCCTTAACTGTACCCCACAAAATCATAATAAAAAATATTGATTTAAAAAAATAAATAAGCCGGGCTCGGTGGCTCAGCCTGTAATCCCGCGCCTTTGGGAGGCTGAGGTGAGTGGATTGCTTGAGCCCGCGGGTTCGAGACCCACCTGGGCAGCGACACCTCATCTCTACAATAAATCAAAAAATCAGCCGGGCGTGGTAGCCCATGCCTGTAATTCCGGCTACTTGGAAGGCTGAGGCGGAAGGATCGTCGGAGCCCAGCAGGTCAAGGCTGCGGTGGCTGGAAGCGGCCACTGCACTCCAGTCTGGGCGACAGAGTGAGACTCCAACTCAAAAAAATAAAATAAATAAATAAATAAATAAATAAAAATAAATTAAAATGTAAACAAATGATTAAATTAAAGGTATTATATTTTAAAATTTTTTATCAGTGTGATCTATGCAACTTTGTCATTTTACATGTTGAGTTCCATTTGGTCCTACCAAAAAGGCTGGTCTATAAGGAAACATTATTGGTTCAGTTTTTAGTGTAGTGTCATGTGCAGGGGAACACTGGTAAATATGATTTGTGAATTGCCTTGTATTCAAAGATTTAGCATACTTTCTGAGATAAGGATGATAAGAAGTTTAAAATGCACAGTTCTATGGTCCAGTAGTTGAAATTTGCTAATAGTTTGTAATAATAATATTGCTATTATTATAAATGCCCAGGACAGAAGCTTTACATTATACGTACTTAGCTGGTAAGACCATGAGTCTTTTACATTAATGAAATCAGGTTAAGAGCTTTTTTAAACATAACTAAAGAACAAAGTTCTATCATTTTCATTTCTTTTAATTGTGCATATAACATGTATATCTTTGTAAAAGTTGCCCAAAACTTTAATCTTTCACTGTTCATTCTTCCTTTCCTTGTTTATGTATTCTGTTTGCATTGTATTTTGGCCTGAACAGTTAGCTTGCTAACTGGGCAGTTTCTACTGAATGTATTTGTATTATGTCCAGCACTGGAAATTGCAGTGTAGATATTTGGAAAAGAAGATTGTTACACGTTTGATTCTGGTATATATATCTATTTCAACAAGGTTGGCAGTTCTTGATTTATTCTATCCCACAAAAAATGCTACTTAATAATACTGATTAATAATTGGGACTCATTTAGAGGTTTATTTTCAGTAACTTAGAACTCCTCACAGTATTATATTTTTCTTTGTTATCTCCTTGAAGAAATACCTTCAGTGAGTTGTAGTGCCATGTCCTTTGCTTTTATTAGGAATTCAATGAAGTATTTCCCCCGTAGAATAAAGTTTCTGAGTTGTGTTTTTTTCTTTCATAATTGAGGTTGAAGATAATGTTATCCCAATCTCTGGCTGTTGAGGTTCCAAATGATGATTTTAAATAACGAATTTGTATACATCAGTCTGTCAAAAAAATGAAAAATATGTAATTAAACAACCTCTTCATCTTATCTAAAATATTGACAGTTGAACTCAGTTATATGATTCTGTCCAACTGTGATGACTGAGAAGTTAACTATATATACTTCATTCTGAGATTATTTTCTGTTTAAACATTTTGGTATACATATAAGTATAGTAAATTATGTGTGTATACTATATGTACACATATGAACATAAATACATATATGTATATGTAGAGAGAGAGAGAGAAGCTTGCTTCTGGACCTCAGTTATGGTTATAACGAACTGCACATTAGTGCATTGTTTTAGCAGCCAATTAGATACTGGCAAATGTGCTCTTCTTTGTTACTAAGGAAACATCAAGTTATTTCTTATGGGCCTAAATACTTAAACTTTGGTTTTATTTTGTTGCTTTTAAAATATATCTTAGTAGTTACTATATTACAGTGTGCAATAGTAAGAAAATGTACATCAGTCTATTCTAGTTCAAGAAAATTACTTGAATTTTCCCTGCTACCAACTCATGCTACCTACCCTCCAGCCCAATCAGTTAAAAAAAAATTCCTCTACTCCTGAACTTGTTTGGGTTTTTGTTTTTGTTTTTTGCCTTTAGGTTGTTTACTGTCTGGATTTTTTTTTTTTCTTCTTCCTGGTTTGGTTTCCCTAAGTGCTTTGGTTTTATCAGAGCAGCTACTTTGCAGACCATTATTAAGAAGACTGAAATAGGTATGCATTCAAAAACAAACAAACAAAACAAACAAACAAAAGACTATGACTCTCAAACAGCTAACACTTTTCAGGCTAAAAATTAACGATTTTCTCTTGAATATACAAGTGAATTCAATTTGTTTCTCCTTATTGGATTAAAGCAGATTTCATATTCAAAAGCCATGCTGATAAGAGTCTAATCATACTATTCCATGGGTTTCAATATACAATCGTGTAAACTTGTGTGCTCATGTCCTTAATAGATTTTATGTGTAACTTTGCCCTAGAAGTATTGAAAACAGTAGGAGGCGGTTGTGTTCCACTCAAGCATGTGTGATGACAGATGGAGGAAATCTTTTCATGTTGACTTTTCAACAGTCCTACGCTGCAAGACTTCAAGCTCTTCTTGGCTACTGGGAAATTAAAAGTTGGCGATTCAGCCTTTAATTTTGATCCATCTGCTGAAACTAATGAGACGTCTCATTTGTAAGCCTCTCTTTGTGTTACCAAATGCAAGTACAGCTTTATCATTCCTGTTAATAATTCCCCTCCTCCTGTGTTACTTGCAGAATGGGATAATAATTGATGCCTTAACTCTATTGAGATTTATCTTGTTATACAAACTTTGTTACAGTGATATGAAAAGAAATTAGAAAGTTCCTCAGAGGTTTATGGCATATTTAGTAAGTTAACTGGTTCTTCCTTCATATTGTCAAAAAAGTTAAATGCTTATTTTGTAGCTTCCTACTCAAAATCTACCTCTAACTTCAAGGAATAAAAGACTTTGTGGTATTAAAGAGGAAAAAAAGTATTTTCAACCTTAGATGAATGCTAAACTTCAACTTTTCTTTATTTAGATGTGTGTCATGTATTCTCGTTTTTCATTGTTTGTAAGTTATTAGAATACGTTTGTGTTTCTAATAAGAAACCACTCTTAAAATTGACCAATAATTATAGAATAATTTGTCACTATCTAAAAGAAATTAGCATTATTTCTTGGTTTATATGAAAGTTATTATAAACAACCAAAACAAATTCCACCATGCTAACTTTAATAGTGAAACTTTCCATTGACCTTTTACCTTAAATGTTTGTATTCTCCAGATATAAACATCTCTAATTCTTGATACCAGTGTTTCTGCCATTTCAAATTTGTCTAGCATGACTTTTATTTGTGAATTATTTAATATTTAAATGCTGCTTTCTTTACCCCCCTCACACTCTCAAGTGACAAGTAATTCCAAAGGAATATAAAAGGAAGTCTTAAGAAAAAGACATTTTAATTATAAGCAGAAAAAATGAAAACATTTCTCTATCATCTTTACCATTTAAGATGATACTACTGAAGAAATATTGCAGAGGTTTTGAGTACAAGAAAGTCTGAAAGCAGCCTTCTCTAAACTTCTACTTTTGAAACAAGTGAAAAGCTCTATTGAGTCTTCTGTCAAGTTGAGATTCATCCATACTTCAGGGGGAAAAATAGCTTTTGGTGCCTTTGAGTTTTCTATTTTACTTTTTATAAGTATTACAAGTATTTTCTTAGAATTTGTGAGCTTCCCCATATATAAGATAAAAAAGTCTTTAGTATATTTATGTACAACTAATTCATTATATAAATACAGTAGTTGATATTTTCTGTTTTTCCCTTTCATTAGCAGTGATTTTTTTATAAGGCATGTAGGATAAGGCATTGAGGTTATTCATTTGTCTATTTATTTTTTTCTGTATTAATTTAATGGTCATTTACTATAAACATTCTATGGGTTAGTTGCTTGAAATAAAGAGTTAGAATTTCATTTGGGTCAAATGCCAGATGGTTGAAAGTTGATGTCAACATTTAGTTAAAGAGAAGGCCAAAAGAAAGTATCAACATCATATAAGGAGTTTCTGGTATAGTACAATGGAAGTTTATAAGATAATTTAGTTATAATCATAAATTCAGTAGATTTTAAAATTTAGACATTATTTTTCAAGAGCAATATTTTCTTAGTACTGCTGTCTTCTAGAATGATCTTTTCATTTCTGTACTGTATATTTGGTGTACTAATAAATGCTCATTTCAGCTGAGACCAGTGGAACAGCAAGACTTATTTTACTGATTCTCCTTATAAAGAGTATCATACTCTCACCTAATTGTTAAGCTTTCCTTCCTCCCTGATAATAAGTTATTTAGATAAATATTTAGATCTTCTTCTCTCTTAAACTTAGAGATTTGGTTGTTGGTAGTTGATACTATTTTATTTAAGTAAACCCACAAACTGAAGCTTTGTGCAGTGTTTACTGGATATTTTCAGAAAGAGATGGTTAATATTCGTTTATATTTTATATTTCTAATAGTTTTACATTTACTTTTTATGCTACCCAGTTATTTGAAAAAACAGTTGCTGTTAAACATTTGATCTAGAAATAGCAATGGAGACTTGAATTGATTTTCAAGATGACAAAAAACCTTTGATAATTCGAAAAAAATCCAGGTGGCATATCTTGTTAATATTACTTATGCTGTTAGTCTGATCAAAAATGTGATAACAAACATTATCACATGATCTTTGGTCATCCCTAATTCAGGAACATGAAAAATGATGTTGACCTAGGCATTTTGCTCTTCAGACTTCCAAAGACATATGTGATTAGCAGATTTTAGCTAAATATCAGGACAAATCCAAAGCTTAATTCTCTGATGACAGGAGTTCCCATTTGGGAATAAAATAGTCAAGAGATTACATAGAGGATGTACAAGTAGAAATAGGTTCAAAATGCTGATTTTATCTTTTTCCTTCTTTCTTTCTTTTTTTCTGGTTCTTGTAACACAAAACTCTCCCTATTTTACTTTATTCTCTAGTCTCTTTGGCCATTGTTTTTCTTTATTCTTTGCAGCCTTTTCTTTCTCTGCCTGCTTGGTCCTAGACTCTTAAAATTTAGCGCTCTTTCTGTGGTTTGATCCCATCCCCATTTTGATCTTTTTAGCAATAACATATATCTATATTCCAAACCCAGACCCCTTTTCTGAGCTCTAGATCCATATGCTCTCTGATCTTTTCTCTTGGATATCTCACATGCAGTATTTCTGAAGCAAATTCATAATCTTTCCCCCAAACTGGTGGTCTTCCATTATTTCTTGGTTCAGTGAGTGGCATGACTATAGTTATATAAACCAGAAACCTAAAATGTATTCCTTGTGAGCTCTCTGTCTCTTTGTTGGTCTCATTTGTAATCCCTCACAAATGTCCGTCCATTTTACCTCCTGAGTATCTTTCAACTCCATATCTCTCCATGCCCTCCTCCTCCTGTTCCTTAACCACCACCACCTAATCCAAGCAACCTTCATGTCTTGCCTGGACTGCTTTGGCCACTTCCTAACTGCTCTACCTGCCTTCATTCTGGCCCTCTTCTAGCTGCTCTGTACGCTGCAGCTAACTCAAATGATTATTTCAAAGCACAGTTCCAGTATGATTTTTACATGTTTAAAGTTTCTTTAAAAGGGTCTGGGATTCCCATAATTTTTTGGGCCATTATCTCTTTTATCACATGCCTCTCTCTCTCACTCCTCCTCATAATAATGCTCTTTCACTGATTTCTGGGCTTTTGTACAACTTGTTCCCTCTGCCTCACCCACCCTCATTCTCTTTGATTAGTTATCCTCTACTATATTCTTCAGATTTCATTGTTCTTAACCCCCTTGACTCTTTTACTTCTCTACTATAAACTGTAATAACATTGCATATATGTTCTTTATATGTCTAGCTATAGTTTTACATTTTTCTCTGGCTGTTTTTGATTAATGTCACTCTTCATTATAGGATCACAAGTTCTATTAGGAAAGGGATTGTCTCTGGTTTTGCTCACCAGTGTTTCACTTAACAATAGGAATACATTCTGAGGAACGCATTGTTAGGTGATTCATCATTGTGCAAACATCATAGAGTATACTTACACAATTGACGTGATATTGCTCACTGCACATAGGCTATATAGTATAACCTTTATTGTCATCCAAGACTAGCTTGGAACTACCATCATATATGCTGTCTGTCACAGACCAGTATGTGGTTGTGCAGTACATGACTGTATTTCCATGGCCTTACCAGTATCTGACACATAGTTGGTGCTCAGGTAGTGTTTGATGAAAAAGAGTGTGGGTGATGAATATTTAAGAAGGTAGTCAGTCTTCTTAAGTCCTAATTTATTCTTAAAAGATTAGGGGGCTGTAAATCTACTTCAGCTGCCAAGAAAGTCAGGAAGATAGTAATTAGTTCTAAGGTATGTTGAATGTTGAGCCTGAGGGAAGAACAACTTGGAACTGTGGAACACCACTAAAGGTGGCTTTGATTACCTTCTTAAGGAATTCTCTCCCCACCCTATGGGCTGTAAAGATTAGTGAAAGATTGTCAGTAGTTTTCTTAAAAAGTTTCATTATGTAAGTTTTTTATTATTATTTCCTCTAGTTCTTTCTGTTAGAAGTATTCAATTATTTCTCATTTCTCCTAATTTAAGGTATCCATCTGACTAACCTATTTTTCACGATATAGACTTACCATTTGTGCCACCAGCTAATTGAAGTTAATCTTATTTCTTTAATTCTATTTGATTAAGCCTTGGAGGAGTAACTTTTGGACGCTTTAACAAATTTACATTTTTAATAGAGCAGAGGAAAATTTTATTTTTCTGGAATATAGCTTATCGTGAGAGCACTTAATTTTTGAAATTTTATATACAATAATTTCTTTATAACCTTGTAATGTTCTTTGCGTTTTCAAAGGAATACTCTTTAATAAGGAATATTAGTATTGCATTTTTCTTAATTGCTATTATTTTTTTCTGTAAGTCTTTGAGGATTTTCAAGCACTGGACTAATATATACTTATAATAAGTAAATCAGTACAAAGATGTAAAAAGAAAAGGCTAATGAGTTACTTTCCCCCACATCACTTCACACTCAATACTCCTACCCCTGAAATCTATTCAATTTTCTCCTTGCACGTATAGACATGTACAAATATGTATATATATTCAGGTATTTGGGCTTTGTAAATGGCTTTTATACTATTAATCTGTAGTTTCTTGAATTATAGCACAATTTGAAACTGAAGGTGGAGCAGTTTATATCGGAATGATGTTTAGGGATGTTGAGGGATTTTGAACTTATTTTAATTTTTTTAATTTTTTGTTTTTATTTTTATTTTATAGATTGGGGTTTCACTTGCCCAGACTGGCTTGAAACTCCTGGCCTCAAACAATCCTCCCAGTTTTGCCTCCCAAAGTGCTGGTACTACAGGCATAACCCACTGTGCCTGGCCTAAACTAAATTTAGATCTAGCTTTGTATACACCGCATACCTGTTCCCAGCTTTTTTGTTGATTATAGTGAAGATGATTAGGGACATTTTTTAAAACTTTCCTAAGACAGACTTAGGTTTGTACAGAAAAATTCCTCTCATCACCAGTCTTTCTGCTGATGGCAAATAATATTTCTTTTCAACGTTTGGTCACCTGAGTTCCAATAGTCTCATTGATGGGAATTATACATCCTAGAAATATAAGTGTGCAATACAATTTTATTTTCCTTCCTACCTTCCCATTTTAAATTTTAACCAAAAGATCAAAAGAAAAAAAGAAAATGCTGTGCATCATCTTGAAAGGAAATTGGAACCAAAGCAAGTAATTGTGTTTATTTTCTTAAAACTGATTTTCTTTTATAGTTACATTGTTGAAACTAAGGAACTTATATAAAATGATTTAAACCTGAACTGTGAGGCTTATGTTCCATTCACTTCAAGTCTTTGACTGTGTTCTATTGTTAAACCTTATCTCTCTTTTTAAATGTGTCTCATAATTCCCTTGTAGGAATTGCTAACTTTTCCATCTTTTTTCTCATTCTTTATGTCTTCTTTGATTCCCATCTCTAGCTATACATCTTTATCTTTTAAGCTTCAAAATGTCAAGTTAATACAAGTTACTTTGCCTTTTTAGTAGGTGCTATTTTTTAACCATATTATTGTATAATTTTCCTCTTAGTTCTATTTCACACCTCCAGAATGCTTTGCATAAAAACAACTACTACATTGGGCTTTGCATATGTGCTTTATTCATGTAGCCAACACATAAGTGTGTATTTTCTCACTTAGTACATAAAAGTAAAGTTCAATTCGTTATATATAATTTGTTATAAATTTTAGTTTTTGAAAGATTCAGCATAGATTCAGCTGATTTTAATCAAATATTTCTGACTTAGGAATTAAATATATTGAATTATTTGGTAATTTATTGATGTGATTTTATGATTACAGTAAATAGGTAATTGTCAAGTTAAATAATATAAAAGAACATTTGAGAATAAGTTAAAGTATTCATTGTCAAATACATCATATTTTTATTTATTCTAGAAAAATGAAACCTAATCTGTATACATGTTTATTTTATATTATCTATTTGAGTTATCATTATTATTGTTTAAATACATACTTGGTCCACACTAAATTAGTATTTGATAGCTTATAATCATTTTTTTCTGTCTTATAAAGCTATAGAAAATTCTCTAGACAGCTATTCAGAATTTTTTTCATTATATTATCAGGTGTTTACTTGACAACTATTTCATTCTATGATATATTGGATCTCTTTATTAACTGGTTTCCAGTGCATATTTGGTATTAAGCAGTTGGTAAATATATTTAATAAGTTTAGTTGCTACCACAGATATTTGCTGACTATATTTTACAGAAATATTATGGTAAAATTGAACAAACAGTATTTTTTATTAAACCTTAGTGTAAAATTTTATGTCTCAAGAAAATCTGTTGCAATTATCTGTGTATTTTCTCAAGGCAAAAAGGGGGAACTAAATATTCAAATATAAGTAACCATTGTAAATTTGTACTGTCTTTTTCTGTAGCTGGAGTTTTTATTAATTTTTGTTTGGTTTTGTAGTAACATATTTAAATGAGGGGAGTGGGAAGAAATCTATGTGTAGATATAGTAAAATAAGTTTCTGTTTTTAAAAGAATGGCATGATAGTCTTAGTGCTCATCTAATTTTTTTTATCGGTTTTATAAATGAGTAAATGAATATAGTTACTATGGCAAATAAAGTGGATATTTCCAAATTGTACTGCATTTAACTTAGTGACTACTCCAGAAATAGAGTCAGAGACCTGTTTTAGTAAATTTTTCATTGTATTCATTTATTATTTCTTTCAAAAAGGGTTTTGCTATGTTGCCTAGCCTGGCCTTGAACTCCTGGTTTCAAGCTGTTCCCCTTCCTCAGCCTTCCTCAGGGGCTACAGGCATGAGCCACCATGCCCAGCATCACCTGTTAAATCTGAAACTGTGAAAGATTTAAGATACTGCCATAGGCTAATATCATTAAACATTTTATACACAAGAAACATAATATACCTGTGTCAGAGGAGAGACTGTTGCTTCTCCTAAGTTCCCCACTGGGTAACATGGTGATAACCAGCTACTGCATGTACATGGGTTGCACCACAGGAGAGATACTCCAAAATTATGAAACTTTTAACTGTGGTCACATTGGCCCATCCTCCCCTCTGGAGACAGAAAGAGAAGAGAGAAAGAAGTAAACCAACCTTGCCCATCTGAGGACCTTATCTTTTATTCTGGAATCTAAAGGGACTCTCTCTTGAGGAAAGAAGGGAAGGCCCATACCCTGGAATGTAAGCAGTGAGCTCCTTAGGAAATGAGAAACACCGAGAATTTAATTTTAAGGAGAATTATCTTCCAACAACTAGAAAATATATAGAAAGGACACAGTATAGTCTACTAAACCATTTCAGTAAGAGAACAAACTACTTTTTTAAAACTCTAGAAAAAGAAATGTTTTCTTTGGTTGGTTGGGGTTTTTTAAATTATTTTATTTATTTGGTTTTTTTTACTTTTAAGTTTTTTTTTTTTTGAGTTGAAGTCTCACTCGGTTACCCAGACTGGAGTGCAGTGGCCGCTTTCGGCCACTGCAGCCTCGCCTGCTGGGCTCCGGCGATCCTTCCGCCTCAGCCTTCCGAGTAGCCGGAATTACAGGCATGCGCTACCACGCCCGGCTGATTTTTTTTTGATTTATTGTAGAGATGAGGTCTCGCTGCCCAGGCGGGTCTCGAACCCGCGGGCTCAGGCAATCCACTCACCTCAGCCTCCCAAAGGCGCGGGATTACAGGCTGAGCCACCGAGCCCGGCTACTTTTAAGTTTTTTATTTTAAAGATGTGAGGTGTAATTCAAGGTTAGGTACCCTTGTTGATGAGGTGTGTGACTCTCCCTCCCCTGACAGTTTCCCCCAACTGCCAGTCCCACCCCTCCTCCCGTGGCAGTTTCCTACTACTGTCAATCTCTTTCTTATAGTATTATGATAATTGTTCAAGGTCCGCTTATGAGTGAGAATATATGGAACTCTGTTCTTTGTTTCTGTGATAGATCACTGAGTGTGATAGACTCTAAATCCATCCAAGTTGCTGCGAAGTCCATTTGTTTGTCCTTCTTTATGGCTGCATAATATTCCACTGTACATATGTACCACTTTTTTTTTATCCAGTCCAGTTTCAATGGACAGTTTCAATGGTTGGTTTCATGTTTTTGCTATTATGAATAGTGCTGCAATAAACATGCGTGTGCAGGTATCTTTTTTGTAGAATGATTTGAGTTCCTCCGGGTATATTCCTAATAGGGGGATTGCTGGGTCATATGGAAGGTCAATTTCTAGTTCTTTCAGGAATCACCACACTGTTTTTCCACAGAGTTTGCACTAGTTTGCATTCTCACCAGCAGTGTAGGAGCCTTCCTTTTTCTCTGCATCCTTGCCAGCATCTGTTTTTGTTTGTTTTGTTAATGAAGGCCATTCTTACTGGGATTAGTTGGTATCTCAATGTGGTTTTGACTTACATTTCTCTGATGATGGGTAATGCTAAGCACTTTTTCATGTGTCTTTTGGCTGCCCATATTTCTGCTTTTGAGAAGTGTCTATTCCAATAAGACAGAAACAAATGGAAAAATATTCCAGGCTTGTGGATAGAAAGAATCAACATTGTCAAGAGGTTCATCCTACCAAAGGCAATCTACAGATTCGATGTAATACCCATTAAATTACCAACATCATATCTCAGAACTGGAAGTGACAATACAGAAATTCACACGGAAACAAACAGCCATGAATAGCCAAGACAATCCTTAGCAAGAGAAACAAAGCCAGAGGTATCACACTTCCAGACTTCAGAGTATACTATAAGGCTACCATAATCAAAACAGCCTGATACTGGTACAACAATAAGCATACGGACCAATTGAACAGGATAGAGATCCCAGAAGCAAAATCTCATTTTCTCAACAAACTCATCTTGACCAAGTCTCCAACAACAACCACTGGGAAGAGAGAACCTATTCAGTAAATGGTATTGGAAAAACTGGCTGATCACATGCAGAAGATTGAAACAGGACCCCTACCTATACACATAAATTAACTCTAAATGGATTAAAGACCTAAATGTAAAACCTCAAGCTATAAGAATCTTAGAAAATGCAGGAGACACCCTTATGGAAATTGAAACTGTCAGCCAATTCCTGATCAAATCCCCAAGTGTCCATGCCGTAAGACATAACATAGACAAGTGGGAGCTCATCAAACTGAAAAGCTTCTACAAAGTCAAAGAAGCCATCAAGAGAGTGGAGAGACAGCTCACGGAATGGGAGAAATGTTTGTCAACTGTATATCTGACAAAGACCTAACATGTAGGATCTACAAGGAACTCAGACATGCGGAAAGGAAAATAAACAAACAGCCCCATTACGTTTTCTAACCTCACCTACATTGCATTCTTTTTCCAATATCCCTTTTGTCTTCTCTCCCATAGACTCAGATCTCATTTGTTTTTAAATCTGTCTAATTTATCCTGCCTTGGAGCTCTACTTTTTAAATAGTCTGGAGAAAACCAAATACATTTAAATGACTTAATAAATTGTCAAACAGCGGTGTGCCTTTTTTTGTTAAGTGTGGTATAATGATCACAATTGTGAGTTTGAAGATAAATGTTGTTTTTTCATTTACTTTTTTTTTTTAATGAAGAGAGCCAATTGAAGAATGCAATACTGATTCGCGGATGTGTTTATGAAACTGGCCCAAAACTAAAGTAGACAGTCAAACCTATGTAAACAGGAATTAAAATATTGTGATTTTCCCTTTATAGAGTGCAGTTTTAATTAGTTTAACTAATAAAGTTGATTTACTATATAATTAGTGTAGGACATCCTGCACTCCAGAAGTTTCTTTTTTTTTTTTTTTATTTAAAAGATGTGAGGTACAATTCAGGATTAGGTACATAAGTGGTCATCATACAGGTAAAGTTTGGGCATCCCTTTGGTTCCCACTTCACCTGATTTTAATTTATGTACCCTAATTGATGTTATGTGCTGTACCCCCTTTCTCCCCTGGCAGTGTCCTGCTACTCTAAAAACTTTCCTTATAGTATCATGATAAATGTTAGGATCTGCTTATAAGTAAGAACATATGGTACTCGGTTCTTAGTTTCTGCTATAGATCGCTGAGTATGATAGACTCTAAATCCATCCAAGTTGCTGTGAAGTCCATAATTTTGTCCTTCTTTATGACTGCATAATATTCCATCGTGTATATGTATCACATTTTTTTATCCCGTCTACTTTTGATGGGCAGCATGGTTGGTTCCATGTTTTTACTATTGTGAATAATTCTGCAATAAACATGCATGTGTAGGTTTCTTTTTAGAATGATTTGAGATCTTCTGGTTATAGTCCCAGAAGGGGGATTGCTGGGTTGTATGGAAGGTTGATATTTAGCTCATTTAGGAATCGCCACACTGTTTTTCACAGAGTTTGTATTCATTTACACTCCCACCAACAGCGTAGAAGTGTTCCCTTTTCCCTGAATCCTCTCCAGCATCTGTTGTTTTTTTGAGTTATTAACTCTTGACTGTAATTAGGTGGTATCTCAGTGTGGTTTTGATTTGCATTTCTTTGATGATTAGTGAGACTGAGTATTGCTTCATGAATCTGTTGGCTGCTCATAAATCTTTTGAGAATTGTCTATTCATTTCTTTTGCCCACTTTTTAATAGGGCTGTTTGTTTTTTTCTTCTTGGCACGTTTGAGTTCCTTAGAGCTCCTGCATGTTAGGCCTTTGTCAGATACATAGTTGGCAAGTATTTTTTTCCCATTCTGTGGGCTGTCTCCCAGCTCTCTTGATGGTTTCTTTTGCTTTGCAGAAGCTTTTCAGTTTGATGAGGTCTCACTTTTCTGTCTTATCTCTTTTGGCATGGGCATCTGAAGTTTTGATCAGCAGTTGATTGCCTGTTCCAATTTCTGAAAGGCTATCTCCTGCATTTTCTAAGATTCTTATAGTTTGAGATTTTACATTTAGTTATTTGATCCATCTAGAGCACTTCCAGGTCAGAGATCCATTTTGTGTATGGTGCTAAGTAGGGGTCCTGTTTCAATCTTCTGCATGTGGTCAGCCAGTTTTCCCAACACCATTTACTGAATAAGTTCTCCTTTTTCCAGCGGTTGTTAATGGAGGCTTTGCTGAAGAAGAGTGGGTAGAGAAATTGAGGTTTTGCTTCTAGAATCTCTGTCCTGTTTCATTGTTCTATATTCCTGTTCTTGTACCAATACCAGGCTGTTTTGATTATTGTAGCCTTGTAGCAAAGTTTTAATTCTAAAAGTGTGATACTTTCTGCTTTGTTTCTTTTGCTAAGGATTGTTTTGGCTATTTGTGGTAGATTATGTTTCCATGTGAATTTCTGTTTTGTCACTTCCAGGTCAGAAGAATGATGTTGGTAATTTAATGAGTATTGTGCTGAATCTGTAGATTGTGTTTGGTGGGATGGACGTCTTAACAATGTTGATTTTTGCAACCCATGAGCATGGAATATTTTTCCATTTGTTTGTGTCATCTTCGATTTCTTTGAGCAGTGTTTTGTAGTTTTTGTTGTGAAGGTCTTTCACTTCTCTGGTTAGGAAGATGCCAAGGTATTTCATTATTTATTATTATTTTTTGTGTGTGTCTATTGTGAAAGGGATTGTGCTTTCTATTTGGTCCTCAGCCTGTTTGTTGTTGGTGTAGAAAAATGTGACTGGTTTTTGCATGTTAATTTTGTACTCTGAGCATTTGCAAAGATCTTTATCAGTACAAGGATATTTTTGACAGATTGTCTTGGGTATTCAAGGTATAGGATCATTTTATCAGCAAAGAGGGATAACTTAACTTCCTCTTTTTCTATTTCATATTCTTGATTTCCTTCTCTTGTCTAATTCCTCTAGTTAGGACTTCTAACACTACGTTGAACGGGGGGATGAGAGTGGGCAGCCTTGTCTTGTTCTGGTTTTCAGGGGAAATGCTTCCAATTTTGTCCTTTTAGCAGTGGGTTTATCATAGATGGTTGTTACTATTTTGAGGTATGTTTTCTCAGTGCCTAGGTGTTCAAGGGTTTTTATCAAGAAAGGATGCTGAATTTTATCAAAAGCTGTTTCTGCATTTAATGATATAGTCATGTGATTCCTGTTTTTACATCTGTTGATATTTTAAATTATATTTATGGTCTTTTGGATGTTGAATCAGCCTTGCATCCTTGGGATGATGCCTGTTTGGTCTTTGTGGATGATTTCTGAGATGTGTTGTTGGATCCTATTTGCTAGAATCTTGTTGAGAAATTTTGCTTGTATCATTCATCAGGGTTATCGGCTTATAGTTCTTTTTCTTTGTTGGATTATTACCTGGTTAGGGTATCAGTGTGATGTTAGCTTTATAAAATGATTTTGGGAGAGTTCTGTTTTACTCAATTGCCTGGAATACTTTTTTTTTTTTTTTTGAGTTGGAGTCTCACTTGGTCGCCCAGACTGGAGTGCAGTGGCCGCTCCCGGCCACCGCAGCCTTGCCTGCTGAGCTCCGGCGATCCTTCCACCTCAGCCTTCCCAGTAGCCGGAATTACAGGCATGCACTACCATGCCCCGCTGATTTTTTGATTTATTGTAGAGATGAGGTCTCGCTGCCCAGGCGGTTCTCAAACCCGCGGGCTCAGGCAATCCACTCACCTCAGCCTCCCAAAGACGCGGGATTACAGGCTGAGTCACCAAGCCTGGCTCTGGAATACTTTTAATAGGACTGGTATCAGCTCCGCCTTGTATGTTTTGTAGAACTCCACTGGAAAGCCATCTGGTTCAGGGCTTTTTTTTTTTTTTTGTAGGTAGTTTTTTTGACAGAGTCAATTTCCTGGTTTTTATTGGTTTATTTAGGATCTCAATTTCTTTTTATTTCAAGCTGGAGAGGTTATGTGATGTTACAAAGTCCTCCATTTTATTTAGGTTTTTGAATTTGTTTCCATACAAGTGTGCATGGTAATCTCTGATATTCTTTTGTATTACTTCAGGGTCAGTTGTGACTTGATCTTTTGTGCTCCTGATTATGTTTATTTGGGCTGTTTCTCTCTTTTTCTTGGTCAGTCTTGCTAGTGTTCCATCAATCCTGTTTATCCTTTTAAAAAACAAGCTTTTTATTTCATTTTTTTCTTCTATGATACTTTTGTTTTCTATGTTCCATATTTGGGCTTTTCCTTTGGTGACCTGAATTCTTCTGTTGAAGTTAGGGCTTTGGTAGCCTTGTTTTTCTTGCTCCCTTAGATGATTTGTTAGAATCTTAACTTGTGATCTTTCTCTTTTCTTGATGTGTGTTCGTAGAGATATATATTCTTCTCTTAGTAATGCTTTCATGGCTTCCCAGGGTTTTGGTAAGCTGTGTCTTCTTTTACCTTTGTTTCCAGGAATCTGTTTTTTTTTTTTTTTTTGAGTTGGAGTCTCACTTTGTCGCCCAGGCTGGAGTACCATGGCACATTCACGGCCACTCCAGTGTCGACCTGCTGGGCTCTGGCGATCCTTCTGCCTCAGCCTTCTAAGTAGCCAGAACTACAGATGCAAGCTACCATATCTGGCTAATTTTTTATTTACTGTAGAGACGAGGTCTCATCAAGTTGCCCGGACTGGTCTGGAACCCACGGACTCAGACAGTCTACTTGCCTCTGCCTCTCAAATTGCTAGGATTACAGGCTGAGCCACCGAGACCGACCTCCAGGAATCTTTTACTTTCCTTTTTGATTTCTGTGTTGGCCCAGAAGTCATTCAGCATCATGTTGCTTAGTCTTCTTGTCTTTGTGCATTTGGGGGTAATTTTGTTGGTGTTGATAATTATTTTTATTTTACTGTGGTCTGAGAATGCACACAGCAATATTTTGATCTTATGAAATTTGTTTATGTTTGATTTATGGCCGAGGATATAATTGATCTTGTAGTATGTTTTATGTGGTGATGAGTAGAATGTATATTCCATGGTTGTCGGATGGACTGATATGCAGGTTGTCTATTAAGTCCATTTGGTTAAGTGTTAAGTTGAGGTTCCAGAACTCCTTGTTGATTTTTTGCCTCAATGATCTATCTAGGGTTTTTAATGGGGTATTTAAGTCCCTAATTATAGTAGTGTTAGAGTCAATATCATTTTTTGGTTTACTTAGTAGCTGTTTTATAAAACCTGGTGCTCCTGTGTTGGGTGCATATATGTTTAGGATAGATATTTATTGTTGCTGGATTGAACCTTTCATCATTATGTAGTATACTTCTGTATCTTTTTAAATTTTGATAGTTTAAAGGGTGTTTTGTCTGATATTAAAATCATGACTCCTGCCTTCTTTTGTGTTCCATTCACCTGAAGATTGTTTTGCATTCTCTAACTTTGAGTCTGTGAGAGTCCTTTATGTTGAGATGTGTTTCCTGGAGATAGCAGTTTGGTTGTGTTTTTTTTTAAAATCCAGTTTGCCATTCGGTATTTTTTCACTGGTACATTTAGTCTATTCAAGTTCAGGCTGATTATTGAGATGGGAGAATTTATCCTAGTCATGAGGCTCATGTAAGATTGTTTGTTGCTGCTGTTGTTGTTTGTTGGTAGGGTTTTTTTTTTTTTATTTGGAGGTTGATATATGTGTGTTTTCAATTTTGTAGTTATGATGCACCTGTGTTGATTCTCTGTTTTCCTGCATTTCTAGGAAAGTGTGGTTATTCTTCCCTCCCCCCCCGTGCTTAATACCTTCTTAAGCATCTCTTGTAGAACTGGTCTGAGGGCAGCACAGATGCTTGGGAATTGAATTTCTGGGAAGGATATTAATCCTCCATCACTGGTTAAGCTTAATTTAGCTGGGTAGAAAATTCTTGGTTTGAATTGTTTATCCTGAAAATTTTGAAGATTGGATTCCAGTCTCTTATAGCCCATACTATTTCTGTAGATAAGTCTGCTGCTATTCTAATTGGTCTTCCCCATTAGGCTGTCTGACCTTTCTTTCTCACTGCCTTTAGGATTTTTTCTTTTATACCTACTTTGTGTCTAGAGGTTGGTTTTCTCATTAGATGTCTTGCAGGGGTTTTCTGAATCTCTTTTGTTTGGTTGATCATGTCTCTGATGAGATGCGCTCAGATCTCTAGACCTTCCCCTCTGCTCTCAGTGCAAGCTGATCAGGTTGCTCTCCACCTGGGTCAGACACCCCACGTTCTGTTGTGGGAAGGGGTATTAATCAGATTAGAACTCACCCTAATTTGTCTGCTACTATGTCTCGCGCTCCAATTTCACACATCTGTGTTTGGTTTATTGTCGGGAATGAGCCTCAGTCTCTCTGGTATTGTGCACTTGGAGTATCCTTTCTGGACCAGTGATGGTCAACCCCAAAGGGGTGCGGAGATCCTCTTGGTCTCAGTATGCAGGCTGCTCAGAATTGGGCAAGCTTAAGCAGGTGTCTCCCAGGTTCTGGAACAGAGAAAATGGCGTTGGCTCATATCTTATCCTCTGGCGGGGCTCAGCTCCAGATTTTCTCCCTGTGCTTTCTCTCTGGTTCCACTGCCAGTTCCTGGCCTGTTGCCCCAGGTGGTGGTGTGGGTCATGTGCCAAGAGGTGGCTGATCACTGCCGCCTTTTCCCGAGAGATGCCCCAGGAATGGTCAATGTCTCTGTGCATATGGGCAGTGAATTAGGAGCAGTCAAATAATTTTTAAAAAGTAAGATATATTCTTCTAAAAAGAATCACTTTGTCATTTGAGACTATTAAATGAACAATTAAGTGTTTAAGAATTATACATAGTGATTGTTGTCTAAGAAACGAACTAATAGAAATGTGTGTGATAGAAAATACTGATAGAAGTCTTAATAGATTTTGCTATTTTGGAGATGTCAATAAGAAATGTAAATTAAATTTGGAGGTCAGTAAGCTATTTTTCTTTTCTTTTCTTTTTTTTTTTTTTGAGTTGGAGTCTCACTCTGTCACCCAGACTGGAGTGCAGTGGCTGTTCCCAGCCACCACAGCCTCGATCTGCTGGGCTCCGGCAATCCTTCCGCCTCGCCTTCCAAGTAGCCAGAATTACAGGCATGCGCTACCACACCCCACTGATTTTTTTATTTATTGTAGAGATGAGGTCTCGCTGCCCAGGCGGGTCTCGAACCCGCGGGCTCAGGCAATCCGCTCACCTCAGCCTCCCAAAGACGTGGGATTACAGGCTGAGCCACCGAGCCCAGCTAACTATTTTTCTATGTGTGACACTGTAATGTACTTGAAGAAGGATTCGTTATTCTGTTTATCAGCATTTATTGGATTAACTCAGATTTAGCAATGAATAAAATGATTCCATGTTTATTCTATAGAGATTAACTAGGATCAGTTGTTGTAGTTTGCATCACAACCTTAAAATTTTAGTTGTATTTGAGAACATCATTGACAAAACATGAATTCAAGGTGCTTGTATTTTTAGAACTGATGACCAAATTTTTCTTCATTATTAAATTAGTTATTACTGGGGGTTGACTTCAGTATATGTTCCTTAAGAAACTTCCACTTACATGTTTCTTTGTCTATATGAACTTTTTAGAATTAGTAATCCATATAATCTATGCAAACTGAAATTCAAAAATGGAAATAGACTTCTAGACGTACAAATTTCCGAATTGCTGAGAATCGTTCATGATTTGAATTCTTCTTCTGTAGTCATTTTGCCTTTCTAAGTTCATAGCTAGAGTGAATGGAGTCACAATTATAGACACTACTGTATTCTCTTTTAGTTTGTGAACTGAGTCACCCTTCTTAATTGTAGCTGTGGCATAGAGTGGTAATGGTTGTTAACACTAAACTACAGTGTGCACCTGTGTGCTGTAAGAAAAAAGTAGAAACCTCCTGCATTAGTGTTCCTCATAATTTCATAAGAGAAGCAAGATTAATCAAATAATTATGCATGTATATAAATGCATATATTTGATAAATCATCCTTACAAATAAAAAAATGTACATTACTAGAATGCAAATAGGAAGAATAGTAAAGGTTTTATTGTTCCTTCAGTTTTGTAGAAATTTGTATGCGTTTTCTCTACTTTCCTTGATAATTTATTTTCTAATCAATTCCAAACATTCTGGTTGGAAGAATTTGATTAAGCTTAATTTCCAAGCAGGTGGTCTTTCAAGGGTGTACATATTTGAAAGTCCTATACCACTAGATTTTAAATCGAGCTCCCTACCACAGAGCAGTCCTCAGCCCCCTGCCTACATGATCTTCTATAATTCTTACCAACATTTTGATACTCTATATTTTATATATTTATTTGTTTATTGTCTGTTTCCTGTAGGTGAAGCCAGACAGTTTCAACCATTTTGTATATTGTCATAGTCCAATATCTATGACACTACCTACCATATAATAAACTCAGTAAACATTTGTTGAATAAATGATCATATACTTCTGTATTTGTACTCAATAAAAGTAAATGTTTAAGACATAAACTAGTTAATTTGAATATGCTGAAAATGAGCTGGGTGCAGTAGCTCATTCCTATAGTCCCAGCAACTCAGGAGACTAAGCAGAATCACTTGAGGCCAGGAGTTTGAGACCACCCTGTGCAATTCAGCAAGACCCTGTCTCTACAAAAATAAAAATAAAGAATATGACAGAAATGATATTTGTTTCTTAATGTGAAGGGCAAAGCTCTAGTAAAGAAACATTATTTTAATTTTTATTATATTAGAACTCTGTAGGGCTATTTTCATCTTTGATTAATGAATTTAATACCAAAAAAATTTAAATTAATAGATCTTATTCTTATATCATTAACTTTCAAAATTCAGCCTTTTCACAGTAACTCATATATACTTTCTAGTTGTATGTTCTAGTTGTTGGGCTCATTATAACTCTTGATTCAACAGGTCATTACTTATTATATTTTAGTATTCTTAACTGACTCCTTTCATAACTTAATTACCAAGAACTGTCTCACGTGTAGTCTTCCTGACCCATTGAAGTTAGTAGGTAAGTTATTATTAGAATATACAGTGTTTTAAACTGAACTGTTAGCTACTTTCACAGTTTTCAAATTTGTGTGTGTACATGTGTGTATGTTAATGTATTTTTTTGTACGTCATTTGACAATAAGTTTGAGATGCTGTGTCCCTTTATACCTAAATGTTTGAGTATGAGATTTCTGAGAGCAAGGACAGTCTCTTAACATATCCATGACACAACTGGAAAAATCGGAAAATTGAACGTTGGTATGATAGTCATATTTTATCATTCCAAATAGTATCATTTTTGTTGTGCTACAAAAAATATATATAGCATAAGATTTACCATTTTAAAATGTACAATTGAATCACATTAATTATACTTACAGTATTGTACTTCAGTGCCATCATTTATTTTCAAAATTTTTTCATCATTCCAAATAAAAACTCTTCACACATGAAGCAATAAGTTCCCTCTAGTTCCCTTTTCCCCCAACCCCTGGTAACCCATAATCTACTTTCTCTCTCTATGATTTGCCAAGCATAGATTTTTCATATAAGTACAATATTTGTGCTTTTGTGTCTGTCATATTTTACTTGGCATAATGGTTTAAGTTTCATCCATTTTATGGCTTGTGTCAGAACTTCATTTCTTATGTGGCTGAATAATAATCCATTGTATGATAGACCACATTTTGGTTTTCCCTATGTCTGTTGATGGACACCGGATAGTTTCCGCCTTTTGGATATTGTTGATAATGCTCTATGAACATTTGCATGGAAGTATCCTTATGGGCCATTGTCTTACTAGACTGTGGTGTGGCCATGTGCTCTTTGAGCTATGGCTGTCACCATGTTTCCTGGCTTTGGCCCCTTTCCTACCTTGGGGAGGTGAATCTCCTCTTTGTCCCTCTCAAATTTACTTTCTACATAAACTGTATTTTCTAATCTAAAATAAAAAGCATCCTTATGAAACTTGATTTGCAAACATTTTATCTCATTTTGAGGCTCTCTTTTTACTCTTTTGATATGTCTGTAATGCACAGAAGTTTTTGATGTTTCAATTTTTAGTTAAGTCAAGTTTTCTATTTGTATTGTGTTACCTGTGCTGTTTTCTGTTCTTTCAGGTTTTTACCTGGAAGTGTAATTGCTGGCTCATGTCATAGTTCTACTTAACTACCAAACTGTTTTTTCACAACAGCTGTACCAGTTTACATTCTTCCCAGCAATATGTGAGGGTTCCAGTTTCTCCACACCTTTTCCAACACAGCTTGCTTTCTTTCTTTCTTTCTTTCTTTCTTTCTTTCTTTCTTTCTTTCTTTCTTTCTTTCTTTCTTTCTTTCTCTTTCTTTCTTTCTTTCTTTCTTTCTTTCTTTCCTTTTCTTTTCTTTTCTTTTCTTTTCTTTTCTTTTTTAATTATACCCATTCCAGTACGGGTGAAATGGTAGTTCATTGTGGTTTTGATTTGTATTTCCCTAATGTCTAATGATATTTATCATATTTTCATGTACTTATCAGCCATCTCTGTATCTTCTTTTGAAAAATTACTATTCAATTTCCTTACCCATGTTTTCAGTTTAGTTTTTTATCTTGAGTTTTAGAAGGTATTTAGATATTTTGATTAGTAAACTCTTATCACATATGTTTTGCAAACATTTTATCTCATTTTGAGGCTCTCTTTTTACTCTTTTTATATGTCTGCAATGCACAGAAGTTTTTAATGTTTCAATTTTTAGTTAATTCCAATTTTCTATATTTTTGTGTTACCTGTGCTATGTTGTCATAGTTAGGAAATCATTGCCAATTCCAAAGTCATAAAGGTTTACTCCTGTGTTTTCATCTGTGAGTTTTATAGTTTTACCTCTTAAATGTAGGTCTTCGGTCCATTTTGGATTTTTGTAGCAGTCCCCAACCTTTTTGGCATCAGGGACCAGTTTCATGGAAGACAGTTATTCCATGGACAGGTGATGGGGGAGGGAGGAAGTGTAGTTTTGGGATGATTCAAGTGCATTACATTTATTGTGCACTTTATATTATTATTGCATTGTAATATAAAATGAAGTATTTATTACTATGAAATTCTTATTTTGATATGCATCTGCAAGCAATTGATTTGTTAATATTTCAGTGCAGTCAAATCTCACTGCTAATGTTATGCTATATTTGCAGCTACTTCCCAGTGCTAGCATCACCACCTCAGCTCCACATCAGATCATCAGGCATTAGATTCTTATAAGGAGTACACAATCTAGTTCCTCACATGTGTAGTTCACTATAGGGTTTGGACTCCTATGAGAATCTAATGTCCCTGCTGATCTGACAGAAGGTGGAGCACAGGCCATAATGCAAGGAATGGGGAGCAGCTGTAAATACAGATGAAGCTTCATTCTCTCGCCCACTGCCCACCTCCTCCTGTACAGCCCAGTTCCTAACTGGCTGTGGACGGGTAAGAGTCCTACTTCATTAATTTGCATGTGGATTTTCTTTTTCCGGCATTATCTGTTGAAAATAGTTCTTTTGTCATGGAATTTGTTGAGCAAATGGTATATCTTGCCTGTCACCAGGAGCAGAGCTCTAAACATTTCTGCCTACTTCATCTTGTTATCAGAGTCACTAAGGACAACACAATACAGTCAAACAGTTACTCACGTAGTCAAGAGGCAAGCAAAATTAGCTCCAATAATATGTGTCAGTTCCTTGTGACCAGTGGGTCTTTCCCAACAGCTGTAGTAGGGCACTCTGCCTGCACATAACCCCTCTTGTGCTGGAGTAGAAAGACCTCTTCTTCCTGAGGATAGAGAGTTGGGATAGAGAGTGAGACTGGCTAAGTGCCATATGATACACATAATTAAACAGAGAACAGAGGAGTACATATTAAGTCTGAAACAGAGGGAGATATTCCCACAGAAAGAAGTAAGCCCAGCATAGGCTATGAGGATTCTTTGTTTCTCTTGGTAAGAAAGTGTTTCAGGTCCAAGGTCCATGCTTATGTGAATGTTTGATAAACACATTATATGTTGTTGTAAAAGTATCTCCCTCCCTGCCCATTAGTTTAAAAGGGAAAAATAGTAACTTTACAATGGAGAAACCTAGAGGTACCAAACTTAATCAAGTGATAAAAGTGAACATCAGCAATATTGAACTGAAAGAATATTTTCACAAAACTAGCTTTGTCAACAGAATGATCTTGATACCCCTCTCAGGAATAGATGTGAGGGTTTATCTCTGGGCTCTCAGTTCTCTTTCTTTGGTTTGTATGTCTGTCCTTATGCCTGTAACCACAGTGTTTTGATTATTATGGTTTTATGGTAAGTTTCAGAGCCAGGAAGTGTGAGTCCTCTGGCTTTGTTTTTTTCTTCAAAATTTTTTTTCTATTCTGGGTACTTTGAAATTCAATATGACTTTTTGAATGGGTTTTTCTGTTTCTGAGTAAAATTAAATGCTGTTGGAATTTTGATAAGGATTGCATTGAACTTGAATATCACTTTGGATAGTATTGTTATCTTAACAATATTAAGTCTTCCAATTCATGGACATGAGTCATCTTTCCATTTATTTAGGCTTTAAAAAATGTCTTTCTGTAATATTTTGTAATTTTCAGTGTACAAGTTTTTTTATATCTTGGTAAAGTTTATTACTATATATTTTATTCTTTTAGATGGTATTGTAAATGGAATTGCTTTCTTAACTTTCTCTTGGGATTGTTCAACTGCTGCTTTACAAAAATAAAACTGGTTTTTATATATTGATTTTGTATATTGTAGCTTTGCTAAATTTGTTTATTATATGTGACAGGATTTTTAGTGTTTCGTACATATAAGATTATTTTATTCATGAATATAGTTTTACTTTCTCCTTGTCCACTTTGGACCCCGTTTATTTCTTTTGCTGGCCTAATTTCTCTGGCTAGAACTTTTAGTTCTAGAAGTGGTAAAAGTGGGCATCCTTGTCTTGTTTCTTAGGGAACAGCTTTTAGCTTACTGTTGAGATGGTAGCTGTGGGTTATTCATATTTGGCCTTTGTCATATTGAAGAAATTCCTCGTGAAAGGGTATTGGATTTTGTCTAGCACTTTCTCTGTATCAGTTGTGTGATTTTTGTCACTTCATTCTGTTAATGTGGTATAATGTAATGATAGATTTTTCATATGCTGAACATCATCACATTCCTGGAATAAATCCTACTTGGCTGAAGTGTACAATCCTTTTACTATGCTGCTGAATTTGGTTTGCAATATTTAGGGGGGATTTTTGCATCTGTATTAATAAGGGATAATAATTTATGTGTTGTATAGATAATTTTTTTCTGGTTTAGGATTTATTTCTTATACCCATTTAGTTTCCTTTAATTTAGAACAACCTTATTTGGTTTTTCTTGATGTGACTTTAGCATTTTTGTAGAGTACATACCAGTTATTTTGTAGGATGGCTCAATTTGGGGTTGTCTGAAGTTTCTTTATGATTCAATTCAGGTTTTATATTTTTGACAAGAATACCACATAAATGATTTTGTGCCTTTCATAGTACTTCATATCAGGAGGCATATGTGATTCGATTTGTCCAATATTGCTGATGTTCGCTTTTATTACTTGATTAAGTTTGGTACCTTTATGTTTCTCCATTGTAAAGTTACTATTTTTCCCTTTTTAACTAATGGGCAGGGAGATACAATGTTTTTATACATAACCCTGAATTGTACCCCACATCTTAATAATAAATAAATAAATAAAAACAACATATAATATGTTTATCAAACATTCACTCATTCATTTTAGAATTCTTTGATCTTTTAAGTTTATTGTTCCTTTTATTTCACTGTATGTAAGGATTTTTTTTAAGGTATTTTATTTATTTATTTTTTTTTGAGTTGGAGTCTCATTCTGCTGGGTTCCAGCAATCCTTCCGCTTCAGCCTTCCAAATAGCTGGAACTACAAGCAGACGCTACCACACCCAGCTAATTTTTTATTTATTGTAGAGGTGAGGTCTTGCCAAGTTGCCCAAACTGGTCTCAAACCCGTGGACTTAGGCAATCCACTTGCCTTGGCCTCCCAAAGTGCTGGGATTACAGGCTGAGCCACCGAGCCCGGCCATGTAAGGATTTTCTTTCCCCTATTTATTAACTTATATCTCCATGGACTCAGATTCTTATTTTATTTAAAGTGTTATAATCCATTATTATACTCTTTACTTTGAAGATCATGCTGGCCCAGATTTGACCATGGAAGCCCCTTGAAGCTAGCAAACAAAGAAGCTTCTTTGTTTGCTAGCTTCTTTGTTTGTTTTGACAGTTTCTATCATTTGGGGGGCTGGGGGAGAGCGAGGGACAGTAGGATCTTCTAGGCCCATCTTGTCTTTTTTTTTTTTTTTTTTTTTTGAGTTGGAGTCTCACTCTCTCACTCAGGCTAGAGTGCAGTAGCATACTCACGGCCACTACAGCCTTGACCTGCTGGGCTCAGGCGATCCTTCTGCCTTGGCCTTCCAAGTAGCTCATCTTGTCTTGTACTCTCCATCTCCCAGACTTGAAACTAACCATTTCTGCAAACATCCCTGGTTCCTGTTAGTAGAGAACAGTATTTAGAAACAAGTGAAACTATTTTATTTTTAAAACTGATTATTTTCGTTGTTTTCTTTTCCAAAAACTATCCAGGAAGACCAAGGGAATGATGAGACTTAGACTTTTTGAACTTTATCCAAGAGAAAATACAATTTTGAACAATCCCTTTCAGCTAGAAGATATTCTCCTATAACTATTATATTTAGACTGCTCCAAAGTGCCCTGAGGTGCTACAGAAATTGCGTTGTGAGGTTAGAAGTGAGGAGAGGTATGCTGTTTGGAAGGGAGGAAAGAGATTTAGATCTCTCAGGTAGGTCCACTTCAGTTGCTTTAGTCTTTTTTTTTTTTTTAAATATATTGAACTGCTACAAGAGTTTGTTAGAAGAAAAAATTCCACAGCCAAAAAGAAGTTTTAAAACTACTGCCCTGAAGTATTCTTCATAATTTATATAAGGATTAGTAGTTCTGGTCTATGGTGATACCAAGCAGACATTTTTTACATATAGCATATCAGTTTCATTTTTGGTGTAGAGTTGGGATTTGCTCTTTGACTTTGTCATATGTGCATTGGACCAAGCAAACCAGCAGTTTTTCCTCTTGGTCCTAGAATGCCAGCTTGAAAATTAATTGTATGTACTGGGTGAATACTAATTGGTTATACTAGAAGTTTTTAAATATATTTTATTCATTAGACAAGTGTGAGACCCTCCATCACCTCAAATCTGGTATACAGTCAGGTATTTTCATATGTGATAAGATAGACCTGGAACTGAAAATGCCACACCAACTCCACACACCAGGGCTGAGCCAGAACACAGATGCTACATCTTTCCACAGCTCTCCTTTCCCAGTGCTGTGATTTTTTCTCACCAATTATGAATTCTGTGTATACAGAGACTTTCACTGTCATGTTGTCTTCACTTTACTTGAGATTTTTGATGGATAATATTCTCATTATTCCTCTAAATTGTTATACTTAACGCAATCATATTTTTTTCATAATCACTATTTTTTATTATGGTTTTGTGGGGTACAGTTAAGGGTTAGTGTACAATTACGTTTCATTCAGGCACCCTTTTGATAAGAGGTGTTTCCCCATCCCCAGACAGATATTTGCTACTGTTAATCCCATCTCCCTCCCCCATAGTTTCCCAGTACCATCAGTCATTTTCTTATAGTATTACATTGAATGTTCAAGGTCCATTATATGAGTGAGAACATGTGATACTCGGATCTTTGTTTCTGAGAGAGGTCACTCAGTATTATAGACTCTAGTTCCATCCAGGTTGCTGCGAAATTCATGATTTTGTTCTTTTTATGGCTGCATAGTATTCCATCATGTATATGTACCACATTTTTTTTTTTTAATCCAGTCCTCTCTTGATGGGCAGCATGGTTGTTTCCAGGTTCTTGCTATTGTGAACAATGCTGCGATAAACATATGTGTGCAGGTATCTTTTTTATAGAGTGATTTGAGTTCTTCAGGGTATATTCCCAGTAGGGGCACGCAATCATATTTTTAACATCTTCTGCTCAGATCCCTAATAATTTTATTTCAGATGAAAACTACTTTAAATATGATATTTAACAGATCATCATTATGTTTATTTTGTCATTGAATCTATTAAAGCATCATGAATTTCATCTAGTTCAATTTTTTATTTGCAGATGAGGAAACTTAAGACTAATACTACACCCAAAGTCAGATCTAATAAGCCTTGCCATTCAGATTAAAACTTTGGTTTTGTTGCTTTCCTTTTACTGTTTTTTCCCTACCACAAAACCAACATTTTCATTTAACTACTAACTGCTCTAAAAAGAGAAGAGAATGCAGAAAATATATTTATAAATTTCAAGTGAAAAATCTGTGACCAAAGGAAATCATCAATAGTGTGGGCAAAGTATCTTTAGTGTTGAAATTATTGCCAATGCTTTCTTTAAAATGCAATTATTTCAGTATTATTAAATTTTTTGACATTAAAAATGAATGCCGTTATATACCTTTTAAATTATTTCAAATTTCTAAGTAGAGTTGATGTTTAAATTAACACATTTTTTAAAAATATAAAGTCATATTCAGTTGTATAATCAGGTTAAGATAAATGTATTCATGTGTAAGATAAACTTACACATGAAGGATGTGTAAGTTTAAACAAATCATTTCTTCAGCAAGTTTTCTAACTTCAGTGCATACTTTTTTAGTACTGAAAAGGTGTAAAGTACATAGAACTCATCTAGTATCAAACCATGAAACTATCATTTATTGAAAACAACATTGAGAACTGGTGATGTTTCATTCAAGAAAGAGAAGTCATACTGGAGACCTGAGAGCAATTTTCATGTATTTCAAGAACTGTTATGTGTCAAAAGCAGTGCAATTTGTTTCTTGTTGTTTCAGAGAGCAGCACTGGTCTTAGTCCTAGTGAGTAGGATGTGTTGGGAGCGAATTTGGGGTGAATATTGGAGCTGGATTTGGGGAAAATATCTGTAAAATAAGTAAGCCTTTCCCTACCAGCTGGACCACCTTCTGTGTGCCAGGCTTCTTCCTAGTATTTTGTAGTTACTGTTTGTTGCCCCTACAGCTACAGCACCTTTGTAAGGCAGGCATATTATTTCCATTTTATGGAAATGAACTGAAGTCTTATTTTTTAAGTACATTGTACAATGATGATATATGGTTAATTGATTGTAAGATAATGTTTCTTACAGTGAGCTTAGCTAGAAATATGACTGATATATTTTTGCTATCCTGATACAGTAAGTTCTGTTTTGTTGTTGTTATTATATGTTTTGATAACCAGTATCTTTTAGACTTTAGAAGCTGTAAACCATTATGGATTTCTTTTGACAAAATGTAGCCGTTAAAGCTCTCCACAACTCAAACATACAAGCTGATAAATATTTAAATGATTCTTATAGTGAAATGAGTAAGGAATATTTTTCTCATTCAGGGTAGTACTCTAAATGATAACCCAAGTCTATTTATCACTTAAAAGTTTTGGTTTGTTGAGATGAGCTGCAGAATCTCAGCATGAGAGCCCAGGATTGACTGAACTGCTGACTATAGATCTAATCACACAGCTTGGAGCTGTGGAACCACTTCTTTCTATTGTAAATTGCTTTCTTTGGCTTATTTACATAATTTAATGCATGAAGACTAGTCAGTGAATCATAGAGTTTTCTTATATAGCCACTATAGGATAAATTAACCCTATTTGAGATAGCTTGTATTTCCATAATAAATGTTTCACCAAGTCTTTAAAGAAATAAACATGTGCTTTAGTAATTTAGTTGGTTGCCAGGAATATCTAATATTGAATGCTAATTGTTATACTTCTTGCTAATAAAATAGAGGATTTAAAAATTTATTATTTCTAAACCTGTTTTTTGTAAGTAGAAGTTTTATTGTTATAAAACAAATGTAGGGTTTCCTTTTTTTTTTTTACATTTACAAAAAGTAAGGATGCTTTCTTAACTCCTGTGCATCAGTACTACATTACAGTTGACCCCAATATATGTGGGTTCCACACTGATGGATTGAACCAACCTCAGATTGAAAATATTCAGAAAAATAATGAGTGGTTGCTTTTTACTGAACATGCACAGTCTTTTGTTTCTTGTCATTATTTCCTAAACAATAAGTATAACAATTGTTTGCATAGAATTTACATTGTATTAGATATTTTAAGTAAGTTTACAAGTGAGTGTGCGTAAGTTATATGCAAATACAAAACTATTTTTCATAAGTTGTTTCTTTTTAAATCACAAATTGTGGGCCTTGCAATAGCATTGAAATACACACACATATATTTTTGCAACAGTATCTAAAAACTAATCAAATTAGTTTATTACATATCAGTGAAAAGTTTGCTACTAAACTCAAACCATCCAGGAAGCTCAATTATCTAGTTGATTAATTGGAGGTCTACTTGATACCCCATATTTTAATTATGGTGTCAATGTAAAGTATTAACTCAACCTACATCATAGTATAATTTATAAACTATTAAATTAGAAAATAAATGGTTTGTGTGAAAGCTGACCCCTTTAACATTGTAATTTCAGCAATCATTTACTGAGTGCCCGCTGATTGGATGAAGTCAGGAAAAGTGATTTTTGGGGGATGACCTCAATATTAGGAAAATGTAAGCCCTGCCCTCAGGCAGCACCCAAGGAAGGAATATAACTTAAAGTGGGAAAGAAAGTCGGCTTTGAAATATTGAATCTGAGGCTGTTCAGCTTTTGAATGAGTAGCAAGTTCTTCAAACTCTAATCTTTAGTTTTTTCATCTGTAAAAGTGCTAATAAAATTACCTACCTTACTGTGCTGTTAGTAGTAAGATAACATATGTTTTGTCCCTAGTACTGGATCTAGCACATAGTAAACACCAAATAAATAGTGTCTTTCATTATTAGTCCTAACAATGGAGAACCCTGTATATACCCTGTGATTTACACAAGGCACAAATGAACAAAATAAAATGAGACTGTCATGACCTTCAAATCAAGTACTTTGCCAGCTTTGAGATGGAGGATCCTATTTCTAGATCTTATTTATTGATTTTGGCTATTTCTTCCTATAGTTATTCTTATAATGGCAGCTTCTGTGTTCACCATCTTTCTAGACTCCAATTCTTCACTATAGTAACTAGATATAAGCTCTAGGAGCACAAGGACCAGTGCTGGGCTTGCCTACCATTTGTCCGCAGTAGGCTGTCCTGTAATTTTTGGTTGATTACAAACTATGGGAGGAGCTAAGTCAAATGCAAAAATAGTTTAAAAATAAACATAGAAATAGAAGGCAATAATAAATGCTAGAGAGAAGGACATATGAATTATTTGAATGCTCAAAAAGATAAAGTATCACAGCATCATTTATACCTGGAAGCAGAAGGGAAAACTATTTTAATTATAATAGTAACATCCATCTCCCCCATGTAGGTATGAGAGGCTTTTTTCTTTTTTAAAATAGAATTTTCTGAGTGTATTTAGATTTTTCAGTTAATTCAGTGGCTATAAAACCTCTGTATATTTCTTCTTGAACTGCTATTTATTTTCTTCTGCTAGATAATGTCTCTTTTCTTCCTAAAGCATTTCCAGGTAAACTAAAACATAAAGATAAATTTGCTACTTAGGCCAGATGTTTTACCATCACCCTTTTAAGTGCATTGTTAAATATATGTTCTTCAGGCTTTTCACCATAACTCCCTTAGCAATAAAATAATGATAGCAAATGTATCATCTTAATACTGTAGTACATTATGAATATATTATTATAACCTTATTGTTATTTTCAATTATTTCTCTTGTTCTGTATTATTTATATATTTAATTACAAAACTATTAAAGAGTTATTGCAATGGGTAGGACAAATAACACAAAATATTCAAAGGAAAGACTATTTTCTTATTTTGTCCCGCCACTCCTCTTCTACCAAGTCCTATTTTCATTTTGTGAGATGATTAATTGGGTGGGTGCCAATTTGTATCTCTATTTTCAAACATATACATTTACACACATATCCTTTAAAATATAATAACATACTCTGGTTAATATTATGGAAATTTTTCAACTTAATAAATTTTTACTTAACAGTGTATTGGGGTTCAGAGCCATGCAGTGATAGTGAAGTTAAGTATCCTTTAATACCTTTATGACTATTTTCACTTTCTTGACTATAAGTTTCCAGAAGCCACAAGAAAAATTCTTACAGATTTAAATACAAAAGAAACCCCAAGCAAACCTATGTATATACTGAATAAGATGCCATAAAAATGTCAAAACATAAAGCACAGACTAGGAAAAAATATTTGTAATACAGAAAAAGGCAAAGTATAGTATCTTTCGTATACAAAGAGCACCAACAAATTGATAGGAAAAAATAAAGCCCAGTAATAAAACAGATCAGATACAGAATAGGGATATAGTTCAATGAATAATCATATATACTTTGAACCAATTATTACACTTATATGACTTTAGCTGATATACTCATAAACATGTGAAATGATTTGTGTATGGAATTATTTATTACAACATAGCTTTTAATAGCAAAAGATTGGAAAGAACATAAATGTCCATCAAACAAAGACTGGCTAAATGAGTTATAGTTATTATATGTAATGGAATACTATGCAGCTGTAAAAAGTAAATGAGGGCACTGTTGTGAAAGGATCTTCAAGGAAAGAACAGAACATGTATATAATATTCTGCCATATGGTGAAATTGGATTAAAAGTATAAATTTCTAGTTGCTTATATATGTACATAAACCCTTAAAGTATACACAAGAAACATAGTAGTTACTAGAATAGAGGGCAGGGTGCTAGAGGTTCTTTTCACTGTGTACATTTTTGTACTTTCTAAATTTTGAGCTATGTAAATATATGAACTTGTCAAAAAGTTAATGCAATGTATTGAATTTTGTAAGGAGAATTGCACTCTAATAAACAACTGTTCACATGTATTGATTAATGACTATATCCCACACACTCTTGTAAATACTTTCTTTAGATAGTCTCATTTAATTCTCACAACTCTTATGTCGTTATTCTACATAAAGAGAAGAAAAAATAGATATTTGTTTAAAAAAACAGAAGTTGCCATTGTTAGCTGTGGCAAATAGCAAATATACAATCTTAATACCTGAGTATATTATGGCTATACTATTATAACATCATTGTTATCCTCAATTATTTCTCCTCTCCTGTATAATTTATGTATTTAATTATATAATTATTGAAGACATTGCAGTGGGTAAGACAAATAATACAGATATCAAAGGAAAGAGTATCTTCCTTTTTTGTCCTGCCGTCCCTTCTCCATCAAGTCCTATTTTCATTTTTTGAGATGACTAATTGGATGGGGCCCATCTATAGCTCATTTTCAAACATATACGTTCACATACATAGTGTTTGATTGGGCTCATTGTGTTATATTCACTTAAAACACATTGAGTATTTGCTGTGTGCCAGGCTTCTTGCCTGCTATTAAGACATCAAGTAACTAAATATGGAAAGTTCTTTTTTAGGGCAAGTACTAAAGAGCAAGAATGTGATCCAATGACCTGAGTGTCTTCACCTGACCAGCACTGTGGCCTGCGATGAGAACTCTGTAGTGACTTGTAGTGTCCCACTACAGATGGTTCTTGGTAATAGAATCATAGCAACCCAAACTATTCTGTGCGTACGTGCCCTTGAGGTATATAAATAAATATATCTGAAATACATCTTTGGTGGCACTCCACCTTCAAATCACAGAACACAGAAAATTGTTTGACTGTTTTTTGTTTTCCTGAAGATGGTACTTGCCAGAACCATTCAAAATGCACAGAGGAGAAACTATTTTTTTTTAAATTTGCAGCATCCATGATGCAGGACTCCCAAATCAGAATCACCTGGAGGGCTTGTTAAGAGAGATTGCTGGGTCCCAGTCTCAGAATTTCTGACTCAAGTCTGTGACTGAGAATTTGTAGTTTTCAAATTTCCAATGAAGGGTGCTGCTCCTGCTCAGAAGACCACACACTCTTAGAATCACTGTTTTGGGGGTCATTAGGGCTTAATTCTCTTGGCAAACCTGGGTTGTAAAAGTTTAGAAGAATTGAGAACAAGACATATAAATGGCTATGGTGGCTGGAATGAAACATAAACCACCAGGACATGAGCCTCTCCAATCCTCATTATTTAACCCTTGCAGGAGCCAATACCATATATACCATGTAATATAAAACATCATTCCTCAGCAACATTTTTCTGTGGGACATCTGCTGTGTTGTTACATCTTTTTCAGATATTTCCATACTCAGTTTTCTTAGAATTTTCTAGGTAAGAGTCTTTGATTTAATATTTCATATTTAATCATTGGTCTTCTCCCTCTCGTTTTCTTTTCTTTTTTTTTTTTTTTTTGAGTTGGAGTCTCACTCTGTCGCCCAGACTGGAGTGCAGTGGCCGCTCCCGGCCCCCGCAGCCTCGAGCTGTTGGGCTCTGGCCATCCTTCCACCTCAGCCTTCCAAGTAGCCGGAATTACAGGCATGTGCTACCACGCTCAGCTGATTTTTTGATTTATTGTAAAGATGAGGTCTCGCCTGCCCAGGCAGGTCTCGAACCCGCAGGCTCAGGCAATCCACTCACCTCAGCCTCCCAAAGGCGCGGGATTACAGGCTGAGCCACCGAGCCCGGCTTTCCCTCTTGTTTTCAAATACCTCATACTTAAATATTCTTATATTTTCTTATTCCTAGTTCATCTTTCAACCTTTTCCAGGGTATGTTAAAAGATGAGTGTTTTAAAATGTTTTGTGTGATGATAAATACACATATACAAGTGTGTACACACAACTGTGAATGAGGAATGAATTACGTAGGTGCCAATTTATAACAATCATACGCTAGTCTATCTACTCCTTTTAGGTTGTGTTAATTTTGCTTATGTTTCATACCCTAGTAATGGTCATGGAGGTTCTCAAAGTTCCTGGACAAGAATATTAGCATCTCCTTGGAACACATTAGAAATGCAATTTTCTGGCTGGCCCCAGACCTACTTAATGGGAAAGGGGTTGAGGGAAGGAGCAGCAATCTGTGTTTCTAACAAGACTATCAGGTGATTTTCAAGCTTTCTGAAATTTGAGAGTCATTATTTTACTATACGCAGTGTTTTCACTTACATTGTATTATTTGACCCTTATCAATCCTGTGATATTTTAATAGCTCTTTATTAGTGTTATAGAAGAAATGAGAATTGAAGGGATTAAATAATTTATTCTAAGTCACTCTACTATTTAGCAATATTCCAAAGCAAAAGTTTTTATCTTTTTCACATATGTCCTTTTGAATGTACCCTGAAACAGCGTCAGTTAATTAAGCATTTTTGTTATTTGAATGATTATTAACTTGAGCTTTTACTCTTTCATTAGTTTTAATCAACATCTCATGGGAAGAACACTTTCTTTGACAAGTCAAATAGCAGGACCAAAACTCAAATTTCCATACTTTCGTTCTGAGAGCAGGGCTCGGTCCTCATATATTTTAAAACTAAATGGCTTTTGAAACTAAAAGTAAATATATAAAATGTTTTCAAATGCATACCTTAATAAACCTCCAGTGAAAGTATGAATGATTTTATAAAGCAATTTAAATTCACAATCATTTCCTTGGCTCTTATTATGCTAGTCATATTTTAATGACACACGCCAATTTAACTGCTGCTCAGTTACCAAAAGTATTTCTAAGATTAATTTGGAGTTATTTCTGGGAAATGAAACAATGCTGTCCTCTCTATTAGGTATAATTTTCACATGCGTCTATTTAAATTAATTAACCAAATTAACAAGCCATAAAATCAAGTATGTTTATAGAGATCCAAACCCTTGTAATGACCTCATTGGAGCCTCTAGACAGAAAATTGTAATAAGAAAAAGAGTTTATGTTACTGGATAAGACATGATGGATCCTTTAATAAAAAGAAATTGCTACTTTAAGTTGTAACTAATATTTCTCTTGGCTGCAATGGAAAATAATCTGCAAAATGAAAAGTTGACAAGTCAGACTAAAATAATTAATGAAGATTTAAGTCGTATTTTATTTTCCCTTATGTTCTCCATATCTGTTATTTCAGTAGGATTTACATAATGTGGCATTTGAATTATGGAGAATAGAAATCTGGTCTCATTATAAAACCCTAGTCCATCTGGGAAATAATCTTGGGGCTATTCTGGTTATATAAAGTATCTTGAAATTTTCTGATATTTCATAGGTAAATAAAACAGATTATTAGAAGGAATTTTAAAACATCTTTGTAGTGATGTTTTTATTTATTTTATATTTTAACCTTCTTTCAACTTCAGAGAGGAAAATTAGGTTGGTGGTAATTATTAACTAATGTCCCATAATAGTGTAGTGGTCATCTCAGCAGTTGTCAGTAATTCAATTTCTAGATCCCACCCTTAGATATTAGATGTTCTTACTCAGCTGGTTGTAGTGGAAGACCCAGAACTCTATTTTAAACAAGTACCAACAATGATTCTAATTAAGTAGTCCCTGAGTCTCAGTGTAAGAAACCATAGAAAAAGTAGTTCTTCAAACTAACATGCTAAAAGTACCACAATTAAGTATTCTAAATGCTACTGCAGCTTCCTGTGTGCTTCTGCAGCCTGATAGGGATGATTATTGTAGTGACTCTTTCTCTCAGTAACAGTAGTGCAGCAATTTGGAGCCTCAAATCATAGTTATTACTGTATTCCTAGCGCTTAGTACAGTATTTGGCTCATTGTAGGGACTGCATAAATATCTTGGGATGCCTAAGTGAAGGAAACCCACTAGCTCCATGTTTAAAGTTTCCACGTTATTCACACTCCATCCTGTCTTTGAGTCAGCTGACTAAAGTATGTGTGAAATTTTATCTGCCTCCTCAAACTGCATGGGCTTTTCATGGAAAGGACTGAGATAGAAATAGAGCTGAGTGGTCACAAGAAAATGAAAAAATACCAAGCAATAGTTAAAGAAATCACATGACTCAAGGAAAGGACCTGTTTATCAGAGGCTCCAAAAACCGGGTTACAAGATTTATTGCCTTCCCAAACCCAGAGAGTAAAACTTGTAAGAACTAGTTTAATCCAACATGGTGATGAATTTGACCAGCAAGCAACCTCCAGGCTCCTTATACCTTCATTGTAATACCATAGCTTACTAAATAATGCATTGACTAGTGCTGTGGCAGTTCTAGCTGTGACCAAATATGGGTAGAAAAGGGTAGGGTGCCCAATTCTTGGAAAACCCCACCACTTTCCTGGAAAAACCATGAATATTCCACCCCCTAATATGAATATTCTATTCCTTAGTGAGAGGTAGCTATGTTAAGAAGAACCCAGAACCTGGTTGGATGTGACTCACTCTCTTGAGTATGCCTGTACTCCCTCTCTCTTGAGTGTGTACTTTGGCTTTATAGTAAACCTCCTTGTTTTCCTTTCACTTTGACTTATTCTTGAATTATTTCTCATGACAGTGTCAAAGACCTGAGTACTGGGCTGAGGTTGAGGATCTCATCTGCCTCTGGAGACCCTCCCAAGCCTACCACTATCAGGAAGATGTCTTGTCTATTTTCATTTCTCCTTGTAGCAGTATTTTAACATATATGGACAGTAAAAACCTATCAAATAAAAGCCATTTTGTGCTTATTTTTATGCATTATACTAGATTCTCATCTCCATGAGGGAAGGGACCTCATCTTTTTCACAATATTTTTCTCAGGACTTGGTAGTGACTACAAGCTCAGAAGCATGAATGAATGAAAAAAGTAACAAAATAAATAATTACATATTAATTCAATTTTCTTAAAATTGAATGTTGGAAGTTAATGAGGTTTTGTGGGTGATAAAATTTATTTTTATATAAAAGAAAAAAGTCTGCCTTATTCTTTAAAAAGAAACTTATGATTGAAATGTTCCTGCCTTTTGTAAGAGACAGGATGATATAGTTTGACAGATTCTAAATTGGTGAAGCTTCAGTAGGGCCTTGTGGTTGAGTTTTCTATGTCAGTACTAAGTAGTTTACATTAGTAATTATGAAAATATAGCAATTTAAGCCTAAAATGTTTGTCTCGTTTAATATCCTAAGAGGTAAAGATGTTTTCCCATGAAATAGATATCAAAATCGGAAGAGTTGGGTTTTCTTAGTTGAAAAACAAGGAAAATAGATATTTTCTAGTACCTGTGAAACTTTCTAAAATAAATTCTATTAATATACTCTTTAAAAATACCCTTATGATTATATTTCTTTTCAAAATGTAATGTCAACAAATAAGTTAGAAATCTGATAAAGTATAAAATCTCGAGCTTTATGCCCTTGGTGACTGTGACTATGATTTAATTTATATTGATTTTATCCAAATGACTTGCAGTGCTTTTTTTTTTTTTTTTTTTTTTTTTTTTACTTCAGACTCTTTGGAAGTGTCCCATATGTGCAACATTTACTTTGACAAGCTTATAGACATAATATCGTTATAAGTTATATATTGAGATAGCTCTGTACAACTATACAAACCTCTCTAGAGGTATAGAAACCTCTGTGTCACCCTGTCTCCTTTCTGTTCAGATCTCAGGCCTCTTTCTCCATGTAGCTTTTGTCCTCAAAATGTTCCTCTCTTTTACTTAGATCAGCTCACGTGAGCATATCAATTCCCTGCCTAGAAAGAATTGCTTGAATATCCTCCTAAATGTGTAGCCTGCAAATACTACCAAAGTTCTAGCTTCCAGAAAAAAACATAATTAACTGAAAAGTATAGGGACATACTGGGAAAAGGTCAAGAATTGGGACCTCCAAATTACTGAGGTCTAAGGGGAATACAGTTGTGACACCAGAGATTTAGACGTGTTTCACACCATATAAAGCTGAAAAAGATCAGCTGTCCATATGAAAGCATAACATTATTTTTATCATAGCAACAGCTCTTTGGAAAGGCTGGGGTTGAATTGATTGTGAGGGGAGGTGGAGGCCAAAAAGAAACATCACAGAGGTGGGAAGGCAGACACTGACAGGCAGCAGAGGCAGACTGCTGGTCCCTCCCTCATTTTCTTCAGTTGTCTTCACAATCTGTCTGGTGACTGTCCCTGAAAGTGTCCCCAACCCCCACTTTACATTGACAGAGCGTCCATATATATGCCTTTCCCCTAATTCAGATTTCTAAAGTACTTCATGAATAATTCCACATGAAGGTCTACCACACCAAAAAATTTCAGGTATTTTTCTAGACGCATTTTCATCTTCAGCAGGCCTCTAATCGCTATTTTAGGTGGTTGTTCTCAGACATGATTTTGCCAAGGAAGATGGTTCTTTGTTTTCAATTTCTTTCAACATCTTTATGATGCTGGGAATGTCATTGGCTGTAGTCATCATCCAAGGAGAAATAAGACTATCATTTAGATTTTTTTTTTTTTTTTTAGATTCAAGGGGTACATGTTTTTTACATGTGCAGGTTTGTTACATAGTTATATTGCATGATGATGATACTTGGACTTTCGTTGAGCCCATCACCCAAGTGGTGAGCATGGTACCCAGTGGGTATTTTTTCAACCCTTCTCCCTTCTCTCTCTTCCCTAACTTTTAGGAGTAGCCAGTGTCTGTTGTTCCCAATCTTATAAGCCTGTGTGTATTCAGTCTTTAGTTTCCAGTTATAAGTAAGGACATGTACTATTCTATTCTCTGTTTCTGTGATAATTCGGTTAGAATGATAGTCTCCAGCTATATCCATGTTGCTTCAAAGGACGTGATTTTGTATGTCTGTTGTATTCCATGGTGTATATGTACCACATTATCTTTATCCAGTCCACCGTTGTTTCATGTTTTTGCTATTGTGGATACTGTTGCAATAAATATATGAGTGTAGGTGTCTTTTTGGCCATGTATTTTTATACTTTGTCCCTATAATAAATGATTGTGATAATGAGTCATGTCTTCAAAAGAAAAACACAAATTAAACTCCAGATTTTATAGAATATACTAATTTCAATTCTAACATCTGTTAACGTGTAGGAATAATAGGTAAAAGCCATGTTGTTGAATTTTATTTATATTTACCTTGCCTTTTTATTATATATACTTTGTTCTAGGAAATATTGGATATTCAAAAGTTAGGAATTGTGTTTTGAAAAACTAATAGTTTATATGGAATGATTTCCAAGCCAGTATTAAACTGTAATTTAATGAATTGGAATATCAATTAAACTGCTTTTTTTTTTTAAAGGTGATGGTGTTTGTACATGCTCGAAATGCCACTGTAAGAACAGCTATGTCTCTAATAGAAAGAGCAAAAAACAGTGGCCAGACTTTCTGCTTTTTACCTACCCAAGGACCTGAATACGGACATGCAGAAAAACAGGTAGGGAACAAAAAACAGCAAGAGGATAAGAAAGCATATAATGTGCCACATATACCAGGCATTTTGTATTTAAAAGACCCACAGTTTCAGTTTCCAAGAAGTTAATTTTACAGCTTTCTCATGTCATCATCTTGACTTTTCTCTTGATATAATGATCTTTTTTAAAAGGTCTCACTGCATGATGACTGCATGATGTATTCACTTAACTTCTCATTCCATCTGGTTATAACTGAAGTGTTTAGTTCTGCTCTTTAAAATATAATTATAATATAAAATGTAGTGTATTTCATGTACAGTGTTAGTATCTAATAGGTTTATTATTGTTCTTTTAAAGGATTAGTAAATATATTTTTAAAATTTCTTAATCGTAGTTTCTTTCTTTATTTTATTTATTTATTTATTTAGTTTTTGGAGTCAGAGTCTCATTCTGTCACCTAGGCTGGAGTGCAGTGG
Source organism: Cephalopachus bancanus (assembly GCA_027257055.1). Classification (NCBI taxonomy): domain Eukaryota; kingdom Metazoa; phylum Chordata; class Mammalia; order Primates; family Tarsiidae; genus Cephalopachus; species Cephalopachus bancanus. The sequence continues at coordinate 11,459,007 of JAPVLO010000005.1, read as the reverse complement.
CATGTTCACAGGTACTGTAGCCTCGACCTGTTGGGTTCAGGCTATCCTCCCGCCTCAGCCTTCCACGTAGTTGGAACTACAGGCATGAGCTACCATACCCAGCTAATTTTTTGTTTGTTTGTTTGTTTTTTGATTTGTTGTAGAGATGAGGTCTCACCAAGTTGCCCAGGCTGGTCACGAACCCCTGGACTCTGACAATCCTCTTGCCTCAGCCTCCCAAAGTGCTGGGATTACAGACTTGAGCCATCTATCAATATTGATAGATAAGACCTAAACAAACTAAAACTTTTTCTAAGAACGTAAAGGAATCCTGAGATCAAAAAGTTTGAAAATGACTGCCTTGCTACTCAATGTACGCTTAAAGGACCAAAAGACCTTGGGATCCCTGCATCTTTGTTAGGAAATCAGACCTTTAGGCTCCGCTGCAGACTTATCACATCAGAGTCGCATTTCAGCTAAATTCCCAGGTGATTTTTTGCACATGACGATTTGGAAGCACTGCTCTGTATCTTAAGATAGTATCTTAACATTTGTATTAGGTTTTATTTAATTATGTCAGATAATAGTTTAGATCAAGATTGGGCAAACTTTGGCCTGAGGGCCAAAGGTGACCACCTGTTGTATAATTAAAGTTTTATTTGAACACGCCAAACCCATTTCTTTATTGTCTATAGCTGCTTTTTTGCACTATAGGGAAAGAATTGAGTAGTTGTAACAGGGACTGTGTATTGCACTCTGTGCCTTTGCAGAAGTATGTGGACCCCTGATTTAAAGCTATGAAAATAAATTTTGAAATTAAAAAAAATCAGTGGGTTTAAAATAACAGTAACTTAAGACATTTTATATATATAAAGTAAGGTGTAACTGTTTACTTAATAGCTGCGAGCTGCCAAACATTATGCTACATGAGTTCACATTTATTATCTTAGTAAAGTATATTTAATTGACTATACTATAAATTTCACCGTTTTATATTTTTATTTAAAATTCTGACTGTGGTAAACTGATGACAGTTGTTTTGAGCATCAGATTCTCTCCATTTAGAACTATAAAATTTCTTCATTTTTTTTAACTTTATGAAAATTTTTGTAAGACAACATTTATTATACAACTTTGTGTTCTTCCAGTTGTTTATTCATTATGAATTTATAAAAGTCTTTGAAAAGTTAAGATGATATTCACAAGTCTTGTTTCACGTCTTTGGAAATACAAAACTCGATTGTATTTAAAAGCCAAGCCTTGAGAGCCACCTTGTGGATTTCTAGTTACTTCATCCCTCTCAAGTCTGAGAACTATTATTGTTTTAAATAATGCAGGTCTATTATTTAATTGTTGTTATAATAATATTTAGCATTTACTGAGTGTTTGCTAGTGTCAGGTACTATTTTTATTGTTTTATATGATTCATTGAATCCCCACAACAACCTATGATGTAGGTTTGTACCATTATTACCCCTTGATATGGCATATTTATAAGTAATTCAAATGTAGCATGAAATAGTCTAGAGCACATAGTAATAATTTATAAGAGACATTTTTGAATGATGTTTATTTAAGGCAGTAACACCAAATGCATATTCATAGATCACTATGCTGAAAAAGAAATAACATGGAGAAGTGGAATTTTTTTAATACAGTTGGGTAGGCTTGATCATCCCTAGTCATTTTTATTATACCTTTTTGTATTTTTATTACACTTGATTTTTATCCGGATCCAAATATTATTGGATTTTTTTCTACAAGAATGAATTGCATACACATTTATTAAGTACATACTTTCAAGGAACATTGTCCTATTCACCATTATATTCCCAGCCTTTCATATTTGTCTGATAGGTACTCCAAAATTATTTTTATCTTTGCTTTTATTCCTCTGAGACAGATATTATAATAGATGCTTTCACTTTAATTCTCTTATTTGATCACACCACTGTTCTTTACTTTAATGATTCTTATCCCCATTTTACAGATAAGGAAACTAAAACTGAGAAAGTAAATAATTTTCTCAGAGACTCTATGTAATAAATAGTAGAGCCATGATTTGAACCAATCTGACTCCAAAGCCCACTCCTTTCACTACACTGTGTTCTATTTATTCAAACACATGACATACAGTCTGGGACTTTCTAAAGCTTTTAGGGCACTGAGTCTTCTTCTTTTTCTTCTTCTTTTTTTAATAAAATGAAAGAACATTTCTTTAACATAACTACATCCCTCGCTTCTTCTAAAATATTTTAAAAAGTGGGCCCCTCCACAGTGCATACAATCGCAAAAGATAAGGTAATCTTTCTGAATATGTTCTGAAAGCTTTAAAATTTAAGATTATTTCTCTAGTACTAGTAGCATATTTCTTCTTATTTCCTGAAGTGCCTTTTGATCTTAATGGTATTAACATTCTGGCATTCCAAGGAAGCTCTTACCAGGATGGTAGGAGATATTTCTTCCCATGTTTTTGAAAAATGGAAATTAAGTACTCAAAACATTAAAATTTAATTAGAAAGTAAACTTGTTTCAGTAGTACATAGAAATTTACACTCATGACTCCAGTTATACAGCTAAATTCCTACCATGCCACGGTGACACTTTACCCCTAGGTGTTCAGTATAACCATCTCAATTCCTGACATACTGAGTAAGGTCTTAATGCACCTCTTTACAGTTTCATTCAACACAGCATAACTTTATCTATACAGATAATGAATAAAATTCCTTTAAGAAAATCCTCCTTTTCTCTCTCTTTCTGTGTGTGTGTGGGGTGTGTGTGTGTGTGTGTGTGTGTTTTGTGTGTGTGTGTGTAATAAGGCTATTTTCTGTGTTTTCGCTAACCCCACAACTCAAAATGAGTCTTTTCTCTCCAGTAAATAACAATCATACCTCAGGACCCTCATATCATTTCTCATCTTTAATATCAAAGCCACCCCCAGAGAAGAAGCCAGCTCTATTTCCTAATTGTCCAGTGGAGGAAGGAAAGTGAAGTGTACCAAGAGGAGCTCAGGCTATAGAAATGGAGCTTGGGTTCTCCCTGGGCAAGGGACTGTCTCAGTAATTAAAAATGACACCCTAAGCAAGAGAGTACAGTAACAAAAAACTCAGGTTGTGACTTCACCTCTAGAAGACTTGCAACCTTAGACATTTAAACATTTCTGAAACTTGCTTTCTCTTCTATCAAATGCAATAATAATGGAGTTAATAATGGAATAAATAATACCAGTTTCAGTGGTTTATACTTGGGAAACAAATGGAATGATGTATGAAATTATTTTGGAAACAAAACAATGATAAGAAATTACCTATTCTATCATAGAAGTCATTTTTAGAAAATATACGATAATTTAAAAATGGTTAAAAGGATACCAAAATATATGAGTAAGTTATCCTAATTTACCCTTTCTATTATTATTACTTTTTTAATCTCCCCAAGATAGATGCTGTCTTAAGAAACCATTGTTTTCTATAAAGTAAAACATGCTTTAGGGAAGAATAGCTGCTTATATTTATAGAAGCAAGTGGATGCAGATATTTTCATGAGTAAGCTATTGTTTTCAATTATGATTTCAATTTTAAATTAATTGAATGTTTCGTTTCGAATTTTCAGATTGTTTCACTTGAGATCTCAGTCAAATCAATATTTTCTTTTTGGGTCAAAAACTTTAATAGCTTTAAATATTCTAATGCTGGATTGAGTGTTTTCACCCAGTCCTGTACAGTATTTCTCAGATTTATAGCTGCTGATGTGAGTTCAACTTTTTTTTACACATATCAATGATATTGAGAATTTTTCTTTTAGGTAGAAATTGTCTATCATGTAATAAGTCTTATGAATGTAGTTATTGAAAATATCTATTGAACATGCTATAACACTAGGAAGAATCCGATATAATATATACCCTCAAGCTACTTTAAAGTATAATTTTATAACTTTTTATTATCTAGATCTAACCAACCATCTCCTTGTTTTTAGAGATTCATCTTTAGCCTTTGTCTAAATCAATGGCAACTGTAATCAATGCCAGTTTCATTTAGTTATCTGATATTTACTATTGAAACCTTTCTTTATTTCTACTTGAACAGCTTAATAGTATTAGTATGACCAAATTTAGAATTTCCTCTTTCTGGAATAGATGATATTAGGGGAATACAATAGCCTCTTTTCTCTTATTTTTTTACTTTAAATATATCCAAAATATCATCATCACAGAGTTTATTCCTTCCCGGCCATATATTATCAACCTCTTTTTCCTTTCCAAGACTAATTTAATAATTCTCCTGTCATTTGCAAACACATAAGAAAGAAGTTAAAAGTTATTTGTGTCTTTTAAATAAAACCAAACAAAATTGGTAAAAGATACATCTGATTGCTTAATTGATTTTTTTTGTTTTCAAAGGGACATAACCTCATACAGATTAAAAGCTTTAGATCAAGATAAGCCTGAGTTTAACTTTTACTCACACACTATAACATACCTTTTTAACTTTCTCTAGCTATTGTTTTACTACCTACAAAATGGCAATAATACTCATATTTTAATTTTTATTAAAAAACTAAGTAATATATACCTTGCCTGACACATGGTAGACACTCTGTAAATAATTACCTATGAGGTTTGAAGAGGAAGAAAACAGTTTTAAACAGTGATAGATGTCACAATTAAATTTAAAGCTTTGGAACTATAAAAAATAAAATTAAATTGTAAAAGACAATAAGCAAGTTGGTAGAAATATTAGTCACAGCCTCAACAGGCTAGTTAATGTCTACATCTTTATATATACACTTGTTAAATTTAATAACTGAAACATAAAGTTTCCAGTAAGTAAATGAGCAAAAAGAAAAAAATAAAGTGGGTAAAAAAAACTGGAAGAAAAAAATTATCAGGTAGAATTAATGTAAATTAACAGTACATTATTCTTAAAGCCAATATAAACTAAAACGTAAATTTCCAAAACTAAAAACCTGGTACTGTTCTCAGAAACTGCACGTGATGATGTTCAGTTCTAAAGATGATTTGAGGATTTGGTGCGTAGATTTCCTGTGGCATTGATCAATTTACTTCTTTAAAAAAAGTTTCAGCCGGGCTCAGTGGCTCAGCCTGTAATCCCACCTTGGGAGGCTGAGGTGAGTGGATTGCCTGAGCCCGCAGGTTCGAGACCCGCCTGGGCAACTTGGCAAGACCTCATCTCTACAATAAATCAAAAATTAGCCGGGCATGGTAGCCCGCGCCTGTAGTTCCAGCTACTTGGAAGGCTGAGACGGAAGGATCACTGAAGCCCACCAGATCGAGGACTTATTTCATCTGGGGAAACAAACAAAAGTTCCTTGTGGCGAGATCAGATGAATAGGGAGGGTAGAGCATAGGGGTCGTGCCATTTTTGGTCAAAAACTGCTGAACACTCAGCGTGGTGTGGAAATGCATGCCTGTAAGTCATCCATCATAAAATGGGTAAACACGTTGAAGGAATTTCCAAAACATAATTTACTGCAGCTGAACACAGCCTCTCTCGACATCATTATCTGGTACAGTGATGTCAGTGGATTCCTAGAACACGTACCTAGTGGGGTAAGCCTAAATTACAAGGGATCTACCTTCTTTTTTTTTTTTTTTTTTTGAGTTGGAGTCTCACTCTGTCGCCCAGACTGGAGTGCAGTGGCCGCTTCCGGCCACCGCAGCCTCGACCTGCTGGGCTCCGGCGATCCTTCCGCCTCAGCCTTCCGAGTAGCCGGAATTACAGGCATACACTACCATGCCCAGGTGATTTTTTGATTTATTGTAGAGATGAGGTCTCGCTGCCCAGGCGGGTCTCGAACCCGCGGGCTCAGGCAATCCACTCACCTCAGCCTCCCAAAGGCGCGGGATTACAGGCTGAGCCACCGAGCCCGGCTGGGATCTACCTTCTAAAAGATAATTCCAAGGTTTGGGATTTTTTTTTTTTTGGTCCCCCCTCATACATATACACCAGTAGGGGAATTTTTTTAAGTCATGTGTGGACAATACTTAAATATTGTAAACCAATTAAGAGTAACTATTTTAAGACGGGCTCGGTGGCTCAGCCTGTAATCCCGCGCTTTGGGAGGCTGAGGTGAGTGGATTGCCTGAGCCCGCAGGTTCGAGACCCACCTGGGCAACTTGGTGAGACCTCATCTCAACAATAAATCAAAAATTAACCAGGCGTGGTAGCTCGCACCTGTAGTTCCAGCTACTTGGAAGGCTGAGGCGGAAGGATCGCCGGAGCCCAGCAGATCGAGGCTCCAGTCTGGGCGACAGAGTGAGACTCCAACTCAAAAAAAAAAAAAAAAAAGAGTAACTATTTTAGACTATAATTCAATTCTAAACTAATATGTTGATTTTATTTCTATTGAGCACATGTCTTAAATGCCACAGTTAATGCTAAGGACCCCTGCCTTTAAGGACACAAGCCATCTCACAAAAGATTTAGGGAAAGAAAAAATATGTATATATATGTATATGTCTATATATATGAATTTGTAAAACTAAAAGTAGTAAATGAAACAAGAAAAGAGCAAACAGTTCAATGGAAACATAAAAGAGAAGCAGATTAATTCAAGCCAGTGATTTCAGATTTTAGTCAGCAATAAGAGGGATAGTAGGCATTCCAAGGAAAGAAGATGAGAACATGGACAAAGGGAATCTGGATATTTTTGGAGAATAAATGTTCTTTTTCACTGGGATATAAGGTGCTAGACATGTAGGATTTGGTCAGAATAAGGAAGACCTTAAATTCCATGCCTAGACTTTCATACTTAAAATGCAGTGAGAAGCTATTGAAGATTGTTGAAGAGCCAATATGTATGACCAGAATTTAAGTGCTGAAAAGTAGAATTCACTTTCTTCCAAGCGGGAGACATTCTCATGGCCCAGGTTTGAAAGTAGTCTACCGTATTTTCACTTTGAATAAAGCATATAGTAAGTAGCATTGGGATTTTATCTTTATTTCTTTTGCTATGACTTTTACTGAAATTTTGATTGTGGCAATTTGTGTTGCTTTGCTTTGAGATATATTTTAGAAGCATAGAATAAATTTATTACGAATTTATACATATTGTTAAGGAACAATGCTGCTTTAGATAGGTATGTTAATTGGAATATTGTTGCTTACTCATTTGAATAATACTTGAGTAGGAGAAGCACTTGAAACTATATCAGATTAAATAAGTAACGTTGTAAATCCTTAGGAATACAGAGATTTGTAATGATTGATAAAATGTAAATATCAAAAACACATTTTTGAGACTGGGCACAGTGGCTCACACCTGTAATCCTAGCACTTTGGGAGGCCGAGGTGGGAAGATTGCTTGATCCCAGGAGTTTCAGGCTAGGCAACTCAACAAGACCTCATTTCCACAATAAAATAAAATAAAATAAAAAAGCTGGGCATGGTGGCACACACCTGTAGTCCAGCTACTTGGGAGACTGAGGTGGAAGGATTGCCTGAGCCCAACAGGTGGAGGCTGCAGTGAGCCGTGATCATGCCACTGCACTATAATCTGGGCACTACAGTGAAGCCCCGACTCAAAAAAATAAGTAAATAATAAAAAATAAAAAAACTTTTTACGGTATAATTTTAAGCAATTTTTATTTTGGTATTTATTTAAAGATGACTAAATGAATTAAAATAATGCAGTTTTAGATGAGATTTATCTTTTGCTAATCAGGGTGCTCTCTCTGGAATGCTAACTTGTTTCTATAAAATTGGGCTGTAGTAATAATCAGGACAGGCCATATAGAAACCAGTACCATCTTTGAAGGGCTATGACATGTAACAGAGCAAATGGTACTTCTTTTCTCCCCAAGTGCATAATTAACACAGCTAGAATGACATATGGAAATTAGTTAAGGGGATTAGGCTAGTCTGGGTCACTGCGAGTTGATTGTATACATATAAACCTCAAAGTGTTCTTGGTGGTGGTCACTCAGCAATTTTTAAAAAATTTTTAATGTTAAAGATGTAGGGTATAATTCAGGGTTAGTTATACAAATGTTCATTATGCAGGTACCCTTGCTGACAAGGTGTGCTCCCTCTTCCCCCAGCAGATTCCCATTACTGCCAATCCCACCGCATCCCTGACCCTACCACCAGGCAATTTCCTGCTACTGCCAATCCTTTTCTTATAGTATTACAATAATTGTTCAAGGTCCACTTATGAGTGAGAACATGTGATACTCAGTTCTTTGTTTTTGTGTTAGATCACTCAGTATTATAGACTCTAAGTCCATCCAAGTTGCTGTGAAGTTCATAATTTTGTCCTTATTTATTGCTGCATAATATTCCATTGTGTATATGTACATTTTTTTATCCAGTCCTCTTCTGATGGTCCGCACGGTTGTTTCCATGTGTTTGCTATTATGAACAATGTACCCAGAAAATATTTACTGAGTGCAAGTTACCAGTCACTGTAATAGATCAATAGGCATCAAGACAAATAAACTATCAACCTTTTTATAGTGCACTTTGGTAGACACATGTTGTGTCAATTAGAATTTAGTAAAGGAAACAGAAAACATTCTAGGTACATATTAAGTAGACAAGAATTTTGTACAGGAAACTAGGTGTTTATTAGAAATTTGCTTAGATTGGAGGAGTAGAAGTTTGGGGCTACCACTCGAACTCTTGAATTCAAGAACCAGCTACATGGTAGTGATTAACAGTTTAAAAGCCATAGTTGTTACTACCAATGCCTTCCTACATTCATGAGCATACTACAAAGCCAAATTTTGAATATATGGTACATCTGTTAAATTTTCAGTCCTCTTCAAGAGCTTGCTTGCCAGCAAAAGACAGCAGCTGGAAGATAGTTATCTCTTCACTAAATTTTGTGTGAATGCTTTTAATTGGCAGAGTGGACTTTTTAGGTAGTACCCTAACTACAAGAGATCTCGGAAAAATATTTTTTACCTTCCAGTACATGCAGTACAGTAAGACTTATAAAGGTGGTGAGAGTAGATATTGTGTGCTGATTAATATTCATTCCTTGCTTTAATTGGAAATGGAAATATTTTTAGGAAGAAAAAGTAGCCTCTCCTTTGCCCTAGTGAATCTTATGTTCTGAAAGGACAGAAAAATTACACAACTAATTAAATGATTGATTTTAATTGCATTTGTAATAAAGAATAGAGATAAGCCGGGCTCGGTGGCTCAGCCTGTAATCCCTTGCCTTTGGGAGGCAGAGGTGAGTGGATTGCCTGAGCCCGTGGGTTCGAGACCTGCCTGGGCAGCGAGACCTCATCTCTACAATAAATCAAAAAATCAGCCGGGCATGGTAGCACATGCCTGTAATTCTGGCTACTTGGAAGGCTGAGGTGGAAGGATTGCCGGAGTCCAGCAGGTCGAGGCTGCAGAGGCCGGGAGCGGCCACTGCACTCTAGTCTGGGCGGCAGAGTGAGACTCCAAGTCAAAAATAAATAAATAAATAAATAATAGAGATAAAATCCTAAGAAAAATAAAATTGGGAGTCTCATTTAGATTGATGGTGTTTGTTTACCAATGAAGTGGCATTTAAGCTGAGGTTTGAAAGGTTAGGATTTGGCAAAGCAAAAGAGGACAGACATGTTCAAGGAAAAGACTGAAATCAGAAAAACAATAGCAGTGATGCAAATGGAAAAAAAGAAGTCAAAATTACTAGAATGTAGAAAATGATAGAAAGTGACAGATAGGCTGGGCACAGTGGCTCAAGCCTATAATCCCAGCACTTTGGGAGGTGGAGGTGAGAGGATTGCCTGAACTCAGGGGTTTGAGACTAGCCTGAGCAACATGGTGAGACCTTATCTCTTCAATAAATGAATAAAACAATTAGCTGGGCAGGCGTGGTGGCACAAGCCTGTGGTTCCAGCTACTTGGAAGGCTGAGGTGGAAGGATCACCTGAGCTCAGCAGGTGGAGGCTGCGGTGACTGTGAGCATACTACTGCACTCCAGTCTGGGCGACAGAGTTAGACTCCAACTAAAAATAAATAAAAAATAAAGTGGCAGATGGCAACTGTGTGGCATAAGATGATTCTAATATAAGCAAGGAGCAGATCATGAGGGCCTTTCATATCCTTTTAAAGATTTACTATTTTATCTTCAAAGCAATTTGTAATGATTAGAGGAGTTTGAAGAAGGGAGTGGTATGATCGGTGCTGTGTTTATAAAAAAAATCACTATACATACAGGCAGGGCCAGAGAGGATGGGAAGTGAATTCACTGAGAGAATAGAATTGGTAGAACTTGGTGGTTAATGTGATATGGAGGATTAAGGAAGGAAGATCCAGAAATTTCTGGCTTCTAAAGGCTGTCTGGGTTACACTGCTGAGTGGACAATTGAGTCAAATACAAACAAAAAGAATTATATAGGATTAGTTTGGAGGGAAGCATGTAAATGATGAATTGCGCTGGACATGCTGAGTTTGAGAAGCCTGTGATACTTAGAGATGTTGAGTGAACATCTGGATAGATATATGAGTCTCATATATCAGAAAAACATTTTGATTTGGAGAGAGGAAACCATGGGAGTGGATGTGAGTGATATCAGAGACCAAGACCAAGTCTTGAGGAACTCCAGTATTTAATGATTACATAAAAGAGGATGAGCCAACAAAGAAGCCTCTAAGGCATTAGAGTAAACTCAGGAGAGTATAATATCATAGATGCCAGGGGAAAGAGTGTTTTAGGAGAAGGAAGACATCATCTACATTGAGTGTTGCTATGAGTAATCAAATAATGTGAGTGCTGCAAAATATTCACTATATTTTGGTAAACATGGCAACATGGAAGAAGATATTGGTAATATTATTTAGAAACTTTTTCATTTACATGTAGGGAACAAAAACTAAGTCAAGTCAGCTGATAAATATCGAAATAGAAGGAGTAGGCTCAATTTTGAGAAGTTAATTTATATGTAAAATGGATGTTATCTAGAAAATATCGAAGGATACTCAGAAAGGTAGATATATTGTTTGCAAAATGGAATATCTTAATAGTCTATGGAAACTATCCTATATAAAGTGAAGGGATTGAAATTGATTGGTTACACATATAGGGAAGAGAAAAAGAGATCATGGATAATATAAGCATCTAAAGAAGTCAAGAGGCAGCGCATCCAAAGCGCAAGTGAAGAGATTTTCTTTGGATTGGAGGAAGCATACTTCCATTAGAACAGAAGGAAAGTTGAAAAAATTGATTCTGATGCATATAGGTTTGTACAGAGCAGGAAGACCAAATAATTTCCTTTGATGGCTTATGGTTTCTCTATGAATAAGGTATTAAGGTCATTTTGTGAGTCAAGAGTAGATGAGGCATTCAGAAGTTTGTGGAAAGCAAAACTTGTTTAATATCAGCATCCTGAGACATATGAAACAAGCTGACTATAATGACATTGAAAGATTGCTGTCTAATGTTAAGAGTATATTGAGATTGTGATCATGGATTTAAATTTTTTTTATATTACCATGCTGTATAATGTTTCTTAAGCACTCCCTGTTTTGGTTCATCCAAGTTTGGCATTTTGCCTATCAGGTAAGATGACAAAATGAGTTAAGAAATTGACAAAAATGCGATTAAAATATTCTGTTCTGTTATCTAAGCTGGAGAAATCGCAAGAATAATGGCCAGTTTGGGAAAGGAGGGTACCTGCTGGTGAATAGAAAGAAAGTAGAGGAATGATCATTAATGATAAAGAATAGGCTTAGAGACTAGGCACAGTGGCTCACACCTATGGTCCCAACACCTTGGGAGGCTGAGGTGGGGGAATCACTTGGGGCCAGGAGTTTGAGACCATCCTAGACAACATAGCGAGATACTAGAAGCCAGAAGTTTGAGAAAAGTCTAGGTAACATAGATCCTTTCTCTACAAAACATAACAAAATTAGCAGAGTATAGTAGCGTGTGCATGTAGCCCCAGAAGTTCTGGGGAGGACAGTTGGAGCCCAAGAGTTTGAGGCTGTAGTAGGCTGATTGTACAACTGCACTCTAGCCTGGATGACAGAGTGAGACCCTGTCTCTAAATGATAATAACTAACTAATTAAAAATAGAATGTGCTTAGAAAAATTAGTTGGTAAGCTTACAATATAGGAGGCTTTGGTCAGAAATTGGGATATTTATACTAGTTGTGAGTTGATGACAAGACCTAGAGTATAATCATTTATTTAGTTGAGGTGGGACAGAGTAGATATCACTGGAAATGGGTTTGTCAAGGCACTAGGAAATGAGAGTTTCAGATGTCCATGTAGAAAATATTGTCACCTAAAATGACAGGAATTGGGGTGGAGAAAAAGAGTAAGTGGTACATGTTTCAAGTCTTTATTGGATAAAGTTGGGTGACAGATGACACAACCAGATGGACTGACCCTTAAAGGAGTAGACGTTTTACAAAAGGAGAGTGCATAATGGTCTGGACATGGTGATGGGAAAAAGAGAACATCTACCACCACTTGAGAGAAACACATGGGAAACAGTCCTTCAAGAAGAATAAAGGGGGTGAAGAGGTCAGTATCATTTGCTGATCACTGAATGGCAGTTTCAGAGAGTAGATTGAAAAGTTTCATATGCTGTGGTAGAAGAATAGTAGAGCGTAAGGAATTTAGTAAAGAGCAAAGACATCCAAGTATTATAGGGACAGTTTGAAAAATAGGTCATTTAACTTTTGAATATCTGTTCCCAAATCAGATATCAGAATCAGAATCTCTGAAGCTAGACCCCTAACATTTTTAACATGATCCTCAGAAATCCCAATTATAACTCACTGGTTTAGTTGATTGAATTACCACTGGATTAATGGATCTAAAAAATAGAAGCCACATATAAATTTATGCTCCTGACAATGTAAACATTCTTTAGTGATAACTGAAGTCTACTTTCTCATGCTGATTAACATTATAAACATTGAATAATAAAAATAGTACTTAAGTCATTATATAAAGAACACACTTGGGCTTGTGTGTTTATTGCAGCACAGTCCATGATTGCAAAGATATGAAATCAACCTCAGTGCCCATCTACCAGTGAGTACATAAAGAAAATGTAGTACTTATATACCAAGGAATACCACTCGGCCATAAAAATGATTGAAAAATGTCTTTTGCAACGACTTGGATGGACCTGGAGGCCATTATCTTCAGTGAAGTAATATAGGAATGGAAAACCAAATACCACATTTTCTTACTTACAAGTGGGAGTTAAGCTATGGGTTCGTAAAGGCATATAAAATGGTATAATAGACATTAGAGGCTTACAAAGGTGGAATGTGGGAGGCAATTGGGGGATGAAAAATTACCTATTAGGTACAATGTACACTGTTCAGGGGATGGGTTCACTAAAAGCCCAGACTTTACTACTATACCACTTTTCACCCGTGTAACCAAAAATCACTTGTACACCAAAAGCTATTATAATGTTTTTCAAATAGCATTTACCAGAGATGACGATTATGTAACATTGGTAAGGCATACTCATTAATGATTGTGTAAAAGAATGATATCATTTGGGGGAATATTTGCCTCTTCCTAGTTAAATGTTAGTTTTTATGATGGCAATTGAGTTAGTCCTTCCTTTCAGTTAAAATATTTAAAATTATCCACGTTAAAGCATTCCTTATGATAAATTCCTTCAGAAGACTTAAAAAGGTCCCTGCAAATTATTTACTCAATTTCAGCATGCTGTTTCATGGGGGTTTGTCTCTGAACTGAAGTCCTTTTGTTGCATATATATGTCTTATGGTTATTTTAAAAAATTAAGACCCTCAGTTACTTGCTGTCAGGATTCTTTTAAATTATCTTATTTAATCTTATATTTGTGTTAGTTTGGAAGTCATCTTTGGGAAGTGGTTACACTCTAACCTTATTTTAAAAAGTATTCACAAGCCGGGCTCGGTGGCTCAGCCTGTAATCCCACGCCTTTGGGAGGCTGAGGTGAGTGGATTACCTGAGCCCGCGGGTTCGAGACCCGCCTGGGCAGCGAGACCTCATCTCTACAATAAATCAAAAAATCAGCCGGGCGTGGTAGCGCATGCCTGTAATTCCGACTACTTGGAAGGCTGAGGCAGAAGGATCGCCGGAGCCCAGCAGGTCGAAGCTGCTGTGGCCGGAGCGGCCACCACACTCCAGTCTGGGCGACCGAGTGAGACTCCAACTCAAAAAAAAAAAAAAGTATTCACTGATTTTTCATCTCATTGGTAGGAAAAATATATGTCAAGTTATGGAAGTTCTCCATGTTTTCACTGAGGAAAAAATGTAATAACTCCTGTGAGCTAATGGATTATTTTAGCAGCTGCCCATTCCATCCTAATTTTACTGACTATAAAGCCCTATGTGGGCAGTTCACTTGTAAGAAGTGGAAAGAAAGTCAAAGGAAACCAAACTCAGACAATTCTTAAACTATAAACCTGACTTCCTTTACCTTTTCACAGCTGGCGTTCTTTTGTGCTGAATTTCCATGGTGAATCACTTTATCCAGTGATTATAGTATTGACTCTCAGATAGCTTCCTTGAAGAATCAAATGCTCAATTCAGAGAACGTGAGCAAGATAAATTATATCTGTGCAACTATTCAGATAATACCAGAACCTGAACTCCTTGGAGCTCTCGCACTGGAGAACCAGGTTTTAAAAAGTGTTGTTTTGACACTTCAGAAAGCGGCAGGCATCTTGTAATAAACAAGTTTAGCTCCATCACTCATGGCTTTAACCATTTCTTCTCCATTCTTTTCTCTGAATGCAACTTCTGCTTTAAAAGCTGCTTATCATTCTTTTGAGGAACGTTTTGTACAATTACCATTGTGTGTTTGCATGTGTGTGTGAAAATACTAGATCATATTATATACTTTTCTCTTATTTTCTTATTTAATGCATTTAATAATATGGAGATCTTTCTAAATCAACACAGAAATATGTTTTATTCTTCTAACAACTGCAAAGTTGAACGTTACAATGTGAGTGGGTAGGATTCATTTACCCAGTCCTGCACTGATGGATACTTTTGTTGTTTCCAATTACTTTTTATTGTTAACAGTGCTGCAGTAAACGTTCCTACTTTTATCCTTGCAGTGATGTGCATTGGGAAAATTCTTATCAGAGGAATTTATCCATCACACTGATTGTAGGCATTTAAAACTTTGGTGAATGGTCCCAAATTGCCTACTAGAAAGATTGTTCCAATTTACGCTTCCTCCGACAGTTATAGACAGCCCTCAACATCCGTGGCTTCTTCGTTCATAGATTCAACCAATTGAGGATGGAAAATATTTAGGAACAAAAATGGATGATTATATCCGTACTGAACACCTACAGACTATTTTTTGTCATCATTTCCTAAATAATACCGTATAACAACTATTCATATAGCATTCCATTGTAGTAGGCATTATAAGTAATCCATAATTACTTATAATGGTGATGTAAAGTATACAGGAGAATGTATACAAATACTAAGTCATTTTATTTAAGGGACTTGAGGATCCTCGGAGTTTGGTGTTTTGCTCCCACCTAACTTTGCCAGTACTGGGCAGTGTCACAATTTTTAAGTATATGACAGATTAATAACCAAAAACTGGTACTTTATTATTTTGATTGGCATTTCTTTAATTATGAGTGAAGCTGAGCATTTTCACATTGGCCATTTGTATTTCCTATTCTGTCAGTTAATTGTCTATATCCTTGGTTGGTTGCATAATAAATTGCATGTGATGCTGTATATGTTACAGACTTTTTTTTCTAGTTAACCTTTGATTTCTACTTTTGTTGATGGGTATTTTTACCATGTAGAAATTTTGTCAATTTATATTTATGGTTTCTGGGTTTTATGTTTTGCATATAAAGGCCATACTTAATTTATTTGTGATTTCTTCAAGCTGTTTATTTTGCTTTTTGCTATTTAATACTTGATGTATCTGGAAATTATTCTAGATAGTAATAGGCCCATTATATATTTATAATACTCTCTTCTTTTTTATTATGTTTTTATTATTATTATCATTATTATTATTATTTTTAAGACAAGGTCTCACTCTGTTGCTCAAGTTGAAATGTAGTGGCACAATCATGGCTCACTGCAACGTCAAACTCCTAGGCTCAAGCAATCCTTCTGCCTCAGCCTCCCAAGTAGCTAGGACTACAGGCATGAGGTAACATGCTCAGATAACTTTTTTTTTTTAAAGGTGAGGTCTCACCATTTGCTCAGGCCGGTCTCAAACTCCTAGCCTCAAATGATCTTCCACCCTTAACATCTAAAGTATGAGCCACAAAGCCTGGCTTTTCTGTTGATTTTTAAAATTTGATATAGCCTACAATGAGTCAGTTTCTGAACTTTCTCTTCTATCTTTGATCTTGCTGTTTCTTTTTGTATCAGACTGTTTTACTTATTTTGTTTCATGATATTCTTAATAACTAGTTGGGGAGATTTATTCTTCAATTGTAGAATTTTTCCTGGATTAAATTTTCAGGTTTACTTTTTCAGGATAATTTTAGTGTCACCTCCAATAAATTATGTTCATATTTTAGTTGAGTTAGTGCATTGGTTTTACAGATTGATTGAGATTTAGTATTTTTACCAAATCACATTTTCCCATCTCAAAAGCAAAGCGTTATTTCATTTCTTGAATGTTCTTCAGCAATATTTAAAACTTTCCTTATATAGATGCTGCCTATCATTGTTAGCTCTGTTTCCAATGGCTGTTATAAGTTTGTTTTTTAACTTTTATTTTCTAGCAAGTGATTTTTTATATATATAGAAAACTTTTAAAAATAGTAGCCTTCAAGGTTCTGTCTTTCTGAATTATTTTGTTATTTTAGTCAGTAGTTTTTAGTACTAGAGTTCTCTAAATAAATGTCTACTTCATTTACAGTTAACAACAACTTTGATTTCTTCCTTTCTAGTATTTATATTTTATTTTCTCATATCTGATTTTATTGTCTAGAATATTGATAGGCTGATAATGAACAGTCTTGCCTTGTTCCTAATTTTAATTGGTATATTTATAATGTTTACTATTAAGCATAGTTTGAGATATGTGTTGTCATTGCTATTTATCAGGAATGAATATAGCCTTTTGTCAAATTTCAGTGCCTGGACCTAATCATATATTCTCTCTTTTTTGACTTTTTAATAAATATTTTAGTATATTAGTAAGTATAATATCCTTACACAATGGGTTGAATTGTCCTTATATTGTGGTGTATTCTTTTAATGCATTGATGAATTCTGTTTTCTCAAGTTCTTTACTATTTGAATTAATATTTATAAGAGAGATTTCTCTACTGCATTCATTTTTCTGCTTTGTCAGGTTTTAATATCGATGTCATTACACTGCTCTGTAAAACTAATTTTGAGCATTCTATTTCTGTCTTCTAAGGTCTCTTATTAGCATTAAAATTAATTTATCTTTAAATGTTTGGAAGACCACTGTTAGATAGTTTTAAATTTTTCCCCGTTTTTATTACTTTGCAATTTTCTATCATTTATGGGATAAATCTTAGTAAAAGTATTTTCCTAAAAATAATCCATTCCAGTTTGTATGTGGAATTCAATAAATTCTATAAAATACTCTTCTGATTCTTTTAAAGTGTGACTTATTCCTTTTATATCCTTTTAAATTGTGGTATTTACTTTTTCACGTTATTAATTTTGAGTTTTGTGCTATTGTGCTTGTATGCAGCTATACAGCTTATTTTACTGAAAGGCCAGGTAATAAATAGTTTAACCTTGTACACATATGATCTCTTTCACAATTTTTGATTCAGCTCTACTGTTTTAGCTCAAAAGCACCCCTAGACAATCCATAGAAATGGATATGGCTGTGTTTCAACAAAGCTTTATTCACAAAAGCAAACGGTTGGCACGTGGTTTCCAATTCCTACTCTAGTCAATACTAGCCATTGTCTTTTTTATTTAAATTTTTCTTTTAAAATGCTTGTGTTTGTATTTATTTCTCAATTTCAAAATATTTTAATCATTAAATTCTATTTTAACTTTATTAGGGTCATCTTTCCTTGGGTTTGCTATATTTACATTTTTTGTGACTTTTTGAATTAGATGTTTAATTCACTTATTTATTATATCTTTATTTAGTTACTAAGTATTTCAGGTTTGTTTTCATGCCTGGAATATGAACTTTACTCTGTTCTATTATGGTGAAGTGTGTGTTTTCATTAATTTGTAGATGTCTGCAATTTCAGTTTTATATATATAGACAGAGAAGAGAGAGAGTCAACAAAGAATAGAGAGACACACTTCAGACCTCATCCTTATATAGAAAACTCAAGAACTTTTAAAGTGTTTGAATTTATGCAAGGGTAATACAAACAAAATGACAACAAAACAAGCAAGCAAAAAGCAAATCCCAAAACAGAGTTGGAGTTTAGAAAATGAACAGTTTCTAAAAGAATATTTTTTAAGGTGTGAGGCTCCTGGAGCCAAAGCCATGCTTGTTGACTATACACGTTACTTCCTCAACATTTATTTTGGATACAGGTTACTTCCTCAACATTTATTTTGAATCAGTTTCAAGACTATCCTAAGCAAATCAGGCTTGGTCTTAGCATTTACATTCAATCACATTTTCACAGCGGCCCAACTATTTCTACAAAGGAGATTTACCCAAATCTACAGATATTTTTCTTCTAATCTTCTGTAATTGCAGATCATACTTTTAAAAGCTAACATTTTAAACTTGGCAACATAACTCTCTGTGTTTTATATCAAGCAAATCTCATTGTTTTGAAAAGCCCCAAACAGTGAATTCTATAAGGTCAGACTGCTAGTTTGCAGTTTGGTATGACGACAGTACACAGATGATAAAGCACTCTCACCCATAGCATTCATCTAGCCTTTAACAGCACCAGCTCTGAGGTAGGCATTGGTGCTACCCCTTTTCACAGACAGGAAAAATGATGCTCATGGAATTTTGGTGTCTATGTAATGACACTGGTAAAAAAGTAATGAAGTGAAGCCTTGATCTTGGTTTCCCAATTTCATCTATGTGCTCATTATACTGTATCCCATGACCTCTGTTCACTCCCATGGGCCCTGTCCTGTTCTTTAAGAATTCTAAGTGTCTTACATCTGTCTTCTTTTCCCTACATAGCAGAAAAATACAAACTCCAGACAAAACAATTATGTATTTACTTGATTGTTATCTCTGTGAGTGAATTTTGTCAACACAATTTTTAAAAATAGAAAACTTTAAAATTATCTTCATATTTTATCTTCAGGCATTTATCTTTTGAAACACAAGTGAATTCTGGATTTAAATAATCTCAAAGTAAAATAGAAACACTGAACCCTGTGATAACATTAAATCAACTCCATTGCCAAAAAACAGAATCACTGACCTAGGACACTAAAATAAAAATGACATCATGAAAGGTAGACTAACAGACGGATAATAAGATCTAGCTCTAAGGCTCATTACTTTAAAATCTCCCCTAAAACCTAAACTTCAGTTTAAGAAATCTGCCAGTGTAATCCTTAGTGTCATCAAGATTCTGTGGCTGTAGGGTGACATGCGGAATTGAATTCTCCAGCCTCGCTCCTCTTCTGAGGATTCTGTAATGTGCACCCTCTCTTCTTTCTCCCTTTATCCTTCTCCCTCCCTTTATATTTCCTTCTCTTCAAGAAATCCGTTCTACTTTTCACCATATGAGGAGGAACCCAGCAAAACTGGAATTTATTGATTAAAAAAAACTGTGTATTTATTCTTCCATGTTTAAACTTCAGTCACCTTCAAAGTACTCCTCATTTGATGCAAGACACCTATGGAGACTCTTCTTCCACTGCTCAAAACAGTTATCTACTCACCAGTTTTGACTCTTTTTAGTGCTTCTGCCATTTTTTGTTTCACCTCTTCCACATGGGCAAAATGTTTTCTTTTGAAGACTTTTTTCTTTTTTCTTTTTTCTTTTTTTTTTTTTTTGAGTTGGAGTCTCACTGTGTCGCCCAGACTGGAGTGTAGTGGCCGCTCCCGGCCACCTCAACCTCGACCTGCTGGGCTCCGGCGATCCTTCCGCCTCAGCCTTCCGAGTAGCCGGAATTACAGGCATGCGCTACCACACCTGGCTGATTTTTTGATTTATTGTAGAGTTGAGGTCTCACTGCCCAGGCGGGTCTCGAACCCGCGGGCTCAGGCAATGCACTCGCCTCAGCTTCCCAAAGGCGCGGGATTACAGGCTGAGCCACCGAGCCAGCTTGAAGACTTTTTTCATCCAGGAAAACAAAGAAAAGGTCACTCGGGATGAGAGCGGGTGAATAGGGAGGGTGGGGCACAGGGTCATGCTTTTTTTTGGCTACCCTGAATATTGTGAGACTTTACTATCTTTCCTGTTTCTCTCCTGCTCAAAACCCTTCAGTGGCTTCCCATTTATTCAGAATAAAAATCAAAGTTTTAAAATGGATTCCTTCCAACTAATGCCCAAAATTGGCTGGTTCTACTTGTGCCTGCCTCATCCTGTTTTCCCCACTATATATTCAGTGCACCAAAGCAAAGATTAACCTGAAACAATTTTAATTCTTCTTTTCTTTCATGCCTTGCTCACCCTCCTTTTAGACAGTCACCTAGTTCTGGTTTCTGGGTAAGCCAGCTTTCACCTTGAGGTTGCATGGTGATCAGGTTCCTGTCTTTGGCTTCTCACCTGAATTGTTCCAGTGGCTCCATGCCTGATCATCCACATACTGATGTCAGCACAGGTGTGAAGTTACCCTTAACCAACAAATCAGATGCTGCTTATAAACCTTGTCTTCCTTTTTGGTATGTTTGAGACAATATAAAACCTGTCCAGTCCTCCCTTCCAGAACAAAGTACCCTCTAGATACACTGGTCCTTCACTAGTCCAGAGTCTAGTCTCCTTTACTCCACTGCCAATCAGCTCTCCACCACTTGTCCTTGAAGACCCACATCTCACATTTTCTATAAAAACTTCTTTGATAAAACTAGCAGATCATTGATTCATTCATTAAGGAATTTTGCAGTAAGTACTAGCTATGCAGAAGGCACTCTGTCAGGTGTGAGCAATACAAATGCAAATAAAACATAATACCATTGTTGTAAATGATGCTATCATAGATGTCATAAATGACAGAGTTTCAGCTTTATCCACATGCTTCTACTTTAACCACATCATAGTTAATAGAAATCAGTCTGTCTTCCTCACTAGTCTGCAAATTATCCAAAGCTCGGATTTTGTCATACATTTCTGAGTATTCCTAGAACCTAGTATATGATAAATGTTTGTTTCTTATGTAAACGTCCTTCCCTTTGATTCTTTACAGTGCATTTTTTTCCTGTTAGTCACTGTCATTTTTCATAAAACATGTTAGGAGGTTTTCTTAGGAATGTTATTAATCTAGTATAATAATAAACGTAAGGTCAAATTGGATAGCTGTATTGTGCATAAATGTATGAAAATATCACTGCAGCAATCTTCCTGTGGTCCTTAAACTTTTGTGTGCATTAGAATTACTTGAGGAGCTGGTTAGATGGACACAACCAAAAACATGAAAATATGTTTAACGTCATTAACTGTTATGGAAATGCAGGCTAAAATCATGATGAAATACCACATCACACCTTTCAGATAATGGCTAAACGTTTAAAAAATGACTGTCTCAAGTGCTGACAAGCATGGAAAGCAGCTGGAGCTGTCATACATTTTACCACCACTTTGGAAATGATTGGCAGTTTTCATAAGAGTAAACATATCTACCATATGACCCCGCAGTCCCATTCCTGGTATTTCCCTTAAAGAAAGGAAAACATATTCACATACACACAAAAAAGTACATGAATTTCATAGAAGCTCTATTCATAATTTCCAAAACTGAAAATAGCTTCTGTGTCCTTCAGTGGGAGTTTAACAGTCTGTGATATGCCCATCCTTACCAGGGAATACCACTCAGCAATTAAAAAAAATGAACTATTGATATATGCAACAACTGGAATGAATTTCAGAGACATTAAACTGGGTAAAACAAAACAATCTCAAAAAGTTTAAGTGCTGTTTGATTTAATTTATAGAGCATTCTTAAAATGACAAGATTAGAAGGATATAATACAGATTCGTGATTGTCATGGGTTAGGAAGGGCTTACTTTTTAAGAAATAGCATAAGGGAGTCTTTTAGGGTGAAGAAACTGTTTTGTATCCTGGTTATGATGGTAGTTATACATATCAATATATGTGTTAAAATTCATAGGAGTTCACATCAAAAGTAGAAAAAGTCAATTTTACTGTATTAATTTTTAAAGTAAAATGTTTGAAAGTGCTCATCCCTAGACCTCATCTCCAGGGATTATATGAGCTAGGCCAAATGACAAATGCAAAATTCAGATTCAAAGATAGTTAAGAATAAACAGCCAGACCTTTGTTAAGCCTGTTGTCAGTTCAGGTCTTTAATGAGCCAATTAAAAAATGCACAGAATATGCAAGGCTAGAAATAAAAGAGAAGGGATCCCTGGTGCCTCCTAGCTCCTCACAGAGACCAGAGGGATGCACCCAGTTGGTGGCTGGCTGAGTGTGGAACCTACCTGATTCAGCCTTCCAGGATCCACTGCTGCTTTGTAAGAAAACTCTTCACCACCATTACATTCTTCCTGTGTTTAACTTCTTAAT
The DNA here is from genome assembly GCA_027257055.1 of Cephalopachus bancanus. Taxonomy (NCBI): domain Eukaryota; kingdom Metazoa; phylum Chordata; class Mammalia; order Primates; family Tarsiidae; genus Cephalopachus; species Cephalopachus bancanus. The sequence continues at coordinate 11,436,426 of JAPVLO010000005.1, read as the reverse complement.
GTTATTGGTGCCATGGCAAGCCTAATAGTGCCCTACCTCAACTGGGCTTTGGCTAAGGAATCTACATTTATGGCAAGGGCATCAGAATACTTCAGTGCAGGGGCTCCACAGACAGTGGACTTTTCGTGAAGCAAACAGCAGTCTAGCAATGTGATTTCTACAGAGTATCTCTATCAACTATTTTTTAGTTTCCTCTGTTAGCTCTGAGTGTCTGCTCTTGAATATTAGAGAAAGATGGAGTAAGTGAAATGTTTCCATTCTCCCTACCTGTGACCCTCGAAGGAGCTCTGTTATACCTTAGCAAATATTCCATTTTTGCCGTATTCATAAAAACTGGTTTCAGAAGATTGGCAATATTTTCTCTCGTCTGAAAAGATGAAAAGTGACGCAATGTGATCCAAGTATTGTTCATCGTGAAGTGTATGTATTAAATAATTTCTAACAAGCTGGTCACACTTCACAAAAATAAAATAAGGTTGCACTCCTCTTGAAACTTAAGAAGATTGTCTTTTGTTAAGTATATGTGTATTTTGTTTTGAACCCCAAAAGGCTGAAAATGTGTAAGCTGTTATTCACTTGGCTGGCCACTAGATGGTGCGGTTTGTTAATGTATTACTTTTGGTTTTATAATTGGAGCTGATTTCATGGAGTGCTATTTTCTATGGTCATTTTCTTAGTTGAATATTATTAACTTAGCAGTTGAATTTTAAGTGACCTGAGAGGTAATCGATGAGGCAAAGTCTGGATTAGAACCCCGTCCTCTAAAATCTCACTTTTTGCCAAAGTAGTAACCCTTATGTAAAAAATGTGAGGAAAACCGTTCAAAAAGAAACTCTTGAAATGTTGATAATTTCATTATCAGAGCAATAGCAAACAAGCACACAATGTGATGCCCAAACAGAAGCTTTTACTATGTAACATTTATTTAATTTGTAATGGAAGGTTCTTTAATTTTTCAGAAAACGTTTCTCCGTTTTGTAGGTGTCTTCAGTGAGTCTTGTAAGATCTTCTTTGATAGCACTTATGCAGATTACAGATAGGTTTACCAGATCTCACATCTGAGCTCAGACCATCTGAGCTTCAGAACTAAGAACAGACAACAGAAGTGAAGTTAGTACAGTAGTCCCCTTATCCATGGGGAATATGTTACAAGGTCACCAATGGATGCCTGAAACTGCACAAACTCAATTGCAATTCATCAGAATGTTTCTACTCGTGTGTTCTACCAACAAATTTAATGCCTTTTCCACCTTAATTAAGTGCTTATCACACACTATGGCTGTACATTTTGCAATTTGAGGTACGATGGAAAAACTAACATGAATTTCTTTTTCCTTCATAATTTCATGGATAGGAGATTCGTTCTTGCAGTAAATCTTAACAATCTCAGCTTGCAATTTTGTTTTCTTTCTTTAAGTCGGGAACTTTCACCTTTTCACTTAAAGGAAACACTTGACGGTTTCCTTTGGCAAATCCAAATTGTTGTGCTTTGGGGACATTAGGTAAAGGTGAGTGAAACACAAGCATTGAGATATCATGGCAATCAGTCTGATAATCAAGATGACTGCTCAGTGACTAATGGAATGGGGAATGTCTGCATGTGGATACGCTGGACAAAAGGAAGATTCATGTTCTGGGGTGCATGGAGTGGGACAGTGCAAGATTTCATCCTACTATTCAGACGGGCATGTAATTTAAAATTTAGGAGTTACTTATTTCTGCAATTTTCCACATAATATTTTCGGACCACAGTTGACCTTGAGTAATGGAAACCACAGAAATCAAAACCACTGATAAGGGAGGACTACTGTATACTCAGCACAGTTGAGGAGATGAGAAGCCAAGACAGATGGTCATGCTTTGCTGCCAAAGATTACCAAGAATGTAGCTGTAGGTGAACAAAGTTGGTTTTATTGAATTACTGCAATGAGGAAGATCGTTGGGAACCATGAGGATCTCAGTAAGAGGGGAGAAGGTCTTCCAAGCAGCAGGTCCAGACTATGAAGTGTAAAGGCCCTGAAATGGGTATGGATTTGCCAGAAAATACACTCTGAGGAAAAGCCAGTCATTGTGGCTGGTGTGGGTGAGGTCAAGGGATGAGACTGAGTTTTTGTAGGGCCTTGCATTGTGATTACGCTGACCTTTACTTTTTTTTTTTTTTTTAAAGTTAGAGTCTCACTGAGTTGCCCAGGCTAGAGTGCAATTGCACACTCACAGCCACCCCAATCCCCAACCTACTGCACTCAGGCAATCCTTCCACCTCAGCCTTCCAAGTAGCTGGAACTCTAGACACATGCCACTATGCCTGGCTAATTTTTTGATTTATTGTAGAGATGAGATCTCGAAAAGTTGCCCAGGCTAGTCTCGAACCCCTGGGCCCAGAAAATCCTCTTGCCTCAGCCTCCCAAAGTGCTGGAATTACAGGCTTGAGGCACTGTGCCTGGCCTACTCTTAAGGAGTGGAAAGCCACTGAGATTTTTGCTTTTTTTAATGGAGTACTTTTGGAAGGCTAAGAAACAGGTAACACTGATTGCAAAAAGAGACACCTGGATGAAAGAGGCACCTGCTTCTCACTTTATTCCTTTTGAATTTTTGTGTCTTGTTTGGGTATTACTTATCTTTTAAGATAGCTGACATTATGATTTTGTATAAAGCATTATGTACCAAGACTTAATAATACCTTAAGATGCTAAAAGATAGTTTCATGCTTTCTTTGATAAACTTATTCAACAGAAGTGCTAAAATAGCAATTGCTTGTAAATGCTAAGTCATTCTCTTATGTATTCTTGGTATCTACTCTAGGTGCAAAAGTCAAGAAATAAACAAGTTCGAGAGTTATTCCCAGATGGTTTTAGTATTCATCATGCAGGAATGCTTCGACAGGACAGAAATTTGGTTGAAAATTTATTTTCTAATGGGCATATCAAAGTTCTAGTCTGTACTGCAACGTTAGCCTGGGGTGTCAATCTTCCTGCTCATGCTGTTATTATTAAGGTAAGAGCTTACCTTCCTGTGTACATGGATATGCATCTGTCATAAAACAAACTTCTGAATTGATTTATTTAGAAAAATATTGTGATTTGGCTGTTTCGTTGACTTTGAATATTATTTATATAAGGATAGAATTATTTTCTCCAATAAGAATCTAGTTTATATTGTGAAATTTTAACTCTATCACAGATGATGAAAGGATTAGTTAAAGTACACTTTTGAGATCTTGCTATATTTGCCTAATTTCAGTATTCAGCTCATCAGGATTATATTTATGTGTGTTTATGTAAATTTTTATTAACTTTTCTCCATCTAGGGAACACAAATATATGCTGCAAAAAGAGGCTCTTTTGTTGACCTTGGAATTTTAGATGTCATGCAGATATTTGGTCGAGCTGGACGACCACAATTCGACAAATTTGGGGAAGGAATCATTATAACAACGCATGATAAACTCAGCCATTACCTCACCTTGCTCACTCAACAAAACCCAATTGAGAGTCAGTTACTGGAAAGCATTGCAGATAACCTAAATGCAGAGGTAAGATCTCATGAGTAAGAAGTTGGAATAGTATCATCAGCTTTAAGAATGACCAAGTAGAGCCGGACTCGGTGACTCAGCCTGTAATCCCGCGCCTTTGGGAGGCTAAGGTGAGTGGATTGCCTGAGCCCGCAGGTTCGAGACCCACCTGGGCAGCGAGACCTCATCTCTACAATAAATCAAAAAATCAGCCAGGCGTGGTAGTGCGTGCCTGTAATTCCGGCTACTTGGAAGGCTGAGGCAGAAGGATCGCGGAGCCCAGCAGGTCGAGGCTGCGGTGGCCGGGAGCGACCACTGCACTCCAGTCTGGGCGACAGAGACTCCAACGCAAAAAAAAAAAAGAATGACCAAGTAAGATAAAGGTTAAGATGGTTGCTATTTGTAGTATTTAGAAATACATACAGTCACATATGTACTATGATATACTAGATATGATATATGTATATATAATATAGAAATACATATATTTATATGAAAAGATGGGCTGAATGGCATTATTGTTTATTAATGCAAAGGCAAATAGAATGCAGCTGATACCAATAAAAATTCATTACTAAAAGACCATACTTTTAAACTATGATGCTTTGTTAAAGAACAGAAATCTAACCAAGACTATACAAACTAGGGAAACAGAAATAGCAATAATAACAATATTTGTATTACACTTTTATAAAATTTTTAATGATAATGTTTTCATAAGATTTATAAAGCTTTTTAGCTCTTTGGGGTCATTTGATTAAATTTGTTATACCAAAAAAGGGGATTTAAATTGAACCTAGAGTATGATAATTTGTTTCATGTGTTTGTGTGTCTGTGACTTTTATGTTAAGGTTTGCATAACATACCCTTGAAACCTAATGGTAAGAAAAAAAATTCTTACCATTTAGAGTATATGTGTAGAACATTCAAATCAGGTTTACCTGTATTTGTAACATTTTAAATTATTTCTTTGGTATTTAGCATTTTCCTAGTTCGATGTCCTTTCTTACGGTTGACTCAAATAGTTTCTGAAAGAAGGTAGGATATAAACAGTAAATGAATAAATAAAATATTGACAGTCAAAATTATTTATTGTATACAAGTCCTATATAAGGTACTTATTAAACGGCTTATTAAAATTTCAATTACATTCCATTTATGTTATTTCTGAGTCTTTTTCGAGATGAAAAAATATATTCACTATTCAGTTCCCTCCATTAAGAAACATATTTTCCAAAAGAGGAGAAAAAGACATGAAAGCACAGTACAATACACTGGGGAAAATTTCTTTAAAAGCGTTCAGCAGAAGGAGAAAATACGTTTGGTCCCCCTGTCAGGAAGCACATTGTTCATGAAGGTGGAAAATTTGATCTGTATCCAGAGAATCAATAAGTTTTGGAAGTTTGAAAAAAAGCGTTAAAGGCACTGATTTTTATTAGCAAAATTACAAGAAAATAAAAGTAGTAGGAAATGAATTTTGACTCCAAGGAAAATATTATTTTAGCTCAGTTTCAATCCTTATTGCCTACTGTGATTGTGTGGTTTAAAAATTATGTCTTAGGTAAACAGTATCTACTCATATGATGGAATAAAGTATGTCATTGTAAAAATGGTAGTAATTATAATGTGGACTGAGGACCTGTTACATACCAGACTCTGCCATTCTCTCATTCTCCCAATATTCCTGCTAAGGAGACATCCTCAGAGAGATATGTAGCTGACTCCAGGTCACTAAGTTATAATTTTGGAAGTAGTATTCAAACTCAAGTCTATTCAACTCTAAACCTAGTCTATTCATTATAGCCTGGATTTCTGTTCTCTTATATAAAATGCAATGAGTTAAAGGTGAATATATTTATCTTAATTAATACTTGATATTTGTCTTTGTCTAAGACTTGGATTAAACATTTTTCAAAATTGTAGTCACAATTTCTTTGACTTACAGTAAAAAGCAGTATTCTTGTTTGCAGTTTTTTCTAGAAAAGCATGTCAAGGAAGGCTGTATCTTAGTAAACCTAGAATTAATGTCCTTGATAGCTTTTTATAAGTGCTACAGTAAATACAAGGTAATAAGTTTATGCAGAAGATACAAAACTCTTGTCCTGAAGGAGCTTGTTTTTTTGGAGACAATAAAATAAAATTAGTAAAACTATTCAGTCAAGCCCTGAGAAATTAAAAATAAAATTATGGCTCATAAATTCATCACATGTTTATAAAGTACTTATTGGATATGTCATTTTCAGAAACGTCAATGAACTATAAGCATTATTCTATTTAGTGACATAAATAGCATTCAAATAATAAGACATATACCTTGAAATGTTTAGTTAATACAGTGAAGTAGAGCCATTGCTAAACTTTCTCATATTTTGATCTACTGGAATAGCTCCCTATTAAAGTAAATTTTGCTGCTAAGGAAAGAAACTCTCTTAAATTAGAGTTGAATGTGAAATTAAATTTGGTTATCTGTGGAAATCAAGTGTGAAATTAGTTTATAAAATGAATATGTGCCATGTTCTTAAGGTAATGGATTTCTAAGTCTTTAGACTCCCAAAATCTTTGCAAGACTTTGCAGTTGCAGTGATCAACATTAAAATCATGCTGGATTAGGAATATTGCCTCTAATGATATCTTTGGTATCATCACTATCAATTCTGACTATTAGTTTAGGAGAACTGGAGACATGATTATATTCAATAATAATTTTTTTTTTTTTTTTTTTTTGAGTTGGAGTCTCACTCGGTCGCCCACACTGGAGTGCAGTGGCCGCTCCCGGCCACCGCAGCCTCGACCTGCTGGGCTCCGGCGATCCTTCCACCTCAGCCTTCCAAGTAGCCGGAACTACAGGCGTGCGCTACCACGCCCAGCTGATTTTTTGATTTGTTGTAGCGATAAGGTCTCCCTGCCCAGGCGGGTCTCGAACCCGCGGGCTCAGGCAATCCGCTCACCTAAGCCTCCCAAAGGCGCGGGATTACAGGCTGAGCCACCGAGCCCGGCTTCAATAATAATTTTAATGCAAGCATGTTATGTGGCACCTTTGTTGGTCAATGCCTAATGGGGCTGACTCCATAATTCTAGTGCTGAAAGGCCATAAGTCCCCTCCCTATATAAAGCCACTTAATTTTACACAGAGAAACACTGAGGCATGTTTAAAGCTTATTAAAATTTATTCATCAGACACTACTTTGTGCCTTTTGTCTGTAGTCTATTCTTTAAAACTATGTTAATGTTTCTATAGCCTTACATACATTGTTTATACAGTCTCTCCCATCTCTGCAATATGTTGTGCAAACACCTTGTCCTGAATTTAAGGCCTCTACAGTCTGACCACCCTTCCCAATTCTGGCTTTAATTATTCTCCAACACAGGTCTTCTACCCTGAACAAGCTGTTACTCTACTCAGTGCACCTAAAATGACTAAATTTTCTTGCTTATAAAATAGAGTCGTTAGATTGTTGTGAAAAGTTATAAATGCTTGTGCCAAATTGGTTTATAGTAAATGATCCCATCACTTACTATTTTCTGATAGTCTCTTTATACTCAGCCTCATTTATACTATGCCAGCACTGAAATTTTAGTTGAATAAATAAATGAATGGTAGTATCAATGGTTTTATATTTGTTTACTAAAGTACTCACTGTATACATAGATCTACACATAAACATATTCATGATGATTATAATATTTGCTTATTAAGTTTTTATGTTACTTTAATCAGGTTTTAAAAGCACACATACAAATAAACTATTGAGATAACCTAAATGCTAAAGTTTAAAAAGATAAGTTACATATAAAGTGATACTTGAGTCTTATTTCTAAGTAAACAAACAAATTTGAGGGTTGATTTTTTTTTTTCTCTCTTAAAGTATAAAGCCCTATCACACTAAATACTAATGCTACTTTTATAGATGTCATGTTAGATGTTTTTCCTTAAAAGTATTTTTGAATATGTATTATGTGCTAGACACTGTAGACAGTGGGTTCATATATGTCTTTTTAATTAATTACATACACGTCACCTCTATGACTAGGGAACTTTTTGAGGCCCGGGACCATGCGCCATGTGTGTCGATATCCATTGTGGTTTACTTAGTCCCAACTTGATACTAACTTATTATATGTATATTGAGATAAATGAATAAATTTCAAAGAGATACTATGAAAAAAAATACTTGTTTTATAAAAGGTTCCTGTACTAAGTAACCACTAGGTGACAGCAAATATTTACAAGAAATTTTTATTTTTGTCACTAGGTGGCATTGAAGTATTAGTCTAAAAATAAGATTTAACATCATAAATTTATATTTATTTTTCTAGTACTCTTCCTTTTTTGATCCTATGCTTGACACCTAGTTTCTGTTTTCTTTCATCTTATTAGTAGCAATAGGAAAATATTTATCTTAATTTGCTAAGTCTTTAAGTAGCAATAGGTAAATATTAATGTTAATTTTACTGTCTTAATTTACTAAGATTTTGAAAATAATATCAAGATTATTTTATCCTTTATAAAAATTTCTACTCATAGGAATTGTGTGATATTTTTAAATAATATAAGGCTAAAAGGGGGCTGGTGTGTGACTCACACATGCAATCCATCACTTTGGGAAACCAAAGCACTAGAATCACTTTAGACGAGGAGTTTGAGATGATCCTAGGCAACACAGCAAGACCTGTTTCTTTAAAATGTTCAAAACTTAGCCAGGCATGGTGGCACACCTGCAGTCCCAGCTATTCAGGAGGCTGAGGTGGGAGGATCGTTTGAGCCCAGGAGTTTGAGGCTATGCCACTGTACTCCAGCCTGGCCACTGTGTCTCGATAAAAAAGGTTATAAGGGATTATAGATCATTATGTTAAAATCATATCATAAAGTTGTAAGGGAATATAGGTGACATGTCATATGATTTAATACAATTTTGACTGTCAAATAATTGATTTACAAATGAGGGAAAGTATCAGGTTTCTTAGCCATATCTTCAAACTAGTTTCATTTACCTGAACAGACTAGAAAATGTTTAACTGTTCTGCTTGTAAATCTTCAGAAACTGTTATACAACTTTCTCATTGACTCAATTTTAGTTCTTACTACTCTTCCTTTTGTGGAAAACCTTACAGTTTACGTTAAATGTATATACTTACCTATTTTGTGGATGGTTTTACCATTTGTAAAATAAGTTAATAGAAATTTAAAAGTAAGTGGATAGATAGTCCTTAGCTCATATTATTACTGTTATTACTTTTGGTCATTTCTCTGATTTAATAACAGACAGTATGATATAATATTATAATGATATGTATATTGCTATATCTCATCTTCAACTAACTAAAGTCAGCTAAGCATCCACATGTTTCAGAAAATTATACAGAAGTAAAAATTATAATGTAGAAATTAAACATGAAAGTCTTTACTTTCTTTAATATTAGTTCTGCAATAAGAGGGTTTGGTTTTTTTCCTCCCCCCCCCCAATTACTAATTTAGGTAAGAAACTTCTCTTCACCTGTGATTAACATATTAAGAAGTAAAAAAAAAAAAAATTCAACTAAGGGCTTAGAGAAAGATACTCAACTATAAAGTTTTAAATCCTGGGTAGATTTTTAAAGTAAAATGACCACCTTAAGTATAAAAGTAAAATTATTACCTATAGATTCATTGGCGAAGGAAATGTATTTTAAAGAAATATTTCGTTGAAATTTTGTGTTAATATCATTGTTTAATAATTATTTTCTCCTTATTGTACAGATCTTACATGATGTTGTATTTTTTGTTTTGTTTTGAGACAGCATCTCACTTTTGTCACCTGGCTGACCTGCTGTGATATGACCCTTACTCACTGCAGCCTTGACCTCCTGGGCCCAAGCCATCTTTCCACTCAGGCTCCTGGAGTAGCTGGGTCTACAAGCGTGTGCCATCACACTCAGCTAATTTGTATGGTTTTTTTTTTTTGGTAGAGAAAAGGTCTCACTGTGTTTCCCAGGCTGGTCTTGAAATCCTAGGCTCCGGTGATTCTCCTGCCTTGTCCTCGGCTAGGATTACAGTGTTGAGCTGCCGTGTCCAGCCCTGTTGTATTTTGAAACAATTGACCTTTGGTTTCATTTAAGTAATATTTCACAAAGCTGCATTAAAATGCTATATTAAAAATTATATTCCCTTTCAAAATGCAATCTAAAGAATTATCTACTGTTTATTCTGGCTCAACTTTGTGAATTTTTTTCCTTAGATTGTTTTAAGTTTATTAATAAACTAAAATCACCCCCTATTCTTGTAGTATGAGTTTATATAAATATATATATTATTAATATGTATAAATCACAATAAAACTTGCTTTGTGGCCAGGCATGGAGGCTCACACCTGTAATCCCAGCACTTTGGGAGGCCAAGGTAAGAGGATTGCCTGAGCCCATGAGTTCGAGACCAGCGTGGGCAACTTGGCTAGACCTCATCTCTGTGATAAATCAAAAAATTAGCCAGGCATGGTGCTGCATGCCTGTGGTTCCAGCCACTTGGAAGACTGAGGGGGAAGGATCACCTGAGCCCAGCAGGCCAAGGCTGCAGAGGCTGTGAGCATGCCACCATTCCAACCTGACTGACAGAGTGAGACTCTGAATAAAACACAAAACAAAAAACCTTTGTTTTGTCCAAAAATGAATACATTTTTCATCATGTTCATATTGTATATTTGCACCCATGGTCCTGAAAATGGGTATTTTTAGGTAAAAGCTAATGTTATGCCCTCTGTGGTTTGGGTGATCCCAATATACAGAATTAGATAAAGAGTGAGAGAATTAGCAATTTTAAAATTTTATTCTTACACTTAAATTTTTCAGTGCTGTAATCACACAAAGTGAAGCCAAAATAAAATGAATAACATATAAGAAAAAAATTAATAAATGCCAAAAATGTCTTTAATGGTATGAAGAATTAAACTTCATGTAGGGAAAATTAACCAAATGTCATAATATTGAGTAAGCTTAGTTTTGGAAGATAGCATTTATTATATCTTATTCTCAATTAAATGAGGCAAGACTGATTTTTGATTAATTGGTTAAGTGTCACGTCCAGTAATTGTGCTCTCTTCTAAATCCGGCATAATGATATGTTTAAAAAACAAACGTCCCTTCTGACAAAATGGCCTTTGCTGTAATGTCTGTTCAACTTTAATGCATCACTTTAATTTTTGTCATATTTCTGATTTGCAGATTGCTCTGGGAACAGTTAGTAATGTGGAAGAAGCAGTGAAGTGGATAAGTTACACTTACCTTTATGTGCGGATGAGAGCAAATCCATTAGTGTATGGCATCAGTCACAAAGCTTTTCAGGTGGAAAACTCATTTATTAAAAAAAAATTAAACCTTCCTTTTGGTTCTGTAATTTTTTCATGATGTGAGAACAAATATTTGTCTGCTACTTCTGCCTCATCTGAAAGAGGTACCTAGAAGAAACACAAAGAGCTTTCTTTTTCAGAGAAGAGTAAAGAAAATTAAATTGGCCCTTGTAATTATTTTGCTTTCTTTAAATATCTTCTTTACATTACGACTTTATTATTCAAGTATGTTTCTATTTGATGTTGATAGTGTACTGTGAGCTTTAAAACTATGATAAACTTAGTTTTAGAATAAATCAGACATGAGGAAACTTACAGAACACGTTTGATGAGGCTGGGTTATGTACATTCTGTTCTTCTTATCAAGTCCCCTCAACCCTAGTCTGAAATTAGAGGAGAGCACTGGTGAGTTATTATCTGAACAGTTTGAAGACTGGAATCAGATCTCAATATTCAGTGTACATGCATAGACTAAGAATTAGGTGCATGTAATAGTAGCTCTTTCTGTAAACTTTACAGATGTGTGATTCATTTGTCTTACAGATTCTTTGAGATCTTTTCTTCTCTTTGGAGCTGTGCTTTACATGCTGGACATATTTCCCAATTACAGATAAAATCCAATTGTTGTGTAATGAAAACATTATTTTACCATTATCAAGTGGATATCCTCTTATTACACTATATAATTTAACTCAAAATTATATTTCTCCTCAATTTGCTGATTACTTAGTTTTTCTGTATATCCCATTGTGATAGCAAAGCAGTTGCCAATTCAAAAAATGTTTTTTTCTTTCCCTATGCAATATATTTTACCATGGGAAAATTGAAACTTAAGGCTTAATGAGGGGTGATAAGCAGCTACAGCAACTAGTTCCAAGGCTGCTAATTTGAAATCATGATTAGATTTTCATACTTAGATTTACTCTAGCTGGAACTCAACTGCCTTTCTCTTCTGAGTAGAAATATATGCAGATCTTCAAAGGGATGTCTTGAATGTCTTCTTTTACAGTCAGATTACTGTGTTATAAAATACAGGTGCATCATAACCTGTTACCCATTTTAAAGAATATAGCTGTAGCTATTCTTGTTACAAATATGAACACTGTCAGACTAAGGAAAATATTTTGAGAGAGTAAAGAAAACAAAACAACATATATTTCATTGGCTAAGCCATCTCAAGTTTTAGAACAAGATCAACACACAGTTGATTTTTAAGTAACAGGTTAATATTAAAAGTCATTTGTGGGTAAATTTCCATTTTAAAGGCTTTTCAGAATACATAGAATTTACTACCTTTACAGTTTACAGAATCTTAACTTCATTTTTACTTTAGCATTTTTAGTTCATTACTTAATACAAATTTGTAGCTACAAAATACTAATGAACTAACACAGATTAAGTAATTGAACATATTTTAATGGTTCAGTAATATGCGATTAATAAAATATTTCCTTAAAATGAACTGTTGATGCATACATTATATAACTTGTGGAAACAAAGACTTTATTTGCTGATATGACTGTTGACTTCACCTTATTTCCCTGCAGTTGATATTCCTTTGCTTCATATTTAAAATTTATTTTAGCTCTATTTTGTGCATGAATAAGCTGCCATTAAAGATCCATTAGACCGGCCGGGCTCGGTGGCTCAGCCTGTAATCCCGCGTCTTTGGGAGGCCGAGGTGAGTGAATTGCCTGAGCCCGCGGGTTCGAGAACCGCCTGGGCAACTTGGCGAGACCTCGTCTCTACAATAAATCAAAAACTAGCCAGACGTGGTAGCGCACGCCTGTAATTCCAGCTACTTGAAAGACTGAGGCGGAAGGATCGCCGAGCCCAGCAGGTCGAAGCTGCGGTAACCAGGAGCGGCCACTGCACTCCAGTCTGGGCAATGGAGTGAGACTCCAACTCAAAAAAAAAAAAAAGATCCATTAGACCAAATGATAGGAGTATTAATGCATTAATTAATTTCTAGTGTGTTTTTACACTCTCCTCTCTCCATTAAATGTCATATTTCACTTCACTGCTCATGACCAGAGACTTGTCTTCAGGATTTGGCATGTGTGAGTGTGCATGTATGTATAATTACACACACACACACACACAAACCATAATAATGAGAATATTTGTTACTGTCTTGTGTTAAATATTATTTCTGCTTAGAAAAAGACTATATAAATAATAACTTTAAAACTATATAAAAATTCATTGTTGAATTTATTTTACTTTTATTTTATTATAAGCAGAATGAGTTTTCCCATCTGCAATTATGAAGATTACTAAAACAGTAAAACTATACTTTTGAAAGGATGACTTTGCATTTCTTAAATATATCTTGATTTTGACATGGGAAAGCATTCTTGCTATTATTTCTCTAAATAACTGATAATAACTTAGGATTATGATTTGATAATTTAAAATCCATATTTAATTTAGTGTGTGAGGAAGAAGACAATTATTGTTCTTTTCTTACATTTGACTTGTAATATGTATAATCTTAAAGATTACAAGACCATGTAAGAATTTTAGACTCCAAAATATGGCATCTGAGGAGAATATGCAGATTGATAATTTCAGTAAAGTTTTAAAGCTTCCTTTATGTATTGTAGTAAAATATTTTCTAGTTATTCGATAAGTATTTTAAAATGTACTTCAAAAATTGTATTTAAAGTCTAACTAAAATATCAAGAAAGGGTAACCCCTTCAGATCCCCTCCCACTGTGGGAGCTTTTCTGTCCTCTCAATAAATCCTGCTTTCTCGCTAAAAAAATAAAATACCAAGAAAAAAATTTAATTTTTACAAGTAGGTATATATGTTTGCAAATGATGACTCTCAAGAAATATTGAAGTGTTTATATTTTTTTCTATAGATGGACCCAACATTGAGAAAGCATCGAGAACAGTTGGTCATTGAAGTTGGGCGAAAACTAGACAAAGCTCAGATGATTCGTTTTGAGGAGCGAACTGGATATTTTTCCTCAACTGATTTGGGTAGAACCGCCAGCCATTACTATATTAAATATAGCACCATTGAGGTATTATGCTGAGCAGAACAAATGAAATGCTATGTTTAAATACTTTTTAGACTTCAAAATGTTTTATTAATGCAAAATAGCAAAAGTAACTAATAGAAAAGAATGTATGTAACTTATATGAATTCAACAGTATACCCTCAGTAAAGACAAAAAAATAAGACTTTAAATAATAAGACACTTCTTGCCATCCCGTTCAATAAGTATATGCCAAACAGTAGAAACACCCAAACCTAAAACAGTAACAGCGTACGAGTAAGACCTATGGAATGAATGCCTCAATTATTTTAAGTGGGAGGCGATTGCTTAATGATATCCTTGAATAAAACATTGAAAATAATTGTATGTTACTAAGAAACACTGAGGAAGAGCTAAAGAAACTGATAAAATTGCCATGTCGACCTAGCTGTACCATATGCACAAATTAAGAAGTTTTCAGCGATGATTTTGACTATATAATTTTAGCCTTGCTTTTGTTGCCTTTGTACATACTCCTGCGTAAGAGGGATGCCTCTTTAATATTACATTTTCTAAAGTATATTACCTGTGAAGAGAAGACTTAAATTTGAAGAGACTAGGATGAGTTAAGGTGAATTTTCACCCTTTATTGTATTTTTAGAAAGTTTACATTTTTCTCTAATATTTATTTTTATTTTTGCCCTTAAAATTGTTTTTTAAATAGAAAAACTAATATAAATCATTCAAATGAGATTTTTTTTTAACGTATTAAAACCTTGACCTATATGAAATCTAGGTTTTCTACTAATTTAACATGTACTTATATGCATGTAACAGGTTTCAGAAAACACCTTATGTGCTTACTAATTTTTCCCCATTTTTTTCCCCAAATATGCACTTTAGATTTCTTCAAACCCTTTTTACATATATTATCTCACAACTGATCTGGTAGTTATTCAACCCAACTTTTTTTCCTTTCCTCTTCACTCCTTCCCTCACCTACTTACCTTCAATCATTTTGTTCAGGTAACTTTTCTCATTTTCCACTTGCTAGTGTATGCTGCCGGACTATATCCTAAACCTGTTTGAAACTCTTTTTAAGAAACTTTGGCCCTTTTTTAGCTTTGTCTTCATTCTGTATGACTTTTGACTGATTTTTTTCATCCTGGTTTTCTGATTTTCGGTAGCCTTCACTAATAATATTGTGAGAATTTTCAGATTACATATTTTCTATTTATTTCTCTGAATTCTGTATGATATATGATCAGCTTAGAGTTGGTGAGTGGCACAGATTTTCATACGCCCGTGCTGAAAATGAGCAAAGACCAGAATGTTATGATGAACAGTTTTTATATCTCTATTGTAGATTAACTGATTTTAGTGATATTTTTGTTTCTAAAAGTTTTAGGAATGTTTTCAAGTCTTTGATAAATTTGACAATGTTTATAAAGCAGTGATTTGGAATACTGTGGAACAGACGTTCTAACTCTGCATTGTCTAGAGGTCGAATGTTCTTTTAAAATGTGTGGTTTATAGTCACATTCTTTATTTAAAGCATTTTATTGGACTTTTGATTTTAATCGTATATAACACTTACTTTTGTAGACCTTTAATGAACTCTTTGATGCTCACAAAACAGAAGGTGATATCTTTGCTATAGTTTCCAAAGCTGAAGAATTCGATCAAATCAAGGTAAGATTACTTGAAGTTTGAATCAAATGCATACAACATCTATGCATTAATTCATTTATAAAAGCTTATAACTAATTGTTATTCCTGATAAAAACATAAGCAGTAGGACACTTTTACATTTGGAGTCTCAGCAATGTTTTCCCATGTATTGTTGATATCTACTATCCTAGATTATTATATCTTGTCATACCTTACACACATTCTTTGCTCTGTACTCCAAATCAAGTAATTAAAATAGATGTTTTAGTAATGAAACTATTGAAGAATATAATATGTAAATTTTTATTTATTTGTGATATAAGATTCACTGAAGAAACTATAAAGTACATTTATGATTCAAACTTAGATATGAATATTTCTATACCTGTATATAATTTAATCTTATTAACAGTGAAAACTTTAATACTCTGAATCATAGTACTTCACAGCTTTAAGCTATGAATGTATTATGTCACATAAAAATATATGACTGTAATGAATGCATTTGAAGATAATTCAAGTTTGCCCTAATCCAGTTGGGCAGAGGTTTTACTCTGGTCAAATAAAAAATGAAATCTCATCAATTGAAGGATGGTAAGGTCAGAAGATTTAATTTTTGTGGCATATCAAATTTTTATATGTCAATGACAACTTTAATATTGGTGATGAATAATAAAATATGGTTGTATCAGCCTCGAGATAGTTTCATATTGTATTTTATTAGCTACCTGTAGAAAAATTACTATTATTTAGCAATATAAAAGAAAGATGCTGAGCTATAGTAAATGGAAACTTTTGAAAACATGCAATGTGTTTACATATGAATTTTTTCAGTAAAGGACCCCAAATATTCCTATAAAAACCTTGATTCTTCTAGGTCAGAGAAGAGGAAATAGAGGAGTTAGAGACTCTACTAAATAATTTTTGTGAACTCTCAGCTCCTGGAGGTGTAGAGAATAATTATGGAAAAATAAACATCTTACTTCAAACTTACATCAGCCGAGGAGAAATGGACAGTTTCTCTCTTATATCAGATTCTGCATATGTTGCACAGGTAAGAATCTTACTCCCTTCCTGTTTCCTCTTCTTTGTTTCTCTTTAGAGACTAAGATATTAATTCATGCTATACTGTGGATATATTGCTTTGTGGAATGTTACCAAGCTATCATTGTATCTTAGAACTGGTTCTGTTAATTTATAAGTCCTTTATGTAATCTATGCTTGTAGATTAGGGCTAGGGGTAAGATTTGGTGGTTGGTTTGACTTTTTTGATGTTGCTATAGTTTTTAGTATTTTATAGTATCAATATCTGACTTTTTTCTACTTTAAATAATAAATTCTTTTTTTAACTTATAAGGGGCAATGATATAAGAATATTTCAAGCATGAGATAAAGATTATGGGACCTTTTCAGTTTTCACCAAATATCAGAAATATTTTTAATGTACCCTTAAATAAGGCTTAGTAAATATATTTTATACCACATGTTCAGTATGTGAGGTCTCCGATCTAAAAAAAAAAAGTATTTTCTCTCTACTGCTGATACTTAAGAATTGAGAATTGAATGAAAGTTATTACAGCTCATTCAGTTTATAAATTTTTTAAAATACCATTGTATAATATGTTCAAGTGTTCATGCTTTCATATTAAAGCATTCACATGGAGTAAAGTAGGTTATGTTTTGCCCTATTTATCTTTCAAATGAAAAGTTTCCCTTCTAGACATACTTTATAAAAATATGTCTTTTTTACCAGTCAAGACTTTAAATTACTGTTCATTGAGTAATGCCTTTTAAATTAAGTAGAAATTGAAGTTTAATGTTATTTGAATTATGGAAACAATTCTGCTAGTAACTTTGTAATTTTGTTTAAAGATTTAATGTAGAAAAAGTATGTTTGGGCTGGGCTCAGTGGCACATGCCTGCAATCCCATCACTTTGGTAGGACAAAGTGGGAGGGTTGATTGAAACCAGGAGTTTAAGACCAGCCTAGATGACATAGCAAGACCTTGTCACTCCGAGAAAATCAAAAAGTTAGCTGGGTTAGTGATGCGTACCTATAGTTTCAACTACTCAAGAGGCTGAGGTGAGTGGATCACTTGAGCCCCAGAGTTCAAGGCTGCAGTGAGCTATGAACATGCCACTGCACTCCAACCTGAGTGACAGAGCAAGATCCTGACTCAAAAAAGAAAAAAAGAAATAGAAAGAAAGAAAAGTATGTTTGTGTCAAATAAATCATTCTTAAGACCCATGAATACTCTGGAGTATTGAAATAGCTGTAAACATGAAATATTTACAAACACGAGCCAAGATTTATTCGTAAACAGTTTGAATGGAGTATTTTAATCAATATAACCAAGAAACCAGGTGATGATTTCATAAGTCATATAAAGTTAATACAGATGTAGTGTAAACCATATGTATTCTTTAAGCCCTATAGCTTCTATAGGAATCGCTGTTTTTAACCTCTTTTGTTTAATGTTTTTCTGAAAAGTGATGTAATATTTTCATTTTATATTTTATAATTATTTTGTGTTGAGATAAGTAATAGATAAAACTTTACTAGTTCTATATGAATAATCTGGCCCCATTTTTGCTTGATTCAGGATTATGAAGTTATTATCAGAGACTAACATAAGAATTGCTTTACAGTGTAAAATTTATGTTTTCTTCATGATTGATGCCCAGGAAGTCAAGCTTACATTAAGGATATTTCAGTGCATCCCTGGTTTTTGTTGAATAGCTATTATGGATTTATCATCCTTGAATGCATTAGATAAATTGTATTAGTTTATTATATTTTAAGTTTATGCCATCAGTAATTGACCAATACTCACTCAACTGTGTAAAATGGTATTTTCTTCTGTATTTCTTTTTTGTGTGTGTGAGTTGGAGTCTCACTCTGTCGCCTAGAATGGAGTGCAGTGGCCGCTCCCAGCCACCACAGCCTCGACCTGCTGGGCTCTGGCGATCCTTCCGCCTCAGCCTTCCAAGTAGCCGGAATTACAGGCATGTGCTACCATGCCCGGCTGATTTTTTGATTTATTGTAGAGATGAGGTCTCGCTGCCCAGGCGGGTCTCGAACCCACGGACTCAGGCAATCCACTTACCTCAGCCTCCCAAAGACGCGGGATTACAGGCTGAGCCACCGAGCCCGGCTTCTTCTGTATTTCTTAACTTTCTTTTCTAAACTCCTAAGGTTACCACATAGCTGAAATATCTTAGGATTTTATTTAAAAGCCTATGTTTGCCTTCTCTAAACAGCACAAGTTATAAATTTAGGTCATTATTCCCACCCAATTTATATCATTCCAAATTAAAATGTCCTTTTTGTATCTCCTTTTATGAGATTTCTCCTACTTTTTTAGCTTTTAGGGGGACAATGGTAGGTTCTAAAATATTAAAATAACATGCATTTAAAGACAGTTGGAAAAATTAGCCTGATAGTTTTTTGTAAGAACAAATGAGAATGAGGTAGGAAAGCTTATTTGATAGATATAATAAAATTTTATTTTATTTATTATTCTCTAGTTCTTAATAATGGGTATCTTTATAATGGGTATAAGATCTGTCAGCAGACTCCTAAATGCTATTTTATTCTTTGGTTTTTTTTACTAAAGCAAAACAGCCAAACTTGCCAAAAGATAAATACATACGTTACATAAAATATAAAACCAAACCCCTTAACTTTTCTGGTGATTTTTGACCACATAATTTTTTTTTTTGAGTTGGAGTCTCACTCTGTCACCCAGACTGGAGTGCAGTGGCCGCTCCCGGCCACCGCAGCCTCGACCTGCTGGGCTCCGACGATCCTTGTGCCTCAGCCTTCCAAGTAGCCGGAATTACAGGCATGCGCTACCATGGCCGACTGATTTTTGATTTATTGTAGAGATGAGGTCTTGCTGCCCAGGTGGGTCTCGAACCCGTGGGCTCAAATGTCTATTGTTAAATTAATTTTAGGATTTTGACTAGATTTAGCATTCTTTATTTTCAAATAACAGATGTCATTAGGTATTGGAAGTTGTCTCTAAGTTCATGATTTTAAAGACAGTCTTCAATAAAACAATCTGCAAAGTTAATGATAGAGAGAAGGAAGCAAAACAGATGGTAACTAGCTGCAGAAATGTGAAGAAAGGCTTTATTCGTTGTAACTTTTCATATGTGTTTTAATGAAGTCATCATTGAGTTTAGAGTCTCAGCATTAAATTTGGAGTCATTTAGACCTGGCTTTGGATGGATGCTCTGATACCAATTAACTATTAATTTGATGTTGATCAAATTTTTAACCTCTCCAAGCCCTACTGTCTTTTTATATAAAATCATGATATCAATACCAATTAAATGCAGTTGTGGTAAAGATTAAATGAGATAATATATGTGAAGCAAGTTGACACATTGCTTAGTTTACTGGGAGCCATTAATATGGCCATTGAATATGAGCAGCTACAGTCATCAATATTTCCTTTTTAACATTTCTCTCACTAATTTTTTCCCCCGGCTAGATCCTAAAATCTTCCTTAATTCTTCTCTAAATATCATTGTAAATTTCATCATTCCACTGTATACTAAGGGGCATATTCACTCATCTCTTATATTCTGGATGCCTCAACAGCCTCCTAAACACTTTGTCTCTTCCTCCTTCATTCCTGTTTGGAGGCTGGAGCTTTCTATGAACATGAAAATTATGCTACTTTCTGATAGTTAAGCAAGTAACATCCACAATTAAAGGTTGTGATTATTCTTATATAGAATAATGAATGTTATATGAGGAAAGATATTGCCCCACAATTTAAGGATGAAACTTGACTTGCACTTATTTTGAGTCTGAGTTTGGATAATAAATGTATTGATAAATTTAAAAGCACACTGGATATAACCACCGATCTCCTCCTATTATTCTTCAGAATGCAGCTAGAATTGTCCGTGCTCTTTTTGAAATTGCTCTGAGGAAGCGTTGGCCTGCCATGACCTACAGACTCCTGAATCTCAGTAAAGTCATTGACAAGAGGCTTTGGGGTTGGGCTAGCCCTTTGAGACAATTTTCAGTCTTACCACCACACATTCTAACAAGATTAGAAGAAAAAAACCTTACTGTGGATAAGCTGAAAGACATGAGGAAAGATGAAATAGGTAAGAAAGAAGCAAAAATGTTTGCATTGTTTTGTGCAAATAAATGTTTTATTAGATGTAACAGAAAAATATTGTGGATTTTCACATTAGGCAAGACAAATTTTTACCATATTTATAAGTCTCTCACTGCCTAAACTCAAGCAAAAATCCTTCCAGATGTTATGAAATTACTTGACAGAATTAGCAATTAAAATGTAGTTTGTGTTTTCTAACCCTTAAGTTTTACATATAGAACCTTAGCTATAAATGATAAGAATTATTTAGTGACAATGTACTTTTTAATATTTAATTAATTTCAAAGTCATTTGTTATGTGTATCAACAGTATTACAACAAACAATTATGTGAACATTAAGCTCGGCACTTTTCCAGAGTTTCTAGATGAGCCTCATCACACACATACACATCTTTAAATCCAGTTGGTTTCAATATGTACACAGCATTTGATGTTCTGCTTTTCTTACATGGTATCAAAAAGTAATTCCTGGGTACATTTTCATGTATCTTAACATTTTACTGGCCAAACAATACATTGAATAGAACATATTTTATTTTATTTTATATTAAAGTTGTAGGGTATAAGTCAGGATTGCATACATAAGCGGTTTAGGTACAGGTGAAATTTTGGACCTCCCATTGGACCTCACTTCACCTGAATAAGGACAGCTTACTGATGTTATGTGCCCTACCCCCCCTCCAGCAGTGTCCTACTACCCACCCACCCTCCAACAGTGTCCAATCCCTTTTTTGTAGTACTATGATAGGTGTTCAGGGTCCACTTATGAGTGAGAACATGTGGTGCTCAATTATTTGTTTCTGTGATAGATCACTGAGTATGATAGACTCCACATCCATCCAAGTTGCTGCAAAGTCCATATTTTTATCCTTCTTTATGGCTGAATAATATTCCACTGTGTATATGTAGCACTTTTTTTTTATCCAGTCCAGTTTCAATGGGCAGCACAATTGGTTCCAGGTTTTTGCTATTGTGAATACTGCAGCAATAAGCATGTATGTGCAGGTATCTTTTTTGTAGAGGCAGTATTTTAATTCTGAATAGGACAAATATCACACATGGTGGGAGTCACGCTGAAGAGAAAAAAAGGGAAGATTGCTGCTGGCAAGAGGTACCAAGATGTGAAGAAGGACTGAGATGGCTATTATACTTGTAAGGAAGAAGAATACTTATACGAGAAAATGGAAGATGGGAAGTATTAGAAATTAGGATTATTATCAAGTTGAAAATTTTTTTAAAAAATAAGAAAGATCAACTTCAGTTCAAACTTGAGTAAGCATAAAACATTTGCTTTATTAATAAGTATACTTTTAAATATATGTATTTAAAAATGCAAAATATACAAAAAATCTTGATGCTATAAATCTATTTTCTTAATTGCTAGAACTAGAGTAGAAAAATGTTTATAGGTAGTAACATTTGTTTGTGACATCCCCCAACAGCACTTCCATAGATATCTGTAATCCAAAATCTGATTATTCATTAAAATATGCATAAGTGGTTAATTTTGTGCTAGATTGACCATATTTTATATTTTATCTTCTTTCCTGTTTTCTGGAAATAGGTATGGATGGGTGAGTTGCATTTGATTGCTGCAGCATTTTTCATGATGGTTATGGAGTTCTGAAATAGACCCTGAGTAAATTAATGGCACTTTTCACAAAATACTAAATATTTCTATACTGTATCATAAACTAACTCAGAGAGAAGTTGGTCTGTTTATAGTAGTTTAAACACTATCAAGTCTCAGTAATTTTAAGAACCCTATTATTAACTTTAAAAAAAAACCCTTGATACTGGTTTTCAAAGCTATGAATTGCTAATTCAAGTTAACTATTACAAAATATTCAAACATTCCAGGTCAGGAATGTCAGATATTCTGCATAGCAAATCATAAAACAAGCAATAAAATCACCTTCTCTGAAATTCCATTTACAAGTCAGATTATATTGCTTTTTCTATCTGGACACATTTCTTCTATGTGATATTTTCCTTGCAGGTCACATTTTGCATCATGTGAATATTGGACTGAAGGTCAAACAATGTGTTCATCAGATTCCTTCTGTTACAATGGAAGCATCCATTCAGCCCATCACAAGGACTGTCCTCCGAGTGACACTCAGCATCTCTCCTGATTTCACTTGGAATGATCAGGTAATAGTAGAACATGTCTATATCTTTGTTAAACAAAAATGTCTGTATTACAGGTTCAACTACACCTCCTTACATCTTTCCCTAAGGCATATAGAAATCCTCTAAAAAGAGTATATTTTGAAGATTTATTTAAAACATTATAGTAATATTTACTCTCATCCTCAAGAAAAACATGTGGCATATTGATGTGTCAACCAGTGAGATTCCTTCAGAACATGTAAGAAAACCTAAATTGTCAACAGTGAACAATAGTTAAGTGGATTTAACTCCATAGGGACTTGCCATATTAGTTCTGTCTTCTTTCATTTTCTCTGTTATCTTCGTTTTTGCCATGACCCCTACTTTGTCATTTTAGCCTATCAAAAATTTAAAATTTTCTTTGCTACAAGACCACTTAAAAATTTATTTTTCTTAAACATTACACTTGTAAAAAAGTATTCTGTATGTTCCTCCTGATCACCTGTTTCTTTCCTGCTGAGACTACCTCCTCAAGGTATCCAAAGACTGATGGGTTGCCATAATAAATAGATTTTTCTTACTTTTTTTTTTTAACTTCTCTGAACATCTAGTACTTTACATAGTCTTTCTTCAAAATGTCCTTCTTTGGTTCCTGTCACATTTCTATTTTTATTCCTTCTTTTTCTTTTCCTCCTTTGATTCCATATATATAGACATATATGGGTATCTAGACTCTGATGATATCCACTTTGAGCACCTCTTATAATTTCAGAAGTCAAACATGACTTGTATTCTTTTGTTATCAGTATATATTGAATATTACAATTTTAATAGAATTTTTTTCCTTTCTTAAAATACATATATATTTATTGGCACCTTCTGTATATTGGATCCATATATATATATACACTTGGGTCTTTCTGATCCTCTTTTTATTCATTCAACATTTTTTTTTTGAGTTGGAGTCTCATGGCGCTATTTTTCTTCTAGGTACATGGAACAGTGGGGGAACCCTGGTGGATTTGGGTAGAAGATCCTACAAATGATCATATTTATCATTCAGAGTATTTTATAGCTCTGAAAAAACAGGTAAGTATATATGTGTGGATATATCCTTATTATATCATACAAAGAAAATATATACTAACAATGTCTGTTTTTACCTTATTTCTCTATAATTTCATAGTATCATAAAAGCATTTTTATGTTTGATTTTAAAAGAACACAGTGATTAAATCTTAAAGTATTGATATAATAATGTAATCATAGTTTAAGAGATTCAAATACTAGTAATGCCTCAAATCGTGATGTTTTGGTCAACAACGAACTGCAGATGCAACAATGGTCCCATAAGATTATAATTTTGTACATTTACTGTTCCTTTTCTATGTTTGAATATGTTTAGATATACAAATACTTACCACTGTGTCTTAGTTGCCTAAAATATTCAGTATAGTAACATGCTGTACAAGTGTGTAGTTTAGGAGCAATAGGCTACACTACAGGTGTAGGTGTGTAGGAGCCTATGCCATCTAGGTTTGTGAATATAGTGTATGATATTCACATGGCAAAATCCTAGAACATACCCTTATTATATATCCTTAAGCAATGTGTGACATGGTTTAAGGCATGGGTTCCAGAGGTGTGTAATACATATTTATATTTTTATAAAATAGATGGAATAAATAATTTTAGGTGCCACATGCACAAAATACTGAAGAGTGCTGAACCACATGAAAAAAAAATTCCTTCTGAAATTCTTTGTAAATCACAAGAGAAAGATTCAGCGTGATGGTATTTCTTTAACCAGTGCCTTATTTGTAATTTCTCCTTTTACCAAAGAGAAAGCAAGCTTCAGTCTAAGAGCCTCGGGTATGTGGCAATAGAATTTTATAGCAATGTTTTATATTCATTGCATTTGTCTTCATGATTACCTTCTATATATGCCACGTGACTCTGGCAACCCACTTCACATACTGAGAGAACTTAAATATGTAAATATATATAGTAATTGGATATAGTAAAAATAATGAAGTTGAGTAATTAAATGAATGATGTTTGGGAAATTCTGATAGTCAAATTGGGAACCTGTTAATGCATGCTGATATGCATGTGTAAATGATGTAGATTGAGTATAAAATTTATATCAGTTATCTTCAGAAGGGAACCCTCCACGATTTTCTGAAGAGCTGAATATTTCAGCCATTTTGAAATTCGAGATATTTTATTTTTAGTATATCTTGTAGATACCGTTATTTTTAATATAGACTAATAAGACCTTTGTGCTATTAGAATATCCATATTTATTTTAAACTTTATTTCACATTAGGTCATTAGTAAAGAAGCTCAACTCCTGGTATTTACAATTCCTATTTTTGAGCCTTTGCCTTCCCAATACTACATCCGAGCAGTATCTGATAGATGGTTAGGTGCTGAGGCTGTATGTATTATCAACTTTCAACATCTGATTCTACCAGAGAGACATCCTCCCCATACAGGTAACATGTTGAATGCTAATTTGAATCATTGATTTCCCCAAATTGTTGTTTTAATTAATGTTGAAAAGTGTCTTTGCCTTAAGTTTTTTTTAAATCTGAATCAAAATTCAACTTATTTGTCAATATAATTTGAAAAAGAGACTTCAGAATCCAGTTTATGTATATGTACATTTTGGAGCCCTTAATGATAGGCCTTACTTTGTTTATTTGAACCTCAAAACCATTCAACTAACCCTAGTTCAATTCTAATAGTTCTAACAAACAAGAGACTTGCAATTTCTGTATTACTGTGCCTTCATCTCTGTTTGTACTTATAATCATTATAATTTCTCTACATCTCCCTTTTCATTGCAAGTGTCATTTATCATTCATCTGTGTTCTCTGTGAAACTTTGTAGATTTTTTTTTCTCCTTGCATTTATTTCAATTTACTTAAACTTATTTATAGTATATTAATTAACATTCTATTCAGTTGTGTGTTTTTCCCCCATCAATTGTGCTTCTGCACCAAAAAATCGCTAATATTAAAAAGTCATATTAATGTATCACTGCAGAATGGATTTTTATATACCAAAGTGAGTTTGTGCCCTGTAAATAACACATACCCTTTACATTAGTTTCATTCCCCCACACTAAAAAGGGGTATGTGGTAATCTTCAACTTCATATAACCATGTCATACCTTACAAAAATTCATTTTAGGTCTTCCAATATCGTTTTATTTTGACTTGTTTTGGAAGAAACTTTTCATGAACAAATGTTTATAGTGATACTTTTAAGGGTCCCATGAAATATTGTATTTCAGAAATATTCTGAAACTAACCTAGTAATTAATTAGTGTATTGCATTTATTTCTTCTCCTTGGAATTAATAATTGATGAGTATTGATTACTGGAGGCCCTTAATTTACTTTGCAGAAAAATAAACTTTTTTTCAGAGAACTTCAAAGCTCAGAATAAAAATACACTGACTACTTTTAATGAACACCTTATTTGGCAGTCCTCTGAGAAGTGAAAAGAGGCTTAATGTGACTTTAAACTTTGTCATTTTTGTCAAATGTGTACCTTGTTCATTATCTTAGCTTATCTTAAAAAGAGATACTTTATACTTCAGCTTAATTCCACTTTTATATCTTGGCAGAGCATAACTAAAAGGCTTGTCAATGCAGAAAAATAATGAGATTGTAGTATCTAGTGATCTACTCATTAAAGAGGATCTTTCATGTATCATAATACTGTAAGAAAAGGATTGGCAGTATCAGGACACTGCGAGGGGAGAGAGGGGGCCACATAACATCAATAAGGGTACCTGATCTCAAACCAGGCAAAGTGGGGACCTAAGGGAGGGCGAGGCCCAAACTTTACCTGTATGATGACCACTTTTATACCTAATCCTGAATTGTACCCCACATCTTTAAAATTAAGCATAAAAATAAAGAGAATCTTTCCAGTCTTCTTTTGTAAAATGTGCTTATATGTGATATTTAGAGTCCGATAATAAAATGTATAAAAACATTTGGTACTTTAATTTAAAATACATGCTTCAAACATCACTATGAGATTTCTTTGACTTCACTTGATTTTAACATGCATTAGCATTATATTTTGATGTTCATTTAATCATATCTCTGCCAAATAACCAGGCACATACCATTCTATTTATATAATTAACTGATTTCTGTCTACATGTTAAAAAGCAGTAAATGTACCACCATGACATCTCAGTTGATATTACAAATGCACAAAGTAACCTCAATGATTCCAGGGCCTATTTTGTCTCAAAGTACATATACAGGTATACCACTGACCCCAAATCAGCCAAAAAAGATCATCTTTCATGGACGTAAAGTGTCTTAATTTAACACTGTCAGTAAACATGCAGTCTTTAAGAATATGTCTAATCTTTGATTAGCACAGCAAGCCTTAACTTGCAATGCCTCTTCTTCTCCCTTCTTGATTTTCAGTGCTTCAGAAAATTTAAGAGATTGTAATGTAGCTTAGAAAGCATACATTTAGCTCTCAGTTATTAATGTAATAGAGTAGAGCAGTGATGCAGTGATAATTTTTAAAATTAGCATTTTTGCTTTTAAGTACCATTTTTAGTATGACAATTTGCCACACCTTCCATTTGGAAACAGTACTATGAAGATCTAACTCAGTGTAAAGACTACTGTGTCCCATTACTGTTTGGGGGGGTGGTTTCTTCTCATTCAAACTTCAGATGAGTAGAGTTGAGAATACAACTGCCTTCTGGTTTTCTAACTGATACCTTCCTGGATTATGAGAAAATACAAAGTCTGTCAGTCACTCAAGCGTATATAACTATTTTCCTAAATCATTTCAATTTTCTTATTTTCTGGGCCTCTAGTTCACATAATGAGAAACAGCGCAGTCTAGGTTCTTTCTAGGTTTTCTCAGAGTAGTTTTTGTTAGCTCAGTCATGTTCTGCTTTAAAACTCCCACCCAAGTTTCTTCCTGGAATTATCCTAAATTCATTTCAGTTTCCATTGACTATAGCAGTTGTTCACTCAATAGCTCTGGCTTGATCAGTGTCTAACAGAGCAAAATTTGTTGTTAGTAACCATTCCAGTACTGAAATCTGCAAATGTTTTTCTTTCTTTCTTTTTTTAATAAATTGGGGTCGATTTTGTTCTCATTCTTTAACATGCATACTTTTATACACTTGCTATTTAAGTTACTTTTCTGGTAAGAAGAAAAAGATATAGCATTATAGTTGGCTTATAGGTAATTCCACCAAAAGAGTATCTAGTATGGCAATATGATAAATGTGGTGACAGGGCTAAAAAAAAAGATCTGTAACTGATATATAAGAATTTATGTTAAGCTTTCTCTCCCTTTAAAGAATTAAGGATTGTTATAATCTATTCTATAACCTACAGTATTGTGCATGTTTTTCAGTTATTATATAACAGTACTTGTTGGATCTTTTCAGAATTACTGGATCTTCAGCCTTTACCAATCACAGCTTTGGGATGTAAAGCATATGAAGCCCTGTATAACTTCAGCCACTTTAACCCTGTGCAGACACAAATCTTTCATACACTGTATCACACAGACTGTAATGTCCTACTTGGAGCACCCACTGGATCAGGAAAGACTGTTGCAGCTGAACTGGCCATTTTCAGAGTCTTCAACAAGTACCCCACTTCAAAGGTCTGTTGATAGAATCATATGCTTACCTTCAATTGGAAAAGGCATTTCTAAACTAGACAGTTCTAAATGTACTGGCAGGACCCAATGAGTAGATTTATCATTCTGGCAGTGAATTTCCCGGGGTTGGGGTGCAGATCAGTACAGGCATACCTTGGAGATTGTAGATTTGGTTCCAGACCACTGCAATATAGCAAGTGTTGCAGTAAAGCAAGTTCTGCAAAATTTCTGGTTTCTCAGCACATATATAGGTTAAGTGTACACTACACTGGATTCTACGGAGTGCACAATAACATTATGTCTAAAAAACAATGTGTACATACCTTAATTTTAAAATATTTTATTGTAAAAAAAAAAGTGGTAATGATCATCTAAGCCTCTAGTGAATCATAATATTTTTGCTGTTGGAGGATCTTGCCTCGATGTTGGTGGTTGCTGACTGATCAGAGTGGTGGATGAGGTGGCTGTGGCAATTTCTTAAAATAAGAAGGGCTCAAAGAATTTTGTCGCGGTGATTGACTCTTCCTTTCACAAAGGTTCCTCTGTAGCATGTCATACTGTTTGTCAGCACTTTATCCACAGTAGAATGTCTTTCAAAATTAGAGTCAATCCCCTCAAGCCCTGATGCTGCTTTATCAACTAAGTTCATGTAGTATTCTAAATCCTTTGGATTCATTTCAGCAATGTTCACAGCATCTTCACCATGAGTAGATTCTTTCTCAGTAAGCCACTTTCTTTGCTCATTCATAAGAAGCAACTCCTCAACCATTAAAGTGTTATCATAAGATTACAGCAATTTGGTTTCATCTATAGCTACTTTTAACTTTAGTTCTCTTGCTAGTTCCCTCATCTGTGGTGACTTCCACCACTGAAGTCTTAAGCCCCTCAAAGTCATCTGTGAGGGTTGAAGTCAACTTCTTCCAAATTCCCCTTAATGTTAATATATTTACCTCCTCTTATGAATCACAAATATTCTTAATGGCATGTAGAAAGGTGAATTCTTTGCAGAAGGTTTTCAGTTTACTTTGCCCAAATCCACGAAAGAAATCACTCTCAGTGGCAATTATAGCTTCTGAAATGTATTTCTTAAATAATAAAATATGAAAGCCAGAATTCCTCCTTAATCCTTGGGCTGCAGAGTGGATATCTTGCTAGGAGGCATGAAAACAGCATTACTCTATTTTAAATGTCTCCATCAGAGCTCTTGGATGACTGGGTGCATTGTCAATGAGCAGTAATATTTTGAAAAGAATCTTTTTTGTTCTGAGTATAGGTCTCAACAGTAAACTTAAAATATTTAGGAAACCTTGCTGTCAAGAGATGTGCCATCATCAAGGCAGAGTGGATTTAGCATAATTCTTAAGAGTTCTAGGAGTCTCAGAATCGTAAATGAGTATTGGCTTCAACTTCAAATTACTAGCTGCATTAGCCCCTAACAAGAGAATCAGCCTATCCTTTGAAGCTAAGCACTGAAGCTGTCTCTCTAGCTATCACAGACCTAGATGGCATCTTCTTCCAATGTAAGGCTGTTTCATCGACACTGAAAATCTGTTGTTTAGTGTAGCCACCGTCATCAGTTATTTGGCTAGATTTTCTAGATAACTTGTTGCAGCTTCAACATTGGCAATTGCTGGTTCACTTTGCAAGTTTATGTTATGAGGATGGCTTCTTTTCTTAAACCTCATGATTTAACTCCTACTAGCTTCCAACTTTTATTCTGCAGCTTCCTCACCTCTCTCATCCTTCATATACCTGAAGAGAGTTAGGCCTTGCTCTGGGTTAGGCTTTGGCTTATAGGAATGTTTTGGGTCATTTGATCTTCTCTCCAGACCATTCAAATTTTCTCCGTATCAGCAATAAGACTGTTTTGCTTTCTTATCATTTGTGTGTTCACTGGAGCATTACTTTTAATTCCTTCAAGAACTTTTCCTTTGTATTTACAACTTGGCTACCTCTTTGGTGTAAGAGGCCTGCCTTCTTTACTAAGCTAAATCATTTCTAGCTTTTGATTTAAAATGAGAGACAAGAAACTTTTCCTTTCACTTGACCACGTAGGGACCATTGTAGGATTATTAATTGGCCCAATTTCAATGTTGTTGTATCTTAGAGAACAGAGAGACCTGATAAAAGAGAGAGATGGGAGAATGGCTGTTTAATGGAGCAGTCAGAACACGTACAGCATTTAACAATTAAGTTTGTCATCTTATATGGGCGTGGTTTGTGGCACCCCAAAATAATTACAGTAGTAAAATCAAAGATCACTGATCACAGATCACCATAATGGATATAATAATGAAAAAGTTTGAAATATTGTGAGAATTACCCAAACGTGACACGGGAACACGGAGGGAGCATGCTGTTGGAAAAATGGCACTGATAAACTTGCTTGATGCAGCCTTGTCACAAGCCTTAATTTGTAAAAAATGCATTATCGGTGAAGTACATTAAAATGAGGTATGCCTATATTAAAATAATTTGTTGCAAGAAAATTTACCTTAAACTTTAGTCATCTTGTTGAATTTCTTATATACATAGTAGTACTCATGTCCTTTCCTTATTTCTTAGATTTCTGCAATTCCTAGATAATTTCATGAGATGTCTAGTTCATAGTCAAAGTTGTAAGATTTATAGTAACTCATAATCAGATATTTTGGATATGAAAGAAATGCTGGTACTTTAACAAACACAGTTTATGTGAAACATCGAGGTAGCTTTTATTCCACTTTTCTACAAATGGTCATGATACTGTTAATTGATGTTAAGTAACTGTGCAAGTATTATAGATATTGATTTAAAGCTTTCTTAATATAATGGTTTTACTTTTTTTAATTTCTCTAATCTTTACTTTTAATGAAAATTGTGTATATTTGAGGTGTACTATATGGTGTTCTGGTATACATATACTTTGTCTTGTGATTACTACAATCAAGCTACTTAACATTCATCACTTCACATAGTTACCTTTTCTTGTGGTGAGAACATTTAAGATCTATTCTTTTAGCAAATTTCAGTACAATGCAGTAGTATTGACCATAACCACCATGTTGTGCATTAGATCTCTAGAACTTATTCATTCTTCATAAATGAAAATTTGAACCCTTTGACCAAAATCTCATTCCCCTTTCCCTACCCCTCATAACCAGTATTCTCTTCTTAGCGTCTATGAATTTGACTTTTTTACATCCCACATATAAGTGAAATTGTGCGATATTTTTCTCTTTGTATTCAACTATTTTGCTTAGCACAGTGTCCTTCAGTTTCATCTCTAATGTTGTAAGTGGAAATACATTCTTTTTTAAAGCTGAGTAATAGTCCATTGTAGTCCACAATTTATTTATCCGTTTTGAGACACTTAGATTGTTTCCATATCTTGGCTATTCTGAGTAATGCTACAGTGAACAGGGAAGTGTATCTTCAAAATACTTATGTTATTTCTTTTGCATATATATGCAGAAGTGGGATTAATGGGTAATTTTATGTTTAATTTTTTTAGGAACTCCATAAAACTTTCTTAATATAATGGTTTTATTTTTAAAAGTTTCTCCAATCTTTACTTTTAATGAAAATTGTATATATTTGAGGTGTACTATATGGTGTTTTGATATACATATACTTTGTCTTGTGATTACTACAATCAAGCTACTTAACATTCATCACTTCACATAGTTACCTTTTCTTGTGATGAGAACACTTAAGATCTATTCTCTTAGCAAATTTTTCCATAATGGCTATACCATTTACTTTCCTAAAAACAATGTGCAACAGTTTCCTTTACTCACCAGTATTTGTTATTTTTCATCTTTTTTTTTAGGGAGATGGGGGTCTCACTATGTTGCCCTGGCTAGCCTCAAACTCCTGGGCTCAAGCAATACTCCTTCCTCAGCCTCCAAGTGGCATGGTGTACAGATGCATGCCATATACCAGCATCTATCTTTTGTCTTTTTGGTAATGGCCGTTTTAACAAGTGTAAGGTGGCATCATGTTGTGATTTTGATTTGCATTTCCCTGATAATTAGTGATGTTGAGCACCTTTTCATACATCTTTTGTCCATTTGAATGTTTTTTAGAAAAGAATATCAATTTGATTATTTGCTGATATTTAATTGAGTTATTTGAGTTTATTTTCTGTTGAGTTGTACAAGTTCCTTATATATTTTAGACTTTAACCTCCTGTCAGTTACAGTAGTCCTCCTTATCACAGTGGATGCCTGAAACCATGGATAGTGTCAAACCTGATTGGGGCGAGGGAAGAGGGAAATAGGGAGATATTTTTAAAGGATACAAAATTACAACTAGATAGAAGGAATAAATTCTAGTGTTCTATACCCCTGTAGGATGACTATAGTTAACAATAGTCTTTGATGGACAGAAGCTTTTTAGTTTTTTGTACCCCACTTGTTTATGTTTGACTTTGTTGACTATGCTTTTTGTTTCAAATTCCAAAAGTCATGGCCGAGACCAATGTCAAGGAGCTTTTTTCCAATTTTTTCCCTTCAGAATTTATGATTTCAGATTTTACATTTAACTCATCAATCTATTTTGAGTTAATGTTTGCATGTGTTTTAAGTCAGTAGTCCAGTTTTGTTCTTTTGCTTGTGGATATCCAGCTTGCCCAACACCACTTATTGAAGACACTATCTTTTCCTCATTGAATGTAGTCTTGCTGTCTTTGTCAAAGATTAGTTGACCTTATATGTGTAAGTTGATTTCTTGGCTCTCTATTCTGTTCCATTGGTCTATACACCTCTTTTTATGCAAGTACTGTATGGCCTACTGTTTTGATTGCTATAACTTTGTAAAATAATTTGAAATCTGGAAATAGGATTCCTCTAATTTTGGTTTTTTTCTCAAGACTGCTTTGGCTGCTTAAGGTATTGGTGGTTCCTTGTGAATTTTAAGATTGTTTTTTCAATTCTCTGAAAAATGCCATTGCAGTTTTGATAATGAATGCATTTAAACTGTAGGTTTCTTTGGTTAGTATGGACATTTCAACAATATTAATTATTCCAGTCTATGAACATGGGATAGCTTTTCGTTTGTGTCTTCTTCACTTTCTCTTATCAATGGTTTATAGTTTTCAGGATACATATTTTTTTACCTCCTTGGTTAAATTCATTTCTCAATATTTTATTCTTTTTTATTTTATTCTAAATGGGACTTTCTTGATTTTTAATAGGTTGTTGTTCCATAGAAATTCAATGAGTTTTTACATGTTGACTTTGTATTCTACAACTATACTGAATTTGTTTACTTAATTCTAACAGTTTTTTTCATGTAATGTTTATAGTTTTCTTATTTTTAATTGTGTGAACACATCACATTAGAGGTTTTGTGATTGGAATTATGGGTTATTTTCCTCATCAATTATTATTTCAAAAATGTTTTCACATTTTTAATTTATTTCCATCTGATAGCTTTTCTTCCTTGACTGTTTCTCCCTACTTTTCAATTTCTCTATTATGTAGTTATTGATCCCTAAAGAGACATGTTAATACAACAATAGAGCTCCTCTCTCTATTTGAAACATTTATAAAAGTATTTTTTTAGTGAATAATCTTTATATAGTTTTGAATTAATAAAGACCATTTGTAAAATTTTTTACACGTAAAATGTATGACAGGCATTATTTACCAAAGCTGCTTTGAAATTTAAACAACTAGTTTATATCTCTTCAAAACTTCAACTTTAGTACTTTTTTATAAAAGAATTTCACACAACTCAGATAAATTCTGATCGTAATACTAGGAAAAGCATTATTTTCATCATAACTCTAATTTTCTCTATGTAATGTGTTACCTCATAATGTTTTTATTTGTTCTCATCATGTTAAAATATAATTTTACAATAAAATGCTTAAAGAAAATACCTCTGATGCTTTCTAAAAACTATTTTAAGTTTATCTATGTTAGCATTTTTTACAATAGAATGTTTACAATGTGTTTACCTTTCTGTCTTATTTTGGATAAATGTAGTTTAAGTGAAAAGACTTTTCTCCATTAATTTAAAAAATCAAGTATTCAGTATTTAAAGATATATTTTAAAGCCACACTGTAATATTTTGACAGTTACTTTGGAGTTTACTTTTATTTTTGAATGCTCTTACTATTTTTATAAGAGTTTTTTGTTCATATTTTTCTCTTTTTTAGGCAGTATATATTGCACCCCTGAAAGCTCTAGTACGTGAAAGAATGGATGATTGGAAAGTTAGAATAGAAGAAAAACTTGGTAAAAAGTAAGTTCTTACTTTTATTTAAAAGTTATGCTTTGAATAGTCTAAAAGGACCAGAAAATAAAAGAGTTTCATAAAACTATTGAATGGTTTTAACAATGATTTTCAGTCTTTCATTTAAAGATATATACTACTACTGAAATGGTACCAATATTCTCCTTGCTTCAAGATTGAAAAATGAAATCCCCAAATTACTTAATGTGCATACTTGGCAAGATGACTTTTTTCAAAATATTTTAATTCTAAAACAAAACAAAAATAAATTCTATCTCTATTTTTCATATTTCTTGTTTTATTTGGAGTAACTGCTAGAAACTGTTTAGAAGGCATTTTGCATGTAGCTTATTTTTAAAAATAGAATTTTTTTTACTGAATATGAGTTTTTATTAACAATTTAATATAGTACAAGATTATTCATTGTGATTTTTTTTAATAGCAAAATGTTAACGAAAACCTGAATATCTGTTAGAGCTTCACTAAGTAAATTATGGTACATTAGCAAAATGCAAAAAATATTGTATCACTCTGTTTAAAAGGTGAGCTCTTTTTATACTGAAGGAGTGATCTTCAGAGATATTTTTTAAGAAGTAATTTAACTAAAGTATTCTATCTTTTGTTTCTTTAAAATGATAATGAATGTGAATACGTAGTTGCTTTGGAATGAGAACTAGGTGACTATAGAACATGGGTGTTATGGAGACTTTCACTACATATTCTTTGAATTATATTAATATATTCAGAATAATACATGAAATGTCAAATTCTGAAAAATAAATGAGTGCTTTGAGAACATTGTGCTTGCAGGAGCCAATCTTACCTTTTCTTCTGTTTTTCAAGTCTTAACACAGATGTAAAAATTATTTAGTAATTACCTACAATTGGGAGTTAGCGTCCAGATTTGCCTACATATTATTACCTAACTCTTCTAGACTCAAATAAGTTTTTGTTTTCTCTCTTTCTCACTATAAAACCAAGATCTCCTCAGAATGAGGTGGCACATAATTGCCCTGGTTTATTTTGTTTACAACCTAGTATGTTTGAATTTGCCTATAGAATCTATAGAAAATTCCAATCTAAGATAAGAAATGAAGCTTATGCACAATCTTAATTACACATAATTTTTTTTTTTTTTTTGAATTGGAGTCTCACTCTGCCGCCCAGACTGGAGTGCAGTGGCTGCTCCCGGCCACCGCAGCCTCGACCTGCTAGGCTCCGGCGATCCTTCCGCCTAGCCTTCCAAGTAGCCGGAATTACAGGCAGGCGCTACCATAGCCCAGCTGATTTTTTGATTTATTGTAGAGATGAGGTCTCGCTGCCCAGGCGGGTCTCGAACTCGCGGGCTCAGACAATCCACTCACCTCAGCCTCCCAAAGGCGCGGGATTACGGGCTGAGCCACCAAGCCTGACTTACACATAATTTTTTAACAAAAGAAATCTTTCCCATTATACTAAAAGTAGAATACATAACATGATCAATATCACACAGCTAGTAGGGGCAGAGCTAAAGTTCACCTCATGTAATGCTGTTCCAAAGTCTACTTTATCCTGCTCATCTTAATGGAGTTTACAAACAGTCCTGAGTATTCTTAGTGAGTACCTTCTTGTGTCTTAGTAAATTAACACTTTCCCTCATTTTTAAAAAATGTTATTACCAACATATGGACAAAGAAGTATGAGTTCAACCTTATAAAATCATACAGGGCAGAGATTCAGTAAGCACAACTAAAACAATCTGACACCCTTACATATCTGTATAAAAGTTAGATATGTCCATGACTTAAATTTGTGTGTCCTTCATTTTATGTCAAGAAATCGTCTTAGAATTCTTAAGAAATGTTTTTATTGGACTCAACTCAGAAAATTTCAGAAATCACACTAGGTAGATAAAGTAGTTTTAAGCCTTATGAAATTTTGTTTTAAAAGAGGTATATTTTTGCCTATCCAAGGTCATTTGTTGCCTGCAAACTTTATGGGCTCATTCTTATTTCCCTCCAGAGTTATCGAGCTTACAGGGGACGTGACTCCTGATATGAAGTCCATTGCTAAGGCCGACCTCATCGTTACTACACCAGAGAAGTGGGATGGCGTCAGCAGAAGCTGGCAAAACAGAAGCTATGTTCAGCAAGTCACTATTCTCATCATTGATGAGATCCATCTGCTTGGTGGGTGACACTAAAGCTGGTTTACAGGCTTTGACTTTCTCAAAAAATTAATTATTCATATTATTTTTAATTGTCAGATACTAATTGTGTACATTTATGGGGTGCAGTGTGATGTTTCCACATATATGTATAATGTGGAATGAGTAAATCATGCTAATTAGTATATATGTCCCTCCACTGTAAAATTGTGGTGGTGAGACATTAGAAATTTACTCTCAGCAGTTTTTAGGTATATATTATTATTAACAGTAGTCACCCTGCTGTACAAAAGATCTTACAAACATATTCCTTCTATGTCACTGAAACTTTGTACGCTTTGACCAACATCTCTCTAGTCCCTTCTACCACCCTCTCCTACCCCAACCCCCAACCTCTTGTAAGCACCTTTCTATTCTTTACTTC
This sequence comes from Cephalopachus bancanus, assembly GCA_027257055.1. Taxonomy (NCBI): domain Eukaryota; kingdom Metazoa; phylum Chordata; class Mammalia; order Primates; family Tarsiidae; genus Cephalopachus; species Cephalopachus bancanus. The sequence goes on along the minus strand of JAPVLO010000005.1, from coordinate 11,399,225 downwards.
CCTGAGTTCTACTTGTTTTGATTCCACATACAAGTGAGATCATTCAGTGTTTGTCTTTCTGTGCCTAGCTTATTTCTCTTAGGATAATGACATCTAGTGCTTCCATGTTGTCGAAAATGACATGATCTCCTTCTTCCTTAAGGCCAAATAGTATTTGATTGTGTATATATACCCCATTCTCTTTTTCTTTTTCTTTAATTATTGACACGTGGGGTACAAATCAGGATTACGTAGAGGAGTAGTCTACGTGCAGGTGAAGTTGGGCCTCCAACTGGTCCTAACTTCCCCTGGTTTAGAATCAGGTACCTTTGTGATGCCACATGCCCTCCCCCCTCTCTTCCTTCCCTGGCAATGTCCCACAACTACCCATCCCTCCCTTTTAGCATTGTGATAAATGTTCAGTACTCACTTATAAGTGAGAACATGTGGTATACAGTTCATTGTTTCTGTGATAGATCACCAAGTATGATGTACTCTAAATCCATCCATAATTTTGACCTTCCTTGTGGCTGTCTAATACGCCATCATGTATATATACCATATTTTCTTTATCCATTCACCTGTTGGTGGACACAGGCTAATTCCATGTCTTGTCTGTTGTGAATAATGCTGTGATGAACATGGGAGTACAGGTATCTCTTTGGCATATTAATGTCAATTCTTGAGTATATACCTAGCAATGGTATTGCCAAATCATATTTTTAGTTTTTTTGGGAAACCTATAAACTTTGACTTTTATAGTTGCAACAGCCAATACAGGCTTGTGAAATGATTAACATTTATTGTTCCTTTTTCCTAGGGGAGGAAAGAGGCCCTGTTCTAGAGGTCATTGTATCTCGAACAAATTTTATCTCATCACACACAGAAAAGCCTGTTAGAATAGTTGGACTATCTACTGCTTTAGCTAATGCCAGAGACCTCGCTGACTGGCTCAATATTAAGCAGGTATGTAGAAGACTGATAAATTAGGCATTTATTTAGTAGTGTGGCTTAACTGGCCATATTGAAGAGGCATCTAACATTATAAAGTTAAATGTAAAAATTGAAAATAAGGCAGGACACAGTGTCTCAAACCTTAATCCCAGCACTTTGGAGGCCAAGGCGAGAGGATTGCCTTAGCCCAGGGGTTCGAGACCAGCCTGGGCAACTTGGCGAGACTTTGTCTCTACAATATATCAAAAAATTGGCATGGTAGTGCGTGCCTGTAGTTCCGGCTACTTGGAAGGCTGAGGCAGAAGGATCACCTGAGCCCAGCAGATCGATGCTGGGGTGGCTGTGAGCATGCCACTGCACTCCAGCCTGGGCTACAGAGTGAGACTCAGACTCAAAAAAAAAAATTGAAAACAGTTTCTCTGTCATATTTACTTTAGATGGGCTTGTTTAACTTCCGACCGTCAGTGCGCCCAGTTCCACTGGAAGTTCACATTCAAGGCTTCCCAGGTCAACATTACTGTCCTCGTATGGCTAGTATGAACAAGCCTGCATTTCAGGGTAAGCTACAGATTCTTGAAATGAAATAGTAACCATTGTTTGTGATAGCTATCAAATGCATTCTAAATGATTTGGATTTATTTGAAAGGGTGATACTGTTCCAACTTCTACAAATGTCTAAAGCTATTTACTTCAAATGTTAAGGAATATAAATATATGTTAAAATACCTATTGAAAACTAGAGAGACTTCACAAATGATAGCATCTTTGTAGTAGAATAAAAGTATGTAATTTTTTAAAGTAATCAAATTATTAATATTGATTAGTTACAGTGTTTTCTTGTGATAGCTTGAACAAATGATAAATAGAAACCACAAGTCAAAATTATTATATAATCTTAATTTTTATGAGAGATCACAAAACTTAGACATTTCAGTAGTTTAGTACAGTGCTTCTGTTTTTGTGTTTTATTTTTTGTTTTTCCTTTTCTACAAATTAGGGAACAGGAAAGATTTAAGAATAACACTCGTATTTTATTGAAACATGTTTTATTTAGGCCTCATAAGGAATATTTATTACATCAATTAAAAATAACCTCAAAAATAAATTCTCAAATGTGAACTGCTGGTGATTGTGAGTTGACAGTTGTGAGGTGACTTTTTAGCTGCTGTAATTAGCCTTATGACAGAAGCAAAGTATTGATTGTGAACTAGAGACCAATCTTGGCAGTTCAGATTATTTACACCTCCACAGAAGCATTGTACAAAATCACTAATGAACAATAAATCTGCTGTGAGCTGTTCAGCCACACCTGTTCTTGCAGCAGCAAAAATCCATTAAATGTTGAGGTTAAAAAAAAGAGACAGAGATCCATTCATATTTATGTGTACAAGTGATACAAATATTGTACTAATATGTGTATTTTGAACATTATGTCTCTAATATGATTTATCAAAGCTTTATCATTTACATCCTATAATATTTTGTTAAATAGTAAAAAGAGTGAGAAATAAGATAAACGAGTTTATTTTTCATAATATGTATTGTTGAAGTTTCTTGTGTCTATTTAAGGAATGACTGATTGCATACCATTGATGGAAATGAAGGGATTTGTGTTATGTAAATCAATAGTAAATAACTAAAATACGCTTCTTTAGATACGGTATCTGCACAGCAGCTATCCTTATGAACTATTTATTATACCTGTGGTGATTACTATATATCTTTCAGTTTAGAAATATGATTTTGTGATAGCTTTATTTCTCACAGGATATAAATAAAGTCAAGGTCATGTCAACATTTCCATTATAAACCTTGTTTTCTAGCCCATAAAAAGAAATTCTACAACTCACATTTCAAACAAGAAGTTACAAGGAGGTTGAGTTTTTTTGTATAAAATTTTTAATATCTCTAACTGCTTTAGAAGTGCTATGTAGAAAAATATATATTCTGCTTGTGACATCTTATCAAGTTTCTGGAGGCTATTGTAAAGCAAAGAAACCTCATTTCCAGTTAGGCCAAATGATTTATGTGGCTTTCTAAGTAATTTTTTTTTTTTTTCAAGATTGGTTTATAAGGTTTTTTTCAGTCTTGTTCTCAGTTTCACACTAGTGAACAGTTTCACACTATTCATCTCTTTGGGTTAACTGGCATGTGACTACCACTCAGGTATACACATGCAGGGGCAGTATTCGGTTAAGCCCTCTTCTGTATTCTCCTGTCTTCCACTTGAAACCACATGCATACATTTTTTTTAAAAAAAGAGAAGGAAGACATTCTTCTGATATATTAACCTTATTGATTCAAGTGCTTCCACTTTTTCTATCTGTCGATAACAAGAAAAATATAAAAGGAATTTTTGTGGTCTTTCTTAGAAGTTTGTCATCACCTTGCAGGACTTGACTTTCTCACCAGACTCCAGGACCACTTAACTTTGTAATATCACTGCTTAGGCAACCAGAAATAGCTCAGAAACACAATTTAGGAGTAGAAAACTCATCCTAAGATACAGTATCCATGTACAACTCTTAACGGAGAATGTCTGCTTTTAACTTTCTCCTTCCTTGGCAGATCAGAATAAAACTTTGATCTGACTCAATTAAATGTTTCTGTCCTAGGCAATATACTCCCTAAATAGGACTAGCAACCTCTCTTTTCCTGTCATCTGTTTAGTATGCTGCCAGATTCATGTAGAACCCAGGATAATGCTAAATTTCATGACCAAATTAAAACTTCATCGAAATAATTTACATCATTAGTTTTTGTGTATCCATTTGATATCTTAGTGAAATTCGTATTCTGGTGTTAGGTGGCTTATGTTTTCATTTTCCACAACTTTTCAACAGCGATTAGAAGCCATTCTCCAGCCAAACCTGTTTTGATATTTGTCTCATCAAGGCGTCAGACTCGTCTTACTGCTTTGGAATTGATAGCCTTTTTAGCAACTGAAGAAGATCCAAAGCAGTGGTTGAATATGGATGAAAGAGAGGTAAGCTACATATTGTATCTTCTCCTTATACATTTGAGATGTTTATATTATATTTATAATGAAAATCATACAGGAAAGAAAAAATGCATAATGCCACCTTAGAGAAACACTGTTAATACTCTGATATAGTTTGTTCCAGTCTTTTCCCACCAAACATTTATTTTATATATTCATATGTATGATTTTCCTTTTAACATTATCACCTATGTATATTTTAGTCAAGTACATTTTTATAATCTTTAAGTGTTTCCTGCTCTCATTGAATTTAAAATCAATTTTGCAAAATTAACTTATTTAAAAATATATAGCAGCATAATTATTTTTAAACTTTACAAAGCACTAATAAGTATATAAAAATTTTAAACCTGTATTATCCTTTCACTAGTTAATAATTGCCATTAAAATTTTAAATAATTATAATTTTCCTGTTTACACAATTATATTCCATTATGCAGCTATTCCATACTATTTTTTTCTGTAATTAAATAACCATTCATCTTTATTATTGTCAGGTGTTAAAAGTTTAGAATTATTTTGTCAGTATAGACTTCTAAAAATAAAATTAGTGGGTCAAATAATGTGAACATTTTTACATTTTTAGATACTAATTGATGCCATCACCATCAATGTATGAATTATCAGCAGTACATGAGAATTGTGGTTTTACTACATTCTCATTTGTTGCAATTTATTGATATGTTATAGATTAAAATATTATCTTCTTTTAATGTATGCCTTGATTTTTGTATGACTGAACATCTTTTTCATATGTTTGTTTAGTAGTTGTCTTTTTTTCCTTTGTTATCTCATTATTCCTTTTGGGCTTTTATCTATTCCAAGATATAGCATTTATCTTGTAGATTTGTGTGAGGGCCTTACCAAATTTTAAAATATATATACATACATATGAGATTACCTTTCTTATATTACTTTTTTAATATGAGATAACTTTTCTCCAGGTATATTACTATACATATATTCATATTAATCTTTCATCTGCTGTGTTAGTTAATTTTGCTAGTTCATTGCTTGACTTTATCATGTTATCTTTTCACAAATGGACAATTTTGTGTTTTATGTGTTTTGTGTGCAGTCTGTTAATATGGTCCTTTGTGATTTCTCCTACTACATTTCAGTGTAACTATTCTTATTCTCCTCCATGGATTTAATATATAGTGATTTCCCTTCCTTATACTTTTCAGTTTTTTAAAAAATATTTTCCTAGATAAAGTTATAATGAAAACAGATGAAATCATAACATAATTGTTACATTGTCATCTTTCCTGTGTCCTTCCTCCATTTCCCCCTTTTATGATCTAATCCATCTTGAAGAACAGTGTTGTTCAGCATCAGGAAAAATAAAACAGTGTTCTAATCCACAGTTATCTAATCTTAACAATTTGCATATTTCTCCCCATGACTCATTGACCTGTTGGATAGTACTCTGTATATTATATTAGTATGTAATAGTTAACTGATATTTCAAAATGTTCTTGCTTAGTTTTACTGATTGCCTTATTCATTAGCAGACCCCCAAAATTAGCTGAATATAAAGGCTATTAAAAGACTAAGTAGGGTAGTGGTTATTATTTTATCTCTTAAATTTCTTCACTTTCTTAATGTCACTTGTTTGGGTATACCAAATATTTATTCAAGATAATAATTTGAGGTAACCCCTTCGGATCCCCTCCCACTATGGGAACTTTTCTGTCCTGCTTTCTCAATAATAATAATAATAATAATTTAAGGTCAAAATAATTTTGTCAGAAGGTTTTTTGGTCCTGTATTATTTAACTGACATTACTGAATTGTTATATCATTGTGTCTATGACGCTATCATACCTTAGGAGGCAAATGTTGAAAAATAGATATATGAACTATTGATGTCTTAATTTATGTACAGCATCTATCTAGGCTTAATTTTATTTCTCTTATGTCTTATCCCTAAAAGTGTTCCAAATGCAGTCTTTTCTTTGAAGTCAGGATACAAAGTACAAACCTACTAAACGTATTTTGGGATGTTTGCTCAAAGTGTATAGATGCTGTGCATTTAGCACATATGTGACTCACATTAACTTCAAAGGTAAACGTCATGTGTTCTTCCCAGCTATAGTACTCGTCCACTATTTTTTAAGAAAATTTTAATGTATGAGACATAAGAAACTTTAGATAACTCAACCATTATGTAGAATGGTTTCAGAGGGTTTGCAACGGATTACAATGTAAATTTAATATGATTATAATGAAGCCCACTATAAACCAGATGTTTCAGTTTTGAACCCCTCAATAATTAACTTAAAATAGAAAAACTTTTTAACACTTTTTGTATGGGATACTTTCCATAATATTCTTGACTGACAGCCTAGTGGCTGCTCCTTTGTGCCCCTTGTAGAGTGTTAAATCGGTGTTCTGTGGCAGGACATGGATAACTGTTTAGGACTCCAGTGTTGACAACTTGAGCATTCAAAAAAAGCCAAATAAGCTCAGAAGTTATTATCCTGGCAACTGTGGAGCCAGGGTATCTGGCATAAAGCAGCATCCAAATTATTCTCCAGCTTAATGACCTTAAACCAGGAACTATCTATAGATATTTGGGTGAGAAGAAGTGAAGAAAGAATCGGAAGAGGATGGAGAGAGAATATTACTAAGATGAGTATATATGTACACTCTCACACACATATGTATATTCTAGTTTATTTCTTAACAAAGGCAAAAAGAGTTATCCATCTGTCTTTTTAATCCAGTATAGTCTCAAAAATAAAGTATTAGGAAGCAGAGAGGCACCTCAAGTATATCCCTGGTATAAAATCATACTGCATCAGGAAACCCCAAAAGTAATGCCCTTCCATATTGTCATTAAGAAATCTTCTTTCAGTAGTTTCAAAAGTTCATGAGAATGTGCTGCCATATCATTTGGATTCTGCCACTTCTATCATTTACCTAAAACTATTGGTGGATTCTTTGTATCACTCTCTGAAGCTTCAAGTCCAGAAACTGAAACTCAACCATTCAGATCTTTCTGTCTGGACTTAAAGCATCAGGCGGGAGACAGCTAAAATTTTGATCTTTGACACCCTTCAGCACTTCATTCTAAATATCTTGCTTATGTATTATCACCTTCTGGTTCTTAAGCCCATCGCAATATTCTCTAGCTGGTGGACTAAATTATAAAGTTACCCACAACCAACTCATGCTGTATTTGATGATAGAGGATAGGCAGAAAAAAGAGAAACAAAATATATTAGAGTATACATGAGACAGCAAGAGAGGAAGAATAGAGACCATAGTATATTTCTGCAACTGATCAAGAGTATGATTTATTTTCTCTACATCCATTACCCATATGCCTTTCTTCAACCGGCCACTAAGGATAAAGAATCACAAATCAAGATTCTTTATCCAGTGGAATAACCAAAATCCACATTTGAGAGATTGAAAATTGGATTTTTACATAGATGGGGTCATAAAAATATTTGATTAATTTTTTGAATGGATACAGTAGTGTGAGAATTTATATAGGTTCTATCTAAATTTTGTTCTCCACTTATTATAAAGCAGCAGCTCAGTTTCTTCATTAGGATCAGTTGCCCAGACTACACCATGAACCACATTTTGTTTGTTCATCTACCTGTATGACAGCCTCAGTGGCCATGTGACTGTTTTAGTTTTTAAGTAAACTGTTAATCCCTTGGATATTAAACCTCTAAATGAGTAGAGATAGAGTTATAGGAAAGAGAAGCAAAACATTTGCAAGTACCTTATTAGCTATGATTTCAAAGGCATCCATGCACCTTGACTACTTGGTTCCTAGAACTATATATTCTGGCTGTGGAAGAGGTAGCATCATTGATGATTACTAGTTCAGAACTTACGGTTTATCTTATAAGATAGCACCCAAAACTCTCCAAGGTGTTGTCTTTCAGCTGCCACTCTGAGTCATTAATCTATGAAACCAGCTTTTTCTGTTGATGAGGAACATCATATGACCAGTGTATTTCATGTCGTCATCCTATTGTCTTACTTCTTAATAAATAAAGTTAGTTCTCAGTCAGAAACAGTATTATACAGGATATCATAATGGTGCATAAGACATTCAGTAATTCTACCTTTGAGGCTACTGGCAGTACCATAACTGAAGTAGGAAAAGAAGAGTTAAAATCCAAAATAAGTGTCTGTTCTTGTAGAGATGTCCCTTCAGTGATAGACGGGTCCAATAGAATCTTGTCCCCACCAGATAACTGTCTCGTCCCATGGATAAGGTACTTTATAATAGGCCCAGGGTTTACACTGATGACATGTTAACCACTGAGTAACAGCAGTAGTTGGGACTGCTTGAGGCACGTAAGGTTCATGTTCGCCCCATGCATAATTTTCATCTTTTACCTTGGCCACTGAGTACATGAACCCATTGTTCAGAACACTATGGCCTGGGAATGAGGCTTCTTGATATTCTCAGAGGTAGTTATTTTGCCCATTTGATCATTAATATTTTCTACAATGATGTTAACTTTTTGACATCTTTTATTCTGGGACTGTTCTATGAGTTCATCCATCTAAAACTTCTGGCTTTTCTGTCCTCCAATAGTACCCTTGCCAAGCTCCCTACAACCTGGCTAATCCAGTAACTGAAGGACAAAGTGTAGATCATCACTTGCATCATCTCTACTCTCCAGTACAATAACAGTGAATTATTTAGTTTATGGTCAGCTTCAGCTACAAGGTTACCCGATAGCACATAGTCAGGCACTCACTTAGTATTCCTCTTGTCACTTCCCCAAAATATTTGTAAAAATAACAGTCCTCTAATTCAAAGCAATAGGCAGCCCTTACAGAATTTGTAAAGTCTTTATTTTTTTTTTAAAGTTATATTTTGGACATGTTAGTTTGTATGTCCAAGACTTCCAAGTGGGGATTTTAAAGTGCTTAGATTTAAGAAGTTTGTCAAACTCACAAAAGATGCAAGGTGAACATGTGAACATGGGAGCACCAGCATAGAGGCAGCCTTTCAACCCCAGGGAGCATGTATGAAACCCTTGGGCAGAGTGTGTAGAAACAGGGCAGGCTTTGAGGGGTTCTCTCAGTGTGAGCTGAGGTAGAAAGTGCGGAACTGAGAAAGGGCACTGAGAAGGTAATGTCAGTGTGGTAAGACAGTGTGCCACAATACTGTAGAAGAGAGGGTTCCATGAGGAGAGAGTGCTTGGCTGCATCAAACATTAATGGGGGTTGAGTGGGATGAGAGCAGAGAAACACCCATGGGATTTAGCGCTTGGGGAGGTCCCACTCTTGGCAAGCAGAGGCAGTGACATGTTGTGAACAGAAGCCAGTTTGGAATACATTGAAGAATAAATGAGGGGAAGGGGAGAAATGGAAGCAAATAGGATATACAATTTCCAGAAGCTTTGCTATGTAATTTAATTAATGTTATAATTTAGCGTCCAGCAAGTATGATTTGTCAGCCTCTGCCAGATCTTCCACAGTCTGGTCCCATATGCAAGGGTGAACATTGCTGGGATCTGGATACTTGCCAACCAGCACTAAAAGATAAAAGAGCAGAGGGAAGAGGCCCTTTCTTCTGAAAGGATCTACTGATTAAAAGCTCAGAATGCTGCCCTGGTTCATCACTCACACCTTGGGTGAGATGCCGTATCTGGGGCGGAAAGCAGAATGCTGGCTGAAGACTTGACCTTAGTTTTGTTTACGCCTTCCCCTTCAGCTCCTCTATGTATCTTACTTAACAGTTAGCAAAAGGACTACCCCCTTTCTTCCTCCATACTGTTAAATAAGGCCCAGGTAACTAAAAGAAGAATACAGCAAAAAGAACTAGGTATTCGTTTTTCCTTACAAATGGAAATTAGTTGGACAGAATTCTGCAAGGCCGTTTGTTACAAAGGTCCTTGATGAAAATATTTTAAGCTGCGCTCTACAGTTTGAAGTATCACCCAAAGGTAGATGGGGAAAAACATCTGAAGCAGGAAAGGGAAGAACTTTCTGGCTGGAGCAAGCCACGTGGAGGTAATGTGAAAATCAGAGACCTATGGGAGAAAAGAGTTTCTTGGGACAAGGAACAACAGTATAGTTAAATCTTGTTCATTTGAGTTAATTGACTGGAAGGCTCATCTAAATTACAAAGGACGTTATTAATGAAATGTGCCAGTTACAGTTTTACACAATACTTCAAAGTGAATTCATGAAAAATATGTATAATACAGGTACACAGACAGGAAGAGCACTTTCATGAAAAGTAGATTGGTGGTATTTTTGCATGCTTATTAATGAAGAATATTTTTAGATGCTGGGAAAATTTATCATTTTAAGCTAAGCATAATTCACCTAACCATATTACAAGTAAAGTCTTAAGTTAGTAGACTTCCAAAGATGAACTATAGTTAGCTTTACTCAAAATCATAAATTCAGATTTGTTGGGGTTTCTACTAATTGACATTTTTACTATGGTTTTTTTATTTGTTTGTCTTTTCATTTAACATATAAATAGATACGGACCTTTTCTTATAGGTAAGAAATTCATACTTTGAAGATGAACTTTGACATTGTTAAAAGTCAGAAATTAAGTTGAATTTAATTCAGGGTATTCACATCATTTTCAACTCAAAGGACCTGTTTTTTTAATCAAACTAAAATAGAATTAGCTTATGGTACAAAAGTCACTCCAAGTGCTTTCTATTTTAATCAGGCCTCATACCTCTTAACAACTGACAATTAAAGAAGCTGTTAAGCTAAGAATATTAAATGTCAAACAGTCATTATTTACAGATTTGCTGAGCATTGGATGTTTGAACTCAGTTGGGCCATATGGAATATTTGTGCAATTAAGAGCAGCTATTTAATATTCTTGAGCTACAAGATAGGAGGTTCTATTTCATTTTGCCTTAGTTGACATCATGCATGTCCTATTGAAAAAGAGGCAAACCTCTTATTATACTTAATAATGATTGATATATTTGTGTAGAATATAGATCATTAAGTTTATGTTATCACATTTTATCATGAATTTCTAGAATAGTTCTTGTTATACCAGTTTTACAAATGCAGAAACTGGAACATAGAAAGATCAAGTTATTTGCCCAAATAGCACAAAGCAAGGAAGTGGCAACTTGTGAACTTGAAACCAGAACTGCTAAAACAGAGCCTGTGTTCTTTTACTACTGACTAGAGAAGATGGAAAAGTCAAGGTGCGCATGGGGGGAATTGGATGGGGCAAAAGTTCAATAACGATAAAAAAAACAGTAACTGAAATGTCAAACAGGAGCAACAACAAGAGCTGGACCATTTTCAATCATGAGGCAGTTGAAAGAGGTAATATTTTAGTCTAGAAAAGAAAATATAATTTTAGATATTCTTCATTTTCAAGCATAGGAATGGAAATACTCAAATAATAAAGAAAAAACAGATTGTGAATTATCTCCATGCTGTTTTCCAGCTGTGTGAGTTTAATACATTACTCATTATTTCAGATCTGACCTGTTTTCTACATACATTCTAAAACAATAGGGTCCAACCTTAAACCTGATGAATAACAACATTACTTTCAGTAGTTAATTGAGTATCCCTTTCATTATATAGTGGTCAGAGGATGGCATTGTGCTTAAGCCAAGCTTCCTGGGTTCACACCAACTGCCCGTTACAAGCTATATGACCTTGGGGGGTTGTTTAACCTCTGAGCCTCATCTTTTCAGATATAAAGGAGAAGAAGAATACCATCTTCGTAAGAATGCTGTGAGGATTATATATGTTAACACATTTAAGATACTGACACACAGTTAAATGTTCAGTAAATGCTATTACTGTTGTTACTATTATAGTGTAGCAACATTCAATAGCCGCTTGTAAATAGGTCCTTTTTGCTGAAAACTGTATGGTAAAATTTGATCTTCTATTTATAAAGCTTTTTGCTTGTGATCCTTCACAAATTTAATTCATGTTAATATCATATTTATTCTTTTAAAAGTATGCTACTTTAGAAGATTAATCCTATAATGTCCATTTCATCAGCTTTATCTGCATTTTAAAATCATTTTAATATGTGGAAATGCTGTCTAATCATGAGTTGGAATCTAAATTCTCCAAAACTGGAAATAAACATAAAAGACATATTCAAAAATAAATATGAAGTGATTACACTGGAATTTCCTACCAACAGCACAGTAAATTAAGTTAGAAACATGAATTGAAAAAAGATCACTAATATCTAACCCTACAACTCAGTTTTGATTTTTGCTTCATTGAGAATCATGCCCAGTACAAAGGACATAGACATTTCTCAAAAGAAGACATACAAATGGCCAACAGGTATATGAAAAATGCTCACCATCAGTAATCATCAGAGAAATACAAATAAAAACTACAATGAGATATCATCTCATCCCAGTCAGAATGTCTATTATTAAAAATAAAAAATAAATAAAAATAAAAAGGAAAAAAAATAGAAGTTGGTGAGGATATAAAGAAAAGGGAGCTCTTATGCACTGTTAGTGGGAGTGTAAATTAACACAACTTCTGTGGAAAACAGTATAGAGTTTCCTCAAGAAACAAAAATTAGAACTACCATATGATCCAGCAGTCCCACTGCTTGGTGTATATCTAAAAGAAAAGAAGTCAGCATATCGAGATAGCTACATTTCCATGTTTTGGGCAGCACTGTTCACAATAGCCAAGACATGGAATCAACCTAAGTGTTCATCAGAGGATGATTGGTTAAAGAAAGCATGATACATATGCACAATGGAATACTATTCAGCCATTAAAAAGAAGGAAATCATGTATTCTGCAGCAACCTGGATGGAACTGGAGATCTTTATCTTATGTGAAATAAGCCAGATGCAGGAAGTCAGATATCACATTTCTTACTCATAAGTATGTGCTTATGAGCAGGCATTTGTACTTGTTCCCTCAAAACAATAAAAGGCAAATGTAAGCACGTTTTCTTAAAAAAAAAAAAAAAAAAAATTAGGCCAAAATAAAAAGCAAACATTGACAATAATGTTGTGTTCCTTTGGCAGACACAGCAGAGATTCACCTGTTATTGTTTAGATTGTATTGTTTAATTTGTGTTTCATTTATATACTTAATTCACATGCAATTTATATTTAATCATATATTTATATAGTAACAGTATGGTGAATTTTTTGGAGATTTTGTTATCTTTAAGCTTCAGAGGAGACAAGGAACTATAAATTTGGGGAGTATTGCTAAAGTTTGGAAACTGTTATTTTTAATTCTATTTCTTGAATTATTTTTATTAGTAGAGCAATAGACTGTTCTAATTGTTTCTTTCATTTAGTTTTTTTTCCTTCCTTTAGCGTATGGAGTTTATCATATGGAATTGTATCATAATAAAGTAGCATTTGGTAATTATAAGGAAATGTTTTAAATTCTCTTAACATCTGTAGCAGATAGGATATATATATATATATATATATATATATTTTTTTTTTTTTTAATCTTTGTTAACTTTTCCGATTCTTCCGTGTGGTGCATCTTTTATTGAGCATCTTCAACAATTGATAAGCATTATTCAGTGGCATATGGTCTAAGTCTGACATGCTTTGAAAAGAGTATAGAGTACTGATAATGAGGATTCTGTGAAAATGAGAAAACCAGCACAACAGATACGCTTTGAGAAAGTATGGGTTTTTAGCATCTTGAAACAATATATCACACTCAAAGGGACACAACTGGGCTGCGCAATCTGTTAGCTCATTCTTATCCAATCTGGTCTCCTCCTTTCTTTTGGAGCCAGTGTTGTCATCAACTCTCTGAATTATATTCTGATTGGAATGTATTTCAGGCACAGAGTAATGTATCTACTTAAATGGAATCCTATCTTTCTACAAAAGCTTTTTGAGTATAATAAATTTAAAATATAAAAAAATAAGTTAAAGTAAATGATTCAACAGTTTACATATGTGCCTTCTCCCCCACCATCTTAAAAAAAAAAAAAAAAAAGACCACTGCTTAGAAGGACATAGATCTGTTTTTCCTTTATATACAATATTGAATAATATGTTTGGCTAACTCTCAGGTGATGAGACATTTTTTCAAAGACCATTTATTGAAAGCATAACTATACAATAAATAAGTGTTTAATAGAAATGTGGAAGTGTGGAATTTTAACTTCCTCTATCAGTGTTTTAATTAACATGGTTTTTTTTTTCTATGATATCCCTTTTTAGCAGAAATTAAGCTGTCATTTCCTAAGGCATCCATTATATGTAATAAACTTTTCTGCTGTCCATCTAGAATGATACTAACTTTCCTTGGAAAAATTTAGAAGATGGTAGCCCACATTTTTTTTGTGGGGGTTTAATTATCTCATCTAACTAGGATTGAGAAAGAATATTCCATAGTATTCAAAATCACTGGGTCTTTTAATCGGAAATAACCTGGGTTGTACAAATTAGTTGGATGTTATATTAGAATTATATTACTTTACAGAAAATATTAAATTTAATGATCTTTGTAAAATAGTAGGCACAATATCTTGCATATAATACATGCTCAACAAATAATATCTAATATCATGTTTTAAGCTTTTATTATCCTAAGTTCCTGAGACATTTTGCTTGTCTTATGATGTTTTGATCGAGATGAAACTTTAGGACAGTAAGAAAGACACATATAATTTAATCCCAAAAATTATATTTTCAAATTTGTACAGATTATCTAGTAGTATTTTAAGCTTAAGGGTCAACAGCTGTAAATTTTGCTTTTTATGGTGTTCAGAAAGTTCTGAATTCATCCACAGAGATCATGTTAATAAATGAAGTTTTTTGTATAATTGTCCTCATGAGGATTTTAAGTCTTTGCCAGTACAGATAGGCAAACAGTTCTTTTTAATGCACTAATTTATGTGGCATTGGGGGCAAGGAGAGTGAGCAACAACTAACCTGCCCTGATGTAAAGGGCAGGATATTAAAGCCCCACCAGACCTCCTGCCATAGAATTCTTTGGCTTTCCTGTGACAAGTGGTACATTACTTGGTGGGTATGATTGGCATTGTCAGGGGAACACCATAAATTAAGTAAAATGGTTTAACCTTTTACATATGTCCCTGCTCCCCCACCACCTTAAAAAAAGTTTACTACTTAGAAGAACATAGATATGTTTTTCTTTTATGCATTATACTGAATTTTTTTATTTGACTGTTAGTTGCTCAGGCATATTTCAAAGGCTATTTACTTATTTATATACCTAGAATATATATTTGAGTTATAAAACTGCAAAAAAATTCCCCAAACTAATTACTCAAACCATAATATCAGTGAATTAGTTCCTGATGGTGTAAATTGAAGATATTTTATGCAATGAACTATTGAACAAAAAATGGTTATAGTATGTCACTTGTGAATGGCTAACATATAATTTATGAGAAAGGACAAGCATCTTTATCACGTGCGTTTGTAGTCAGCTTATATATCCTGTGCTAATTCTGAGGTAAAATGGGTTTATGTTGATACATTTCCATATTGCTGCTTTACATTTAATAAAGTAAATATCAGATGGGCACACAGAATGAACTGTTCATACATTGCATTCAGTTCAGTGAAAGTTGATAAATAACATTTTTATGTGTGTGGCATTAAAATATCATGTAGTCTGTGAGTACTTTCCATACATTAGTAATTATTATAAAACTTCATCTTCCTGTTTTATTATTAGTATAAAATAACTTGCTTCCACATTTAAAAAACAAAATTTTTCTGACTATTGATAATAAAATGAATAAGAATGACAACAGTTGGAGTGCTTCATTATATGGATATTTTCATCTTAGGCAGTTTTGGTAAACTACAGCAGCCGGCTTACTGTTTCTGAAGCTGGATATTTTGTCATCTGCTAATTGGTTTACGTCTAGCCAGGAGAGTAGATATACCCGTATTGCAATTATACCTGTATATGTTCGAGGTTGTTAATAGTAGAAGAAAAATAAAGGAAATGAGATGTGAAAAAAGTCCATTTTTCATAATTCTAGCTTAGTTATATAAAAATTATGCAATTACCTGTGTCCAAGTCCCTCCTCCATTGTCACATATTGTTGGAATGTAGTAGCAAAGCTCTAGAGATAAATCCTTACTTTAAACGCTTGCATGTTCTCAAATAACTTTATCTGTGTTTCTTCTCTCATGAAGTTGCCCAGAAAGAACTTTCTTTCACTGCACCTTTTGATATTCTCTGTTTCAAGTACACAGAACCATCATTAAACAGAAAGAGACTGGGCTTTCTATTTAGTTCTTTACAAGAAGTTTTGTAATAAGATTGGTGCTTGTTCCCATAAAATTTGTGTTGCTTTATGTATTTTACATGTAGAATGCAAAGTGATAGAATATTCACAGAGTATTTATAAAATATAAGTTACAACAATCACACATATGACAGTTTAGTGAACTAAACTAAGGCTGTAAAAATATAAAAGCTAAAATGTAGTAAAATTCTGAACATAATAAATTTAGCATTTAAAATAAGCAAGATAAGGAATTATTTAACTCATGTTGCTAAAATAACTGGTTAATTATTTTGGAAAAAATAAACTTATGTTTTTATCATATTTTCTATTCAAAAATAAATTACAAGGTAATTATTTACATATAAAAAGTAAAACTACAACAGAAGTTGAAGAAATGGTTGAATATGTATTATATGTATGTATTTGAGGAAAAGATTTTTAAGCAATAAAACATAAAGGACCAATTAAAAATTTTAGATCTAGAAGAGTAAAGCACAAATAAAACGAGGTACAAATTTTAAAAAAGGATAGAAGTATTTATAGCATATATTAGACAAGGGGCCAATATCCTTAATATATAAATAGCTATCACAAGCCAATAAGAAAGAAGCTTTCACATCCACTTAAAAAATTAAAATGTAAATTGCAAGACAGTCAGTAAATATAAAAAGTGTTTAGCTGTCCCATTGATCAA
Source organism: Cephalopachus bancanus (assembly GCA_027257055.1). NCBI lineage: Eukaryota > Metazoa > Chordata > Mammalia > Primates > Tarsiidae > Cephalopachus > Cephalopachus bancanus. Next base: position 11,382,371 of record JAPVLO010000005.1, on the reverse strand, counting down.
AGATAAGAAATAAACAAAAATACACAAGTTTAATATTTTTTTTAATATTGAGACTTTTAAGAATATAGTAGCATGGAGACTCTAATATGTTTATAGTTGTGTGCTTTTCTGGAAACCAATTTTTGAATAAGTATATATATCCTTACCTTAAAATATATTCATACCCTTTTATCATTACTAAGTTTGCATATAGGTCTGATAATAGTATCTACATTTGCATACATAATTACATAGAGGGCTTTAGGGAAGATTAAATGAATATGTAAGATTACTGCTATTTCATATTTACAGATAAAGAATCTGAGACTCAGAGATGTTGTGTGATTTGCTCAGGGTCACTAAGTTCAGCAAGAATGTATACATTAGAATAATTTCTGTCTGTCCAGTAGGATTATGTCTGGATTTTTTTCTTTTTTTTTTTTTTTTTTGTCTGTATTATCAAAGTTTTTGGTAGTGAAGTAAAAAGATAAGTCTTTTTATATCAAGAGATGAACTGAGACTCTGAAACATTTTACGTTACTTCCCTTTTCATAGTTGTTACTTATTAAGGGGATACAATTTTTTTTCCCCTTGATGTATAAAAATAAAGTGAATAACATTTAAACTTCAATTCAGTTCATTGAAGTTTAATCATAACTATAGATGAGGCCTATTTTCACGTGCATATACTATCATAGAACCAGAAAACAAAATACACCTACGTCTTGTAATTGCGTTTTTATTTGCAGATGGAGAACATCATTGGAACAGTTCGGGATTCCAACCTGAAGCTGACACTTGCTTTCGGAATAGGAATGCATCACGCTGGACTGCACGAGAGAGACCGAAAAACAGTAGAGGAGCTATTTGTGAACTGTAAAGTTCAGGTAGGCTTTTTTTTGCCCATGAACACATATTTAATAACTTAAAGGTTATATTTTACTTAGGAGTAAGTATTTTCTTTTTTTTTAGGTTCTAATTGCTACAAGCACGTTAGCCTGGGGTGTAAACTTTCCAGCTCATTTAGTGATTATTAAGGGAACAGAATATTATGATGGAAAAACAAGACGTTATGTGGATTTTCCCATTACAGGTAATTTTTTAAAATTTACCGAAATACAGTAATCTCCTATTTAATAATTAGAATTTGCATGAATTAAATTTTTAGTAATTGGTCATATTTAAATATATGATGAGCAATTATAATTTTGTTTGTTTCCATTACAGATATCATCCAAATATTGAGCTGTATAATTTATTTTTACTTACCTAATTTGTTAATAAACATCAAAAAACATAACTGATTATTTCTGATTTATAAATAAATAAAAGCACTTATTAGTAGCTATTAGTGAAGTGAATTAATAAATTATAATTATGTATTGCTGTGCTTAATTTTAAATGTATTTCACTAGAAGTGATACTTCCATGGGATTTCTAGAACCAAAGTGTTTTTTGCTACAATTTGTGCATGAATAGTCTATTAAGATATTTTACAACATGATAAAAGCATTTTCAATGGGTTCTGCGCAATGTATACTTTTACTCAAGGAATACATGTAAAAACTATATCATTTCTAAATCATTAGAGATTTTTGTAGAATAAAAGAAAGAAATTTTATACCATGAACAGGAGGAGGACAAGGCCTAAATGGGCCCATTCTCATGGGGAAAATAATCCAATGACTCTGCTAAAGAGATTTTTCTGTATATATTTTACTTTTTATTTAATTAAAATAATAATATCTATTAAACAGCATTTACAATCATTTCACTATAGCAAATTTTAACCTTTCATGAATGTTAAGAGAAAGTTATTTTGGGAGGCTCATATTGCCATCATAGTGACTTACTAATTTAATTATAAATTTTCTGAATAAATTATATTAATTTAGGGTACTAAATAGTAGCCATCAGAAATAACATATATTCTGCTAAAATACTCGATTTTTTTTGTTAATTTGTTTTATTGCAGAAGCATACCATAGCCAGTACATAGACCTTGTGCAATGTGCCACGTTGCAGAATGCCTCTTGTTCTCTCTTTTGTAGATGTCCTCCAGATGATGGGGCGTGCTGGGAGGCCTCAGTTTGATGACCAAGGCAAAGCCGTAATTCTGGTTCATGACATAAAGAAAGACTTTTATAAAAAATTTCTTTATGAACCTTTCCCAGTAGAATCAAGGTAAATTTTGCTTTACATTGGTTTAAATAGGTTTATTTCATAGCAAGTTGGTATTTTTCTGGTTACATTTTATTAGATAAAAGTCAGCAAAGTTTGTAGTTTAAAAGAATTATGTGATATGAAACTGAATGTAATTATCATTATATTACAACATTCAATCATAGTTTTCTTTCTTTTTTTTTTTTTTTTTTTGAGTTGGAGTCTCACTCTGTCGCCCAGACTGGAGTGTAGTGGCCGCTCCCGGTCACCGCAGCCTCGACCTCCTGGGCTCCGGCAATCCTTCCACCTCAACCTTCCGAGTAGCTGGAATTACAGGCACGCGCTACCACGCCCGGCTAATTTTTTTTTTGCTTTATTGTAGAGATGAGGTCTCGCCATGTTGCCCAGGTGGGTCTTGAACCCGCGGGCTCAGGCAGTTCACTCACCTCAGCCTCCCAAAGGTGCAGGATTACAGGCTGAGCCACCGAGCCCGGCATAGTTTTCATTTTTAAAAGAGCTTTTTAGAAGAAGCAGTATAGTACAGTGTTCAATCAGATTGACATTCAAACTAGATCATCTCGGCTGAAATCTGAGCTCTACCACTTACTTGCTTTACCTTGAGCAAGTTATTTAACTCCTCAGTGCCCTAGTACACCTGTCATAAAGTGGAGATGATAGCAATACCAGCTATCTCATAGAGTATTTCTAATGATCAAATGTGTAGTACTTGGATGTGTCTATCTATAATAAGTGTATAATAGAATATTAGCTTGGCGAGAGTTTTGTAGCATTGTTAATAAATATTTCAAATACAGGAAAATGTAATTAATGATTTAAGCTGCTGGCTTATTTCACAATTGTGCCATACTTCTTTTTAGACCCAATACTACCACCCCTTTCACAAAAACTCCTCCCATTTTCTCAGCTAAAAATAACTGTCTCTCCCTCAGATTTACATATATTTTACTTACAACACTTAAGATTTTCTACTTTTTATCATAGTCCTTTTCAGTATACTGTATCTTTTTTGCTGTATTTTAACTGCCAAAACAACTGATGTATACTATAAATTTTTTTTATTATTTTATAAGTGCTAATGTTGATTAGAAAGTATAAAAACCTTAAGTGTTGTGGGATACAGCGGACACTGTACTAAGAGAAAATTTGTGACCATAAATTTATAAATAAAAAAGGAAAAAATGAAAAATTAGTGATCTAAGTATCTATTTTGAGAATTTAGAAAAAAAAAACTATCAAATTGACTCAAAAATGAGAAGATAAGAAACATAAGAGCAAGAACCAATGAACTGAAAACAAACCTAATTAGAGAAAAATTAACAGCAACCAAAAGTTGGTTTTTCAGGAGGATAAATAAAATTGATAAATTTTTAAGTTTAAATATCAGAAATGGAAAGATACGTACTAGAAACTAAAATTATAATAAGATATGAACAACTTTATAAAAATAACTTAAATTTTACATTGAATAGTAAAATTTCTTTTATAAAATTACTAAAACTGGCACAAAAAAAGTAGAAAATCTAAATAGTGTTATATGTCAGAGCTGTTGAATCTGACAGTTAAAAATCTTTTGAGAAAGAAACACTCTGAACCAATGCTCCAGTAGCGAATGCTTCATAATATTTAAGGGATAAACAACATTAGTCTCACACGAACCCCTCCTAGTATTAGAAAAAGTAGAAACACTTGCTAATTTGTTTTATGAGACCAGAATGACAGATACCAAAACCTTATTAAAAATTTATAAGAAATGAATGTAACAAATCTGTGTCTGTCATGAATGTAGATGTACAACTCCTAAACAAACAATAGGAAATCAAATTCAGCAATATATAAAAATTAATAGATTACAACCAAGTGTAGTTTCTCCCATAAATGCAAAGTTTATTTACTATCTGAAATGAAATAAATATAATTTACTACCTTAGCAAAACAGAGAATAGCATATGATTATCTCATAGATGTAAGAAAGAAAAGCATTTGGTAACATTCCACACCCATTTATTTAAATAAAAAAAAACTCCGCGCCTGTAATTCTGGCTACTCAGAAAGCTGAGGCAGAAGGATCGCCGGAGCCCAGCAGGTTGAGGCTGCGGTGGCCAGGAGCGGCCACTGCACTCCAGTCTGGGCGACAGAGTGAGACTCCAACTCAAAAAAAAAAAACCCCCAAAAAAAACCTCTTAGCAAGCAGGAATATAAGGGAATTATCTTAATCTGATAAAGAATATCTATAAAAACATCTGTGAACATCATAATTAATTAGTAAATACTGAAAACTTTCCCTTTGAGATAGGGAATGACATAGGGATGTTGCTCCCACCACTACCAATAAGTGTTGTGTTAGAGGGCCAGGCCACTGCAATCAGGTAAGAAAAAGAAATAAAAGAATGTTCTTTTCAGCAAGATAGTGACTAGAAAGGCACAAGAGAGCTTCTGGGGCACGGGCAATGCTTAATGATGGTGTTGATTATGCAACTGTGTTCACATTATGAGAATTAATTGAGTTGAATGTGTATGATTTATGTACTTCTCTATGTATACCTCAGCATAAAGTTAGCTAAAATTTTTAATTTTGTGCCTTGATGTGACTATTATTAATATTTTATCTATTAGAGAGTATTCCATAGGTTATTCATTACTCTATTAATGTGCAGTTAGAGAACTTCCAGTTTTCTCCTCTCATGTATAATGTTGCAGTGAAGTATTTTGCTCCCCTATGCTCATATGTAAATGTTTCTCTAGCAGGTCAGAATAAAAAAGTAAACTTCCTGAGTCATAGTGATGGTTAAAGTAGATATTGCTAAATTGCTCTGCAAATTGACTATACCCATTTGTATTTTAATACTGGTGAGTTGAGAGTAACATAGCGACTTTTAAAAATGCAGCTTATTTTGACCATTTTCTCATGTTCTTTGCAGAAACTGTTTTTAACACTGGCATTTTGTTCCATGTATCATTTTATTTAACCTTTTCTTTTGTTGGACTTTGCTTCCTTTTTGTATTTTACATAAAAACCAAACAACATTTTATTATGCCAGTCTGTCAACACATCTGATATCTTTGTAAACTCTGTAGCACTTAGTATAGTAATGTCTTATATGACTTGGTAGTTTAGTTATAAATGAATGAAAGGTATATCTTCGCTCGTTCCCCTGTTCTGTCATCCCATTCTTGTCAACTCTCCTTTCATCTGCTTCAGTACTTATTTTATCTTACTCCAATACGCTGTCAATAGGTTCTTTTCTACTTCCCGAGGTATCTCTTCTGCTGCCTGCTCGTACTATCTTTTGGCTTTCATTGCCTTCTCCTGAAAGTTTCTAACTCCTTTCCTGTCCAGTTGTCAAGTTGTGTTTGTTTTCATCTAGCAATGTATTTCCCCAAAATAATTTGTAGCTATAAGTACCTTGTATTGCATATATATGATATGACAGGTACTAGTGATTGTTTTCAACAAATTATTACTACTGTTAACTTATTCTGGAAAAATATTGTTGTTGTTGTATTTTTGTGACTTTCTTCTCTGACTAGCCTACTTTGTATTCATGTTTAAATGAAAAAATGTACTTTTTTAAAAAAAGAAAATAAGAACCTAAATATGTATGTACTGATTAATAATACAGGGTCTTGAGTTTATGATACTATGTGAATCATAGACTTACGATGAATGTACACTGAAACCAAATTCCCATTAAAATAATTTGGGATGACTTATTCACCAATTATAGAAAATTATATACTAAATATATAAATAATATAGACACATCTGTTTTGTATCTTAGAATATAAAATCTGGATCTTGACTAGGTGAGATAACTTTAAGTGTGTTTAGTTTAATGTTCATGGATGTTTCCCTGTCTTATTTACTATATAGCTTATTGGGAGTACTCTCTGACCATTTAAATGCAGAGATTGCTGGTGGTACAATAACATCTAAGCAAGATGCACTGGATTATATCACCTGGACATACTTTTTCCGACGTCTTGTTATGAACCCTAGGTAAGTGCAAGGCTTCTATGAAAGGCAATTGTTTACTTTTTTGTTTTGCACTAAATGATGTATTTAAAAGTAATAAACTCCAAATTTGGGTTCATATTAAAAAATTAGCACTTTGGAGATTCTAAGTATCTGAATTTTCCCAAAGAATCAGATGACACCCCAGATAGGATCACAGTATATTATACTAGAATAAAATTGATTGTATGCATTTACTATTTATTTTAATTACCTTAGGATATGAGTAATCCTGAGGAGATTATTCTGTAGTTGGAAGAAAAGACACCTGAAGTCATTAAGAAATGTGCTAAACTACATGGTAGTGACTCACTTAGATGCAGTTGAGATTCAGAGGGGAGTGCGGCTTGTGAAGTTGTAGTTGAAAAAAATGTTTGGGGCATTTGTAAGGATTGATAAGAACATTGCAAGAAAAAATAAAATTAGAGCTTAGTGGAGTGTCTTTCACTCCAGTAGTGTTTTAGATCTTCATTTAGCACCTACTGTTTATACCAAACACTGAGGCATACAGATGAGTACATCTTCCCCTGTCTTCAAGGGCTGATCTTCTAGGGTGGGAAAAACAGATGTAAGTCAATTGAATCGTAAATGCTCTAATAGAACTTTAAGCCTGTGGAACTGACAGCATCGCAGGAGAGGGGACACTTCATCCAAATCTGGAATCAGGAAAAGAAGTGGGAAAGGAGCAAGGCACATTAGGCAGAAAAATACTACTATGGGCAAAATCCTCAGGGCTAGAAAGAGTCAGAAGTGTTTAGAGAATATGAAAAAAAATCGATTTATCCAGCGATAAGGAAAATGAAGAGAAGAAGGTTGTCTTGACAAGAAAATGAGTGGAAAACCAGAGAGTAAAGAGCCTGTATACTGTGCTAAGGCATTTTCATCTGATTCTGTTGGCTGTGGTGAACCACTGGAAGTTTTAAACAAGGGTTAACATCACCTAATTAGACTTGTTTTGTTTCAACACTTACAGTAATGAGCTGGAGTGGAAAGACAATTATGGCAGGAAGACCAGTTAGGAAGCTCTTTAATAATAGGGAAGAGATGATGAGGACCTCAATAGTTACAGAAGGAATAGAGGAGGGGCCAAACTTGAGGAACACTGCTGATATATATGTAAGAGAAAATATTAAACAGATAAGTCATGATGAAAGTGTTGTTACTAAATCTTACCTGTCAGTACCTTAAGGAATTTTTTTTCAGCCACCGTTTTCGCTGACTTAGCTTAGATAAGAGTTTGAGAATATAGTGACATGTTTTGTTCAGAATTTCCTCAACCATTAGGGTGTCTGGCTTGGCAACATAGTTGCAAAATTAGTAAACTAGTCATCCCAAACTACACATTTACCACAGTAAATTGCAGGATACTGGATTAGAATTGAGGAATAGACTTTACATATATTCTAGTCAAACCTTCATATTTGATATTAAAGAAATAGAAGCTGGAAGTGTAAAGTAACTTGTCCTAGATCCCATACTACTTCATGATAAAACCAGATCTTAAAAAGCCAGATCCTGGGTTTTCTGACTCATAATCTAGGACTATTTATTTTGGGGGGAGAAAGCTGTTATGTGTAACTATAGATATATTTATCATTCCTATAACATAAGAACAGAGGCATTTAATGTGATGGGAAGAGCTTTGAGCTTGGAATAAAAATGCTGATGCTTAGCCGGGCTCTGTGGCTCAGCCTGTAATCCCACGCCTTGGGAGGCTGAGGTGAGTGGATTGCCTGAGCCCACGGGTTCGAGACCTGCCTGGGCAACTTGGTGAGACCTCATCTCTACAATAAATCAAAAAAATTAGCCGGGTGTGGTAGCGCACGCACGCCTGTAGTTCCAGCTACTTGGAAGGCTGGGACGGAAGGATCTCCGGAGCTCCAGCAGGTAGAGGCTGCGGTGGCCGGGAGCAGCCACTGCACTCCAGTCTGGGCAACAGAGTGAGACTCCAACTCAAAAAAAAAAATGCTTCTTGTTTCGGCACTGTCCTTTACTGACTGTGTGATCTTAAGTCACTTCACCTCTCAGAGCTGGGCTTTCATCATCTGGAAAGTGAATAACATACCTCCTTCACTGGGTCATATAGATAATTAAGTAGATGAATTAAAGCCATTTTACATAAGAATGGAAACAACAGACATTGGAGACTCCTAAAGGAGGAGGGATGGAGGAAGGGAGGGAGGTAAAGTTGAAAAACCACCCACTGAATACCATGCTCACTACCTGGCTCAATAAAAGTCCAAACCTCACACAGTATTCCTGTGTAACAAATCTTCACATGTACCCCTTGAATCTAAAAAGATGTTAAAAAAAAAAAGTCATCTAGTTCTGTGTTAATTATGAAGAACATATTAATGTCAATTAATGAGCTATTTATCCTGTACTCTGCCAGTTGCTTTACTGGTTTACACCATTGTAAACAGTTTGGTTTAGAGAGAAAGAACCTAATCATTTTAGCTTGCCTGGTGAGCAAAAAAGAAATAATTCTCTGAAACCAGTTGAGATTTTTGGCAAATTATAGTTTCTCCCTGAATCCATGGATACATTGCCCTTTGTGTATATTGCCTTTTTGACATTTTTAAAAATTTTCAACTTTGCATTTTGAAAGGTTTCATAGATGGAAAAAAATTGCAAAAAGAGTACAAAGAGGTGCTATATAACTTTCATCCACCTTCTCTGTGTTAACGTATGACCACATAAAGTTAGCAAAATTAAGAAATTGACATTTATGCAATATTATTAACTAATCTACAGGCTTTATTTAGACCTCACATGTTGTTTCACTAAAGTCTCTTTTCTATTCTGGATCAGTTTTTTATCCTGCATTTCATTTTGTTGTCCTGTCTCTTTTGTTCACTCTGGGCTGTGACATTTCCTCAGTCTTTATGTTTCGTAACCTTGACAGTTTTGAAGAGTACTGGCTGGCTATTTTGTAGAATGTCCTTCAGTTTTGAGTTTTGTTGAAGTTTTCTCATCACTAAACTTATGTCTTTTTTGGCAAGAATATTTCAGAAGAGATACTGTGTCCTTTTCAGTGCATAATATTAAGAGATTCTTCTCTAGAAGTTCCTTCTATATTTTAAATATCACCTGTAAAGGAAAGGCCCCAAAGTGTGGTACTCCAGTCTGGTCTCTGTCAAGTTACAGTTATATTTCTCTACCAGCCTTCTCAATGTTGACACATGGACTTCCATTATCATTTCAAACTTAATATGTATAAAACAGAATTAATCATATAAAATCTTGTAACTATCAAAATCTGCCCCTAATGCAACTTTCCTACTTTGTTAATATAAGCATTTTGCATCTCTTTACCTTGACTTCAAATCCCGAGTTTGCTATTTAATTTTTCCTCTCCCTTGCTTCCATTGTTCTTCAACTGCTTAACCTGCTTTTAGTCTATCTCCAATCTGGCCTAATTTGTAAACTGTCAGATAGTATTGATCAGAAATTAGATGTATTATATAGTAGGTGAGAACTAGATAAGTTTTCATTAGTAGACATAGAATGCAGTAAATCTTTAAATTCAGATAATGAGTAGGAAACTGTCCAGTGTTTACGTTTTTTTCAATCATGAGAGTGAGATGAGCCAGGAGCACAGTTGGAGACACTAATCAGAATAGGGGTCCCACAGAGAGAGAACTGGAGTAGGCATCACTCCCTATTGCTCTAGGTACAAACTGCCTTCTCTTTAATATTATAGTGCAAAAATCCACATTCAACTATAATAAACAGTAGTAAATAGAACAGGAAACTTGGGGAGGCTTATCACAGTAGACAAAGGATGAAAAGATTAAATCTTGAGGGGATATACTTGGGTTATAAATTAAAGAATTATACTGGGCCTCTGATCTAGGGAACTCCTTGGGTGTCATAGGGTTTCTCCTGCTTACACATGGTTATCATCAGCGTAGTCCATGGAAATAAGCTAGTATTCTGTAGTTCACCTACCTCCCCTACTGTTTCTGATGACCATCTTGGCCTAATAAGAAATTTGGAGAATAGGAGTCAAAAGGGTACTTTGTCTTTATGAATTGGCTGAGAGTTCTTAGTAGTTTTGGAAGCTGCTTTTCCTCCCCTCTTGCTGTCACCAGAAAAGGGTTGGGTATTCCCCACCTTCACCACCAAAGGGGCAAGGATAGGTCAAAGGAGGCAGTAACCCACGCCACCTCTAGGTAAGGGGTTCTTCTCACTTTTGTGCTTTTGCAGCCACTCTTCCTGCCTACAATACCTCCCTAGACCTTATAGCCAGCCAAGCTCTGAAATTTTAAAAGCAATGTTAATAAATGTAGCTTCAGTTGATTTTCAGGAGTAGTAATTTATCTACTCTTGATCATCCATATTATGTGTGTTAATTCTTTTAGTAAACACCTATACATACTTTGAGATACCTGGGTAGATTAAGACTATGGCTATCATTATTATTTTGAAGTAGAAGCCTATGCCAAGCTGTTGCCATATGAGTTCATCAATTCAAAATGCATATAGCAATAATTTTTTTTCAAAAAAAACTATGATAAGCAACTATTAGTTTCTGCTGGAAGGTAGTAGCAACATAAGTAATGATCTCTAGCCTTAAAAATTATAAAATCTCCTTAGAATGTTGAAGTATAAGCATTTAAAATTTAAATGTGTATGTCTTAATTCTGTATACATTTACTGAGTTGCTGAGTGCACTCCAGGCAATATTCAAACCATTTTGAAGATGTGTGAGTAAACTAAACAGAAATGTTTGTTCTTGTGGCACTCATGTTCTTTCAGAAGAGACAGTAAATTTAAAAAGTTATTAAAATGTGATGAGTGCTGTGGAAGAAAAGGAAAATGGGATAAGGAAAACTGGGAGAGCCAGGAGGTGGACTGAGGGGAAGATGGGGGAATGATAATGCTGTATTAAAAGGGAAGTCAGGGTGGGCCTTACTGGAGGTTCTTATATTTTAGTAAAGACTTGAAAGAGGTAAGGAGGTGGACAACATGAATATCTAGAGAGTAACATTTCCGGCCAAGGGAATCAGAGAGGCTCTAAGATAGGAATGCCTGGTATTCAAGGAATAACAAGGAGAAGCTGTGGCTGAAGTGGAACAAGTGAAGGAGGTAAAGTAGTAGGAGATGAGGTTAGGGATGTAGAAGGCTGGTGGTCAACAGATCACATGGGACCTTACAAACTCTGGGAAGGACTTCAACTTCCATTCTGGATAAAGCAGGAACCATTGCAGGATTTTAAGCAGATGGCAGGCAGATTTTTTCATGCCATAAGTCATGTCAAATATTATGATAAATGTTATAAATTATTTAAACTTTCCTGTGGTAAGAATCCTCAGATTCATTTTTTAAATCCAGTTAAACATGATACATAAGCAGCATACCAAATCAGAATGATATCAAAAAGTTGAAAATTAAGTATTGATGAAAGAAGATGTAAAGGAGAATAATAATGAAAATAAAGCAATAACTGCAGCATTAAAATCAGACAAAACCAAATTCAAGGCAAAAAAAATATAAGACAAAGAAGAGTGGCTTATATGACAACAAGCACAATTGCTAAGAAGTTAGAGTAATTAGTTTAAAATTTTTTAGGTAACTAAAAACAGCATCATATAATATATATATATATATATATTATATATATATATATAAAAAGCAAAAACTGATGGAAATTCACCTAAAATTACTGTCTAATTTATAGTCATGTTCGGAGTCTTTAACACACTGAGCAGGTATTTCATAATATAGAGGATTTGAATAACAATGTTATTGAATCATGTGTATGTAGTTTTGTGCATGTGCCCCTGAAAAAGAATATGAGTGTACTTACAAACACTCAAGGAAAATTTATTTCTAAAATGACTGTGAAGTATACCACAAAGAACATCTCAACATATTTCAAAACACTGAGATCATAAGGCTACATTCTAATTGTGCAGAATAATAAAATCAGAGGTAAACAATAAAAAGGACAGCTTGGAATTTTAAATTTTTTATTCTAGTGAAAGATGAAATTAGAGCAAAAGGTATAGACTAGCAGTATAGAAAAACAAAAATGTTGTGGAATAAGCAAAACCTCTGGGTTTAAACCAAAGTATGGTTTCAAGGAATATTTATACCTTTTGAGACCTAAAAGAAAATGAATGCTTGAACGTAAAATAACCAAGCATTCATCTCTAGAAACTAAATGAAGAACAAAAGCAAAACATTAGATGGATTAAAAACTTAAATGTCAAACCTAAAACCATAAAAATCCAAGAAGAAAATCTAGGAAAAACTCTTCTGGACATTAACCTAAGCAAATAATATATGGCTAATACCTCAGAAACAAATGCACAAAAATAAATAAGTGGGACGTAATTAAACTAAAAAGATTTTGCACAGCAAAAGAAATAATGAACAGAGTAAATAGGTAGCCTACAGAATGGGAGAAGATATTCACAAATTATTCATCTGACAAAGGACTAATATCCAGAATCTACAAAGAACTCAATCAGATGGTAAGAAAACTAACAGCAACATTAACAAGTAGGTAAATCACATGAACAGGCATCTCTCAAAAGAAGAAATATGAATGGCCAACAAACTTGTGAAAAAAATGTTCAACATCATGAATCATCAGAGAAATGCAAATTAAAACGAGATACCACCTTACACCAGTCAGAATGACCATTATTAAAAAATCAAAAAACAAATCCGCAGTAATGTTTTTTGAGTGTCTACTGTATTTGAGATGCTGTTTCAAGAGCTTAACTCATTTAATATTGTAAGGATTCCCATTTCATAGGCGAAGGAACTAGAGCATGGGAGATTAGGCGACTTGCCCAGAATAACACAGCTCCCGAGTAGCAGAGGCAGCACTGGGATTGTATCATGTTCTCCATCAGTGGGCTCGTTGTCAGGTCCACATTCCCTGTCCATTTTTCTTTTCATTGCCATGTTGAAAACTGGATTTGTAATGGAAACACTGCCATACTCATTCTGAATGTATGACACTTTTGTTCATTTGATGCCCCTCAAAAAACAAATTGTCATTTTTAATATCTGTGCCTTCACATCTAGATAAAAGTGGGAAAATGTGCCTGAATGTATTTTAACATATTGCGTATTTTGCTTAGTCAACTATAGTTAAGCTCTGCAACCTTATTTCTGATTAGTGCATTGTTTTTAAATGAAGTTGCTGTAAATGTGTGTGGAATTTTGTGTGAATTTTCTTTTTTACAAAGTTTTTAATAAATAATAATTATATATTTATAGGTGCAATGTGATTTTTTTCAATACAGATACACATTGTGAAATGAACAAATCAGGCTAATTAACATATTCATCATCTCACATACTTATCATTTCTTTGTGATGAGAACGTTTAAAATCTGATTGTTTAATAATTTTGAAATGTACACTATATTATAATTAACAATAATAATTTTGAAATGTACACTATATTATAATTAACAATAATCACCTTGCTGTATAATAGATCACCAGAACTTATTCCTGCTGTCTAACTGGAAATTGGTGCCTTTTACCAATTTCCCCTTTCCTCAAGCCTCTTCCCCTCCCCCACAATCTTATGAGTTTGACTTTTCTAGATTCTGTATGTGAGAGAGATCATACAGTATTTGTATTTCTGTACCTAGCTTATTTCACTTAGCATAATGTCCCTAGATTCATCCACATTGTTGCAAATGCAGAATTTTCTTCTTTTTTTAGAGCCAGAAAGTATTCCATTATGTGTATATACTACATTTTAAACATCATTTCATCCATTGATGGGCACTAGGTTGTTTCCATATCTTGGCTATTGTGAATAGTGCTGCAATGGACATGGGAGTACAGACATCTCTTCATGTACTGATTTCAGTTCCTTTGTCTGTGTATCCAGAAGTGGGCTTGCTGGATCATATGCTAGTTGTATTTTTAGTTTTTTTGAGGCCCCTCCATACTGTTCTCCTTAATGGCTGTACTAATTTATGTTCCCGGTAATTTAATGGGTATTGCATTAAATCTGTAGATTGCCTTGGGTATGATAGATATCTTAACAATGTTGATTCTTCCAATCCATGAGCATGGAATATTTTTCCATTTGTTTGTGTCATCTTAACTCAAAAAAACAGCGGATGCTGGAGAGGATGTGGAGTAAAGGGAACATTTCTACACTGTTGATAGGAGTGTAAATTAATATAAACTCTGTGGAAAACAGTTTGGTGATTCCTAAAAGATCTAAAATCCACCTTCCATACGACCCCTCAATCCCCCTACCGGGAATATACCTGGAGGAACAAATCACTCTATGAAAAAGATACCTGCACACATATGTTTATTGCAACATTGTTCACAATAGCAAAAACATGATACCAACAGTGCTGACCATCAAAAGAAAGAAGGCTGTATAAAAAAAAAATGTGGGACGGCAGGACATGGTGGCTCAACCTGCAATCCCAGCACTTTGGTAGGCCGAGGTGAGATGATTGCCTGAGCCCAGGGGTTCTAGACCATTCTGGGTAATTTGGTGAGTCCTTGTCTCTACAATAAATCACAGAAAAACTAGCCAGGCATGGTGGCGTGCGACTGTAGTTCCAGCTGCTTGGAAGGATGCAGTGGAAGAATCGTCTACCCCAGCAGGTTGAGGCTGCAGTGGCTGTGAGCCTGCTGCTGCACTCCAGCCTGGGTGACAAGAGTGAGACTCCCAACTCAAAAAAAATAAATGTGGTACATATACACAATGGAATATTACGCAGCCATAAAGAAGGACAAAATTATGAACTTCACAGCAACTTGGATGGACTTAGAATCTATAATACTGAGTGATCTATCACAGAAACAAAGAACTGAGTATCACATGTTCTCATTCATAAATGGACCTTGAGCAATTATCATAATACTATAAGAAAGGATTGGTAGTGAGAAACTGCCTGGGATATGGGGTGGGGACTGGCAGTAGTGGTATCTGCCAGGGGAGGGGGGCATACCTCATCAACAGGGTACCTGTATAATGAACATTTGTATACCTAACCCTAAATTGTACCCCACAAATTTAAAATAAAAAATTTAAAAATAAAAAAAACTTAAAATTTACATTCCCACCAACAGTGTAACAGTGTACAGAGGTTCCCTTCTCTCCTCACCCTTGTGATTGGCTCTTGATTAATCTTTTTGTTATAGTCTGTATTAAAATCACTTTCCTCCAAAAGCTGAATGTAAACAAAGACACAAGTTCAGGAAACTGGTAATTTTTTTTTTTTTACTGGATTTTAGATTGGCTAAAATCTTTGAAAAGGCTAAAATCATTATGTATAATCAGATGAAGAACCTGTATTATGTGTAGTTTTAATTTTTCCTTAGTACTCCCTTTCAACCAGTGCCATAAATTGAGATTCGACTTTTCTTGGGCAGGAGGGGTGTGTATGCATGTTTGTCTGTCTGCACATGTGTGTGTGACAAAGAGACTGAGATTTATTCAACAGGAAATAAGGACCATTTTAAAAATACAGTCATGTATAGATAAAGAAACATGACCTGGTACTCCAATCTGCTTCAGTTAATCATATTACTGTGGTGTGTGCCCCCACCACAAACCACACCAAAAGTAAAACTTATATTGATAGATTTCAACCACTGTTTCTGGTCACTGTATATCTGTTTATATTCTTATATGTGTGTGTATTATTATATATACTCAAATATATTCATATAAAGATAAATATATGTGTGTATATATAGACACACACATATATATATATATATATATATATATATATATATATATATATATATATATAATGCTTGTTCAAATGAATATAAACACATGCACGGGTGCTTTCATAAAATATAATATATTCCAAATTGAGTTCTAGATTCAATTTGTATGGTCAATTTTACTCTCTGTTTTTCCCCTGAGAAAGCTTTTAAATATTACGGGGGCAAAAATGTTGTGATAGTTTCAGCTGTCCCTGCAACCACTTTCATTATTTGTGTCATTATTACTGCTGCATAATCTGAACATAAAAAAACATGGTGCCGTAACAAATGACTTCCCACTACTGACAGTTATAGCAGCAGCATTTCAATACTGATGAAAAATTTCCCAGCAAGATATCTGGCCAGGTTTACATAAACCAAACAGGAAATGGCTGCCACTATTCACATTAAATCCAAACCATTTGGTGTAACTTTATCTGTTTTACATTACTATAAAATCTCTTTCATTTTCAACTGGTGAAATTTCATCAGTATTAAGGTTGAAAAAAAGTAACTTGAGGTTTGATGTGTAGCCTTCTTGTTTTGTTCTTTGATAAGATCTTTTAAAGATAATTTTTGAAAAGTTGTTTTAGTTTCTGATTGTTTAAATTTTATGAACTTTGTAAATTTTTATGATAGGGAGAGGTTTGTTATGACTTTTTCCCAATGGACTGCTAATAGAAGTTAGCTTGTCTGGCCCATGTGCTAGATGCTGTCAGTATCAAACTGCCTTTGACTTTCACACTTCTCAGGGGACTAGTAATTGTTGTGTTCAAACAGCCTGTAATTGTGATCCCGCTGGCTTTCTCAGTACGCTTCTGGCTATTAGAATCATTAAACAACTCAGCACCTGTTAACAGCATTGTAAATATTCAACCCTGCTTGTGTGCAGGTTGAGTCCAATATAGAGAAATCTTACAGAGCTCAGTCTTATAAATTAGAGCTTCTGACAAGTCAATTATTGTGAAACTGGGTTTCTCTGTGAAATAAATGAAATAGCTGCTGACAAAAAGGTAGGTTGTCTATTTATGGCAAGGAGGAAATAATGACTTCATGATTCAACGCAGTGAGCATGAAACTACATTTTATCCTTTATCCATAATTAAACAGTTATGTAATATTTCTGTTTAAATAACCAGTAAATTATAACTTTTGTACTGTGAAGGGTACTACATGAAAATAGGCCTTTTTACTTAGTTGGTATATGCTTTTTTCAAGTTAGCAAGGAGGTTATTGAAATTAATGATAGGTAATATTTTAAGCTAAAAATTACACAATAAACTGAAAAGTTTACTTGATAGAAGTGAAGGCCATACTCTATTAATACAGATTATAGAAATCTAAACTCCATCCCTTATTCACAGAAAAATATCAATCTATATTAACTCTGAAAATTTTATGTAACCTAAAAAAAAGCTTCATTTACGTTTAGTGTTATTATTTTAGTGTCTCACAAATTGTATGTCTAATTAAGATGAAGCAATATCTTGCTTTTATAAAATATTTTAAGTGACTTAGAACCTCAGTCTGAATATTAGCAAAGAATAATATTGGGTAAAATTCAGTGCAATTCAAGTTACTTGAATTTTGTATTTCTTCTGTTAGGCAAGTCATTAATGCTGTTGAGCACCTTTAGAAAATAAATAAATAAATAAATATATCAAGTGTAAATAACAAAGCTATTATGTTTACCGCTCAAAGAAATAGGTTAATTTTTAGCAAGTTAGATAATGAATAATAGTAGAATCATTCAGTAATTTGTTATAGTATCAAAAACATGATTTTGGTTATTTTCTTTTTGGCAACTTATTTTAAATGTTTAAGAAATATGTACCCTTGCTGTATTTTATCTGGATGAAAGGCACAAATTAGTCTTTAAAAAGTCCCAGTAGATTTAAATAAACAAACTTAAGAAGGCATATTAGCCCCTAAAATATAACTTATAAGTACAGTAAATAAAATAAAGCAAAACACAGTGAATAAAATAAGTCTACTTTTAAAGTCTATAGTTTTTAGAGGAAAGTTTTTATTATTGATGGTTTTAAATATCATTTGTAATTGTACCATATTTATTCATTAAAGCATAAAATGGTAAAGTTGATATCCTAGCTATATTTTAGGATAATGGTCTATGGTAATCAGTGGTAGCATCCCGGAGTTTTGTTTTGTTTTTTCCAAATGGCCTAATAAATTCATAGGTAAAAGTGGACTTTTAAATATTTGTGTATTTTGCAGTAATATTTTCAAAATATCTTCTTTCTGTAACTTTAATTGCATCAATAATTGTTCCAAAATCAAAGCAGATTCAGTTAAAAAGAAATAACTTGATTCTTGCTCTACAAATGGTACCACTTATGCAGTACCCTGCGCACATTTTCAGTAGTGTTTTCAATTTAGAAATAACTTTATCAACTATATATTAGTCCAGACAGCTGAAGATCATATTGGAAAATTTATAGGCTTAGCAAGCCAAGAGAACGTGAAAAACAAAGTAAGCACTTTTATTGCAGAAAGTTTGACTGATGAATTTTATTTCTTGGAAAAAAATGAAAGAGAAAAAATATTTTAAATAATTTGAAATGGTTTTATGTAGTTGTCTCTTTTATGGACCTTGAATGTCCAGAATTTTTATTTTCACCTCTAAAGCAGAAAACATTATTTTAACAAAATACTCCTATGTAGTCATTTTTCAAAATAAAGGAAATATTTCCTAATGGTTAGTAATTCTGGTTTTTCACTTCCATATACTTGCATGCCTGATTAGACATATATTTGAACATTTTGTTTAAATTTATGACAGCACTGAGTTCAGTACTTATTCACCTCTTCATTAATAAATTTTGCTTTATTTTGGTCCATGACAATAACTTTTTCAGGAAAAGCAATATTTTTTCTATAGACCAAAATTAAAATAACTATTTCTTCTTTTTGAGAGTTGTTTTCCCAAATAAATCCCAGGGGTCTCTTATTAATTCTTATTCAGTAGAGACTCTCATATTTGGGTGTACCTAGCCGTTTGCACTAACTTTTCTTTCTAGTGAAGATATAGCCTGACATGATTTAAGTCTTGCTTTGTATACTTCAAAGTATTTTTTGTAGTTTACTGGCCCCAAGTCTTTCCCTTGGAAGAAAAACAAAATTTACCATCTGGACAGTAGTCTCCGTTGCCCTCAGGTGTCATGGTTTCCTTTAGGCCTCTACAATTTGAGACTGTTAACAACCTTTTCCCAGGCTATGAGTATTCCCTTCCTAGTTCTGTGCAGATATAAAATCGTCATGGTGAGGTTTTAGTGACGAGAACCTATTCTCTAAGACCCCTTTCCATTCCTGTCCTTTGACTTATATGGGAAAACAGGAGGTAAGGTATATAAATTCTCCAGGCTGACTAGGGTACAGGTTCATCCCGTAGGAATTAGAGAACTGCCATGATTGTGGATGTAATCTCTCACCCTTTGGATCTATTCCCAGAACAGATTCATAATGATCACAGGGATTTGCCAAGAACCTCTCAGAGTTGCAGGGAGGAAAATTCAGGTGAATTGCATGTCCTGAGGTGTTTTAATTTGGAAAATAAACAGAGCTGGACCTTTGTGTTTTCTATATGTTGAAGCCTAGTTAGAATGTTTTATTTTGAGTCTGATGGTGTCCCTCCTAGTCATTAGCATGAGATTTATTCCTTGAGCACTAGGGGACAAAAATCGACTAAATTTTCAAAAGAACTTATCCACCTCCTTAATCATTACTTCTGTGAATATTGTAAAGTTACTGAGGTTAGGTCTTATAATAAAAAGGGATTATATTTGTATGTGTGTGTGTGAGAGAGAGAGAGAAACTAAAGTGGCAGTTTTAGTAGAAAACATCTTGAAACAAGTAATAATCTTCCTTACTTTCTAGCTACTACAATTTGGGTGATGTGAGCCATGATTCTGTGAACAAATTTCTGTCCCATCTGATTGAGAAGTCCCTGATTGAACTGGAACTTTCCTACTGCATTGAAATTGGAGAGGTATGACCTAGTTATATATATTCTAGTTGAAAAGATTACCCAGCTTTTCAGCAGTAGGACTTTTGCTTCTAGTGACATCAGAATTTTCAAAGAAATTGTTGCAATAGCAATCTGTGGCATGAATTATAAATTTTATGAAGGTACATACTTCAGTTGTGCTTTTTATTTATGTCATTCAATCTATCTTTTGAAATAGGATAATCGGAGCATTGAGCCTCTGACATATGGCCGAATTGCCTCTTACTACTATTTGAAGCACCAAACAGTTAAAATGTTCAAGGACCGTTTGAAACCTGAATGCAGTACCGAAGAATTACTCTCAATTCTGAGTGTGAGTTTTTAATACCTTTCTTACCTTCTCTTTTAATCTACGTCTTAAATTTTTACCATCTAGTTCTTTGAAGTTTAACAGAAACCGTTTATAAATTTCTTCCCTCTGTCAAACAGGGTCACTACAAAGCAACATGTCTGGACTAAGTTCTCCATAGATAATAATTTATTATCCAAACTTAGATCCTCATGAGAGTGGAATGGTGCACTAATAATATTTAAGCCAGGATAGTACAGGCTGTCCTGAGCAATCCAGCCAATCACCCTATCCTTAAATTGAATTATGATTGAAAGCTTTTCCTGTTGCTTCTTTTGTATGGTTTCTGTTGATTACTTACCCATGATGTTACTGACGTTTCTTTACATACTATTGCTATGATTACATTCTCTCAGGGTTGCTTCCAGGACAGCTGTTTATCTCCCACCCACATATGTGCTTACCAAAGAACTACAGATGAATCACATGGTAAAATACTATCCTGTGTTCATTTTCCTTTTCTGCCAGGAAGCTAAGAAATTAATATTTAAGACTAATACATTTCATATTGAAAGTAAAATTTCTGTTAGAAGTGTCTTCTTTACCTTTCTACATACTATATATCCTTCTGTCTTTTTTTTTACTTTATTAATTTTAAGTGTAATAATTAACCACAAAACTTTTTTAACACATTAGTCAGGATGTACAGATATCCTGAATACTGATATTTTTTAACAAAGTTAAGAACAATTGGACTATTCTATCTTTTAAGGTACTTCTCTTGTAAATTCACTGTATGGCAGTTCACTTACTAGCTTTTTCTTTCCTCTCCTAGTGCTTTATCATTCTTACTAGGTTTAGAAATCCCATTCACAATTTTTCAATTTCTCAGTTTTTTCCCCCTCTGAGAAATTAGTGTGCAGATGCTGTACCCAGCATAGGGCCAAGGGCATTTTAGTGAGTTAGAAAATATCTGTTAATGATTTGATTGATGAATAGAAGGATAGACAGGTAGATCATGTGTTAATCTGTTCTATTATGTGTTCTGTGGTAAAAACAAAGGATTAAAGTATATGAGGCAGCTATCAAAAATATTTTTCTTTGAGAAATTAAAAATTCATTTCTGAGAGAATAGTATAAAATATAAAGGTTTTTTTTAGATCCATAAGGATGAGATTTGTATCATCTCCTAGATGAAAATTTGTAAATATGGGCATGTAGCGCACGCCTGTAGTTCCAGCTACATGAAAGGCTGAGGCGGAAGGATCGCCGGAGCCCAGCAGGTCGAGGCTGCGGTGGCTGGGAGCGGCTACTGCACTCCAGTCTGGGCGACAGAGTGAGACTCCAACTCAAAATATATATATATAATTTTTTTCATCCTTACCTAACTTGGCACATTTACCTAATCTTATATTTAAATATACTTTTCTGCCTTGGGATCACATATATAATGACTAATACCTTTGAGCAGTTTTTTAATGTGCCAGGTACTATTCTAAGAACTTTATATTGACAAACTCATTTATTCCTCACAACAACCACTCATATGATGTTAATAACAGTCTAATTATTCCCATTTTATAGATAAACCAACTTGTCCAAAGTTGCACAGCATGTAAGTAGTTTGCAGTCTAACACCTGGGTACAAGCTCTGAACCATTCTACTGTATTGCTTCTCAAATCACACACACACACACACACACACACACAAAATGAGGTAGAAGGTACTCAGGTGAGAGGTTGAAGTAAGTTATATTAAGGTTAGTTATACATTTCATGTAAGGGAAGTTTGTGAATACCCTGTGCCTGTTAGATTCTGCATCCCCATCCTCCCCACTGGAAAAAAAAAAAAAAGGTACATAATACCCATGGAATTAAATCATTGTTCCCCTTTACTTCCGTCTTCTCTCTGAAAATGACTTGATGGTAACAAGAGGTCTGTCTACACCCTTTCAGCAACCTGTTTTTTTTTTTTTTCAGTCTATAGAAAACCAGTTATGGGGATAATGTGGTATGTTTTTATTAAAGTGAACTCTTCAGTGAATAACTCAACAAAAAGAATAGTTTACAAGTCCGTGTAAGGAAAACAGTCTATTAATATAGATATTATTTGTTCTACCTCCATAATAATCTCCATACCAACAATGATATAATCTCTCATATGGTGTTTAGTCCAAGGAATTCTCAGCTTCTGCTATAGTGTCTCAGTCTGTGATATCACACTGATACTTCATTTTGAATGAAGAACTTGAAGACTCACATTGACAAGGAGATGTGTAGATACCACTTTGTTGTTATTGCTGTTGTTGTTGTTGTTGTTAAGTTCTTGTCTAGGAATTATTTTCTATTCACTAGCCAACATTATGTGTAGCTACCAAAGAAATACTTAATAACACAAGATTGTGTTTGAAGTCTTTATGGTATTACTTCTAACAATCATTCTTGTCATTGAGAAGTGTTTTTTAAATGTTTTCTGTGACCACACCAAAGACTCCAAAGTGACGCACAGAACCTCCATATTTTCCCTATACTTACCTCTAAATAGGCATATTATTCTCCTTGTGGTTTTAAAGCAAGGAGAAAGAAGTAGTCAGATAGAAACTCTAGGGAACATTATTGATAATAGCATAAAAGGACAAAGAAAAACAGTGGGGAAAACATGAGTGTTTCAGAGACCTATTTCCACTCACAGTTCTTTTACTCTTTCAGTAGAATGGTTGGGGTCAACCTGGTAGTTTTCAAAATGGTATTATATTGACAGTATCACCCTTTTGACAAAAGGAAGGAGGCAACAGGCAGTTTCTGAATTTACAGATGAAACTGGATTTCTCTAAATAGTATAGATCTAAGCTAAAAGAAAATGTCTAAAGAAATACCTTCAGAGTGTATTGAAGTGTACATATCTTGAATAGCTTCTCCTTTAGATGTTGCTCTTTATTTTTTCATGTTCACTTTTCTACCAACTATATCAAATTTGATTTGAGATCATCATCAAAGAATATATTTATTGTGTGTCTGCAATGTGTGAGACACTTTCTTTTTTAAAAATTGTTTATTTTAAATGTGGAGTACAGTTCAGGGTTATATATACAAATGTTCATTATGCAAGTACCCTTGTTGATGAGGTGTCCCCCCCCCCTTCACCTGGCAGTGTCCCACTACTGTCTATCCTGCCCCCCTCCCCTGGCAGGTTTCCACTACTGCCATTTGGGGGGCCAGTCCCCAAAAAGAGATTAGGAGTTCCCTTGGAAGGTGTGATGGCGTCGGCGTTTCTATGGGGATAGATATTAAAAGAAAGAAGGAGGGATAGCTATAAAGAGAAAGAAAGAAAGTGGACATCTGTTCAACGGATTGACCAGAAGCCGTTTATTGGGGGTTTACAGCTTGTATTTATCCCAAATTTTACACAGGCAGTCTTACAAGTCTTCCATGTGAACACAAGCCAGGTGCAGGAGGGGCACCTCCCCACCCACCAGGTGTTTCCTCGGGCATGAGGAAGAACAATCTCAATTAAATCACAAAACCTTTACATGGACACAAAGCCAGGTGAATGAGGAGCATCCCTCACCCACCAGTTGTTTCCTGGAGTAAGAAGAAGGGCAATCCCAATTAAATCACAAGACATTTACATGAACGTAGAACCAGGTGGATGAGGGTTGTCCCCCACCTACCAGGTGTTTCCCCAAGCATGAGGAATGAGGATCCCAAAACTATTTCACTGTTCCTCACGCTTGGTTAATATTTCTCAAAAGCAGTACAACAATTCTAATATTATAATATTCTAATAATCAATAACTTTTAAAACCTATGCATACGCAACACCTAATAACCAACCTAAATCCCAATTCCTCTCTATTTTACGCTAATTCTACCTACACTATAGAAACTCTTAATTATAGCCCAAACCAATTCCTAAGGAATGTGGCCTAGCCCAAAGCTCGTGCTGGGCCTTTAGGAATGTGGCCCAGCCCAAAGCTTGTGCTGGGCCGTTTCTAGTAGCTCTAGATATTTATCTGTATTATTAAGGTTGAAACAGCACTTTGTATGTATATACTAATTCTACAGATATACTATTAAATCTTTAAAGAGGCTTGTACCATATTAAAGGCTCCCAAATGTGACCGGAGTTTGAATTATGTTAAGTTTAAAGCCGAAACCGCAGTCTGTGAGAAACGGGAACAATGGACTCCTGAAGTAAGCTATGCCTGTCGTACTCTCAGAACTTCATGCTTAGATCATCAAAGTCCCTGCTAGTGGAACGTGCCAAAACAGCAAAGAAGGGAAGAGGCGATGGGCCTTCAGCTCCTGAACTCGTCCTAGTGGTCTCAGGGTCTGCAGCCTGCCTGGATCCCTAATGCTCAGGCAGGCCTCCATGGCTGGCTCCCAACACTGCCAATCCCTTTCTTATAGTATTATGATAATTGTTCAAGGTCTGCTTTTGAGTGAGAACATGTGATACTCAGTTCTTTGTTTCTGTGACAGATCACTCAGTATTATAGACTCTAAGTCTATCCAAATTGCTGAGAAGTTCATAATTTTGTCCCTCTTTATGGCTATGTAATATTCCATTGTGTATATGTGCTACATTTTTTAAAATCCAATCCTCATTTGATGGGCAGCATGGTTGGTTCCATGTTTTTGCTATTGTGAGCAATGCTGCAATAAACATGAGTATGCAGGTATCTTTTTCACAGAGTGATTTGAGTTTCTCCACGTATATTCCCAGTAGGTGGATTGTGGGGTCATATGAAGGTCGATTTTTAGACCTTTTAGGAATCGCCAAACTGTTTTCCACAGTGCTTGTACTAGTTTACACTCCCACCAACAGTGTAGATGTGTTCCCTATTCCCTGCATCCTCTCTGGCATCTGTTTTTTGAGTTATTGATGATGGCCATCCTGATTGGCATTAGGTGGTATCTCAGTGTGGTTTTAATTTGCATTTCTTTGATGGCTAGTGAGGCTGAAAATTTTTTTTTTTTTGAGTTGGAGTCTCACTCTGTCGCCCAGACTGGAGTGCAGTGGTACGCTCCGAGCCACCGCAGCCTCAACCTGCTGGGCTCCAGCGATCCTTCCACCTCAGCCTTCCAAGTAGCCAGAATTACAGGCGCACGCTACCACACCCGGCTAGTTTTCTGATTTATTGAAGAGATGAGGTCTCACCAACTTGCCTAGGTGGGTGTTGAACCTGCGGGCTCAGGCAATCCACTCACCTTGGCCTCCCAAAGCGTGGGATTACAGGCTGAGCCACCAACCCCAGCCAAGAATATCTGTTGACTGCTCGTATAACTTCTTTTGAGAAGTATCTATTCATATCTTTTGCCCACTTTGTAATGGGGTTGTTTTTTTTTCTTTTTGACACGTTTGAATTCTTTGTGGGTCCTAGGTGTTAGGCCTTTGTCGGGTATACGTTTGGCAAATATTTGTTCCTAGTCTGTGAGCTGTCTTCCTACTTTCTTGATGGTTTCTTTAGCTGTGCAGAAGCTTGTCAGTTTGATGAGGTCCCACTAACTGGTAAACTCTGTGTGTGTGTGTGTGTGTGTGTGTGTGTGTGTGTGTGTTTGCATTCATACATAGGTAAACTATGGGTAATGGTCATAAACCATGAAAGACACTTGGGTGTTGTTGCTGACTGAAGTTACCAGCTCAGTGTGATGACCTAAGAATGGCAGCAGAATGTTTCCCATTATCAAAAAGAATATCTAACACAAAACATGATATAGTGTTCTGTCCTTCATGTTAATCTTTCCTATGGGGAAGATATGCTGTACACATTTCTGGTGGCTTCACATGAAAAGGACTTCAGAGAGAGGATCTGAAAGCGTTCAAAGTGAGCTAGTCAAATAATATTAGGCATGTGTGAGGCCACTTAGAAAGTCAACAGCTTTTTTTTAATTTCAGTAGCTTTGGGGGGTGATTTTTTTGTCCCTCCATGTCCTCCCCACTCCCCCTTCTGAGTCTCCAGTGTCCATTATACCATTGTGTATCCAAAATTAAAATTATGAACTACATGAATAGAGGCCCTTTTTGGATCGTGAGCACAGTAACTTTTTCACAATTATTAGGAAGTTTCATCTGATCCTGCAAATAATATAATATGGCCAAAAGTTTATAGATTTTTCTAAGGGTTGGGATATATTTATTAAAAGCTACTTAAAAAAAATAAAAAAGAAGATGGAATTGTTATTGTCTTATTTGGTGTGATAGAGGATAATCATTTTTATTTTTCTAACCGCCCAGGGGCAAGGATCACAACTGGATTTGCCTGGCATTTGCATAATTTGTTGTGGTTATTGACTCTCTTGGTATTTTGGAATATTTTTATCCTTCAAAATATTGTGAGTTTTTTTAAATGGGGTAATCTGTTGTACTTTCGGGTACTAATTCCCATTGATTATTACTCCATTATTTGAAAATCGTTATTTCAGTCAACATTGTGAAAGAAAGTATACTTTCTATTTTTTTTTTCTCTTGTAACACCTCTTTGAGACTTCTGTTTTCACTTATTCTTCTTTCCTAGAAGCCATACTGTTTCTGGCTTACATTTTTAGGTATTATTGTCTTTAAATGATAGTAAAATATTCCATTCTAGGTGTAACACAGATGACTCTCTTGAGATTGTTATTCCTTATGATTCTTATTCTACAATATTAACCCATTTGTTTAAATCTTATCTTTCCAATACATGCATTAAAAAACAATGACTACTTTTTATTGAGCACCTACTACCTGCCAAGCACTTTATGTGCATTACTTACAAGCATTAGATAACCCTTCATGGTAAGGGCTAATATTCAGGTAATGAAATTGGCTTTTAATGAGATTACATTGTTTCAGGTCCTATAGAAAGTAGCTCTTTTGAACTCTTTCCCCTCTATTTTACTTCCTCCTCTCGACATATTCAATCTTATCTCATTGTTTTAGTCCTGCTGTAGAAAAATTTTAAAGTATTTAAAGTATATACTGTTAAAACATAAATTGAGAACAAGAATTACTTTTAAAATTATATTTAACCTTGTAACCTCGAATTGTAAGTATTAAATGCAGATATTAATTACTGGCCAAATAACTGTCTTGGTATTTTTTATTGAAGATATATATTATAGGTTTTAAACAATCTGATGCTATTTTGACAATAGGTATTTTATAAGAACCCTTACCAAGTTTTTTCTAACACCATGAATTAATAAGCTTCATAATTAAGGCAGCTGCTTCACACCTCTACTGTTAACCAGTGACATTACATCTGTCTTGCTCCATTGATGCCCTCTTCCTACTTATTGAAGCATTTAGCAGTTTTGGCAACAGGGATTACATGGCATGGAGTAAGTCGTCTAATTAGATATAAGTGAAAATCCTGAGGGAAAAGGACATTTTGAAAGTAATTTGAAGAATCCCTTAATGATGTTGGCACTGAAAGCCCAAGTCCAGAGTAAAGTGCCTTGCTGTCGTGGCAAATCGGGACCGTGATTTGATGTTCAGTGGACTTTTAGGAAGTCTATTTTAAAACAATAATAGAAATTAAAAGCTTCAAAGTTAGGGGGAAATCGTTCAAACAGATTTTTCAGAATATGCTTGCCGTAGTATTAATTACCTTGAAAGAGGGCAAAATGTGCCCCCAAATGTATTATGTCCCTAGAATTTTCAGTAAAATTTTTATAACATATCTTTGGTTGTTAAGATTCTTGTGACTACACAGAAATATGAGATTATATTTATATATCAAATATCCAATTGGAAAAGTAATGAAATTCTTATTTCCACACAGTCTGGGATATTGACTAAAAGAACAAGTTTCATGTAAATGTAAAAGAGAACCATTCCAAATTTAGAAAAGTGCCAGAGCAATAAGATTTTTATGTAACAATAAATTTTCAGGCTTGGCAGTTCTCTGTACTGCTTTCTTTAAAAGCACACTGATTCTTTGCTTTGTCCATATATAGAACATTTTTAGTAATATAGCATTTTTAGTGCTTGAATTTTGTCATGTTTGAGGCACAACTACAAATCTTTTGATAAAAAGATTGCAAAAATATATTTCTGAACTATATGAGGCTGGAAGAATAAGCAAGACTTTTTTTAAAAGAAAAATTTTAAACTGAATAAAAAGAACAAGCCAGTTATGAATAGTATTGGTAGGGGGCCCAGCATGTAAATATTAAAGAGTTTATTAAAGAAAAAATGAAGGAAAGAAAAGGTTAACTGAGTAACAGTGAACACCACCAACCTCCTGGCCTTCTATTTCCAAATAACCTCCTGACAATCACAGGATCCCATCTGCTACTCTTTATCTTCCTACTGGGGAAACCTAATGGGATATCTTCCAGGGTTTGTGAGAAGAGCTTCCCTAACCCTCAGGCTGGGGAGCTGCTTGGCGTCTTTTACAGAGGCACAGATGGCAATTGTCTTGAAAAAAGTATCTTTCTACTTCTCTCGGTCTCTTTCCCTTGAGACCTTCCTTGTTCTCCTTTATTTGTAAGCTTCTCCCAACTTTCTACTCTTACAAGCATTCTTCAGCGCAGAGAAAAATGAAATTGTTTTCTGGTAAAGCCCTCAATCTTAGATCTGTCTGTTGTTATCTAATACATTATTCTATAAGTTTTTAAGCTGTCATGTTCAGATGAGCATAAAAATGTGTTTGTGGTACAACCCGAAATCTGTCCAGTTTTGCATTTTTACTTTTGATTTCCTAAGCCGTCTCATAGAATAAGAACATCATTTACCAGGATTCTAAAGGCTGATGATTAACTAGGAAATTACTTTAGATTTTGAAACGAATTTTAATTAGTTAAGAAATGAGGCTGGGCATGGCAGCTCCTGCTTGTAATCCCAGCACTTTGGGAGGCTGAGGCACGAGGATTTCTTGAGCCCAGGAGTATGAGACTACAGTGGTCATGCACTGTACTCCAGTCTGGGTGACAAAGTCAGGCTTTGTGTTTAAAAGTAAATATGCAAAATAAGAAAAAAAAAAAGGAAATGAGTTTAGATACCAAAGGCTATTTCTTTCATTATCACCTAGTTTAACATCTCATTTTTCAAACGAACAAACAAAAAAGACCCAATTTTGCTCAAGATGACACAACTACTATGAAAAAATAATATAAACACTCAGCTTCTAACAGGGAAAGGGCAGAGTTGGAATTAGAATTCATGTCCTCCAGCAACCTTTTAAACATCTTCTTTTATCTTTGCTGTTTGTACTTTTCTTTTTTTTCTTTTTTTGCATCTTATTTTGCCCCTTTATCTAAATTTACAAAATAAGACACATAAGAATGATATACCCATAACCGTCTCTACCTACTGTATCTATAAAAAATACTTTTAATTTGTCAGCATTGACTAAAATTTGCTAAGTGTTTTATGCAATACTCAGTGCACTTGGGGAATACCAAAGAAATAGAAGACAGGTTCTTATTTTATTTTTTATTTTTATTTTTTGAGTTGGAGTCTCACTCTGTCACCCAGACTGGAGTGCAGTAGCCACTCCCGGCCACCGCAGCCTCTACCTGCTGGGCTCCAGCGATCCTTCCGCCTCAGCCTTCCAAGTAGCTGGAACTACAGGCACGCGCTACCACGCCCGGCTAATTTTTTGATTTATTGTAGAGATGAGATCTCGCCAAGTTGCCCAGGCGGGTCTCGAACACTCACCTTAGCCTCCTAAAGCGTGGGATTACAGGCTGAGCCACCGAACCCGGCTAGGTCCTTATTTTAAGGAGATTTGAGTTCCGAGAGCCTAATGAACACAACAGGATAAGCTTATGCCTGTCTATGTGGGCTATTGCTGCTCAATATAGCTTTACCTAAACATTGGAAGGTTTAGTCTTACAACATTCAAGGCCAAAGAGTGCTGATGTTGTCCGCCACAGAAAAACCACCAGCCTGGCGATGGGCAAGATCAGATCATCAAGCTATTGGGAATCGTATCAGAGCATTTACACAGGGCAACTTCATGTAGACATTTTAAAATTACAAGTATAATCTTGATTGGCTTCCTATGATTGAAATTACGTGGTGTTTTGCTTTCCAGGGAACCCTATCATGAATCATTTGGCAAAGTAACTCATTATTAATTTGTTTTTGAAAATATTTTTATTTATCATCAGTAGTAACTCTGCTTAACCTAGTGATATCATAATTGTTTAGAATTGTCAATACAAATAAACTCATATTGGGGAAATAAAAATTGCTTTGTAATAAAATAATATCGAAGTGTATTGTCTTGCTAGGAATAAAATCTCTTCAAATTTTAACCACTGCTCACACTACTTTGGGTAAGCAGAGCATAATTTAGATTAAAGATAAGTGGAAAATAAGTGGAAACTTTACTGTTGAATAAAACATTTTAAAATTTAATTTTCATATGCCAGAAATAGGTTTCTGCTTAGAGTGTTTCTAATTTTATCCAAAAAGTTTTAAGTACTTCAGAATTGTTAGGGTCTCTTTGGTCCAGCAGGTGGAGCAATTCAGAAATCAATGTTAGCTCCTTCCTCCATTAATAATGGTGATCAGAACGGTTTCAGAAAGCTTCCTGGTTTGTGTCTTCCTAATACAAATATATCAAAGTTCTGTTTAAACTAAAAAACATACCATCCTACCATTTATTCTCAGAAAGCGGCCAACTGGGTAAATAGATGAGATGATTTCAATACTGCAGGCCAATTGACGTGTCTCAGTATCATTTTTGTGAAACAGAGCAAAAGAAAAATTAAACATTCTAACATTCTTTCCAACCCCCAATTGCTATAAACAGAGTCCTACAATATGTTATTTTGGAAGCATGGACATCTAAAAGGAAAAATTAATCATACAAAATACGCCTTGGTACTAAGGGACAGACAGCCTCTTAGGTTAGCTAACATGCCAGGCCTTTTCAACAATGTAGAGAGGGATACAATAGACTCACTATGAACAACAACAACAACACACACACACACACACACACACACACACCACACACACACACACACACACACACAAACTGTAGTAACACAGTTTGGATTAAAATCTTAATTGTGAAGTTTATCCTAATGTGTTTTAAAATAAGTCATTGTGTTTACCTTGCTTTATTGAATCTTGTTTTATACCTAATACTACTTTTATACATTTTTTAAAATGCAAATTGGACAATTAGCCTTTCTTAATTTTTTATTCTTGGTTGTATTTCCTTATACTTAATTAATAATCAATTGTTCTCCCATCTCATTGGTTGTTGTCAGACCAGCAGTAGTCCTCATACCATAACCATTATTTAGTCTGTCTGTCTTAGCCCATTCAGGCTGCTATGACAAAAATACCATGAACTGGGTGGTTTTAAAAGCAGACGTTTATTTCTCATAGTTCTAGAGGCTATGAAGTCTAAAAGCAGTGCATCAGCAGACTCTGTCTGGTGAGGACCTGCTTCCTGGTTCATAGACTACTGTCTTCTAGTTGTGTTGTCATATGGCAAAAGGGGTGAGGGATTTCTCTGGCGTCTCTTTTACAAGTGCACTAATCCCATTCATGAGAGCTATGCTTTCATTACCTAATCGCCCCCACACAAAAGCCCTACCTCCAAATGTCATCACTTTGGTAGTTCAGATTTGAGCTTTGGGAACTCTAGCATGTAGAGGTTGGGAAGAGATGGAGAAGGTGGGTCAGCAAAGAAAACTGAGTGAAGAATGATAAGCAGTGGAAAACTTCCAAGAGAGGGCATTGTCCTGGAAGGCAGGCAGAAAAAGTATCTCAAGACAGGAATGGTGATTAACTGAGTAAAGACTGTAGAGATATAGAGTTAGGTGAGAGCTGAATTTAATTGTTTGACTTGAAATTCTAGGTGTCTTCAATGAGTAATTTCAGTGGAGGACTGGAGACAAAAGCCTTATTTGAGACGAGTCTAGGGAGAATGAATTTTTTTTTCATGAATTTGAAAGATATTTTGGGAGTATGAATTTTAAGAAAGCAGAGATAGCAAATACAGCCAGTAAATATCCTCCCTTACATGAAGCTAAGGAAGGGGGATGAAATGGTAAAGAAAAAAGTAATTACATGTATATATATATATATATGAGACAGAGGTTGCAGCATATGTGTAAGCTGATGGAAATGATCCTGTAGAGACAGGAAAAACCACTGATACAGAAAGAAGCAAAATCCATGAGAAGACAAAAAGGAAATGAGAATCAATGCATAGATGGAAGATTTGGCCTTAAGTACAAGTAAAGACAGCTTATTGTGACAGAAGACAGAGTATTGGAGTACAAATACAAGGAGGTTGCTATTGGATAGTGGTATAACAAGGACATTCCCTTCAGTTTGCTTTAATTTTTTCATAAACTAAGAAGCAAGGTCATCAGCTCAAACTGAGGAGGTGGGCAGTGACCTGGAAATGTAAGCAAAAGCCATTAATAGATTGAAGTGGTCATAATGTGGTAGAAATTAATACAGTATTTGCATTTTGAAAAAATAGGATGATCATTTTCATCTCTTTGTGTAAGTTGCAAGTCATTTAATGTCTCTAAGCCTCAGTTTCCTTATCCATTAAGAAATGTACAGTTGTACCTGCCTTATTTATCTTCACAGGGTTACTGTGTGGATCTAATAAGATAATTAGATAGTTAATATGTAAATGCTTATAAGTCATCATGCAAATTTAAGGGATACATGTTAGAACATATCTGACCTTACTCTCAATAGGCTTTTTTGTTGTTGTTTTGCATTGTTATGTTTTTATTTATTTATTTAATTTATTTATTTTGCATTTAGTCCTACTTTACACTGGGAAACCTTACATTTTTAGGAGTTCAGAACACTTAGTTTCTCTCTGACTTTCAGAAAAACAACCTTATTGGACTCACCAAGAAACTTTATTTCATTATTAGTTGCTTGGAAGAAAAAATAAAAGTACTGGGTCTTGTCTCTTATGCTCACAAGCAATCCTTGCTTTTAAGTGACATTTTCTTTTTAAAAAAAATAAAAGTTATTGTGTACTTAATGTATGCAACATGTTATGAGAAAATGTTTACTATACAAAACCATGTATAGTCAAATGGTTACTATAGTGAAACAAATTAGCATATCCATCATCTTATATAACTACCTCCCTTCCCATCCCCATGGTATTTTCTGTTTTCTCTCTTAGGTTGCTCTGCCCTGCTCCCTTGTTCCCTTCTTTCTCTCTCCTCAAGTTAATATTTTACTAAAGGCCATAGCTCTGGGTTTTAGAGTACCACAAGGGAGTGACAAAGTCTATGGAAGTAATGACTCTCCACTGCCACATCACCCTTCCTCTAAATAAGAAACACTAAGATTCTTTAATGAGACATTACCCTGGCTTCCAGGCCAATGTCTGTGCTCCTAAGAGTGCTCATCCATTTGTATTTGTTAAAAACCACTTAGTAATTAGAAGAAATCATAAAGTAATTATGATGAGTAATAGCGATTATGGTGGGTGATTACGTCTTCACTGAGATGCTTTGCAAATGGATTAGCACTTCTTTTAATTAGGAATTTGAGTTTGAAAGCTATGAGGAAGCTTTGTTAGTAAGAAAAAATGTTCTTTCTTTTGGGACTAAGCAGTAATCTACAAAATAGTCAGGAAGCCATTGAGAGCCTGGCTGATAAAAAAAATTAGATAAATCACATTGACCATTTTATTAAACATTTATTCATCTGGAAAAATTATTTGATTCAATTGCAGTTAAAGCTCTGGTCAAATTAATCTAGTTCTTTAGTAATGCCAACTCTAAGTTGCGCTATGAGACGTAGTAATTTCTCTTGAATAATTAGGCAAATATTGCATTATTTAATATTATATTCGGGGCAAAGTACCATATTTAAAATCTAGGTATTTGCAAAATATAAGTTTTCAAAAATAAGCATTTTTGTTACACGGAGTGTTACTTCATTTTAATTTTTATTGAGGGACTAAATGTCCGTTCATTCTCTTATACTGTTCTCTAATTTCCTTCCTCTTTCTTCTTCTACTGCAATTTATTATTGGCCTCCTTTACTCATTACAGTTTCTCTTGCTTATCCTTCCTTTTCTCTTATTTAGATGCTTATTTGCTGTATACCTATTACTTACTATTCTACAGATAATTCTTAAACACATACCTTCAACAGTCCAACAGGTATTTTATTTATTTAGCACCTACTATGTTAGGTGCAAGAGGAACAATGATAATTCAGATATGGTTCCTGTCCTCAAGAAGAAAACAGGCCTATGTCTAAGAATTAATTTATAGTTTGATATTAACAGTCCAGAAAGTATAACTGGCACCAGCATATCTAGAGTATGTGAAAGTCTAGTTATGAAGAATATGGGCTTTAAAAAATGGAAGAAACTGGAGGACATTTTGTTGAGTTAAATAAGCCAGGCATACAAAGAAAAATATTAGATGTTCTTGCTCATATGTGTGAGCTTTAAAAAAAATACTTGATCTCATGGAGTTAGAGAGCAGAATGATGGTTACCAGGGTCTGGGAAGAGGGTGGGGAATGAAGAGAGGTTGGCTATGGGGACAAATATACAATTAGATAGAAGGAATAAGTTCTAGTGTTCAGTAGTTCAGTAGGCAACCACTGTTAACAATAATATGTAGTATATTTCAAAATAGCTAGAAGAGAAGATCCAGAACCCAACACAAAGAAATGATATATATAAAAAACACTTGTACTCCATAAATATGTACAAGTATTATCTATCAACTCAAACAAAGAGGAGGATTAAATGTTTTACAAAGGAGCTGGGAGAGGTTAAGTGACTAGCCCAAGGTCACATAGTTAGACAGTGGCATGGTTATATCTGTTTAACTCCTAAACCCATGTCCTTTTTTTTTTTTAAGTATTCAAAGCACTTGTTTGTCTTTTAAAGTGTTTCACATAGGATATTTTATTGATTGATTGATTAATCTATATATATAGATATAGATCAATTAGTACATTATCTACTTTATGGTAATCACTCATATTTCTTATTGCTAGCTTTCATTGATAATATTTTTATCTGATAGGAAATTTTAATGGTTGATGTGTTATAAATTATTTAAATCATATCTACAAAGGACTCTTACTCTCTTTTATCTACAAAAGCTTTCCAAGGTAAATTCAGATTTCTCAGCTTACCACATGGAATTATTTGGAGTCTGGCTCCCATGTTGAGTGGAGTGAGATACTCCATCTTCAGCTGCTCATTACTCCTTCATGAAGCTCGTGCTCACTCACATGCCAAAAATGCCTCCTACCCCACCACAGCCAGGACAGTTTGTCCACACTGATCAAGATCCGTCTCACTTTTCATCTGTGTGAAACACTAACCAAATACAAAGAAAACATCATAAATCATTGGTTAAGAGATAGTTTAAGTCATGAAATATTATTCAACAAACTGTACAATTTTTTGGAAAAAGATTTAAGTTAGATTCTAATCTTATATATCAAAAAAAAACTTCAGCTAAATTTATAGTTAATCTACCTGAAGCCTAATCCAACATAATGTTAAAATTTTAAAAGGGGAAGATGGGAATAAACACAAAAAGAAAAAAAGACTGAAGAAATTACAAAAGGAAATGTTTGGATTTGCCTACATAAAAATAAAGGATATATGCATGCCTATAATAGTATAAAAAGCCCACC
Source organism: Cephalopachus bancanus (assembly GCA_027257055.1). NCBI lineage: Eukaryota > Metazoa > Chordata > Mammalia > Primates > Tarsiidae > Cephalopachus > Cephalopachus bancanus. The sequence goes on along the minus strand of JAPVLO010000005.1, from coordinate 11,346,551 downwards.
CCTGGCACCACATATGAGTTTCAAGTTTTATTATTGCAATAAAAGTACTTTATGCTGGCTTTTCTAAAAAAAAAAATAATAATATAAAAAGCATTAATATTTGTCATTATTCTGATAGGCAAAAGAGTAATGCATTTGAAATTATTTTTTAAAATTATAATATAAAAACAGTCACTAAAACTTTAATGGTAAAATTAAGAGGGCATTAAATAGCAACTTGAAGAAATTCATTTTCAACAACAACAACAAAAAAACCTTCTTAGTGTCCAAGGAACTATGAATTGAAAATTTTAAAAAGGGGACTTCCAGAGAAGATGGCCACAGAACAGGTCAGACTGTGAGAGTCTCCGCAAGAGTGAGTGTCCATAATGACTCTCTGCATGAGTGGGTGTATGCCGGTGGGTGAGACTCAGGTTCAGGCACCTGGGGCTCCTCTGGGGGTGACTGCAACCCCCTACCACCCAGAGATTGGAGACCCAGGCATGCAGGGTCATCTGCCATCATCAGGGCTCTCTTGACAGGAGGCAGCAGAGAACAACTGCTCCTTGGCACGGACACCCAGCCCACGCCATCACCTACAGCAGCAGACCTGGCACAAGACAGGTAGTGGAAACCTGGAATAAAGCTCCAGTGCCGATGACAGGACACCAGCAGGCATCATCTTCTCAATCCCAGACCAGGCAGAGACTTGCATTGCCCCACCCAGCTCCACCTAGCCTCTGTGTTGGGACCCAGAGGCTATTATCACATCAGACTTGGAGAGACAGACACCCCTCCTCCACACCAGAACAGGAACAGACACTTCAGATCTGAGTGGGAGACTAGACAGCAGCAGCGAGGAGGGTGAGTCTGGATCTGATCCATCCTCCTCTCATAGTAGTTCATGGACCATCTGACCCATGCTGGGAGCAACCCTATCAGCCCGCACTGAGAGCAGAGGGGAGGGGCTGGAGACCAGAATTGTTCCCTAAGGCAGACATTTGGAAGGAACCTGGACTCATAGAAACTGCCGGAGAGCAAGGGGTTTTTTGTTTTGGTTTTGTTTGTTTGTTTTTTGTTTTATTTTCAGGATTTTTTCTTCTCTCTTTCTGTTTTCATTTATGTTTTGGTACTTGTTTTATTTCTGTTATTTTTATTTTCTTAAATATATTTTCTGTTTATGTATGGGTATTTTTGAGGGAGAGTACACTAACGGGAGGTTTTATTTGGTTGTAGATTGTATGTTTTGGTCTTTTTGTTTTTTCTGTCTGTTTATTCATTACTTGGTACACCTATCTGTTTTACCTCTACTTCTTCCTTCTCTCAACTTCCCTTTTGTCTTCCTTTTTCAGTTTTCAATCCTTTTCCCTTTTCTTATCTCATTTTGCTTTCAGGGTCAAACAGACATCCCCAGTGCATGAACAGATTGTAAAGCAGTGGGAAGTGGGTTTCAGGGGGCCCACACATCTGTAAGTGGATACCCGGATCAGCATATAGCTTCTGAATCACAGCTCCCCTCTCAATAAAATCTCAAAATTGCAAAAAGCACAGGCCCCCCCACCCCTAGTCCAGCTTACAGAGTTGAACAAAACCAGAGGGTCTACAAAGTAGATTGAACAAACAGAAACAAAAGCAATCTCCCCATCACTGAACAACAGAATTAAAGAAGAGGTTTAAAAAAGTGTGGGGGAGGATGAAAATGTACACAAATGAAGAAAAAAACAAAGGAAGAATATGAGCCTCACACAGACACCTGGGAGATCAGCTACTGAGAATACATGCTCTGGCACTCAAACTATGAAGAAACCCCAGAATGACTGGTCTCAAACCACAGCCCAGATAACAAGATCTTAATAGAGAGAATAAATAGAAATGAGAAACAAGAGAAAAGAATGAAGGAGTTGATAACTGATATAACAGCAATAAAGAATATAGTGAACAAAATAAATACCACCCTGAAAAGCATGGAAAGCATAAAGTAACCAAACAGAAGTAAAAAAATCTCAGAGCTTGAGGACCAAATATGAAATTAACCCAAATTGTTAAAACATAGAAAAGAAGCTTAAAAAGACAGAACAAAACCTCCAAGAGATGAGCGATTATATCAAGAGGCCGAACCTAAGATTAATTGGAATCCCTGAGGCAGATAGAGAGACAAAGACCACCCTGGACAAACAGTCCATGAAATTATCCAAGAAAACTTCCCTTATCTCATCAGTGATGTGACCATTCAAACACAAGAGATTAAGAGAACCCTTGCAAGACAACAAATGAGAAGACCAACTCTCAGACACATAGTAATTCACCTACACAAAGCAGGTAAAAAGAATCCTAAAAGCAACAAGAGAGAAAGACCTACCAGGGAAGATGAATTAGAATAGCAGCAAGCTTATCTACAGAAATGCTTCAGGCTAGGAGAGCTTAGAGCCCTGTCTTCAAAGTTCTCAAAAATAAACAATTTTAACCAAATATTAAGTACCCCGCTAAGCTAAGTTTCATCAGTGAGGGAGAATTAAAATCCTTCTTAGACATCCAATCCCTAAGAGTTTACACTGCCTCCAGACCAGCTCTACAAGCAACAAGAAAATATTAAACACAGAAGAAAGGAAAAAAAGAACAGCAATGCCCTTCACAAAAATGCAGGAAAAAGATTGAAAACACACGTGAATCAACCCAAAAAGCAAAAGAAAGACAGCAAACCTATAAAAATCTCATGACAGGGATAAACTCTCACATCTCAATAATTAGCCTGATGTGAATGGACTAAATGCACCACTAAAAAGACATAGAATGGCAAATTGGATGAAGTATCATGAGTCTACAATATATTGTCTCCAAGAAACTCATCTCACCAGAAGGGACACTCAACAGACTCAAAGTAAGAGGATGAGAAATTAAATTTCAGGTGAACAGAATGCACAAAAAATCAGGAGTCACAATCTTAATATCAGACAAAATACTGTTTAAGCTATCAAAAATTAAAAAAAAATAACAGGTCACTACATAATGATAAAAAGTTCAATACATCAACAAGAAATATCCATCCTAAATATATATGTACCCAACATAGCACCAACTTTCATAAAACAGCTTCTCAGTAAACTAAAAAAAGATATTGACTCTAACACTATGATAGCTGGGAACTTAAATACCCCTCTCACAACCCTAGACAGATCATCAAGACAAAAAGTCAACAAGGAGATTCAGAACCTCAATGTGACACTTGACCATATGGACTTAATTGATACCTACAGAACACTCCAGCCAACAACCAAGGAATATACATTCTACTCATCACCACATGGAGCTCTAGATTGACCACATCCTTAGCCATAAATCAAGCACAGACAAATTCCAAAAGATTGATATTCTGCCATATACCTTCTCAAACCACAGTGGATTAAAAATAAATATCAGCACCAACAAAGTTCCCCCAAAACCCACAAAGACATGGACACTAAACAGCATGATGCTAAGCAACTCCTGGTCAACACAGAAATCAAAACAGAGATTAAAAGATACTTGGAAACAAATGAAAACAAAGAAACATCTTACCTATATTTCTGAGATGCCATGAAAACAGCCCTAAAAGGGGAATTCATATCTCTACAATCACATGCACAGAAAATGGAAAGATCACACGTTAACAGCCTAACAAATCACCTAAGGAAGCTGGAAAAGCAAGACCACCAAAACCATAACTTCAGCAGAAGAATCCAGATCTCTAAAATAAAAGCCCAAATTTGTGACATAGAAGACATGAATATAATACAGAAAAATCAATGAAACCAGAAGCAAGTTTTTTGAAAAGGTAAACACAACTGATGGACCACTAGCTAGACTGACCAAGAAAAAGAGAAAAAGCCTAAAGAAACACAATCAGAAATGTAAAAGATGAAGCCACAACTGATCCTGAAGAAATCCAAAAGATTATCAGAGATTATTATGTACCCCTGTATGGAAACAGACTCAAAAACCTAAATGAAATGGAGGACTTTCTCACATCACACAACCTCCCCAGGTTGAAACAAGAAGAAATCAACACTCTAAATAGACCAATAACAACCCAGGAAATCAACTATGTCATAAGAAAACTACCTACAAAAAAAAAAGCCCTAGGCCAGATGGCTTTCCAGTACAGTTATACAAAAGAAGGAAGAGCTGATATCAATCCTATTGAAAGTATTTCAGGCAATCGAAAAAGATGGAACTCTCCCCAAATCATTTTATGAAGCTAACATCGCATTGATCCCCAAACCTGTTAACGATCCAACAAAGAAAGAGAACTACAAACCAATATCCTTGATGAACATAGATGCTAAAATTCTCAAGATTCTAGCAAACCAGATCCAACAGCACATATCAAAAACCATCCACTATGATCAAGTAGGCTTCATTCTTGGGATGCAGGGCTGACTCCACATCTGTAAAACCATAAATGTAATTAAATACGTTAAAAGATGTAAAGACAAAAGCCACATGGTTATATAATGAGATGCAGAAAAAGCTTTTGATAAAATCCAGCACCCTTTCTTGATAAAAATCCTCGAACATATAGGCATATACAACATACATCAAAATAGTAAGAGCCATCTATGAGAAACCCACAGCCAACATACTGCTAAACAGACAGAAAATGGAACCATTTCGAAATCTCTGAAAACCGGAACAAGACAAGGATACCCACTCCCATCCCTCCTGTTCAACATAGTAGTATAAGTCCTAGCTAGAGTAGTCAGACAAGAGAAGGAAGTCGGGAGTATCCAAATAGGAAAAGAGGAAGTTAAGTTATCCCTCTTCGCAGACAACATGATTCTATACCTTGAAAACCCAAGAGAATCTGTCAAAAACCTCCTTGCACTGATAAAGGACTTTGGCAAAGATCAGGGTATAAAATAAATGTGCCACAGTCAGTCACATTTCTATACACCAACAGTAAACAAACAAACCCAAATAAAAACCACAATCCCATTCATAATAGGCACACAGAAAATGAAATACCTTTGCATCTTCCTAATCAGAGACATGAAAGACTTTTACAACAAAAACTACAAAACACTGCTCAAAGAAATCAAAGATGACACAAACAAATGGAAAAATATTCCATGCTCATGGATTAGAAGAATCAACATTGTTAAGATGTCCATTCTACCCAAGGCAATCTTCAGATTTAACACAATACCCATTAAAGTACCAGCAACATTCTTCTCAGACCTGGAAACAATACAGGAATTCATATTGGAAGCATAAATGACCACAAATAGCCAAAACAATCCTCAGCAAAAAAAAGAAAGGAGAGATCACATTTCCAGACTTTAAACTTTGTTATAAAGTTGCAATAATCAAAACAGCCTGGAATTGGTACAAGAACAGGCATATGGACCAATAGAACAGGATAAAGATTCCAGAAGCCACACCTCAATTTCTCAACCAACTCATCTTCGACAGAGCCTCCATCACCAACCACTGGGAGAGGAGGACTTATTCAGTAAATGGTGCTGAGAGCCCAGGCACAGTGACTCAAGCCTGTAGTCCCAGCACTTTTGGGAGGACGAGGCAAAGGGATTATCTGAGTTTACGGGTTCATGACCAGCCTGGGCAGCATGGTGAGACCTTATCTCTACAATAAAAATTAAAAAAATTGCCGGGCTCGGTGGCTCAGCCTGTAATCCCGCGCCTTTGGGAGGCTGAGGTGAGTGGATTGCCTGAGCCCGCAGATTCGAGACCCTCCTGGACAGTGAGACATCATCTCTACAATAAATAAAAAAATCAGCTGGGCATGGTAGCGCATGCCTGTAATTCTGGCTACTCGGAAGCCTGAGGCAGAAGGATCGCCGGAGCCCAGCAGGTCAAGGCTGTGGTGGCCAGGAGTGGCCACTGCACTCCAGTCTGGGTGACAGAGTGAAACTCCAACTCAAACACACACACACACACACACACACACACACACACATATACACACACACACACACAAATTCAGTCTGGGCGACAGAGTGAGACTCCAACTCAAACACACACACACACACACACACACACACACACACACACACAAATTAGCCGGGCTTGATATCACTCACCTGGAGGCACTCAAATCACTCTATAAAAATATACCTGCACATTCATGTTTATTGTAGCATTGTTCACAATAGCAAAAACATGGAACTAACCATGCTGCCCATCAAAAGAGCACTGGATTAAAAAACTGTGGTACATATACACGTTGGAATTTTACACAGCCATAAAGAAGGACAAAATTATGAACTTCACAGCAACTTGGATGAACTTAGAGTCTATAATACTGAGTGATCTATCACAGTAATAAAGAACTGAGTATCACATGTTCTCACTCGTAAGTGGACCTTGAACAGTTATTGTAATACTATAAGCAAAGGATTGTCAGTAGTGGGAGATTGCAAGTGGGGGCAGGATTGGCAGTAGTGGGATTCTGTCAGGGGAGGGGAGGCACACGTCATCAACAGGGGTGCCTACAAAATGACCATTCGTATACATTAACCTTGAAATATACCCTACATCATTAAAATTTAAAATTAAAAAAATAAAAATAAAACAAAAAATGGCAATATTTTTAAGCCTATTAAATTGACCCAGAAATTTGATAACATCTGTCAAAGCTTTTTTAACAAAGGCTCTAAAAGATTTTTCCCTGTGGTGTTGTAATTCCATTTCTAGGAATGTATCCAAGGGAAATAAGTGTGTTGTCAAGATGTATGTGCACAAACGTTCATCACAGCATTATTTATGATAACCAGAAAAGTTTACCAAAAAACTAGAAAACTTTTCTACAAAGACAAGTATCTCTCAGAATAGATGATTTCTAACCACTGAAACATATGCTTAATTTTTTAAAAGAGAGTCAGTGAAAAAGTGAGTTTTGTTTTGATTTATACAGCCTTATATGCACACTCTAGTATTAAAATAATTATGCTTGCCTTGTCAGACAATAGGCCAAGTAATGAGTTGAATAATCTTGAAAAGCTCTTTCAAGAAAAATGTCTGTCTGGCAATTGATAATTCTTAGCAAACTATAGTTTTCTCACCATGAGAAGGACTAAAATGGATATTTTTTTATGCTAGGTCATAATATTTATGGCAGAAGCCTAGTGGAATTTTCTTTCCAGTGGTGTACTATAAGACAAATATCTTATGATTTTGAAACCCAAAGAAATGAATGTGTTCCATTCTCATGCATAGATGTGTTGTGAAAAATTTTGGTGTTACTACTAAATAAAATATATAAAAAGTGTCTTTATTATAGCAGTATTGTAGACACATCTGTATTTTAGTTTAAGATTGTATTCTCCTGAAAAAAAGGCTTTGTTTTGTTTTCCAACTGACAATCCAATAGATGTAAATATGTCTCAGAAACCTAATTACTTCAGAAAGTTAGAACTGACTGCTTTTTTTTTAAGAAGTGTGAGGTAAGAGGGATTTTCAACTGTTATTCTCTTTAGACATATAAACTTTTACACTTTCTAATATTCTACTCATTATTTTGTATGTAATTCAGAACACTAATCTCGATTTTAAAGTATTTTGTTGGTAACAGAATTATTCTGTGTGTACTTGCTTCAACTTAATAGATTTAGGTTATTTTTGCCATCTTTGTAGATATCTTTGCTAGTTATAGAGAGTGTTATAAAATTTGTAAGATGAATGCCAAACAAGCATCGTCTTCTTCTGACAGATCAACAAATAAACTATCATGTAGAACCAGTGACAGACCTGACAATATTGCTTTGCGGAACTAATAGCATGGAAAGAGCAGTGACCTTGAACTGCTTTTACTTTTTTAACTAGTGAAAGAGGTGGGAGGGAGGGAGAGAAGGGGGAGAAGGAAGGGCGGGGGGGGAGACTCAGAGACAGAGAGAGAGATTAGTGAAGGCACCAGAATAACCAGTGAAATTATCATTTGAGACCCACATCAAAGTGACATGGTTAATATCAGGCGAAAGCGTAAAAGCAGAGTGGGTTTATTCGTTTTTTGTCCTAATCATGGAGTGGGAATATGATGCGATGGTTATTTTAAATATTTTATTGATGTTTCTAAATATATATGGGTTTCGGAATTCAAAGAATTTTATCATAATAAAATACACTTAGAACTATGCTGAAATATGTGTGTGCATATCCATGTGTGTGTATTTCTTTGATGATTCAGAAGACCCATAAAGATATATGAGTCCTGAGGGTATCATTGTCGACCTCAGTCATTATTACATTATGGATATATCGAAATGCTGGAGAGTTCATTAATATAGATATGATAGAGTCCTGATAAATACAGTTTTGTTCTTTGTAGACTAAAAGTATTGTTGTTTCCTTTTTGAAGGAGGCAAAATCTGCAGATATCTATCACATCAATTGTCAGTAAAATAAAGCCACCAATTAAACAGTCTTACTTTATGAAACAAATAGTTGGTTGCTACATTTGAGAATCTAGAAATGTATATATGCCTGATGTATTCTCATATTGTACTCTAGAAGTTTGATTTCTAATGAATCAGCGCCATATGAATACCAGACGTAAGAGCTATACTTTATAACCCCTGAACATGTACATACTTTGTTTTCCAATGTCTAAAGCACCAAGGAAATGCAAACTAAATTGAGGAACTGGATTAATTTAGCTTACAGTATGTGCTTGCCGTGTGTGTGTGTGTGTGTGTGTGTGTGTGTGTGTGTGTGTGTGTGTGTGTGTTCCTCTAAGATGTTTTGGGGTTTGAATATGACTTTAGCCATAAGAATGCATGTTTGCTTTCTCTTGATTCACACAGAGCAGATGGATGCTTGACTGCCTGCTAATCCACAGCTGGAATGGTTTCAGCAGTTTCCACGTTGCTGGGTTAGAGTGGCTTTTCTAGTGGACTGAGAGGGCAGCAAAAGAGGGATATCATTATTCATCAGTATCCCAGTGGGAGCGCTGCCAGCAGAGATTAATTTTTTCTGTTATGCTTGTAAAACAAGCTCAGGTGGAGTCTCTAATCCTCAGGGCACGGGTGGCAGATCAAGGAAGATGCTACAAAGCTAGTTAATTTTCTGATTCTGGGGGAAACAGAAGCTCTGTTAGATGTATAAATACATGATTGCAAATTTAAGTAGCTCAAATCCAAATGGGATCTTCCCTGACATCTGGTACTGAAAATCTCTATTTTTCTTTGTTGTCTTTAAAAATAACTTCTTAAAAGTTTACCCTGGAACCAAAATATTGATAACTCTACATATTAGGCAGTAATTAATTTTGTTAGTTCATACATAAATTAAAACACTTAATTTTTTGCAGACATGAAGTAATGCTAAAACTTTCTGTCCAGACGTTACATTATGTGCACAAAGTACCCGCTTACATATATACCAGAAAGACATAGCATTAACTATCTGATTGGCAAGTGCTGTTTTTTTTTTTTAATGTATATCCAATCTATTTTCAGTGGTTTTACTTTTCCAATTTATGATTTCCGTATGACACCTGTTTCCCATATCCTATTATGCGGTATTTCAGTATGTTTATCTTTTTTGAGCAGTGAATATGGGTTTCAAAATAGAGTGAGGTGATGTTTTTAACAAACAGAATTTATACACCCAAATGACTATTATCTCCTTAAGATTATTTATCTTGAAAAGCTGTTTTGGGCCAGGCTCGGTGGCTCAGCCTGTAATCCTGCACTTTGGGAGGCTGAGGTGAGTGGATTGCCTGAGCCCACGGGTTCAAGACCCGCCTGGGCAACTTGTCAAGAACTCATCTCTACAATCAATCAAAAAAAATTAGCCGGGCGTGGTAGCGCGCACCTGTAGTTCCAGCTACTTGGAAGGCTGAGGCGGAAGGATCGCCGGAGCCCAGCAGGTCGAGGCCGCGGTGGCCAGGAGTGGCCACTGCACTCCAGTCTGGGTGACAGAGTGAGACTCCAACTCAAAAAAAAAAAAAAAAAAGAAAAGCTGTTTTTGTTAGGTTCTGCTGTGACAAAAAAATGTATATCCTGCTGAGGTGTTTGTTTTGAATAATATGTACAATTAAAGTCAGTCCTAACTGTTATTCCAGTCATACCTTTATAATGAAGTAAAACCTTTTAAGTTTTGAATTTTTGTTAATGCTGAGTCCAAATCTTGTTTTACCAAGAGCATTTTATACGTCAGAAGGAGATAGACATTTTTAAATCACCTGGTAGAATTCAAAGATTAGCAGTTCTTAGAAGAAGCTCCTACAAAGAGGCAAGATTCCTGTCAAGAAGACTTTCTAGTCATAATGAAGTGGCCATAGGACATAATATGGAAAGAAGGCAAGCAAATCTCAGAGAGGCTAGAGAAATAACTGAGGAGTTAAGAAGCAAGAGCAGTTTAAGTCATTTTTGAAGTAGTACTGAATGCTAATACATTTAAATAATCGTTTCCCATCCGATCCCAAATAAGCCAGCTCCTTTTGCCAGCTATCTGTCCCACTCATCTTTAAATGCTGTATTATCCCAAATAAAGAATAAAACACTCCACTATTCTCTAGTTTCTTCATTCTGTACGCATTCCTGCCATGACTTCTTTAAAGTTATATTTTTGAGAAACAGCTTGCAAATCATATGATTAATTCTGTAGCAGCATTTGACCTTCTATCTTCACAAGGAAATTGTTTGAAAAGAACAGAAATCATTTATTTAATCAATCCTTAATTTTAAGCAGTGTATTTCAAATCAAAATAGAGAATTAGAACATTTATAAGATTTTTTCACAAATTTTAGGAACATTTACATTTTTCTTCCTAACCAAAGCAGGGTACAATAATTTTCACTTTGGGTTTAACTTTTATCATTCAATCATTTAGAAAATCATTTTTTTCCAAAAATGTACATTAGGATATCACCGGTTTTTCCAATAACTTTCCTTAATATTTTGATAGTTAAGTCATTTGCTTTGAACACTTATAATATCATTAGTCTTTTATATTTCTCTTCTTATATTACTATACTAAACCAAAATATGAACCACACTTTCCAAAAATTTTTTAAGAGAGGGATTATTGAATTTTTCCTTCTATTACTTATAGAAACAATAAGGTGTATTTGAAAGTGCCACCATTTGGGGATCAGACAGAACTGAATTGAATGCTGATTCTACCACTTACTACTGTAAACTTTCTTTCAGTTATAATCTGCCTGATTCTTATTTGTCAATGGATTTGCATGTTATTCAGTTTCTCTAGCAACACTCTAGTTAATTTAATGAAATAATGTATGTCTTCCAAGATTCTTAATTTCACTTTGTAATCATTTTGATTGTTTTGCATTATATTGTTTAGTTGATTTGATACAATTAGTCAGGGACTGACAAAGTCATTGACTGATGGCCAGGGATAAATGATCATGTTAAATTGGGAGGAATGCTTGGTGGCTAATTCTTAATTGGTTGATATGCTTAAGAATAGTTATGTTATGGCTCTTGCTTCCTTACCTAACTTTGTGGTTATAGAGTATAATGAATACTCAGAAGACAGAGATGCCCCCCTTCTTAACAGAAAGTGACTTCAATTTACTATAACTGCAACACCACCATGACAGTGACTGTCTTATTCTCTCTGAGTTTGTTTCTTGGCCAGTAAAACAGGAATGATGAGACCTATCTTGCTCCACAGAGCTGTTGTTTTTATAATATATAATAATGTTGATTAAAACACTTGGCAACTGGTAAGCACTATTTAAATATTGGTGTTATGCCACAGAAGGGAAACAATCTACAATTAAAATGTTTAAGAAAAAAATCAATATAGTTATGTAGAAGAAATGAAATAGCATTTTTTGTTTAACATTAGTTCCATTATTCTTCCATTCGTTTTTTTACCTAGGGGGAAAAACTAAGCTTTTTGTGTTACCTATTTATTCAGCAAATTTTTATGAATAATCTTAATGTATAAAACTACTCTAGGTATTGAAAAGAAGGCCCTTTTCACTATCAAATGATCTACTCCAACGTCCCAGAAATAATCTTAATGCCAGATGGTAAACAGCGCCCATTTTCACTCAAAACAACAAAAATCCTACAATCTATCAGTTACTGTGCTCTTAGTTTATTATTATCTTGGTTTCTTCTCAGACTATAAAATAACTGTTTGGGATACAAATTAGTTATTCTGTTGTATGAATGAGAAAACTGAGGCTCTGAAAGTTTAAGAACATCTGCAATAGTAATTGGCAGAATGAGCATTCAACTCAGTTCTGTTTGATTCTAAAATCGGGACACTTTCAATACACCTTATTGTCTCTGAAAATAGGAGAAAATACTCAGTAATCTTTCTCTCTTTTTCAAAAAAAAAGGGAGTGGGGTATAATCTTAGTTAAGTTTGATCTATACTTAACAGTTTATTGTAATAATGTAAAAATGTACGGAAAAGATAGAATGAGATTGGCATTCTATAGAAGAGAATGGCAGTGTTAGGAGCACAGCAGACCCTCCCCACAGGGAAACCCATCGAACTACTGGGAAGTTACCCCCCCCAAAAAAATTTTAAAACCTGCTATTGAAAACTTCTGAACATTGTCCTAAGGGCATGTAGGAAATAGAGATACACCTATTCAAGGAAGAATGAAAATCTGTGAATTTGAGCCACAGTCTACTCACACCCCTGCAGCCCAGCTCAAGGTGATGGAAGCTCTATTCTAAGCATTTTCAGTCAAGAATATAGGACTCCCTTTCCAAACAAAGACGGTTTTAATCCCAGGATTGGCAAGCAACTAGTATCTCTCATATCCCTCACCCCAAACTCTGTTTTACTGAAACTCTATTTCAAACAGTGTTGGCTGAGAGTACCAGTCTCCCTTCTCTCACCTAGCCACCAGTCATAGGGTGGAAACTTTACTCCAGATGTGGTAGACCAAGAACACAGTGGCTGATCACCCCCACCCATGCTGGAAGAGGCAAACTGAAAAGACTGGGAGCAGCTGTCCCTGCCCAGAGCCCCCCATTCACAGAATACAGTTGTCACTCTGGAAAAACAACCACTTACCCCACCCCCCAGCTGCTTCTATGCAGTGGCATGGAAGTTCTGCTTAGAGGGAGAGGCAGTCCTTAAGAAGAAAGAGCTCCACAGCTCTGGCTAAGTTTGTTTGTTTGTTTGTTTTTGAGTTGTAGTCTCACTCTGCCCAGACTGGAGTGCAGTGGCACACTCCCAGCCACTGCAGCCTCAACCTGCTGGGCTCCGGCAATCCTTCCGCCTCAGCCTTCCAAGCAGCTGGAACTACAGGCGCACACTACCACACCCGGCTAATTTTTTTTATTTTATTGTAGAGATGAGGTCTCGCCAAGTTGCCCAGGTGGGTCTCGAACCCGCGGGCTCAGGCAATCCACTCACCTCAGCCTCCCAAAGAGCAGGATTACAGGCTGAGCCACCGAGCCAGGCTTTTGGCTAAGTTTTGATAGAACAGGGTATGGGAAAGTTCACTCCTAAGAATGTTAATGTAACAAATTTATACTTGTTGTTCTTCTCTCAACTTCTACAGAACACATAAAATTTCATGAAGTAATAATTATAATTTATTTTTAGTTTATAACATTCATAGGCATAATGTGTATAACAATAATAGCAATAGAAAGGGGATAGAAGCTATAAGAAGGAAATAGAGCTGTATAGGAATAATGTTTCTATATCTCACTAAAATCAAGTTAGTATAAATCTAGAATGGATTTTGATACATTAAGATGCATATTTTAGCCCTAAAGCAACCATTAAGAAAATAAAACAGCTGGACTCAGTGGTTCAGCCTGTAATCCCATGCCTTGGGAGGCTAAGGTGAGTGGATTGCCTGAGCCCACGGGTTCGAGACCCTCCTGGACAGGTGAGACTTCATCTCTACAATAAATCAAAAAATTAGCCAGGCGTGGTAGCACGCGCCTGTAGTTCCAGCTACTCGGAAAGCTGAGGCAGAAGGATCGCTGGAGTCCAGCAGGTTGAGGCTGCGGTGGCCAGGAGCGGCCACTGCACTCCAGTCTGGGCGACAGAGTGAGACTCCAACTCGAAAAAAATTAAAACATTAAAAGGAGCAAAATTATCAAAGAAATTAAAAGGTTACACTAGAAAATACTCGCTTTTACTATAAAAGAACAGTAAAGAAGGAAAAGAGTAGCACAAAAAACATGAGACACACATCAAAAATAAAGATGGCCGATGTAATTCAACCATATCAGTAATAACATTAAATGTGAATGAATTAAATAATACAATCTTAAAGCAGAGATTGTCAAACTGGAGAAAAATAACAAGACTCGACTATATGCTATTTCAGGGAGACACAATTTATTTTCAAAGATATAATTAGGTTGAAAATTAAAGGATGGGAAAAGATGTACCATGCCAACAGCAACCCTGGACTATACTCATGTCCATGACTGAGTATATCAGTCAAAACAGACTTTAAACCAGAACAAAAATATATATTTTTTATTTTAATAGAGACAGAAAGCAACATTTTTTTTATTAAGAAGATATGGCAGTTAGAAACATATACTTAAATTTAAGTCCCAAATATATGCAGCAAAAACTGACAAAATGAAATGGAGAAATGGAGAATTCAATGATAATAGTTAGAAACTTTAAAACTTCATTTTCAATAGCAGATAGAACAAATAGGCAAAAGATTAACAACACTGTCGAAGTCTCAAACAGCACTATGAACCAACTAGACCTAACAGACATCCATAGCAGAATTCACATTCTTTTTTGGTATGTTTGGAATATTCTCAGAATCGACCATATGCTGAGGCATAGCAAGCCTCAGTAAAGTTAAAGCAATTGAAATCATGGGAATTGTGTTCTCCAATCAAAATGAAGTTAAGTTATAAGTCAATAGCAAAAAGAAAATTGGAGAATTTACATAGAAATTAAACAACATACTTTCAAATACATAGCGATTCAGAAATCACAATAGAAATTAGAAAATACTTTCAAATGAAACACAACATATCAATATTTATGAGATGCAGCTAAAGCAGTCCTTAAAGGGAAATTCACAGTAATAATTCATAGGGAAATTATGTAAATGCATTAAGAACTGTATTAAAGAACTTAACTTTCTAAAGAAGCTGGAAAATGAAGATCAATTAGAAGGAAGCATATAATAAAGATAGTGTTGAAACAAATGAAACAAGGAATATAAAGATGGTATAGAAAGTTAACAGAACTCTCCTAGTCTGCTATAACAGAACACCATAGACTGGGTGGCTTATAAACAATAGAAATTTATCACAGTTCTTGAGGCTGAGAAATCCAAGATCCAGGCACCAGCAGATTCTGTGTCTGGTGGGGTCATTTCCTGGTTTATAGATGTCCATCTTCTCTCTGTGTGTCCTCATGATGGAAGGGGCAAGAGGTCGCTCTGTGATCTCTTTTATAAAGGCACTAATCCTGTTTATGAAGGCTTCACCCTCATGACTTAATCATCTGCCAAAGCCTCCACCTCCAGATACTGTCACTCAGAGACTTGGATTTCAGCATGTGAATTTGGGGGGACACAATACTAAAATCAGTAAGGAAACAAGGGACATCACTACCAACCTCACAGAAGTAAAATGAATCACAAGAGAATTTCATAAACAATTGTGTGCCCCAAAATTATATAACTTAGACAAAATGTGCAAATTCCTAAAAAGACGCATACTATAAAAACCAATTCGAGAAGATATAGGATATCTGGATAGACCTATAACAAATTGAATTAGTATTTAAAACCTGTCGCTAAAAAGAGCCCAGACCCAGATGTTTTTATTGGTGAAATCTACCAAACATTCTAAGAATTAATGCCAATTCTGTAAAAATTATTTCAAAACTATGAAAGAGGGAAAACTTCCCACCTCATTTTATGAAACCACTATTACCCTGACATCTAAACCAGATAAACTTTTTCACAAGAAAGCTACAGATTAATATCTCTTGTGAATATAGATGCAAATCCTCAATAAAATACTAGCAAGCAAAATCTAGCGGTATAGTACAAGGATTATAACACTGATCAAGTGAGATCTCTCTAAGACATGCAAGGCTGATTCGATGTTTGAAAGCAATTCATTTAATTAACATATTAATAGATAAAGGACAAAAACTACAAGATTACTCAAAAGACGCAGAAAAAACATTTGACAACATTTGAAGAAAACACTCAACAAAGGAGGGACACAAAAGGAACTTCATCAACCTGACAAAGGATATCTACAAAAAATTCATAGCTAATATGTGCTACACAATGAAAGAATGAATGTTATCATTCTAAGATCAGAAACAAGACAAGGATATTCATTCGCATCATTTCTATTCAATATGATGCTGAAGAGTCTAGCTATCATCTCCTATGGAAGAAAAAAAAATAAAGGCATTCAAATTGGAAAGAAAGAACTGTTTCCATCTGCAGATGACATGAGGTTGTGTATAAAAAATTCTAAGTAATTCACTGAAATACTGTTGGAATTAATAAAGAAGTTTAGCAAGGTTGCAGGCTACAATAAAAAGGAGTTGTTTTGCATTACACTAGTAATGAATAGTTTGTAATAACATTAAGAAAATTATACTACTTGCAATAGGAACAAAAAAAATAAAATACTTAGGAATAAATTTAACAAAGGAGGTATACTTGGACACTAAAACTATAAAACATTGTTGAAAGCAAGTAAAGAAAATCGTAGTAAATGGAGAGATATTTTATGTCCATGGATGAGAAGACATAATATTGTTAAGGTAGCAATGCTCCCATATTTATTTATAGACTTTTAGCACAATTCCTATCAAAATAGAGACTTCACAGAAATTGATATACTGATATTAAAATTCATATGGAAATACAGGAATTTAGAATAAGCTAAAACAATCTTGAAAAAGACTCACAAATTTGAAGGACTCACATTTTCTGATTTCAAAGCTTCTAACAAAGCTACAGTAATTAAAACAGTGTGGTAATGCCATTAGGATAGACATATAGATCAATGAAATAGATTGAGAATCCAGAAATAATCTCTTATAGCTGTAGCCAATTGGAGTATAGACAAGTGTGCTAAGACAATAAAATGGAGACACAATAGCCTTTTTTCCCCCCTCAAACTTCTCCCTTTAACCTTTAAAAAAAAAAATAGATGAGATCTCACTGGTTCTTCTCAAACGCTTGTATGCAAGAAATCCTTCCACTTTTCCACTTCCCTGACCTCTCAAAGTGCTGAGATTACAGGCATGGCATGAGCCACCATACCCAGCCAAATTTCTCCTTTTAAAAATAAATGTTCACTCTCTAGTTCCTGTGTGGGTTCTTATCACCCCATTTCTAAACAGTTGAGCTAGACAGTCTCCTGAGTACTCTTTTAACTTGGCTTCTTTCTCGTCTTTAATCCACCCAATTCACCTTTGCCAAGTAATCTGTTTTAAAACACAATTTGCATCATTTTCCCTGTACAATCTAAAATTATGTACACAATAAAGCATTATTTCCTTAATCTAGAGCTGTCAAGGCCCTTCTCAGTCTTAACATTTTTACCTATACCTCCCATTGGACTCTTATAAATTACTTCCACCTCTATTTCCTGATTAACCTTCTTAACTCACCTTTAAACTTGCTATGCCTATACTCAATTTCATGTCTTTGCTTATGATTCTCACCTGGACAATATGTCTGACATTAATCTATCTGCCTTGGCTTGGCTCCATCTTAAAATATTCTTTAATTTAGCCTCAGTTATTATTACCTTTTCTAAATTTATAGCACCAGTGTTTGTTTCACTTATTTGGCAAATTCTCCTGTATCATCTTGTGATATTTCTTGTATGGTGGCCTGTTTTGGTATTTCATTTTTAGATTTATTTAACTTTTTAAATATGTATAGAACAAGAGTATTCGGTAAATATTGAATAGACTAGACGTGTTTTGATGGTATGTTTTAATCCTTTCTACTTTGGGTTTAATTTTTATTGTTTGTTTTATGTTTGATATATTCTCATGGCCTACAGAAATGCAAATTATAAAGTCACCTCTAATAAATATGTAGCACTTTAAAAGCAGAAGCAAAGTGATAAGAAAAAAGTATGTTTGATTTTTAAAGATTACAGAGTATGACATTGAACCTTACACAATTATTATATATTGCTTTTAATCTCAGTATCCCCTTTTAGGATTCAAACCTAATAGCTTCAAGATTTTTATTTCTTAAAAGGAAAATATCTAAACATTGTTAAGCTATAAGGCATTTATATTATATCCTTGAAAACTGAGGAATTTTTTTCAAGTTTCATCAAAGAGCAATTTTTTAAGGACTTAGCTGTAAATCCTGGGAAATAGAAGTTCCTGATGAAATTCTTACCGCTGAAATTATTTTAAGTACAACAGACCCTCCAGTATTCACTATTTTAAGATCCCTTAAAATCCAGCTGTCAACCAGGTGGTCCTTCTTACAGTGGAAAGAATAAAGTATTATTTCTTGTTCATATTTATTTTTGGCAAATGATTCTGTATTTGTCCTAATTGGTTGAAGGCCAAATGTCCCTAAATTTGACACATTGGTGCAAATCAGACACATACTTACATGATCCCTGAAAGAAAACACACATAGATTGTATAAGGCATTACAATTATATTCATCAGTATTACATTTCACAGTCATTGACATATAATCAAATTATTTTGACACTTCATTGTAGTAAAATACGTGCATATTGGAAAAGATTGTATCATTGTTTAATTAATTCAATCTTTGTTTTATCATTTTCCAATACAAGTTTTCTAATATAGTGTAGGGTTTTTTCTTCTTCTTTCTTTAATCTGGAATATTAAGTTCATTTCTAGTATATCCTACAGTGAATTTTGTGGTCAGTGTAAATACCATGTATGTCTAGCTTATAACACTCTTTTACTTTAGAGGCTTACTTTGTTCAATATGGCAGTATGTTATTTAATCAGTTTGAATCGAGAATTTTAATAAAAGTAAATAAATGTTTAAAACAATACTAATTATACACATTTGATAATATAAAGGAAAATATTGTATCACAGTTTTTAATAGATTAATTATCCAATAAGAGGCAACCTGAAGTAATAAACAAAGATAAAAATAGAAGGTATGTTTCCTTATTCCTTGGTATATCTGGACCTGACTTGGTAAATTCCAGACTGTTTTCAAATATTATTACAAAATACATACTACCCAATTAATTTAATACTTCAGAAAGGAACAGAAATTGAACAAGGTGCCTATCAAGGAAATTTACTGAAATGCATTTTTAGAGCTTCAGTGCCAAAAGACAGCCCTGGACTGTGAGAAACTAATTTTGGTTTGTTTTAACGCCTCAGAATGTTACAAATTAATCAAGAGCTACTTAAAGTCTAGAACTCATTAACTTTATAAGTTTTACTTTTCCCATGACAGAGATTAAGTTATAGCATAAAGCTTCTTTAGTCTCTCACAAGCAGGCTGCCATCCCCACCATACAAGTGCCCTCTTATCTGCGATTCAGTGAGTTCAATGTAGGCAGCGATGTGTGCAGTGACATAAAAGTACCAGTTTGCCGTTACGTAATGTTTACATGAGTGCAGGCACGAACCCATTCTGGTTGTGCGTTTCCTCTCTACTTGGTAATCTGTTTAGCAGACTCTAATAGTTATTCTACTAGAAAGAAAAAAATATGTATGTATAAAAACACACACTCAAATACCATTCATTTGTTCACACACTTTCAGTAAAGAAAAAGCCAGAGAAGATTATAAGTATTAAATCATAAGTTTTTAAATTTTATTTTAACAAATCTAAACAATAAAGTTGTACAGTGTTTTTAATGGTCGCAAGTACATGTCAGATTTACATATCAAACTACCAGAGCCCTAACTAAACCTGTGACAGCTAATTGCTGGAAAACATGTCTCAGCAGTATAGATTTGCCATATTGTTCTTAGGAGATAAGCAGATGAGTTATGTGACATGATGGTGTGAGTAAACCATTATGTAAGAGTGTAAACTAAAAATCAATGCAAATATGCGAGCAAAATTTAGTAGCATGTATATATTTTATTTTTTTACTTTATATGGAGTAGCTTAGTTTATGGCATTTGTAGAACAGATTGAGGTTTGTAATGAAAAGGGAAACAAAATGAAAAGTATTGAGTGAACAGCAGGGACCATTTGATGTGATTATGAAAGATGTTTTCTTACTCTTTTTTCTTTTGCAATCTAAAAACAGTAGCAGGGGGTTACAAGCAGAGTCCATCTTAGGTTGTCAATCACTGTCATTTAACATTTGCAAGGGAAGACGTCTTTATTCAAGGACAGCTGGGCAAATCAGAGACACAGATTTGCAGTTAGTAGTCTGTCCAGCCTACACTAAATAAACAAGAATGGGGCAGGCAAGCCAGCCTCTCACATAGAAATATAATGGACTCCACTGACCTTGCTGCCCTCCATTCATCTTCAATCCCAGTGGCATAAAAGCTTCACCACCCACTTTCAATTTCCTTTAATTACCTACATGATGTAGATAAGAAAATGAACCTCCCTTATAGTCAGTGATCACACACAGGAAATTAACTAGACAAGTTGTTTAAAATTAGAGCCGTGATTTGGAGGTAGAGTGTCCTACTGAGGAAGAAGTGGCTAGAAAGGGTTTTTCTTTGCTTGTTTGTTTTTAACCAGGGATTTTGATTATTTTACTAGCTCTTTTTGCTGATCCTAGAATTGCTGCTTTTCTAATTAATCTAAAATAATAAAATACTTGAGGGAAGTAAGAGCTAAGTAAAGTGGTGAAGCAAACATGTCACATTCTGAAGAGCTTAGAAAAACTGTGAACTGGAACTGTGAATTCCAGGAATAAATGACCATGGTTTTCATAAGAGGATCTGGCAGAGCATTGAGGATTAAATAGCAGTTGTCTTCAGTCAGTCTTCATTTTAAAGCTGCTTATTGAGTCTATAATCAAACCACCACCAAAAAAAGAAAAAATTGAAACAAATAAATGATAATATTTTTACTCATTGATCTAAAATAAATAATATTTTCTGTCTTGTTATTGTGATTTATCACACTTGAATTTTAATTGAAAATACTATCAAGTTTCTGAGTAATATAACTATCTATATTACTTTTCCTTCAGAAAAGTTGCACCAGGTGGTATGTAGTATAAATGATTCTATTTCTCTGTATTTCCACGGTATTTTGAGTTAGTTCCACTGAGATGCACTGAAAAAAGCATAGTTCATTATCACACACTGATGTACTTTTATGAGCATGTAATTAATATGGATTTAAAAGAAACTTGATTGGAGATTGGATACTGAAGATCACAGTATCAGATCTGCAGTTCAAGAGGGTACAATTCCTGAATATTTTATCTTTAATTTGACTGTCTTTTGTATTATGAGTATATTATCTTTCAAAAAAACAATATTTTCAGTGATACAATTACATAAAAAGTGTATGATTACTTGAATAAAATGGATGTACAACTACTAGTAAAGCTTAAGTTAAAAAAATCTTGTTTCTTTGAGTAATAATTTAAAAAGTAGGTTAATTTTATTTCAGATAGACACATAATTATAAACAAAGATTTACATCTGGAAGCTGTAGAACAAACTCAAATAATTAACTCTTCAAACTCAGTTAACATCCTGTATATTTTCACATGTGAGGATTATTATTGTAATATATATTTTGATAATATAATTGCTATAATATTATATTTCTGTATTATGTATGATGTCAGTTGTGATTATTACTATTATAATATTAATAATTTTATTAATTATGTATGAAGTATATGTTTGATTTTATAATATTATAACAAAATTAATGGCTAACATTTATGGCAAGTCTTACCATGTTTAAGTGGTTTATAACTATTATCACTTTGAATTCTCACACCAAACCTCAATTTACAATAAGGAACCTGGGACTTGGGACAGCATAGTTACTCTCAGGTCACGTAGCTTGTCAGTGGCAGGACTGAAGCTCCACCTGTCCTAGCAGCTCCCAGACCTCGCATTTACTTGCCACCAACTCATACCACACCGCGCCCACCTAGTGATCTGAGGACATGACTGTCTCTGAGGAGATGTCTTGCTTATTGCCACATTCTTTGGTTTCCCGTTCATTCAAACACTGAAAGCAGGAAAGGAATCCTCAATGGAAGTGGTAGCTTTTGATGAGGCCTGTTAATTTCGAATAATGTTTAACTACAGAAACTACTACCTTCGATTTGATATTTGATAAACATTTATAGACCAAATATCAACTCCTTTGAAGATCTCAAAAGTGTTTTCTGTGTCAAATTTGAGCATGAAAGAGGGCTTACTTACCAAAAGCATATGTTTAATAATAAAGTCTATATAGGCACTTTTGGATTATGTGTCACTATCAAATATATGTGCAGATACAACTTATATATGAAATGTAATATTAAGCTTTAAGACTATTTTCCCATAATAAGAATCAGTCCCCTCTTTTCAGTTCAGATTCAAACCTTAACCTATCCCCTCTCCCTTCTTTATCTTTAAAATAATAATTTTTACTGTCTTTTCAGTTCAGTCATAAACTCCTCAAAGATACCTTCATGACTCATTTTTATTATATATACCTCTCCCTCATTGTACTTGTTCAGTGGCCATTTTATGCTTATTTGTGGTTAATTTTGAGTAAGGTCTCGTTCACCCACTAGACTACAGTGCTTTATAGAGGCAGATGGTCATGCCTCCTTTTGTTGAACATGGTGTATATCCATCAGTAACATGTGCTGAATAAATTCTTGGTAAACAAATTACCCAGTACTCTAAGACCCTGCCCACTAAGACCTTGTGGTTATTGAAATACTTTTAATTTTATTAAAGTGTATATAATTTTTGCGAAGAAATTTACAAACCGTTAGTTCAGGAAAATTGCTTCATGCACTCTGAGGCATCACTGAGATAAACTTTTTAGTAAGGTTACTATCTTTGGGTAATCTACATTAAAGGTTTGATCCCCCCATATTAAACTTAGAAGATGTTTCTACTGCAGAGCATTTTTTCTCATCTAAAATGTACTCAGCTGTCAGCAGGCTCATCTGATACTGATACTGCTGGCAGTGAACAGATTCACAGTCCCAGTGAAGAAGGGGATTAGAGCAATAAATCGGATAATTCAAGCAGAATGGCATGGTTTAGATAACAGTGGAGTAACATCTTACATGGAATTGAGATTCTACAGTAAGGAAATACAGCAAAAAACACTTATGATCAAAGTTTCCTGAAAATAACTCCACAAGTGTAATAAGCGTGATTGGACATGGTCAACCCTGTTCAGATGATAGTATTTCTGAGTTCGACACCACTAGTTTTTCCTCTAGCATTGGAGTAGATTACTGTTTCTTTAGCACCAAATGAAGTAGTTCACTTACGAAGTCATGCTTTATGAAAAATCTGCATCTTTGAATACTAGAATCATACTAATCTCAGAAAGGTGTTCACACTTTCAGAGGTATTTCTATCTGTGTATCTATATATGTATCTCTCTCTCCTCCCTCTCCCTCTTTCCTTCCCTCCTCACCTTCTCCTTTCTTTCTTCCCCCTCCCCTCCCTCTCCCTCTTCCTTCTTACCCTTAACAGGAGGAAAGTGGGTATATGGTATATATAATTAAATCTGAACAAGGTTGTACTGAAGGAAGTAGATTACTTTGATAATTACTGTTAATTAGAGTTTGGGTCAAATATTTTCATTTTTTAAAATTTCAATTGAGCTTTTCATAAAATTGGTAAGTCTTATCCCATTTCCAACATATTCTAAACCTGGAGAAGCATTGCAGGTTGCAGCATTAAAATGACTTTTCTTCTGGTAAATGGGAAGGAATTGGATTTTATGAATAGTAGAAAGAAATATAAAATATGATTAAAATTCTAGATTGTGAGGCATCTTTAAAATTTGATTTCTTCTCCCTCTACCACCTCCACCCAGCTCTCTGGATCATTTCATTCTCTCTAATTGTATTTTGCATACTTGACAGAAAGTTCCTGCTCACTGAGTGTTCTCAACTCCTCCACTATTAGTAGCATAATCATTCTCCTCATCCCTGAAGCTTTAGACCCTCCTTATCTGTTTTTGTGGATCTACTCACACTATTTTATTTGCTTGGAATACAAATCCATCTCCTCCTCTCTCCTCTTAATACAAGTTGTACTAAGCCTAAAATAAATGCCATTTCTTCTGGGAAATATCCTGTTTTTTTCCAATGTTCTGTGAATAACAGAACTTTATTCTAAAACAGATTATTTATATAAACTACTTCCTCAGATATGCTTTTAATTTCCTTGAATGAAAATATGTTACTTAAGATTTCTGAGCCATCTTCTTCCTTATCTTCTATTAAGTTTTTCTCAAACGAGTTGGCAAGGCTGGGAAGATAGGTGGACTTGACTGATGGGGATTTGGATGGAGCTCAGACAGGTTGTGATGGGTAAGTCAGCAGGTGACAGTGCTTTCATCCTAATTCATGAGAAATCCAAAAATAATGTCAGTGTCATTTATATAGCTGGTCACATTTTTGGCAGATTATGTCAATGAAAAAAAGAGCTAAAGTGGCATACAAAAATAGAACTAAGCTGACACATAAGGTCAAAACATTGTCAGTTACTGATGTGTCTGCGTACCGTTCTTGCATAAGCAGTCCAAAAAGCTAAAGACAGTATTCAAAACAGTGTAGAGGAACCATGATCTTTTGACTGTTACCAAACAAAACAGGAGACATAGTTAACAAATATTTATCCAATTCAGTTAAACAGAATGTTCCAAATAATATTCAAGATACTTTTCAGCATACTGTATTAAATTGATTGAAACTATTTTGCACAACATTAGAAACATTTCCCTTCCTACTATAAGGTCTTTGTGTACAGTAGTCCTCTCTTATTTGTAGTTTCACTTTTCCGGTTTCAATTATCCTCAGTTAACTGCAGTTCAAATATAAGTGAATACAATACATTAAGTATTTTGAGAGAGAGAGAAATAACATTCACCTACTACTATTACAGTATATTGTTACAATTGTTCTATTATTATTGCTCTTAATGTCTTCCTGTGCCTAATTTATAATTAAACTTTATCATGGGTAGGTACGTATGTATGTATAGGAAAAAACATAGCATATACAAGGTTCAGTACTATCCAAGATTTCAGTCATTCACTGGGGGTCTTGAAATGTATTTACCACAGATAAGGGAGACTATGTATACTGTTCCTAGAACTCTGTAACTTCTCTTTTCATCTAGTTAATATCTGCTCCTCCTGTGTATCTTCGTTTAACTGCTTATTTTTATTTTTATTTTTTTAGAAAGCCTTCTCATCCTTTCTAATTTGGTCAAATTTCTCAACTAAACTCTCTCAGTAGCACTAGTCGCCATATCATATTTGCATTTATTTATGTGATTGAGTAATGTCTGTTGACCCCAGTAAGGAGCTTATCTGTGCCAAGAGTCTACAGTGGCATATGGTAGATATTCAACAAATTTTTATTTAAATGAATTTATTTCATTCAAAGTTTTGAAATAGGAATTTTCTTATTAGCATAGTGTGATTTTTTTTCCACAAGGATAACACTGTTCTCATTGCCCCTTTTATTAGAACTTTCGTAGTATATACATGGCATATAATAAGGCCACAGGTTTCGGATATTTTCAATCAGACACACAAAAAAAGACATATTTTGCATAGATAAGGAATACTCTGATTGTTTTATATTACTAAATTTCAAATAATGAAATTTCTAAGGGGTTTCATCATTAAGTCATTTCATAGACAAGAATCACAAATGCAAATCAAAAGCTGTCTTATTTTCCACAGTGAATTTTAATGCCCACCCCTACAACCCTGATCACTGCGGGCAGCTACCGCTCTGTTTTCTGTTACTATAGATAAGTTTGCATTTTCCAGAGCATTATATAAATAAAACAATGTATATACACGATTTTTGGAGGAATGTCTGGCTTCTTTTATTTAGTATAATTCTTTTGATATTCATGTTGTGACATGTAGCAATAGTTCATTCTTTTTACTGCTGAATATTTCATTATATGAATATAACACAGTTGGTTCACCTATTGATAGACATTTAAGTTATTTCCAGTGTTCTCACTTTACAAATAATGCTGCTATCAACTAGTGTGTGCACATTTTCTTATGGATATATGCTTTCTCCTTTTTTTGGATAAATCTCTAGGAATACAATGGCTGGATCATGTGATATTATGTATGTTTGATTCTTTAAAAAATGAGAAACTGTTTTCCAAAGAAATTGTAACATTTTGCATTCCCACCAGCTGTGTATAAAAGTTCCATTCTTCTTTTTTTTTTTAATTTTTATTATAAAGATGTGGGGTACATTTCAGAGTTAGGTATATAAGCATTGATCATGCAGGTACCCTTGTTGATGAGGTGTGCCCCTCCCTCCCCTTGCAGTTTCCTTCAACTGCCAATCCCATCCCCCATCCCCTGACAGTTTCCCACTACTGCCAATTGTTCAAGGTTCGTTTATGAGTGAGAACATATGCAACTCTGTTCTTTGTTTCTGTCATAAATCACTGAATATGATCGACTGCAAATCCATCCAAGTTGCTGCAAAGTCCATATATTTGTCCTTCTTTATGGCTGCATAATATTCTATCATGTATATGTACCACTTTTTTTTTTGTGTGTGCAGTCCAGCTTCGATGGGCAACACAGTTGGTTCCATGTTTTTGCTATTGTGAATAGAGCTTGCAGCAAACATAGTTGTGCAGGTATCTTTTTTTGTAGAATGATTTGAGTTCCTCTGGGTATATTCCTGATAGGGAGGGTATTGCTGGGTCATATGGAAGGTCAATTTCTAGTTCTTTCAGGAATCACCACACTGTCTTCCAAAGAGGTTGTACTAGTTTGCATTCCCACCAGCAGTGTAGAAGCGTTCCTTTTTCTCCACATCCTTGCCAGCATCTATTGTTGTTTGTTTTATTAATGATGGCCATTCTTACAGGGTTAGGTGGTATCTCAATGTGGTTTTGATTTGCATTTCTCTGATGATGAATGAGGCTGAGCACTTTTTCATGTGTCTGTTGGCCACCTGTATATCTTCTTTTGAGAAGTGTTTATTCATATCTTTTGCCCACTTTTTAAAGGGGCTGTTTGTTTTTTTCCTTTCGGTGTATTTGAGTTCCTTGTAGATCCTAGATGTTAGGCCTTTGTCAGTTAAACAGTTGGAAAATATATTTTCCATTCTTTTTTTTTTTTATGAGTTGGAGTCTCATTCCATCACCCAGACTAGAGTGCAGTGGCATGCTCCTGGCCATCGCAGCCTCAACCTGCTGGGCTCTGGTGATCCTTCGGCCTCAGCCTTCCAAGTAGCTAGAACTACAGGTGCGCACTACCATACCTGGCTACTTTTTTTAAATTAATTGTAGAGACAAGGTCTCTCCAAGTTGCCCAGGCAGGTCTCGAACCTGCGGGATCAGGCAATCCACTTGCGTTGGCCTCCCAAAGTGCTGGGATTGTAGGTTGAACCAACAAGCCCAGCCTATTTTCCCATTTTGTGGGCTGTCTCCCTGCTCTCTTCTCAAGACCATAAATGTCATTAAATACATCAACAGATGTAAAAACAAGAACAACATGATTATCTCATTAGATGCAGAAAAAGCTTTTGATAAAATCCAGCATCCCTTCTTGATAAAAATCCTCAAACACCTATGTGTAGAAGGAACATACCTCAAAATAGTAAGTGCCATCTACGACCAACCTACAGCTAACATATTGATAAATGATCAGAAACTAGAATCATTTCCTCTAAAAACTGGAACAAGACAAGGCTTCCCACTCTCACCCCTCTTGTTCAGTATTGTGTTGGACGTCCTAGCTCAGGCAATTAGACGAGAGAAGGAAATCAGAGGTATCCAGATAGGAAAAGAGAAAGTCAAGTTATCCCTCTTTGCTGATGATATGATCCTATACCTTGAAAATCCAAGAGAATCTGTCAAAAACTTGCTTGCACTGATAAAGGACTTTGAGAAAGTCTCAGGGTATAAAATAAATGTGCAAAAGACAGTTGCATTCCTTTACACCAACAAGCAGGCAGAGATCCATATAAAAAGCACAATCCTATTCACAATAGCCACCAGAAAAATGAAATACCTCGGCATCTTCCTAACCAGAGAAGTGAAAGACCTTTACAATGAAAATTACAAAACACTCTTCACTCATAAGCTGACCTTGAACAATTGTAATGCTATAAGAAAGCGATTGGCAGTAGTGGAAAACTGTCAGGGGAGGAGGGATGGGATTGGCAGTTGAGGGAAACTGCTGGAGGAGGAAAGGACATACCTCATCAACAAGGGTACCTGCATGATCAATGTTTATATATCTAACTCTGAATTTTACCCCACATCTTTATAATTAATTAATTAATTAATAAGAAAATTACAAAACACTGCTTAAAGAAATCCAAGAAGACACAAACAAATGGAAAAATATTCCATGCTCATGGATAGGAGGAATCAACATTGTTAAGATGTCCATCCTACCAAAGGCAACCTACAGATTCAACACAATGCCCATTAAGCTACCAACATCATTCTTCTCAGACCTGGAAATGACAATCCAAAAATTCATATGGAAACATAAACGACCACTAATGGCTAAAACAATCCTTAGCAAAAGAAACAAAGCAGGAGGTATCATACTTCCAGACTTCAAACTTCACTATAAGGCTGCAGTAATCAAAACAGCCTGATTTTGGTACAAGAACAGGCACATAGACCAATGGAACAGGATAGAGATTCCAGAAACAAAGCCTCAGTTTCTCAACCAACTAATCTTTGACAAAGCCTCCAACAACAACCAATGGGGAGAGGAGAACCTATTCAGTAAATGATGCTGGGAAAACTGGCTAATCACATGCAGAAGTTTGAAACAGTACCTATCACCATACACAAAAATTAACCCTAAATGGATCAAAAACCTTAATGTAAAACCTCAAACTGTAAGAATCTTAGAAAACGCGGGAGACACCCTTATGGAAATTGGAACTGGGAACCAACTCCTATTTAGAACCCTAAAGACCAATACCTTAAAAGTTCCATTCTTTCACATTCTGGTCTGTAGTTCATATGTCAGTTATTTTAATTTTGGCCATTCTAGTTTTTATTTTTCTTAAAACTAATGATATCATACACCTTTACATAAAGTATCTGTTTTGATCTTTTGCCTGTTTTTTACCAGGTTGTTTTCTCATTCTTGACTTTTGGGAGAACTTTATATATTCTGGATATGTGTCCTAGATCAGATATGTGATTTGTAAAAACTTTCACTGTGTGGCTTATATTTTCATTCTCTTAACAATGTCATTTACATTTTAGTGATGTTTAATTTATCAGTTTTTTCTTTTATGAATTATGTTTAAAATATTCTGTCAAAGATAACTTAGATAACAAAGATGGTCTGCGTTTTCTTCTGAAAGTTTTAAAGTTTTAGATTTTGTATTTGGGCGTATGACACATTTTTAGAATTTTTTATGCTATAAAGTAAAGATCACAATTTCTCTCTTTTTTTTTCTTCGCATGTAGATACTCAGTTATTTTACTACCATTTCTTAAAGACTTTTCCTTCTCCTCTGCTTTACCCTTGAGTCCTTATCAAAAATCAGTTGTTCATGTATGTATGGGTTTATTTTTGGTCTCATTCTACTCCAAGATAAAACTTTTTTGGTTAGTGTAACTTTAGAATAGGTCATGAAGTCATATGGTGCCAGCTCTTTACCTTTGATCTGCGTATTCTGAGTTCTTTCAAAACTCTTCCAGGCTCTTTACAATTCCATTTGAATTTTGTCAATTTCTACCCCCAGAAAAAGTCTGCTATGATTTAGCTTGGAATTTTAGTAAATGTGTAGATCAGTTTTGAGAGAATTAAGATATAGCTCTCCATTTAAATAAATACACTTTAATTTTCCTTAGCAGTGTTTCATAGTTTTTATTGTACAAGTTTTTACATTTTTTGGTCAGATTCACCTCTAAGTATATATAATTTAGCAAGGCATATTGGTGCTTGTGAGGCTGAGACAGGAGAATCACTTGAGCTCAGGAGTTTGAGGCTGCAGTGATCATGCCACTGCACTCCAGCCTGGGCAACGAAGTGAGACCCTGTTTCTAAATTAATTAATTAGTTAATTAATTAAATGTGTATTTTATATTTTAGGCTGTCACCGTTTTTTCCATTTCTAATTGTTGGTTGCTAATATACAGAAATACAATTGATTGAAATTCCTGTCCTCTTCCTCCAAATCTTACAGGGAAAGCATTCAGTCTGTCACTATAAAATGTAGATCTATCAGAGATGCTACTTACTAGGTTAAGAAAATACCCTTTTTTAAAAAGAAAAAAAGTTTGCTGAGAAGTTTTGTTAGAGCTGGACTTTTTTCAGATATTTTTTTCTGCATCAACTGAGATCATAAGCTTTTTTTTTTGCTTTTTTTTTTTTTTTTTTTGCTTTTTTAAATTTATTTATTTATTTTTTTTTTTTTTTTTTTTTTTTTTTTTTTTTTTTTTTGAGTTGGAGTCTCACTCTGTCGCCCAGACTGGAGTGCAGCGGCCGCTCCCGGCCACCGCAGCCTCGACCTGCTGGGCTCGGCGATCCTTCCGCCTCAGCCTTCCGAGTAACCGGAATTACAGGCACGCGCTACTACGCCCGGCTGATTTTTTTGATTTATTGTAGAGATGAGGTCTCGCCTGCCCAGGCGGGTCTCGAACCCGTGGGCTCAGGCAATCCACTTACCTCAGTCTCTCAAAGGCGCAGGATTACAGGCAGAGCCACCGAGCCCGGCTTTTTTTTTTTTTTCTTTTAAAGGTTATTTAAGCCGGGCTGGTGGCTCAGCCTGTAATCCCGCGCCTTTGGGAGGCTGAGGTGAGTGGATTGCCTGAGCCCGCGGGTTCGAGACCCGCCTGGGCAGGCGAGACCTCATCTCTACAATAAATAAAAAAAATCAGCCGGGCGTGGTAGCGTGTGCCTGTAATTCCGGCTACTCGGAAGGCTGAGGCGGAAGGATCTCTGGAGCCCAGCAGGTTGAGGCTGCGGTGGCTCAGCCAGCCTGGGTGACAGAGTGAGACTCCAATTCAAAAAAAAAAAAAAAAAGGGTTATTTATTAGGTGAATTACTTTATTTATTTTTATTTATTTATTTTATTTTTTTTTTTTGAGTTGGAGTCTCACTCTTGTCGCCCAGGCTGGAGTGCAATGGCACACACTTATAGCCACCGCAGCCTTGACCTGCTGGGCTTAGGCGATCCTTCACCTCAGCCTTCCAAGTAGCTGGAACTACAGATGCATGCCATAATACCTGGCCAGTTTTTGTGATTTAGTATAGAGACAAGGTCTCACCAAATTGCCCACGCTGGTCTTGAACCCCTGTATTCCGGCAATCCTCTCGCCTCAGCCTCCCAAAGTGCTGGGATTACAGGCTGAGCCACCATGCCCGGCCTATTGACTTTTTTAATGTTGAAGTAGTCCTACATTTCTGGAATAAACCTCATTTGGTAATGATGTATTGTTGTTTCACATGTTGTTTAATTCACTAAAATTCTGTTTAGAAGTTTTACATGTTTGTAATGGTTATTGGTTCATGGTTTTCTTTTGCCTTAACGTCATTGTCTAGTTTGGCACAAGGATAGTGCTGGTGACATCAAATTAGTTGGGAAGGATTCATTTCTCTTTTAGAAAAATGTATATAGAATTGGCTTTTAATTCTTCTTTAAGTGTTTAGTAGAATTGAACAGGTGATGGAGTTTTCTTTGTGAGAAGGTTTTTATCTACAGATTCAATTTCTTTATACATATGGGGATTGTCAGGTGATCTGTTTCATAAGTGAGCTATGGTAGTTTGTGTCTTTCAAGGAATTTGTCTATTTTATCTCAGTTTTTACATCATAGGCATAAAGTAATTCATATTATTTTCTTCTTATTATTTTACTATCTGTAAAATTTGTAGTTATGTTAATCTTCTCATTCCTGATATTGGTATGTATCTTCTCTCTTTTTTACCTGATCTGTCTGCTACAGGATTATCAACTGTATTGATCTTCTCAAAAGAACAACTTTTGGGCTCATTGATTTTTTTCTTCTCTTGTTTTTATGTTTCCATCTTCAAAGATTATCACAAAATGTACCTAGCATTTTCATTATATTATGTATTATAAATAATCTAGGGATGGTGTAAAGTACATAGGATGTACATAGGTTATATACAAATACTGCACCATTTTACATAAGGGATTTAAACATCTGGGGATTTTGGTATACACAGGGGGTTCTAGAACCAATTATCCATGCATGCCAAGAGGCAACTATAGTTGAGTTATGCATTATTATGCAGAAAATGTCTCACTTCACATGGAGTTATTTAAACCATTTACCTTTAAAGTGACTGCTTTTAAGTGTAGGCTTAAGCATATAATCTTGCCATTTTTTTCCAGAGATCTGTTATTGATTTCTCATTCAATTTTATTATGGTATGTAAACATTCTTTACATGCTTTGTTCTTTATTTCTTTTGTGTTCTTTATTTTTTCCTTCTTTTTCTTATCTTCCATATTCTCTTACTACCTATAATTCTTCTGTTTTGCTATTTTAGTGATTGCTTTAGGATTTATTGTACTTATTTTTAACTTGTCACAGTCTATTTTCAAATGCTATTGTGTTTTATGCTTTACTTTGGCATATGTGATGAACTCCATAATGCATTCTTTGTTATTTTTGTTTAAACAACCAATGGTCGTTCAGTGATATTAAAATAATACGAACAAATTTCTGTGTATTCATCCATTTACCATCACTATTTATATTTATCTATTTACAATTACCATTTTTAGTGTTCATTTCTTTGTATAAATTCATATTGTCTTCTGGTATAATGTGTCTTCGGTCTGAACAATGACTTTAACATTCAGCAGAGTTGCTGAATTATTTCAGCTTTCATATGTGTGAAAATTCCTCATTTTTGAAAGATTTATTTTCACTGGCTATAGCATTCTTGGTTTACAGATTTTTCTTTCTGTACATTAAAGATGTTGCTCCTCTGTAGCCTCGTTGTGTTGTTTTCATGGGAAATTATAATTCTCATCTTCTCATATTTTCTCTTTAACAGTGGTTATGAGTGGTTAAATTTTGATAAATTATGATGATGCCATCTTCCCGCTCATTTGGGATTCATTGAACTTCTTGAATCTATAGATTTACAGATTACATTGAACTGGACTTTTTTTTTTTTTTTGGAGTTGGAATCTCACTCTTGTTGCCCAGGCTGGAGTGTAGTGGAATGCTCACAGCCACCTCACCCTCAACCTGCTGGGCTTAGGCGATCCTTCCTCCTCAGCCTTCCAAGTAGCTAGAACTACAGATGCATAGTTTTTGTGGCTAGTTTTTGTGATTTACAGTAGAGACGAGGTCTCAGCAAGTTGCCTGAGTTTGTCTCGAACTCCCGGGCTCAGGCAGTCCTCTCACTCACCTCAGCCTCCCAAAGTGCTGCAATTACAGACTGAATCACTGCACCCAGGAAAACTGGAAATTTTCCAGCCATTATTTCTTCACTTCCTCCTATAGTATGCTTTAGGCTATTTGAAGTTGTCTCACAGCTTGCTGATAATGCTGTGTTAATTTTTCTTAAATTATATTTTTTCTTTGTTTCATTTTAATAGTTTCTGTTGATGTCTTTAAGTTCTCTAATCTTTTCCTCATCAAAGTATATTCTTCTATTTATAAAATCCAGAATATTTTTCATCTCAGACATTGTAATTTTCACCTCTAGAAATTTGAATTGAGTAGTTGTCTTTAACTTTTGCACATATAAAATATTGTTGTAATAGCCTGCTCATTCTAAGATCTATGTCAGTTCTAGGCCATTTTCCATGGATTGATTAGTCTCCTCATTACAGATCCTGTTTTCCTGCATTTTTGCAGTTGATCATGATTAATTGGATGCCATACATTTTGAATTTCTCCTTGAGTACTGTATAATTTATATTCCTGTAAGTCTTCTTGACTTGTTCTGAAATACAGTTAATTTACTTGGAAACAGCCAGGTTCAGTGGCTCAGCCTGTAATCCTGCGCCTTGGGAGGCTGAGGTGAGTGAATTGCCTGAACCCGCGGGTTCGAGACCCACCTGGGCAACTTGGTGAGACCTCATCTCTACAATAAATCAAAAAATTAGCTGGGCGTGGTAGTGTGCGCCTGTAGTTCCAGCTACTCGGAAGGCTGAGGCGGAAGGATCGCCAGAGCCCAGCAGGTCGAGGCTGCAGTGGCCATGAGCAGCCACTGCACTGCAGTCTGGGTGACAGAGTAAGACTCCAACTCAAAAAAAAAAATTTTACTTGGAAACAGTTTGATCCTTTTAGGTATTTTTTCTAGCCACCTTTATATCCCTGAATGTATTGAGCTTCACCTCCTTGGTGCAGACAGTCCTCCAGGTTCAACTGAATTCTCCTTCTCTGCACCATAGCACAGAAACTCTCTGAGCAATAACAGAGTTCACCTCATTTGTTTTCTGTTCCTCAGGGAACACTGTCTTTCATAACTTTATGCTCATCATCCTGAAGACCACTCTTTCATATATTTTGTCTTTTGTAGGGGAGGGTAGAGTTATAGGAGGAAGGTAATTCTACTCCCTTATTTGAATATTAACATATCCAATTAATATTATAGCTGACATATCACTCATATCAACAGCAATAGGCTGAATCTTGAATAACTAGGTATTTAGAAAAGTAAGTTGTTTTTTTTTTACAACTAAGCCTAATAAATTTTAATAGAACACAGTTCTCTCTTGTAGGTTTGATAGGTACTTACTGATTGATATTGTGGAGGCTACTTTTCACTACTGAACCCTGCAAACCTAAGATGAAGAATCAAAACATAGCATTTATTCTAGAACAATTTGTTTATCATCTAATTTATTATAATAAATTGTAAGTTGGCTTGGCGCAAGTGTTCATGTCTATGATCCCAGCACTTTGGGAGGCCAAGGCAAGAGGATCCCTTGAGGCCAAGAGTTTAAGGCCAGCCTGGACAACATAGCAAGACCTCATCTCTACAAAAAATAAATTCGCCGGGTATGATGGCATGTACCTGTGGTCCTACCTATCCAGGAGGCTGAGGTAGAAGAGATTCTTGGATTCTTGGGCCCAGGAGGTGAGGCTGCAGTGAGCCAGGACTGTGCTACTACACTCCAGCCTGGACAACAGAGCAAGAGCATATCTCAAAAAAGAAAAAAAGTTAATGATCCTAAATTTCACCTTGTTTTCATTTGCCAATCCTTTCCTTACCTCTTTCTCCAGCCCTGTCTTGTTTCTTCAATTTATTACCTGAGTCTTAAATTAAATATCACTTTTTCCAAAAACTTTTTCTTGACCCTCTAAAATTAGTAGATTCCCCAAACAGAATGTCCCTTCAGCAGTTTGTACTCTTGTACTAAATGTCACTGTCATAACACTTATTACATGTTATAAAGTTTGTTTGTCTATCTTCCCTGATGGGCTCTCCAGTTTCTGGTTCACTGCTGTGGCCCCAGTGTCACAGATAGTGAGTGACACCTACTAAGTACTCTATTATTTTTGTCAGCTGTGTTAATACAAAATAGTATTTATGAATTTCAGATATGTTGTACATTATTAGTTTTTGCTTATATGTTAGTGATAGTATTGAACAAAGTAAAATTCTAAGGGATATGGTTATTTTATGATTTTCTAAACCATGTTTTAAATGTCAGAAGTCAAAGCTGAGAAGTTCATTAACTGTTAAACTTTTTATCTAGCTCACTAACATATATATGTGCACCTTTTTTTTTCAGGATGCAGAAGAATACACAGATTTGCCAGTAAGACACAATGAAGATCATATGAATAGTGAACTGGCAAAATGTCTTCCCGTTGAATTAAATCCCCATTCCTTTGACAGCCCTCACACCAAAGCACATCTCCTGCTACAGGCACACCTCAGCCGAGCCATGCTACCCTGCCCGGATTATGACACTGATACCAAAACTGTCTTGGACCAAGCCCTCAGAGTGTGTCAGGTATGAAAGTTACTTCTAATTTCTGTGTTTTCTGCTGTCTTTTTTGCCCTTTTTTTTTTTCCTACCTTAGGATAACGTGTACTTGCCTTTTATAATTTTATTGTAGCCTTGTTGAGAAGCAACTGATTGATCAAATCAAGAATTTTCAAAGGAAAAGCAAATAAAAATGCTATAAGATGATGTTTTCAGTCACTCATTCAACCAAAATATAGTGAAGGCAAACTATGTGCCAGATGCTTTTCTAGGCACTGGGCCTATAGCAATGAGCAAGGCAACAGAGTCCCTACTGTTATGGACTTAAACTCGAGATGGGGAAGAGTGACAACTGAAAATATGTCAAGAAGTATTAACTGATGTTTTCAAAAAGCAATAAAGCACAGTAAAGGAAATAAAGAGAAATAAGGAAAATGCTGTTTAGTACTTTTCAAGGGGTATCTCACCAATAAGGTGATCCTAAACCAGGGGAAGTGAGGACCAGTTGGAGGCCCAAACTTCACCTGCACGTAGACTACTTATGTACTCAATCCTGACTTACACCCTACATCTTTATAATCAAATAAAGTAAAAAAATAAAATAAAAAACATTTCAGCATTATTAGGGAAAAAATTAAATTCAGCACACTTACCCTAAAAAAGAAAAAGAAAAGAAAGAATTAAAGAAGACCCATAGGGTTTCTGGAAGGGTGTATTTCAAACAGTGAGAAAAGTAAATGCCAAAACTTTAGGAAGTTACTTGGTATATTCAAGGAATATCAAAGAGGCTCGTTGTTAAAGAGTGGATTGAGATGGTTAGAAGTGAGGTCAGAGACAATGGGGAGTAGATATTGTACAGAAAATCGGGTTAGATCATGTAGGGAGTTTGGAAATCATGGTAAGAATTTTAGATTTTACCCTAAGAGAGATGCCATTAAAGCCTTGGTTCTGTCATGGTTACGTTAGTTATATCTATCAATACTTCCGGTATACTTAAAACTGAGAAAAGTTTAGTTGCAATGTTGAGTCTGAAACTAGATCAATAAACTTTTCATACCTTGTGTGCTCTAGTACTAGACAAGAAATGATGGTGGCTGGACCAGGTTAGCATGGGTGAGGCTGTCAAGAATTGGTTGGATCCTGAATATTTTTCTAAGGAGAAAATGGAATTTGTGCATGGATTAGACAAAGTTTTTTAGAGAAAGCGATGAGCTAAAGATGATTTTCTCAAATATGTATTGCTTCATTTAAGGATAATAATAATAGACTCATTCTATGTTAACATAACTAAAATGAATTTTCTTGAAAAACAACTACTTTCCAAAGCAGTAAAAAAAATTAGAAGTATGGTTTCTGTTTTTGTTTTTTTACTTTTTGCAAGTATCTAATATTCAGCTTTATAAAAGTCAGCTAGTCTTATAGATATACTTTTGCAATCACCACAAAATGTCTATTACAATATGATGTTTTAGTTGAAATATAGGAAGAAAATCCAGCTTCACAGAGATATGTAGTTTAAAGAGGGAAAAATATCTTATAACTTTCCAGATAATTGTGGATATTCTTCTTTGATAAAACTTGACAAGTGTCATATCTTGAAGGTTAGTTGCAATGTGAAATCTGAAACCACATCAATGAACTGTTCAATGCTCTAGGCTAGACAAGAAGTGGTAATGACTGGACCAAGCTAGTGTGAGTAAGGTTGATGAGAATTGGCTGGATCCTTAATATTTCTCCAAGGAGAACTACCATATTGTGCTAACGGATTGCACAAGAGTTTTTAGAGAAAGCAAGGAGCCAAAAATAATTTTAAGGCTTTTCTCCATTGCAGCTGGAAGAATGGAACTGCCATATACTGGGAGATGATTGTGAGAGGAGCAGGTTTTTGGGGGGAATGAAGGGCAGGGAGAAGATCTATGGGATTAAGATTATTATGGATTTTGGCCTTCTATATTATACCTTTTTTAGACATTTTTTTTTTAAAAAAAGACAATTTTTTAAATTTTCAAAAGACAAGATGTATTTAAAGGTAGAGTAAGTCAATCTGTGTAGATATGTGTACAAGGATATAGATTGTGGCATTATTTGCAAAATTAAAGGCTTAGAAATAATTTAATGTCTTTTGAGTTATAGAACACTACAGAATATTACAATTCCATTTGTGAATGCTATATCTATGCAAAAATGTCCATATCTATATATGAACATATACTTAGAAGATCTGGACTGGAATAGTGTCCCAAAAGATTAACCGGATTTGGAGTGACTTTTAATTTCTTCTTTATGCTGTTCTAAAGCATTTGAATGTTTTTAAAAAGTTTTAACATTTTTATTAGTAAAAATTGCTATTTTGTTATAAAAACTAGAAATGTTTTATCAAATAGAATAAGCTTAAACGATCAGAAATCGGAAGGGAAGTAAGGCTATAATAAACATAAATTTTTTCGACACCCTTGGTAACTAACACATGGTTTACTTCTCTAGGAAGATGATTTGCCATTCCTTATTAGTCACACTTCACAAACAAAGGTTAAAGGTTCTAAAGTTTTAACTGCTGCCCTTGGATACTCATTTGTGTTTCCTATAATTTTTTTTTTCTCCCTCAAACACTGGCTTGTTAATGAACTCTAGGGTCAGAAAGGGTTGCAGAGAAGTTATAGGAGAAATTATATTTTTATAATTGCAGATGCGTTGATTACATTACAATTTTTACATATATGGTAGGTAAAAACTTTAATACATGATCAACTTATTGTTTCTTTTTCAGCACTCAGTCAATAATTATTCAAAAACTGTGTAATAATATAAATAGGAAATTTCTTAAAGGAGTCTGTTTCTATATTTACTATCAGGGAAATGGATTTAGTCAAGTTCTTTTAGCCTCTATTAGGTATTTTTATGTAGAGTTTCTTGATATAATTTGATTTATTGAATATGTTTTTATTCTTCTAAGTAGCATCTAAAGAGAAGTACTTTTTAATTATAAAAGTAATACACTTTGTTGTAAATAATTTGGAAAAACAGCATAATAAAATTAAAGTCATTCGTAGAAATTATATCTTCACTCATGTGAATGAGTCTTTTTTAAATGAAGTGTAATTCTTTTAAATGCAAACTTTTGTTTTGAAATAATGTCTAACTTATAAAAAGTTTGTAAATTATTACAATGAAATTTCTATTACCCAGCTTTCCTAATGTTAATATTATACCTCAGTATTGACCCAATCCTATTAACTAAACTACAGACTTCATTCAAATCTTGTCAATATGAGTTTTATCCCACTTATGTCCTTTCTTAGCTCTAGGATCCAATTCAGACTCCCACATTGCATTTAGTTGTCATGTCTCCTTCATTTTGTCTTTCTCAGCATTTGTGAGAGTACTGGCCAATTATTTTATAGAGTTGTCTCACAGTTTGAATTTTCCTGATGTTTCCTTTTGTTTGCATTCAATTTACATATTTTTGGCAAGAATTCCACAGCACTCATGGCTTGCCCTCTTAGTGTATCATATCAGGAAACTTATGACAAATGTGTGGCATTACTGGTGATGTTATTTTGGTACACTTGTGGTGTATGCTAGCCTTCTTCAGTTTAAAGTTGCTTTTTTCTTCTTATATAATTAAAGGTATCTTGTGAGGAGATACTTTGAGATGATGTAAATATCCTGTTTCTCCTCACACTTTTCAACATTATTTTCAGCATCATCAGTGATATTTGCCTGGAATAATTACTGATATTAAGATTTTCTGTCTCTGTCATTCCTGGAGTTGTACTATAAGGAAGAACTTTCCTTCTCCTCCAGTTTACTTTATTCAATTATTGACTTATGTAAGTATAGACTTGTGGATATTTGTTTCATTCTATTGGTTTAGATTAATTGCTATCTTTATTTTGCAAATTGTCACAGTCAACCATTGAAAACCTCTCAAGCTGGTACTAGTGTTCTTTTGACATACCCCCACTGTTTTTTAAACACTCTCTTTCTTTCTATCATCTTGCACTTTCCCTGCCCCCACCTTGGAATCAGCCATTTTTCTTAAAGATCCCTGGTTTCTTTTAGTAGAGAATGGTTTTAGAAACAAAAATCAGGGTGCTTGCTGCCTACCATTGCTACTTGGGAATCTTTGTTTCTGGATCCTCTCATTGCATAAAGCAAGGAAATATAAGTATATATACATAGGTGTCTATATATCTGTCTCTCTGAGTGTGTGTGTGTGTGTGTGTGTGTGTGTGTGTGTGAATAAAAATCTATATTTATCATTCTAATATCTCCTATTTTAATCCAACACCAGAGTTCATTTCTTTTTTATTAGTAACTCATTTTTCTACCTGTGAGATACCAGACCCTTATTAATAAAAATATATTTACTCAGCTCTTCAAGCCTAAAATACTCAATGATGTCATTTTAGAATTACTAATTCTTACTCCTGCAAAAAAGCAAATTTGCTAAGTGGGGTACATTAGTTGTGTACTATTCTT
Source organism: Cephalopachus bancanus (assembly GCA_027257055.1). NCBI lineage: Eukaryota > Metazoa > Chordata > Mammalia > Primates > Tarsiidae > Cephalopachus > Cephalopachus bancanus. Next base: position 11,306,068 of record JAPVLO010000005.1, on the reverse strand, counting down.
GTTGATCTGAAGACTTTTTCTTTGTACATTTACACACACATGCATGTACTTTTACTTTTTATTTTACAAATTTTTATCATGTTTTATAACTTTCTAAGTTGATAATTTATAGCATTAAATATTGTTCTCAGCAGGGCATGGTGGCTTATGCCTGTAATCCCAGCACTTTGGGAGACTGAGGCAGGAGGATTACTTGATCCAGGAGTTTGAGACCTGCCTGTTCAACAGGATGAGACCCCATCTCTACCAAAAATAGAAAAACTAGCTAGGCATGGTAGTCTGAGGTACTTAGGAGGCTGAGACAGGAGGATCAACTGAACCCATGAGTTTGAGGCTGCAGTGAACTGTGATTGTGCCACTGCACTCCAGCCTGGGTGACAGAATGAAAACTTGCCTCAATAACTAGGTAGCTAGATGATAGATAGATAGATAGATAGATAGATAGATAGATAGATAGATAGATACATAGATATTGTTCTCAATCATAATTTCTAATGGCTGTGTCATATTCCTTCATATAAAATGTCATCATTTATTTAATGAGCTCCTTGTTATTAGACATTTATGTTTTGTAATTTTTCTGTTTTAAGTTATAATCATTAGTTTTGATTATCTTCAATGTTTGACTTGACTTTTCAGAAACTACCTGTAAAGAAACTTAGTTGTCAAAAGGCAACAATCAACTTTGTATTCTGAATGCTCTCATTCCTGCAATTTTTCTGCAAGATTGTGATAAAACATGCTAGGAAGTGGAAAGAATATAAGAGTTGCCAATGGAAAACTTGGAGAGAAAATTGAGAGTTGATAAAATGCTATATGACTAATTGGCAGTTCTAATTTTGTGCCCTGTTGTTTTCATTTGATGCATGGATACTACTGGCCTTAGAAAGCACTGGTTCAAGCAGTCTTACAAGCTGTAGTTCTGCTGGCTGATTGAAAATTATACTACTAGCCAGGCTTGGTGGCTCAGCCTGTAATCCCGCGCCTTTGGGAGGCTGAGGTGAGTGGATTGCCTGAGCCCATGGGTTCGAGACCCGCCTGGGCAACTTGGCGAGACCTCATCTCTACAATAAATCAAAAATCAGCCAGGCGTGGTAGCGCACACCTGTAGTTCCAGCTACTCGGAAGGCTGAGGCGGAAGAATCGCTGGAGCCCAGCAGGTCGAGGCTGCGGTGGCCGGGAGCGGCCACTGCACTCCAGTCTGGGCAACAGAGTGAGATTCCAACTCAAAAAAAAAAAAAAAAAGAAAGAAAAGAAAATTATACTACTGCTCTCATGAGACATCAGCATGGTTTTCTGGTCTGTGAATGGGAATCAGTGCCACCATCTCTGACTATAAATTCTCCTCTGCTGCCATTTCAGTGTAAGGCATTAGGCAAATCACTTAACCTCTGGTATCTGAGTGAAAATAGCATCTTACAAGAATGGAACATAAGTTAATGTTTATAAAGTGAACAATTTGAGGGATGAAGGAAATGGGTCTATCTTAGTATCCTCATCCTTAGTAATTCTTTTGTTTCCTTGCTTTATCACCATAGTTGAACTATTCTCTTTATTTTATAGAAGCATACCTTTTATTTGAGCATCATTCAGATTATGAAAACTACAATCCTGCAATTTTTCTGAGAAATGTTTCAGAAAAGAAATGTTTCACAAAAGAAAAGCATAGTCTTAGTAGAAGCACTCCTCTCAACTTGAAGTCAGACTCTGCAATACAGCCTAACTTTGCTTCTCCTATCCCATTTCAGTGATGTGTCAAGGGCATTTGTGTCATTTTTTTGGCTTGAAATATTTTTGTTAGAGTTCTTTTTAGTATGTTATTGTTACTAGCATTTTTATTTCTCTCAATAGAAACGAAAGTTACAGTACGTATCTCAATTTTTAAAATCTGTTTAAAATATCCTAATAGGTAAATTTCATAACTATGGAATTGACTGCCCTTGCCCTTTACTTTTGAAATCCCCTTTTTTTTGAGTTTGAGTCTCACTCTTGTCACTCAGACTGGAGTACAGTGGCACGCTCACAACCACCACAACCTCAAGCTGCTGGGCTTAGGCAATCCTTCCACCTCAGCCTTCCAAGTAGCTGGAACTACAGGCACACACCACCATGTCCAGCTAGTTTTTGTGATTTATTGTAGAGATGAGGTCCCACCAAGTTGCCCAGGCTGGTCTCAAACCTCCTGGGCTCAGGCAATCCTCTCGCCTTGGTCTCCCAAAGTGCTGGGATTACAGGCTAAACCACTATGCCCTGCCAAAAACCTCTTCTTAATCATGTTAACAGTCAAATGTATTTGTGAAATGTAGTAAATGGTGTGACAGCCTTTCTGTGCTGCATGTACCAAAGAAAAGTGTTATGTTAACTCTTGTGGGAAAATTACAGTTAAAAAGTATCAAAAATTAAAGTGACCTGACTAAATTTTCCAAATTTGATGACAAAACCAGAAATGATGATAAGTGTCTGGTGTGTTGAGTAACTCTCTGCTTTACATTGTTTTTATCAAGAGACAAAGAAATTGGTGTTTAAAGAAGTTAAATAACTGTTAAATGTGATTTGTTGAGGCAGTCTGTGCTGGAACCAAATAGAGATTCCAAGACTTCTATTCTTGCTCTAATAATGGATCTCTTCTAAGTGCCACAAGTCCTTAAGTTAAAAAAGTCTTCATTTGCATGAAAAACACCTTAATACAATTTGAAGCCAAATAGTATAAGAATACATGTTTATATCGTAGTCACTCCTACTACCTTCTATATAGTTTTTACATCTAAACTTTCCAGTAACTGAGCTTTCAGATGTTTGATGTGAAAAGATAAAACCATGGCTTATGGAACCAACCCAGTGAGCTGAGAACCAGAGAGCTGAGTGACCCAAAGTTGAATTGTGCTGTCAATTTACTGAGTTAATTTGGAAAAATCTTTTTTCAGAAGTAGTAGAGGCTAGAATTACCCTTCATTTAGTGTTATCAAGCCTGTGGCCTGCATTTTAATAGATCAAAAGATTTGGATGTATTCTAAGATATATTTTAAAGGACTTTAGTGGCAATATCCTTAAAGACAAGAAAAATGATGTCAGGTCATGAATAGAGAACCCGCTGTTACACACACACACAAATGTGACAGTGTACTCTGTCAGAAGGATTTCTAGACACCTGTGCCTCCAGATTTAAATGAGAATTCATGTATGTTAAATGCCAAATTTGACCAGAATATTTGGAGAACAGCACACCATCCCTGCTCCCCTTCTGTCTTTTTCCAAAAATCTCTGTTTAATGGTGGCCCATAAGGTGAATCATCATAGCAGTGATGGTGGTGGTAAACATTTATGGAGGGCTTTCTTTGTATTGGGCTCTGTTACACTTGCTTTGTACTTAATTGGCCCATTTTCTGTGATAGTCTAGTGAAGCAGTACGAGTATTATTCTCATTTTACAGATGAAGCTAAGTAACTTTCCCAAGATACCTTCAACACAGGTTGGATATATTATAAAGTGTTTTTCAGTGGGCACGCTTTGTCCTCGATAGATTTAAACACTGCATGCATGATCTAGTGAGAATTTGTTTTGAAATGTGAGAACTTCACAGGAATTTCTACATTGTCTTTTTTTTCCAACCAAGAAATCCCACTAGACCACAAATAATATTTTTAATTAATCCCTCCTTTTCAATGTATACTCAAATCACTTCCCTTTAATTACTCAGTTCCCTTTGCAGCAGTCTGCCTATAATTACTTTAACCAGATTCTAAGAGGAACTTATTAATATGATTGAATATTTGTAACTGTTTTATTGTATCTTGCTATAGTCCAGTTGATATGGTGTTTGCCTTTTTTGTATCAACTGCTCTTGCTCCTCCTAAATATTTTATATTATGCTACATAGACCATTTGCTTCCTTACATTCTCCCCTAAAACTGTAGTAATTGAAAATAGTGGAGAAAGATCTGATTGTTAATCCCTAGGAGGATGGAAGAATGTCATCTTACTCATTTGTGATCGCTGACGTCATTCCAAATTCTGTTCCTGGTTGCCACTGACATGAATTTATATCTTTGAAAATTCTGCTTCTGAATGCAGCAATGACAACATTACCATATGTATGTGTTATTTTATTTTGCTTGAAAATGAATAGTGAGGCAAGGAGAAAGTTAATTGAGGTAATTATCTGATATTGACTGTGCAGTGTTGTTATTGATTTACATAGTTGGCAAAAATTGCAAGTTTGTCATTTTTTGTTGCAATTAGTGTTGTGTAGCTGTATTTTGATATTTCAGGGCTTTCATACTTAAGTGTTAAAAATAATTTACCGTAATTATGGAAAATATATGCTGATGAGATTTCCAAGGTTGAAGGTGAATCCAGTGAACTTATTAGTGATAGTGAGACAGATATTGATGTAATGGTGCAATGTAAATGAAGAAATATATATATGAAACATATATAATACATATTCAGTTTATAATCCAAATAAAAATACAAAGAATGGAATGCTAGTCAGAGTGGTATCTGAAGCAAATACTGGATATGTCTGCAACTTCTAGTTGTATTGTGGGAAAGATGAAAATTTAGAAAAGACCATTTCACTTTTGCCTAATGACAGAGGTTTGTGGCAACTAGTTTCAGATTTTTTTTTCACCCACTCTCAATTAGGAAAGTGAAAAAATTTGCTGACTGCAAATAAGTTTAATTATAAGATAACCCTATAATAAAAAGTATATGCACACTAGAATAATTTTTGTATAAATTGACTAACAAACACATACATACAGATTTTATGTTCCTGTCTCATTTTAAGATTTGCCTTCATTTAGTTAGCTTTTTGGCTTCTTTGACTAATCACCACCATCAGTAGTGAGGCTCCTTGGATGCAGCATTTGATCCTTTTTGAAAAACTTCAAACTTCTAGAAGCCATAGGCAATCTCAGAACTTCCTTGCCCCAAGATAGGAAACTACTGATTCCCTAAAAGGTAGCAGATGTTTTCTCTTTACAGTTGAGGAAGAGTGGGAAGATCTGTCTTCTGCATACCAAGGTACATGTAAACATAGATTGAATTTGTGTTCCATTGCCCTAGTAGAACTAGGCAAAGGTCACCTAGAGCAGCTGCCTTGAAAATACTCTAGGTGATTTAGCGCCTGAAAGGGAGACCTTTAAGGAGCTGTGTTCCTGTAGATATATTTCCATTGTTTCAGACATTATTAGATCTAATTTTAATATATGAGCTTTCATTTTTACATTATTTTTTAACATCCAAGTCTTTGAACTACTGAGTTTCCAGTCTTTCTTCTCTTTCACATTTAAGATGATATGTAGCTCACATGTGATTCAAAGTAATGTCAAAATGTCCTAATAGGCTTTATCAATTGTCATAAAGGTATTAGACAAAAAAAAAAAAAAAAAAAAATCAATCAACTGCATAAATAGAGAAACAGAAAAAGTGAATGAACTGGACTGATAGACCTTCCTTCACTCAAAGAATCTTCTTGAACTTGCAAAAACAAACCATTACAAATTTTTTATGGGGTTATTTTTTTAGCCTAAACTTCAAAGCAATAATTTCACTTCTTTATTTCTGTAACAGTCTGATAAACTAAAAGTATATTGCATTTCACTTAACTAGTATTACATTTTTCCATGACCCACAGCTATTCTGAAAATATAACATTTTATCTTCAATCTACTTTTAAAAGTATATTAATAGATAAGCATAACATATACATGTGTGCACGCTTATGCATACACATATTAGAGTCTGAGAATAGGGGAGAATAAGATAAGGGAAGCAAAAGAAGATATGATATGAGTATTTTTTAAATCATTTTAAATAAAAGATGCAGTGACTGTAAACTGCGTCTATATTTCTACTAACAAAAAGCTTCCTATTTCCATATATTAAAAAGTGTAGAAATATTTGATGATGCCAGGAGGCAGAATTGCCATGGAGCAAAAGTAACCATTGTGGAATGTTTACCTATGGATGCACTACCCTACAGGCTCAATGGGCTGGCAATGTGTTGAAGAATGTCAGTGTCGTTTAAGCAAAGAAGTTTTAGAATCGCAGAGTCAAAAGCAGTTAGCAGTGAAAACAGTCCAGGTATCACTGAGTTTAGCAAAAGAATTACTTGGTCAAATCCATAATCCAGTACTTGGAAAGATACTTTGACATAGCAAATGATAGATTAAATCTTATATATATTCTTAGCAGAATCTTTTCAAATTTTTACATACTTGTAATTAGAGCAAATGAAGAAACCTCTTTAAGTAGACAGTATAGCAAATAAGCGTCAGAAATCTTCAATTCTTTTTGAGAAAAAGATAGGTGGATTATAACTAAGTAACATGCCTTTTTATGGGTATGTTTCAAGGAACATTAATACCCTGAGGATACACTTGGAGGCTTTGTATCATCCAAAGTATGCTGAAAATTTATCAATAACCATAATGTCACTGACTGCTAAGATGGCTTGGGCATAATGCTGGGCATATAGTAGATCTTCGCATATCCTGGGTCAATGAAAGAGATATTTCACTTTTTCCTTTCTAGTTCCCCATAGGAAAAGATTGAAAAGGAAAATTTATGGTGTGGACTCTCGCAGTGTTTTTAAGATTTTCTGTCAATATGAATTATCTACCAGCAAACGGTCTATTTGTTGTAAACATTTGAGTGACCTTATCAAATTCATAACACTGAGGCTGCTTTCCTGGCCAGACCGCCAGAAGCTCATATCTTGCCATAGAAACCTGACAACATTTTATTAACGGATGACTATTTAAAAACAAATAATTCTAAATGAACTTAATCCTGAGTGATTATTCTTCCAAACGCAAAGATCCACACAATGGTGCAGAATCATAGTCCTAGATGGTCAAGGCTACATTTTAACTCCACTGTAAAATGCCCAAAACACCACCTTTAAACAAAGTACCATTCCCCACCAGGGAAGTCGCATTGTGCTGATGCATTTAGCATTTCCAAAACTAACACAAATGTGTGGATTTTGAGGTGTTAAACACCTTTACTTATTCTTGTGGATTTATAGGCGATCTCCCTTCAAGGACTATAATATAATTGGGAAGGCTGTTTCCCCCTGGGTGACTTTACCTGTAAGCTTTTGTATGACAACTCAGTGATGGTTTATTGAGGATATGATGCTATTATGAAGGATCCTTCTACCCCTGGCTCCTCTCCGCCTACCCACATAACAACCCTTTTCCCGGTTGGGGCTATAGGAAATGAGTAATGCTTAACCCATTTGTGTGATCAATTCACTTAAGCAGCTACTGTGAAATGTTAATCACAACTTTAATTTGTACTGCATTAGCATTTTGATTAACTTGTAGGCTTGCTAGCACACTTGAAGCGCTTTTACTCATAGTTACAGCTCGGAAATGACTTTTTGATTAATTAAGTTTGTTAGACAGCAGCTGAGCTTCCTGAATGCTAACCTTCTGGGGGTAAAAGTTCAGGAGAAAGTTACTATGAACAACTGTTGCTACCGAAAAAGATTCTTATAAATGTACTTACAGCATTTTAATTATTGAAAAAATATTGTATCATTACTTGCAACTGACCTGAACCTTTAAAGGAGTATGCCTTTCTGTCAAGAAAGCTTTTTCTAGGTTTTCCCATCATTATAAAACTTCTGGGAGCTCTTGAACCAAATAGTGCATTTTCTAACAGATGTCTAACAACTAATGTTTAAACAGGCTGCCTAGGATAAATTTTCATAGTTTTCATTTTTAATAAACATTTAATTTGAGAAAAGTTTTAGGTTTCCAGAATGTTGCAGAGATAATACAGAAAGTTCCCATATACCTAAAACCTATTTTTCCTCCAATATTAACATCTTATATACATTAGTAAGATACATTTGTCACAATAAACCAATATTGAACATAATTATTAACTAAATTATATACTTATTCATAATTTTTAATTTTTACATAATATCCTTTTTCTTTTTAAATTTTGCTATTGATATATAATAGTTGTGCATATTGGGGGGTGCATGTGAAATTTTGATACATGCATACAATGTGTAATGATCACTAATATTGTTTCCATTCAGGATGACACATAAAATTCAATCATTATGTCTCTCAAGGCTCCTCTTGGCTGTAACACTTTCTCAGACTTTCCTTGTTTTTGGTGGCCTTTCCACAGTGTTTTACATTCTTTGATATTCCATAAATATTAAGTTGATTTTTATAAATCACTGCAGTTTTTTTTATCATTCTGGCATAAATAAATCTCTTTCTTTTAAACACTAATAACAATGTATTATCTTTATGTCATTTAATTTAAACAGAAGTGGCAACATTGTCATTTCAAACCTTGTTGTGATCTCATTATCATGTGTGTGTGTTTTTTTTATTGTTTGTTTGTTTTAACTGAGAAAGCAGGATTTATTGAGAGGACAGAGAAGCTCCCACAGTGGGAGGGGACCCTAAGGGTTTGCCCTGTTTGTTTTAATCCCTGTACTATTACTAGATACATTAAGATGATATCAAGAGATACGAGAGGGGACCCAAAAAAAATGGAATACGTTTTTGTAGTATGAGCTTCCCCTGCTAGGTAATTGTTCTAGGAACCCATCAGCATTAGTGTACCATCTACAGTTGTTGTGAGAGGCTGCTTTCAACTTCAGTGAATTTTTTTCTGGAGATTCTTTCCAACACTTTTGCCCATTTCCTGATGGACGATTTACGAGTGCACCTGCCCACACAGCACTGAGTGTTCAGCAGTTTTTGACCAAAAATGACATGACCCCCATGCCCTCCCAATTCACTGGATCTCACCCTGAGTGACTTTTTTTGTTTCCCCTGATGAAAAAAGTCTTCAAAGGGAAAGGTTTTGCCCATGTGGAACAAAAGATGACAGAAGTACTAAAAAGCATCAAAATTGACTATTTCAAAAACTGTTTTGAGCACTGGAAGAATATCTTGATAGATCAAACAGAGAGTACTTTGAAGGTGACTGAAGTTTAAACATGGAAGAATAAGTACATGCTGTATTATCAATAAATTCCAGTTTTTCTGGGTCCCTTATCATATGGCTAAAAGTAGAAAGGGTTTCTTGAAGAGGAGGAGATATAAAGAGAGAGAGAAAGATAAAAGGAGAAAAGAGAGGATGTACATCTACAGATTCCTCAGAATAGGAGTGAGGCTGGTGCATCCAGCTCCACACATCACCCAACAGCCACAGAGTCTTGACGACACTAAGGATTAAACTGACGGATTTCTCAAACTGAAGTTTAGATTTTAGGGGAGATTTCAAAATAATGAGTCTTGACGGGTTCGGTGGCTCAGCCTGTAATCCCGCACCTTTGGGAGGCTGAGGTGGGTGGATTGTCTGAGCTCGCAGGTTCGAGACCCGCCTGGGCAGCGAGACCTCATCTCTACAATAAATCAAAAAATCAGCCGGGCGTGGTAGCACGCGCCTGTAATTCCGGCTACTAGGAAGGCTGAGTCGGAAGGATCGCCGGAGCCCAGCAGGTCGAGGCTGCGGTGGCCGGGAGCGGCCACTGCACTCCAGTCTGGGCGACAGACTGAGACTCCAACTCAAATAATAATAATAATAATAAGTCTTAGAGCTACCTGCTAGTCTACCTTTAATGATATCATTTTTCTTTTAGTGTCCTAGGTCAGTGATTCTGTTTCTTGGCATTAAAGCTGATTTAATGTTATCACAGGGTTCAGTGTTTCTATTTTACTTTGGGATTATTTAAATCTAGAAATGCCTGAAGATCAAGTATGAAGATGAGGTTATAGCCACATAGGGGTTAAAATAAATTTTAAAGTTTTCTATTTTCAAAAATTGTGTTGACAAAATCAAGTAAATACATAATGTTTTTGTCTGGCGTTTGTATGCTTCTGCTATGTAGGGAAAAGAAGACCGATGTGAGACACCTTAAATTCTTCAGGAACAAGACAGGGTATATGGGAGTGAGCAGAGGTCCTGGGATATAGTATAATAAGCACTTACATGAAATTGGGAAACCAAGATTGAGGTTTCATCTTTTTTTCCCATTATTGATGCTTTATTTCCATAAGTCACCAATAAAAGAATGACTTCATCACTTTTTTTTTTTTTACCAGTGTGATTACAAAGTCACCAGGCTTCTGTGAGCCTACGTTTCCGTTTCTGTGAAAAAGGGTAGCACCAATGCCTGCCTCAGAGTTGATGTTGTTAAGGATTTGGTTGAAAGTACTTTATCATCTGTGCATTTTCACCACCCCAAACTGCATACTAACAGTCTGACCTATAGAAGTCACTGTTTGGGGCCTTTCACAGTAATGGGATTTACTTGATATAAAATGTAGTTACGTTGTCAAGCTTAAAGTGTTATGTTTTTATTATTTATTTATTTATTTATTTATTTTGAGTTGGAGTCTCACTCTGTCGCCCAGACTGGAGTGCAGTGGTGGCCGCTTCCAGCCACCGCAGCCTCAACCTGCTGGGCTCTGGCGATCCTTCCGCCTCATCCTTCCAAGTAGCCGTAATTACAGGCAAGCGCTACCACACCCGGCTGCTTTTTGTAGGGTCTCGAACCCACGGACTCAGGGAATCCACTCACCTCAACCTCCCAAAGGCGCGGGATTACAGGCGGAGCCACCGAGCCCGGCTTAAAGTGTTATATTTTTAAAGTATAATCTGCAGTTGCAGAAGATTAGACAAAAATATCTGTAGAGTTGGGTAAATCTGTCCTTTGCAGAAATGGTTTTGCAACTTTTAAAATGTGAGTTTAAATGCTAAGACCAAGCCTGATTTGCTTAGGATAGTCTTGAAATTGATTCAGAATAAATATTGGGGACATAACATATATTTAAGTCATAAAGCATGACTTTGGCTCACACTTTTTAAAATGTTATTTTAAAAATTATTCATTCTGTGTCTCTGTCTTGGGGTTTTGCCTTTTGCTTGTTTGTTTTTGTTGTTATTTTATTTTGTTTTACCCTTGCAGAAATCCAAGTCCTTTAAGAGTTCTTGAGATTTCCATATAAGGATGAGGTCTGAGATGTGTGTCTTTTGTTGCTTTTTGTCTCTCTCATTCTTTCTTTCTCTTGCTCTCTCTCTCACTCTCTCACTAGCTGTCATTCTCACCATCTTCTTATCCCTCTCTCTCTTCTGCCCTTCTCCTTCCCTCTCTTGCTCTGTCACTCAGATGTAGGCAGACACACATAGTGTCATCATTTCAACATTCAACTTTAAAACTGTATCAGCTGATTCCTCCTACTTCCCCACTAATGAAAGTTGGTCTCCTCAGGCTCTCCAAACACTTCTTTCTTCCCAGACTCCTGCTTCTCGTGTCCGTGTTTTACTTGCAATGGCTATAGAATTTCTTTTTCAACTCTTTTCTAAACTCTAGATCTTTCTACCCTCCTCAAATACCGGTTCAGTCTTCAGCTCCTCATCCTCAGCTCCATCATAGTGCCTTCAACAGGTGACCTTTTTACATCAAAATCTAGGTATCCCACACTCCTCTGATAACTGTCATATCTAAACCACTTTAACCACTACCTCCATGATATCACTTTCCAAGTCTCTCCAACCACAGCATCTTTATCAATAGGCTTGACTGAACATTTCCATCGTTAGGATCTGGAGTCTCTTATCTCCTCCTGATCCCTCGGTTTAGTCCTCAGTTCCCTGATGACTTCACTTTCCACCCTAAACAGCTTTGGCCCCAGAGCTGGCAATTTCAATAACAATGTCACTAGTACCCTAAAGTTTCTCACCTTTCTAGGTAACTATCAACATTGAAATTCTCTGCTTCACATCTAAATTACTCATACTAATTATGGCTGGAAACAATCACAGAACACTACTAATTGTTTCTACTACAAAATTGTACTGTTGAAACTCAAATCTGCTCGTTTCTATTCACATTAATTCTGCCCAGTACTCTTTTCTAACCTTTTTGTACTTTTTTGTGGTACTTTGTTCCAGCAAGAGACATCACCTCCAATATGCAGGAATGATATGCAGCTATCAATTTCCCTTTTTTTAAACTTCAGAGCTCCTCCGTGTATGAGGTCTTCAGAGACCAACAGAAGCTCACTTTTCGTGAGGTTTTACCCACATACCCCTGACAGCAGAAACTCCAATTTTCTCTGACCCAACTAGGATCTTTCCTTTGTACAGCTTATTTTGTGCTTAGTACTTTATATGCTACCCCTGACCTCAAGGATATTACATTTCACCTGGAAAGATGGAATTCCACCTGGAAAGATGGCACAGACTCTCAAGCTACGTCTCTTTCTAATATACCACATCATCTTCAAACCAATATCAAAAGTATCAAATGTTTGTGAAATTATACTGCTGTTTACACTTCATCCAAACTCATTATTTGCTCTAAACTTTCTGCCTTGTCATGAAGCCTTCCCAAAGTTTAATTTTATCTAGTGTACACATTCCTCCTAGAATCTTTAATTCTAATTCAGCCCTCCATTCAAATTCTATACACCTTCTTCTTCATCCTGAACTTCACAGGCAATGTAATGTATTGGTTAAAGCAGGCCTTCTGAGGTCAGGGTCCCCAGAATTTGAGTCCCCGCTGTACCCATTTACCAGACTTATGCAGCCCTTTTTCTTTTTCTTTTTTCCTTTATTTCAATGGCATTAGAGGGTACAGATAGTTTTTGGTTACATAGTTACAATGTATAGTGGTGAAGAAATCTGGGCTTTAAGTGTAACCACCACCCCCACCTGTGCACATAGTACCCGATAGGTGCTTTTCATCCCTTTTCTCCTTCCCACCCTCCCCCTTCTGAGTCTCCAGTGTCCACTATATCTTTCTCTATGCCTTTGCAGAGCCTTAGTTTAGTTCCCACTTATAAGTGACAGCATGTGGTATTTGGTCTTCTGTTCCTGAGTTCGCTTAGAATGATGTTCTCCCATTCCATCCAAGTTGCTGCAAAAGACATTATTTCATTGTTTTTGTTAGCTGAATAGTACCACATTTTCATTATCCACTGATCATTTGATGGGCATTTAAGTTGATTCCACATATTTGCAATGTGAATTGTGCTGCGATGAACATGCAGTTGCAGGTGTCTTTGTTATGTAATGACTTCTGTTTCTTTGGGTAGATACCTAGTAGTAGGATTGCTGCATCAAATGGTATAGCTTACTTTTAGTTCTTTGAGAAATCTCCATACTGATTTCCATAGAGATTGAACTAGTTTGCACTTACACCAACAGTATATTTCTTTACCACTCTGGGCCATAGTATCTCCATCTGTAAAATGAGTTGAAGTTCAATAACTCACATAGAATGGTTAGCAAAGTGTTTGACAAAGAGTCAATGTGTAACACCCATTCTGATCACGATGATTTCAACATTGCCTGTGAGAGTGCCTCAGCTACCCTTCCCCAGCCTTTTCAGCACTCACCTCCAGGTGGTCCCCACTTTGCTGTCCCTACGTCTACTCCAAGGATTCTCATTTTAACTGTTTTGTAGACCCACTTTGTGCTCGGGATATTTAGGTCCACAGCTTTAGCCTATGCTCCATCTCCACAGCTTATTTTCACCTGAACTCACCACTGGCTTCAGAGCAGCACCTCAGTTAAAGTGTGTTCAAAACCAAACCAGTCACCTCCTCTGCAGCCCATCTCTCTTCAGTAACGGGCAATCTCACTGTTTTTGTTCATTGTAATTAGATTTCAGTTGTAATATAATTTTATAAGTGAATACAGTGCTAGAAATCACATTTTCATTCCCCCATGACTAGAGATGACAAAAAGTTCTGAATAAACAATTAATTGAAATTGATTTCAACTTAGTAGAAGAAAGTCTCACGCACAGAGAGTCAGCCCCTGTCCATTCCTCCTCCACAATCAGAGTCATCCTAGCTTTGTCTGGTAGGTAGAAAGTGGATAAGAGGTAAGAGAGGATTAAATATTTGCCTGATGTTAATGTTAAGCTGCTGAAGAATGTCAAGGGTTATTTCTCCTTGGTATACTAAAACAATTCTTCGTTGTTGAGTATTGGATCTCTGTAAAGGACTGTGAGGCACTTTGAGCAACTCAGCCATGAACTCCAGCCTTTACCAAAGCCAGCCCTGTTGTGAGTAGTAGCATCTACTATTAGTCCTTATCTGCCAGGAAAACTGCTATAAAAGGTGGTGAGATACAGGGCACCCACAGGCTCCGTCACACACAGGTATGTCAGCACAAGCTACCAGGACCCTCAAACCTCTTGACCTGGACCTTCCCTTGGCCTTGGTCCATTTCTGAACAGTAACATGGGCTTGCCCACTCAACTGAGAATCAGACCCACATCCTTCATTTGACCTGAGCCACAGGATCTTTTAGCCTTATCCCCTGGCTTTCTTGTACAGTAGTTCTTCCTTAACCATGGGAGATAGTTCCAAGACCTCCAGTGGATGCCTGAAACCACAAATAGTACAGACCCTAATTGCCATTAATCAAAACATGTTTCTGTTTGTGTATTCTACCCACAAAATTTTGTCTTTCCTATCTTAATTAAGTATGTATCATGCACTGTAGCCATGACTTCTGCAGTTTGAGGTGCAACACCAAAGTTAACATAAATTTGTATTTCCTCCTTCTCAATTTCACAGATCGATGATTCCTTCTTATCATAGGCCTTAGCTACCTCAGCATATGATTTTTTCTTTCCTTATTAAGTTGAGAACTTTCACCTTTTCACTTAAAGGAAGCACTGTACAGCTTCTCTTTAGCACATTCAGATTGCCAGCATCACCACTTCTGCGCTTCAGAGCCACTGTTAAGTAAATAAGAGTCTTGAATGCATTCCTCACAAAGAAGAGGGGACTGCTATAGGCTTATCCGGCATCAAAGCTTCCGTTTTTTCTCCTATACTGTACTTATATTCTACTATTGGTAGAAGTGCAATAACTTAAGGCAGAATATTGTTATAATCATTGCAATTGGATTTTTACCATCTTCTTTCATAAATACTTAAAGTATACTGTGCTAGGATTGAAATTACAAAGAATAATTCTAGACTCCATCCAGAAACCTATACTTGAAAGGACAAATGTGTCAACAGTCAACCACAGTAGATGATGGTGGACTACATCAAGACAGCAGAAACAGGAAAAGTACCGTCATGAGTTGCTTGACAGCAGGGCTGTGTTCTGAGAAACGTTTGTAGGCAATTTCATCATGGTGAACATCATAGAGTGCACTTACACAACCCAGTTGGTACAACCCACTACACACCTAGGCTACATGGCATTGCCTGTTGCTCCTGGGCTACAAACCTGCACAGAATGTTACTGTACTGAATATTGTAGGCTATTGTAACACATTGGGAAGTATCTGTGTATCTAAACATAGAAAAGATACAGTAAAAATGACATAATCTTATGGGACCACTGTCATACATGCTGTTCGTTGCTGATCAAAACATGGTTATGTGGCACATGACTGTACTTACTTCCATCTGGAAGAATCTAGGAGGCATTTGAACTAGACTTGTTGGATAAACAGGAATTTCCTAGTTAGACAGGTAGAGGGAATGGGAAGAAGAGGAAGGAGAAGGAGGCGGAGAAAGAGGACATTAAGAACAAAGATAAATATGGGGAAGTACCAGTAGTTTTGCATTGCTTTACTGAGAGTATAGAGGGGAAGGTGACCAGAGTGGAAAGCCAAGACCAGATAAATCTTAGGACATTGACTGACATACAGAGAGAAGTATCGGTTTTTATCCACTGCACAATGTGACACCATTAAAGAAATTTAAGCACACGAGTGGCAGAATCAGCGTTACCGCCTTAAAATTCACTTTGGGTTGGGCATGGTGTCTCACACCTGTAACAGGAGGATCACTGGAGGCTAGGAGTTCAAGTGCAGCCTGGGCAACATAGCAAGACCCTATCTCTAAAAACAATATTAAAATAAAAGGGAACACTTCTACACTGTTGGTGGGAGTGCAAACTAGTTCAGCCTCTGTGGAAATCAGTGTGGCAATTCCTAAAAGTTCTAAAAATCGACCTTCCATATGACCCTGCAGTCCCCCTACTGGGAATATACCCGGAAGAATTCAGGTCACTCTATAAAAAAGATACCTGCACACGTATGTTTATTGCAGCATTGTTCACAATAGCAAGAATGTGGAACCATCCATGCTGCCCATCAAAAGAGGACTGTATTTAAAAAATGTGGTACATATACACAATGGAATACTGCACAGCCATAAAGAAGAACAAAATCATGAACTTTGCAGCGTTCTGGATGGAATTAGGGTTTATAATATTGAATGATCTCTCACAGAAACAAAAAACAAAGAGCTGAGTATCACATGTTCTCACTCATAAGTGGACCTTGAACAACTGCCGTATTACTATAAGAAAAGGATTGAAAGTGGTGGGAAACTGCGGGGAGGGGGAAGGGGGTGGGGAGGTGGGATTGACAGTAGTCAATATCTGCCTGGGAAGGGTGGGGCACGCCTCATCGACAAGGGTACCTGCACAGTGAATATTTGTATACCTAGCCCTGAATTTTACCCCAAATAAAAATTAAAAGAGGAAAAAATACATATATGTGTGTGTGTGTATATATACATACCACATATATATACACACATACACATATATTTATACACACACACACACACACACACACACACACACACACACACACACACACATATATTAGCTGGGCATGGTGGCACATACCTATAGTCCTAGCTATTCAAGAGGCTGTGGTGGGAGGAGTTTGAGGCTGTAGTGAGCTACAATCATGCCACTGAACTCCAGCCTGGACAACAGAGTAGACTCTGTCTCTAAAATAATAATAATAATAATGTTCCAAGTAAAAGATGATGAAGGTTTGCACTAAGGATGTGGGGGTAGAGAGAACAGTAGAGAGAACAGGACGACTGCAGAGTGGTTGAGCAGAGACACATGTAAAGTCATTTGATTTACCTCATTTGAGTAGTCACAGACCTTTTACTATCCCAGATTCTTGATCTCCCCACCTGTCTTTTCTCTAAATTAAAATAAGATAAATAATAGTTTTCAATTTATAATACGGCTTTTTATTTACTTCATGTATGCAGTTACTTTGCTTAATTTTTCTACATTTTCACATCTGGATCATACAGTGAAAAAGTGTAGGGAACCCATAAATTTTGAGAAATCTTTCAACTTCATCATGAAAACTTCAAAGTTAAAAACATGTGGTTCATCCATTCCGCTCCTCTAGTATGTGAGCTTTTGGTCTGGAATTTATTTCCAGTCAAGTTGTAATGTAAAATCACCATAGTTACTCCACATTACGAGTTCTAGCATCATCATGATGCTGCATTAGGTGTAATTATTTATTTCTCTCTTCCTTATCTCTTCCCCTAACAGGACTAGAGAGCTGTGAACTACCTTTTTTTCCCCGTCTATTTATCATGATCTGCTTGTCTACTTCAATGAAAGACAAAATGCTTTATTTTGCTCTATAGGGGAAAAAGGAAGACTTTTAATGGATTTTCCCTAGATTTATAAACCTGCATATTCACATATGTATATACATTTATATAGAACTATTATACCAACATTCCGTCTTTACAAGTATCTGGCAGGGTTAATGGGTACTAAAGACCAATTTGACCATTCCACTCCATTAATCATGATATCTAAAACTTTGATCCACTTCCCTGTAATATATATAAAAGATCATATATAAAGAGACCAGATGTTTTTTAAACTTTTACTTTTTTTAAATTAGGAAACAGAATACAAAATGAAATGTTTCGGCATCAATAGTACTAAGTAGTATAGCAAATTAATTTTTCCAACATTATATGCCTTAAAAATTATTTCTAAAAGTCTTCTAATAGATTTTGTACTCCATTTTATAAGTGTTGTACTGTCAGTGAGATATTTACTATTAAAGTATTTTAATCATTTGCTGGGTACATCTAATTTCTCTTATCTTTGTGTCCTTATTTCCCAAAACAAGGAATACGATCCTAAAACTGTATTAAATAGCTGCCTAAGATCATGATATTAACTTATGTGTCTATAAGTCAGCATTCTTCAGAATCTAATTTAATTGAAATAGCTCTGCCTGTGTAAACTTCGCCTCTGTTTAAATAAGATTTCACTGTTTAGTTTTGCCTTAAGCAAATGCAGTCTATGTTTGTCCATAAAACATTAGATTAAATGTATAGACTAATATGGATAGCTCCTCATCCTTCCACATGTGCACTGGCAGCTGTCCCCTTTGCTAGCGTGTGGTGATTGTCATCACTGAAAACCAGGGTTCTTTTTTTTCCTTCTCCTCCTCCTCCACTTCACCATTCCAGATCAAAATTGAAAAAAATGGTTGATCTCACCAAGCTAATGGAAACTGAGGTATTCATGGCCTTCGCCTCCTATACAACAATTATTCTTTCAAAAATGATGTTCATGAGTACTGCAACTGCATTCTATAAAATCACAAGAAAGGTTTTTGCCAACCCAGAAGACTGTGCAGGCTTTGGCAAAGGAGAGAATGCCAAGAAGTATCTTTGGCCAGATGACAGAGTGGAACATGTATGAAGAGCCCACCTGAATGACCTTGAAAATATTGTTCCATTTCTTAGCATTGGCCTTCTGTATTATTCTCTGAGTGGTCCAGATCTGTCTACAGCCCTCCTGCACTTCAGACTCTTTGTTGGAGCACAGATGTACCACACAATTGTGTATTTGACACCCTTCCTCAGCCAAATAGAGGTCTGGCTTTTTTTTGTAGGATATGGAGTTACTTTTTCAATGGCTTACAGGTTGCTGAAGAGTAAATGGTACCTGTAAAAAGAGAATCATACAACTCATCATTAAATTGGGTTTTTAAAAATTCTGTACTTGCGATTTATAATAAATACGTTCTTAGGTGTTGGGTAAGAGAGCAGCAGGGAAATTTGATGGGGGAAAACCCATTTTGAATATTAGCATCACCTACACTCTTGTTTTATCTTTGTACTAGAAATTTTTAACGTAATAATTCATAAGCCTTTTGCCTTATTCTTAAAGTACTTTGTTGTAAAGATTGATTATGTTATGATTTGTAACATTCATCCAACATTTGATATTTTCAATCTATAAAATAGTTGTGTGTTTGAGAAACATATTTTAATACTACTGAAATAGACATATGAAATAAAGAATTTAAAGTATTAAAAATAAAAGAAAATCAGGGTTCTGTCTTTAGCCAGCTTTTGGAGAAAAGAAATTTTTGGAAGAAAACCTGTGTCCTTACCATTATTGATTTTAAATTTGAAAGACTACATAGAATTTACTCCTTAAAAGCAGCTGCTAATGTTCTTGATTGAGTGCCTTGTATAGGTATTTGCTTTCACAGTACACTGAGTTTCTAATCTTTGTTTTAGTGCCAGGCACCAATGTTATCTAACTATCTATACTGCCCTGAAAAAACCTAGTATTGGGCCCTTTGTAGGAAATACTATAAGAGATTCCATTTGTTATCTCCAATCTAATTGTAGCTGATTTTCTGGTTTCTATCTTGAGGAATAGTAATTTAGAGATATCACACTTGGTTTCTCTGGGATTCTTTTGTTGATAAAGTTAACATCAGATTCCCAGTGGAGAGGGCAAGTTCCATGGTATTCTTGTAACATGTACATTTTCCCTGTTCAGGCCATGCTGGATGTGGCTGCAAACCAGGGCTGGCTGGTGACTGTCCTGAATATCACCAATTTGGTTCAGATGGTGATCCAGGGTCGGTGGTTGAAAGACTCTTCTCTTCTTACACTGCCAAACATAGAACACCACCATCTTCACCTTTTCAGGTAACTATTCTGATTGTCAATGGAATTGCTTTGTTTTAATTTTTAAAATCTTTTTTTATATGTGTAGTCACTGGAATTTCACATCATTCCTGAAATATTAATTATTTACTGTGCGAATGCCCCTGTTTCTCTGATTGAGACTTGGTCTAGTGATAGAGCATTCTCACTTGAAATTTGATTATTGGTCCCAAACCAAACCATAATTTAGCTTAACCTTCTGCTATCTAAATAGTTTTCCATTTGCAGCACTGGATACATTTTTATTTTCATTAAATTTAACTCTAAAATATTGCCTCCATTTAGGAAAACATTATTGAAGTACTTTGTGATCTAAAGCAAAATAACTGACTAATATCTGTTATTGTAGAAGAGATTTGAGGGATCTGAAATCCATTGTCAAAAGTATATTGCAAATCTTCAAATTGTCCAAAACTGGGTAGTTGTATCTATCACTTGCTCAAGATGTCACTTGTATTTAAAAGAAGAGTTTATATTAGCATCAAATTATTTAACCTGTAAGTCTCGTGTGTATGGCTACAAACATGTTTGCAAGGAAAAGAACCATACATAATGCAAGCAAGGTTGGCAATGTTAAATGAAAATGTTTTCTTCACACCAGTTGAGAGACACTTTGCAGCCAGAATGTTGATTCACAGTCATGTAGACAAGCAAAATAGTCTGGCAGTAGCCTGCCATCGTGCACCCTGTACTGTTGTCAGCTGGATGAGGGGTGGCAAGTTATTTGAGGAATCCAGACACAAATGCCATTAGGAACCTCAGGCACACATGGAGTCCCCTTGGGAAAGTCCCTCAATTTGATTCAAGTGTGCTGGGTACCATGGCTGTTGTCTCCATGGTACTTGAGTTCCTTCTGTGGCATGTCCCTAGAAACTAACAGACACACTCAGAGAGTGAGCTGGCATGGGGAGAAAGGTAGATACCCCATGTGTGTCTGCAGCTCATTAGAAGGGTGTCAGGAACCCTTCTAATCTGGTGTAGGAGTAGGACTTCAGCAGTAAAGACGACACATTACGGTGCTACCCAACATCGCACACAGATCTGTTACGGAAGCTGCTTGGGGCCTTTGAGATTTGATAGTTTTCCTGTCACCCTTAAGATTGCTATATTAATGTAATTTTAATTATGTGTTTCTTCTTGCTGTAAGATTAGGTGACCTGTGTTTCTGGGATCTGGTACCAGTTAGGCTACAAATCTCAAAAATTTCCAAAGTATATTATTTATGTTCCCAACAATTTATAATTTAAAACTTTATTCAAGTAATTATATTAGACAACCATTAAAAAATGTCAGGGCTCCCGATCAGTACTTTATTCAAATGGAAGCATTCTTCACATTAGTGCTTTCCTGTAGAAAGACACCCAATGTCTATGAAACCCTACATATTTACTGCACTCACAATTTACACATTTTATGCAGTGATGGTAATACTGCCTTGGGCTGATATCTTCCAGAACACTGACTGATTTTTAAAATGTACCATAATAGCATTTAAAATTATATCTTAGTTTGTTTTTAAAGTTTTAGTTATTTAAACCCCACTTTTAGACAATCTTATTTATGCTGTGAAAGATTTTTTTCATTGGTATTACGATTATTTTTTAGGAAGTGGAAGCCAGTGGTCAAGGGCACACGTGCAAGGTGTCGGACCTCTATCGAGTGCCTTCCTGAACTGATCCATACCTGTGGAGGGAAAGACCACATATTTAGCTCCATGATAGAAAGTGAGCTACATGCTGCCAAAACGAAGCAGGTAAGGCCGTCTCTTAAGCATTTCAAAAGCTCCCCTACTCTGGGAAGTTGTACCAAGAGTTTTCTGACTTAGCATACGGGTTTTAGAATCAAGCTCACCCGGGTTTAAATTCTGTCTCTGACATTTACTAACCATGATTATTAAGAATATTGCATCTGTCTTACGGGTTCTTGTGAAAATTAAGCAAGATACTATTATGGAAACTGCTTTATATAGTTCTTGACATAGAGTAAGAACTCAAATGAATTAAAAAAATGACACTAATAGTAATTAATAGTAGTTTAGTCTTATTGGAAGTTGTTTCAGTAAAATGCTATTAAGCCAGCTGTGAAAAGCCTCACATAGCTTGTTCGTCACTAGGATATGTGCCCCGGGCATTATACTCCCACTCTTCAAGGTAGGTTTTCTTGTTTTACGCTTGGGTATATTTTCATGCAATTTCCTCAGTTACTTGTGTGTGTCCCTCTCTTATTATAATCACTTTATTGTTCTTAGAGTCTAAAGTATTTTTTTAAATAAACCCCTTACTTGTGAACCATATAACCTACATAGAAAGCTAAATCCATGATGTGGAATACAACATGGGTCATCTCTCCAAACAATCTTTGGGAAGGCCAAAAATATGAATGAACAATGCCAGAAATATTTGGCTATCTAGACTTTAAGTCTTAAGCAATTTTACCCTAAACATGTCAAAGTAAGCGTTCAGGATTTATAACATAATTAACATATTGACTTGCAAATGCAGGTATTAAAGAAACTTCTAAACCATGTGTTTTTGGGGGGTGTTTTTCCAAGCAGAACTTACTTTTTAGCAAGACTTGGAAAAAGTATGACAGTAAGGTCTGATTGTTCAGTTTCTGTTGAACCCAAAATTGGCACAAAATGCTATTTAAATATTCATAATAAATGCCTACCTTTCTAACTA
This sequence comes from Cephalopachus bancanus, assembly GCA_027257055.1. NCBI lineage: Eukaryota > Metazoa > Chordata > Mammalia > Primates > Tarsiidae > Cephalopachus > Cephalopachus bancanus. The sequence goes on along the minus strand of JAPVLO010000005.1, from coordinate 11,283,601 downwards.
AATTACCATGAAAATTATGAATAAAAACAATGTATTTAAATCCAAACAAGACTTTTGTTAGCAACAACAGATTTCTAATATAACATACATTGCTTTCATGCCAAGTTTTAGATGTGATGAAAAATTAGAACATTGTTATAATTAGTTCAGGGAGAACTCAGAAGTAAACTTACTTAATTTATTTGCATAAATTGCCATTCTGTTATCTTTAAAACCAAATGCAAATTGGCTCTGTCTGATATGATGATGGTTATTTGGCTCAAAAGTGCTTCAATTTGCAGAGCAATCTGGTGTCGGCTCTGCAGTGAGGCGATCCCAGGTAACATACAAATCCTGAATTATTCCAGAAATTAGTATGTTTAAAGCATCCATTTAAGTGCTAATTGCAGTAGTAATGAGAAAAAGCAGTACGACTGTGAGATTTGCATCTTCTACCCCATCAGTATGCCTGGAACTGCTGCTGACTGGCAGAGGATTTGGCTGCTAATTAAATAATTGTATGCATGGCAGTGCTCTTGCCTGATTCAATAGATGAAGATTAATCCTCAGATAAATATGTTTGGCTGGTATTGAAATGTCTTAGCAGTTTCTTTAAAAATAGCTCATGTTTTATATACATATATATATACATATGTGTGTGTGTGTGTGTATATATATATATATATATATATGTATATATATATATATATATATATGCCCAATAAATATATGTGTGCACATTGTAGGTTGAAAATAATATCAAGTTCTAAAGTAAAAAGATTACATATATATTTAAAAACCAAATGTGACTTTTAGGGCTTTGTAAAGTAAAATTCCAGTGAGTTGCTAATAACAAAAAACACTATATTGGTAACAAATTGAATGGTACAAGTAAAAAAAAAAAAAAAGTCTTCATGTGGTAAGTGTTACTTGTGTTGTCTCGTAAAATTAAATGCTTTATGGAAATGATGTGTTTAAGTGTCCCCTCACCCACTTTTTCACACTAGCCAGCCAGTCTTAGAAGAACATCAAGTGGTACAAAGTGGAAGCTTCTATACTTGGTGACTGTTGGTTCTAGCGGGGGACAGACCATTGATTGTACTTGAAGCACATTCTGTGGCTTGACTATTTCAAAATCTAGTTCCAGACGTAATTTCAGATTCATAAGACAAGCTATATGATCAGAGTTGAATTGAAAATTTGCATTGAATTTACATTTTTTTAAATTCCTAAGGGGTAGTTTGTTTCATCAGGGCTACTTCATTTCAATTAGGTATATACTCAGCAGCACTACAGTGAATGAAAATCAAAGCCTATAAGGAAGTCTATGGTATATATTAAAGGAATAAAAGGAAAGCCAAAATTACAGTACTCATATACTTTTTTAAATAACTTTAAAAGTAACTGATAAAACAGCCAATATATTGAAAAGTTTTCTTGACTGATAGTGATAATTGCTATGTAATGGTATATGTTAGAAAAAGATGACTTTTGAATTTATTGCATCCTTTCCATGGATCTAGGAATGAATTCATTCATTTATTTAACATTGGTGAGCACTTACTATTTGAATTCTAGTTTCTCATAAGTATCCTCCCAGTTAAAGAGCAAGAACAAAATTGGTTAGTTTACTCTTTTAATGTTGGTATTCTCAGCATAATAATGACAAAAATGCCTATTTGTTTCTAGAAGGAACCCTAGACTTAACAGGATGTTTTATGATCTATAGATATATAGAAATATTTTTCTTTTAGAATAAACAGAATAAATTTGGAATGTGGATTTAAAAATTGTACAGTAAGTGATCAGTGAATGATACTGACATCAATAACTGCATCACAGAATTTGTTTCAGGTCCCCTTTATGTCCCCAAGTAATGTTCTCCACCTTGGAAGTAGCATAAATGTTAACATAGATGCTTTTATAAAAGGAACCAGTTCTACAACAAACATTTTTAAACTTGTTACTTTCTAGTATAGTCAGTAGCCACTTGATTATAAGTATATAATGTATCAGAAGGGATTTATAATAAAAGGATCACAAGTTTAGAGAATGATAAACCATTTTTTAGTTGTTTTTACAAGGACTTTAAAATGACTAAAACACACTATTTCTACACATACACATACTAGAAAAACTGAGAAAATATGAACAAGATCAGTAGATTATATCAATGTCAGCATTCTGGTCGTAGTATTTTACTATAGTAAATATTTTAAAATGCTACCTTTGGAGATAACTAGGTAAATGGTGCACAAAATCTCTCTATATTATTTCCTACAACTACATTGAAATCAGAATTAATCTCAAATTTTAAAAGGGGGTTGATTTTTCTAAAAGCACGCTGTTTTTTTGTTTATCACTGTATTTCACATTAACTAATTCTTTATTATTTTTCTCTTCTTTTTTTATGTAGGCATGGAATTTCTTATCCCGCCTGCCTGTGATAAATGTTGGTATAAGTGTTAAAGGCTCATGGGATGACTCAGTTGAAGGACATGGTGAACTCTCTGTGTCAACTCTGACTGCAGACAAGCGCGATGACAACAAGTGGATCAGATTGCATGCCGACCAAGAGTATGTGCTTCAAGTCAGCCTGCAGAGAGTCCCTGTTGGGTTCCACAAGGTATAGTGTTTGGTTTCCATTCTCAAATATTTCACACCAAATGCCAGCATGCACCACCACGCATAGCTGTTGTATGACTAATGTTCCTGTGTCATTCATGAATCCTGCTTTCTCAACTGACCTTAAGCAACAAGAGTTAGTCTTTTGAGATAAATCAGTCCCCGTCAAGTGCCATTTTTCAGCCTCGCAATATCCACCTTACATAAGAATAGATTGCCCAGAGGACTGTTCTCGGAGTGTGGTCTACAGACTCAGCCCAGGAGAATTTCCTTTTAAAGTGCAAGGTCTTTGGCCCCAGACTGACTGCATCAGAGCTTCAGAAGGAGAGGTCTCAAAATCTATACATCTATTCAGCGCCCAGAGGATTTTTTAAGGGCATTAAACTTCGAGAAGCACTCCCCTAGAGGCACTTTGATATGCAGGACCCACTTGGCCTGGATGTAGATGAGATTGAAGCTTTTCCACTTAGTTTATGAAACTGAATAAAACACTAGGCTTTTCTGAGCCTCAGTTGCTACATCTGCCTTCTTCCCTCTGGTAACGCGTATGAGAGGGCTTCGTCATGTTCGTAAGGACCAAAAATATACAGTATTTTTCTGTTTAATTACTATGCTCTTTCCTGTTGCCTCTAACACCAAAATTAATTATTTGGTCCTCTAAGAATATAAATGCACAACATATGGGCAGATTGGTTTTTGGTGCCATAATAATCAAAATAAGAAAGAATATTGCCTTCTTTTTAGCCCAATGGCTTCAAGGCTTTCCTATATCTAGAATAAACTCTCAGGGGTAAGCTGTAGTTAGGGCTGTCTCTCTGCTTTCAAGTACAAAATGGTCAGTAGCTTTCTGCTATGATGTCCTTTCAGTATTATGCCTTCAAGTTTCACCTCATTTGATTTCAAATTTTAAAAATGAGTAAATTGGCTGCTGACATTTCAGAGGCATTAATGTGAACATCTTATAGATGACTTAATGTATCCCAACTTACAAAAAAAGTAGTAATTATAAACTAGTAATAGTAATAATCATAAAAATAGCAGCAATAATAATAAGGATAAAATAATAGTGAAAATCTGTGTTTTTTACCTTAATACTGTACTTAAAAATTAGATTTTATCAGCCAGGCTTGGTGGCTCAGCCTGTAATCCCACGCCTTTGAGAGGCTGAGGTGAGTGGATTGCCTGGGCCCACGGGTTCAAGACTTGCCTGGGCAGCAAGACCTCGTCTCTACAATAAATCAAAAAATCAGCTGGGCGTGGTAGTCATGCCTGTAATTCCGGCTACTCGGAAGGCTGAGGCGGAAGGATCACCGGAGCCCAGCAGGGAGGCTGCAGTGGCCGGGAGTGGCCACTGCACTCCAGTCTGGGTGACCGAGTGAGATTCCAACTCAAAAAAAAAAAAAATTAGATTTTATCATGCTAAAAAACTATAATTTTTTTCCTAAACACTAAATTACCATCTGTCTTTTAAAATCCATAAGTGAAACATCTCTCCTCTGAATACTGAGTGAATTCTGATTAAGAGTATGTCATTATTAGTGCATGTTATGCCCTACAGTCGTTGTCTTAGTCACTAGAATAATCTTGCATTTTGTAAAAATCAATTTAAAATAAAGACTTCAAGTGCTACCATTATGTTTATATATCTAATCTTGGATTGTGGTGATTAATATGTTTTATAAATTGCTTGACCTACAATTTCCCATTTCTCAGAGAAGGCCTTTTTAATATTACCTTATTAGAATATGTGCTTTTTATGTGAGTTTTATTCTTGGATGGGAAGATATTTACTTGATATAGTACTCATCATCTTGAGGTCCAGAGTCTAGTCTTGATTGACTTTTTTCTGTGTCTGTTTTTTTGTTTTCCTAAGCATCAGTTCCTTGTGAATAAGGCTTTAGTAGTTTTGGATGACATAATGGTTATCACTGTTTGTTCATTTGCAAGTGGAGTATTAAAGCTAATAATAAGCGTGGCAGGAGAATTTACTAATTTGATTTCAAGATCCAGAGCCTTTTATTCTCATTGAGCCAAATAGTCTGGTAGTTATGGCTACAAAGTCGTGTCTATCATATGCTCTGAGAATCTTGAAGAGAAGTCGGTATAGCACATTAAAGACACCAAACCAGAATAGAAGAAAATTAAAAACATCCCAGATATGCTAAACTATGTAGACTTATAGCCTTGAAGTACGACAAAATAACCTTTTAACACAACCAAGTGGCATAGAAAGTCTATTCCTTATTATCTTTTCTTCTGACCTACAGGGAAAGCAAGAGAGCTGTGCAGTTACCCCTCGATTTCCCAAATCAAAAGATGAAGGATGGTTTTTGATATTAGGAGAAGTGGACAGGAGAGAACTTATTGCTTTGAAAAGAGTGGGATATGTACGAAATCACCACGTTGCTTCCCTTTCTTTTTATACCCCTGAAGTACCTGGAAGGTAAGCAGAACCTTACTGCCAAAGTTCTGAAAGAGTTACACATGCCTGTGATTAGAAAGATGGTTTTACATTTTGTTGTATATTTTTATTTCAGGTATATCTACACACTGTATTTCATGAGTGACTGCTACCTTGGCCTGGACCAGCAGTATGACATTTATCTCAATGTCACACAAGCGAACATTTCCACACAGGTCAACACAGAGGTCTCTGATGCCCTTGCTGACCTGGCAGTAAAGTAACCTGACCCGAACAATCCATTTGAAAGAAGTGGTTAAGAAGTCTGGCTGTTTAGTCATCCAGACATAGTTGAATTACTTGATGTTTGCCTTGACAGAATCAACTTCTAACCTCAAGACATCCAGGAAATTGACAGTGGCTGCAGTATTGGCTGCAGTATTGACTCCAACAACATAAAGTTAGCCACTGTGGCCTTTTAACAAATGTTGCCTTCCAAAATGTTGTCTTCATGGGTTTCTTGATATTTAAGATGAATAAGCACGTAGGATAATCTTTTAATTTCTATATATTTGAGGCGGCATTTAGGAGTTATCAATCAGTTTTCACATCTCACAGTGTAATGTTTACATGAATATTGGCTTTTTTTTTTTTCAAGGAAAACCACATTGAGGTGTGATGGTGTTAGGAATTGTTGTAACAGATTTCTAACTCTGACACATAAAATATATAGTATAAACCTGAAAGGTAATACACAATGTGTCTTGTCAGCAAAATGTGTACTTTGATATGATCACATGTAGAAATAGTTTCAAGAATTTCTTATACTCATAAATGTTAATATATGATATAAAATTATATTATGGAACCTAATGATGATAACAAAGAAAACAGAATATACTGATCTTAGGAAATGTGGTTACTGTTACCTGGGAAATAAAGTATACTGAGTGCCACTTCCGGATAAGCTGACTCAGTGTTTTCTTCTCGTTCCCTCACCCTCTTTCTCTTCTTGATTGCACTTCCATTCTCTTTCTGATATATTTATCTATACAAGGAGAGAAGTGCAGTCTAATTCGTATTGTAACATGTAAAATACTGCCCTCCATGAAAGCTCTGAGACTAACAGAACATTTTTGACCCCTGCAGGTGAGTTTTCACCAGGGATAAAGGAAACTTCTATAGTTCCAAACAAGTGCCATCTTGAAGAATACTTGCCCAAACTAAAAAGTTGTTAAAATTTAGTGTCCATATAATATATATTCTAGTGGAATGAAAGTCTATCTTTGCAGAGTAACTTCAGTTTTGGTAGCCTCGAAATGTATTATTTTAAAACATTTTTCAATATAACTGTTGCAAGTACTAGAATTTAAGTGTTTTGAAACATATTACTTATATATACTTCCTTTTACATGTTGAAAAAAAGAAAAGTAGGATAGGAGAAACCATTTACTTTACAAAATTAAATGTAAATAACAAACATTTAATTTTGTAAAGTAAAATAACAAACAAAAATTGTGAACAAACTTAGTGCAAATAAAGTATCTCAACAACTCCAGTCTCAGAAGTTTGTTTCATATAAAGAGTGCTCTCTGTTGTTCTTTTGGCACAATTTATTTCCTAACTGAAATACTTTAACCATTGTTTTAGTGTAATTAAAGGAAAATGAGGATTATCCATAGACAGCAATCCCTAGTCCCTACAGGAACCTGAGGAGAAATAATTTCACTGACTTCATGTGTATTGGTGTCATCCCTTTTTGTTAGAGAGCAGGCAGGATTTGGGAATTTGAGGATCTGCTTCCCTGGACATGGCACAAGACATGGGAGCAATAAGAAAGAATTAATGTTATATCCATTACAGAGAAGGAAAAAAAGACAAAATTATAAAAAATATATGTATATGGGTAGAGAGAGAGACTGGTTTTGAACTCCTGGGCTCAAGCAATCCTCCCTCCTGTCTCCCAAACGTGTTGGGATTATAGGTGTAAGCCACCATGCCCAACCATTAAAATTCTTTAGTACAGAATAAGCCACAGAGGCCACTAGCAGGGCAAAGTGCACATGGATAAAGAAGTTAATCTTATTTCAGTGAGTGATCAATGCTATTTGTCTGCAACTTTACACTCATTACTCAATGAAAATTTTGATGCTCAATGTGGCTTGTAACAGGACATATGCCAGCATAATAAGATTAGTACTACTATTTTCAGATCTGTAAATCATTAACTTCTCATAACTCTTAGTGGTTGAGAATTTTTCCAGTATTTAAAATGATTCCAAATCCTAATTATTAAGAGAACTTATCTGTTCTAAAATTTTCAAGGAGGATTTTATTTTGGGGGAGAGACATAGTATGATAAAAAGCTTTCTTCAAGGGTGTACCCAGAGCCCTCTTCATCTCAGACTGTGCATCCCTGGGCTGGCTGTTAAACTGTACCACTCCGATTTTGTGTTGTTCATATTCCTCTGGAGTTTGTCAGCTCAACATAACTGAAGTATCAGTCAGGTATTTGTTCTTGGCTCTGTGTTGAGTGCTCCAATACTCCCACAAATCAGAGACATTATTTTGACCTCAAACATGGCTGCCTGGTGATGAGAAGATGTACATAATTATAATAAAAGAAAGTAATTGCAATAATAATTGTGATAGGGAGAAACTGCTGTAAGAGTGTAGAGGTAGAATATTATTTAGAAAAATCATGAAGAGACATTTAGCCTGAGTTTTTTAAATGTTCAGAATTGAGAAGTCAGAGATGAAAGAAGGTGCTTGAGGTAGAACAGTATTAGCAAGGCTTTGATACAGCCCAACCAAGAGCGTCCAGGTCTGTATTTTCAGAGACATGAAAGGAATCAACATGTGAGAAGAATGAAAGTCTGTGGAGTGACCTTGAATTAGAGTCAGGACTGCAACTCATATGTGAATGCAATGGAATTTCTTGGCAAATCACCAGAGGTCGGGGTTTGGCTTTGTGGGAGCTTGCTTTATGCAAATTAATCACATAGATTTAGAGATGATATGACCAAGCATGGAGAAGTTATGACAAAGAACATTTTGAGAGTGGAATACAGGACCAGTGGAGAGAGGTGACGGCCAGGAGCCTGGGAGGGCATGCGTCTCTGCCTGTGATGGACAACAGGTACTAAATACCAACAGGAGGCCAGGGTAGTGAGAACCAAGTCAAGGGTCCTGGCTTTGGAGGTAGTGGATCATTAGTGATTGTGAAGAGAAATAATTTCAGCAAAATAGGAAAGGCGGAAGCTTAGACTGCAAGAGGTAAGTGACTGAGTAAGCAATGAGAGAGGAGAGGCAGCAGATGAAGAAAGTAATTCTGCAGGCTTCCCTCAGCAAAGACCCAATGCTGTCACCTGCGTGAGAAGGGTCATGAGAGGGTGGATGCAAAATGGTATGCATCAACTTCTTTTCTCTTCCAACATTTTCTCCTGCAGCTTCCATACAGGGGACCCCAAGAAAACTGGAATTATTTTTTTGGAGGGTGAGTTTCCTATAATACAAGCTTCCCTAGGTAACTGTTCTAGGAACCTGCCAGCATCAGCATACCAGCTAGCATTGTTGTGAGAGGGTGCGTTCAGCCTCTGAATTTTTTTTTTTTTGGCGATTCAATGCTTTTGCCCATTTCATGATGGGTGATTTACGAGCTCACATTGAGTCTTCAGCAGTTTTTGACCAAAAACAGCTTGATCCCCAAGCTCCATCCTCCCTATTCATCTGATCTCGCCCTGAGTGACTCTTTTTTGTTTGTTTCCCTGGATGAGAAAAGTCCTCAAAGGTAAATATTTTGCTGATGTGGAAGAGGTGAAACAAAAAAATGGCAGAAGCACTAAAAGGCATCAAAATTGATGTTAAAAAAACTTTTGAGCAGTGTAAAAAAAGCATTTCAATGGGTCTATTGGATCAAACAAAGTGTACTTTGAAGGTGACTGAAGTTTAAGCACATAAGAATAAATACACAATTTTTTACAAATAATTATTTTTCCCCCATCACCTCCATTGAGTTAAAAACTAAAGCTCCTCACACATCATCCAAGATACTGGGTTGCCGTTACTCGGGGCAACAGTTCCCTTGCAAACAGCCCCTTCTCTTTTTATATTTCTGGAATCCAGCTGGAATCCAGTTATCAGAAACAACCCCCCTATCCCCACAACCTGATACAAGAACACAGGAGACTCTAAGTTTGGGTATCCTTCAACCATAACAATAAGAGTTACAGCATTTAAAGATGAAAACCACCCATTTCCTTGATATGGATAAGGAGTCCTTCTCTCTCCTTGTACCTTTAAATTTCACTGCTCGCTTTGATGGGAAGACGATGCAGTGATGGGATATTTAGTCACCAAAAATCAGCTGTCTACTTTTCTCTGTACACATACAAACAACACAACAAAGTCACAACATACAAGATTGGCCATCTCCCTCAAATTTTGACCTCTCCTTGGAAAACTATACAATTCCCAAACCCATGCTCCACACATGCCTCCAGTAACTCAGGACAAAGACCTTGCAGTCATTCTTGACTTTCCTTTACTACTCTAGTTAGAGAAACCTGCATCTAATCTGCCAGCAGACCCCTTCAGTTATACCTTTAAAATCTATCTGAAATCTAGCCACCTCCCCCACAATCACCCTATCCACACCACCTCCTGACTGGCCTCTCTGCTGCCACTCTTGCCCCTTTACTGTCTTTTCTCTACCCAAGCATCTTTGGAAACATGTCTGATCATGAACCCACTCTGCCCAAAAACTTCCTGTGCCTTTTTAACTCAGAATAAATGCCAAAATCTTTACAGTGTCTATGAGGTCCTCCATGGTCTGTTGCCTTCTCTCCCCAGCACCTTCTGATCTCATCTCATTACATGCCCCCTCGCTGACTCCAAGCCAACCATAATAGTCACCCTGCTGCTTGTTGAACTTGAAGGGCTTTGCCATTTCTGCTCCCTCCGTTGGATGACTCCTGCCCCTGGCAATCACGTCTAATCATCTTATTTTAAATGACAGCCCCAACCGAACCCACCAGACCTCCCTGTCCCCTTCTCCTGTTTGGTGTTTCGCCATCGCCTTTGTTAACACTATAAAAATATTTGTTGGTTTATTATTAGTCTCTCCTGACTAAGGTTTGGGAAGACAGGGAGTTTTGTCACTTTTGTGCACTGATGCACTACCAGAACCTACAATATGGCCTGGCATATGATGGTTCAATAAATTCTTCTTAAATGGCTAAGTGAACCCATGGATTCTAAAACACCATACATGTACATCCAGTTGAGCACCTGTACTCTTCTAGAGATTGCAACTATGCTCAGTGATTCTTGCATCTTTTGTAAGCAGAGGAAAGTTTACTCAAGTTAATTGGTCATTTGATGATGATGATTATTACTGCTATTATTCTGGAAAGGAGAGCAGGAAGTTTTTATATAGCAATAGATTTTGGTATTACAGGTATCTTAAAACTTCAAATGAGTTTTATAACATCTTTTTAGCCTTAAGTTTCAGCTCTGTCTTTTCTCACCAGCCCCCGGCTTAAGACTTACAGTTCCCAAATAGGAACTCTATATATCTGAAGAATATGGATTGATAATAACTTTGGGCCTTCTGTCTTTCAGAAATAATCCAAAGTGAGTAGGCAGAAATTATTTTATGAGCTAGCTTCTTAAGAAGAAAAACCTGAATTAAGTTTTATATCTTTCAATTGAGTTATTACTGAACACAGAACTTGGCTTCAGAGATGTGTACTAAGCCCTTGGATTAGCTTTCTTTTTCTGCCTTCAGAAATATAAATTCTAAGTCTGAGAAACATAGAAGATTAAAAAAAAATTGAGTTTAATAAGCTTTAGTGATATTATTTCCAGGTCCTCAAAAATGCCAAGAATAGTAGCCTAGTTTTTAAGTATGGACAATGTCTATAACGACTTCCGGAAACAGGCGGTTCCACAATTTCAGCCTCAAATCTTCTGCTTTTTGTCATGGGTTATTGTGTTGCTTCTGAAAAAAGTCAGGTTCTTCAAATCTGAAGCCTTTAAATGAAGTCTCAATGATTCTATTTTGCTCGAATCTGCTTCCCAAGACTTTGCATATCAACTTGAGAAAGATCTTGGGGTACTCATCAGATGTTGAGTCCAGCCTGACCCAAGGTTAAGCTTTCACCTCAGATGACAGCCACATCTGAATGGATACTTAAATTTTTATTGGTATTCCTCAGCTGCCCTGCAATTTGGAGAATTTGTTTCAAATACACTTGATTAAAGTTCCCCAGGTAATACTCTTCTATAAGTTGATGTTTACAATTTCATGGAGACTTCCTGGAGAACATGATAGACTATAAATCCATCCATGTTGGTTGAGTAGAATCACAGCACCTCCTCCAAATTAAAAGTTATTTGAAACCCCAAACCCATGTTTCCTTACTTTTTATTTTTATTACTTGTGTGTCCTTGATTTTATTGGGACTTGTTAAGCCACACAGATGCCCACTGAAAACAAGTACAGTCACCTTGAATAATCACACTTTTTGGTTCCAAGATATATTGGAGGCAATTTTTTAAAAATTGAGGATTGCAGGGCAGATCTAAAGTGAATTATATTTCTGAACTTCCAACCTAAGCACAGCAGGCTCTCAGTCTCAGAACACTGTGCTTTCCAGAATGTGGAGGAGTGCGTTAGCTGGTTCTGGAACTACCCACTGCAGATGACTCATTTTTCCAAAAGGCCTCTAGGCCTTTGGGGGTGAATAGAGAGCCTAAAATAACCCAATAATTCCTGAGAATGAGATGGCTGATGACACTTAGTAAAGTTGACCACCATTACAATAAAACTGCTTTTGTATGATGACTCCAAAAATAATCAGAAAGGGAAGCTCCAAAATGTCCTTTAGGTAGCAACACATCAGGATTGAGGCATACTCTCAAAGGCAACAGCCTAACATGGCACAATTTATTTGAATGTGTAAGTTCCAGGTTTGTGACAGCTTTTTAGTCAGATTGTATGCATGGATTATTACTTAAAGAAAACTAACTAGACCAGCAAAAAAAAGAGTGGACTCATTGCAAAAGAGAAAGTTTGAATTAAAATGAAAGAAAAAAAATCAAGTCTTCACAAGACAATTATTTAAAAAATGCACAAGCAAGTTATCAACAGAGATCTTCACTAATAGACATGTGCCTCAACAAAGTCATCTCTTTCCGCTGCACTCCAAGACACATTGCAAACTCATCATTGCTTATTTCTTTAAACACATGAAATTGATACTGCATGGAAGTGTCTAATAGTCATTTTAACAAAGATTGCCAATAACTTCAAATGAGTTTTCAGATAAGCTTCTAATTACCATACAAAAATGGCCTCATTATAGGCAGTCTGCCAGGGATATTCACTGTGTCACTTTAGCTGGTAATTATTATCAGAAAATATGATCTTTTGCCTATTATAACATAGTTTCACCAGAGATCTAGAAGGAATGGGTATATCAAGAGAAGTAGTTTGCTTTGTTTTTTTCTCAAGTTGGGGTCTTATACTGGTCAACCAGGCTGGAGTACAGTGGCACAATCATGGCTTACCACAGCCTTGACCTCTTGGACTCAGGTGGTCCTTCTGCCTCAGTCTCCTGAGTAGTTGGGACTACAGGTGCATGCCACCACACCTAATTTTTTTATTTTTTGTAGAAATGAGGTCTCCCTATGTTGCCTAGGCTGGTCTAGAACTCCTAGGCTCAAGCAATCCTCCTGCCTCCATCTCCAAAAGTGCTGAGATTACAGACATGAGCCACCGCACCTGGCTGCTTCTTTTTAAATGATATTCTGTGATGCTACCTCACCCCATGTTGTATTTGGTGATCCAACCGCATATTGGAAGATTTAGGACAATGTAGCTGATCAAGTTCCTTCTGCTCCCATATCCTCACCTACAAAAACAGGTAATACCTGCTGAGGCTTCTTCTCAGAGTTGCTGGCTCTGACATGATAAGAAGGGAAGTGAACTTCATCACTGCACACATGGCGCCTAGCACACAGCAAGGGTATTGTCAATTTTGTTGAGTGAATCATTTGTGTGCAAATGCTTAGAAAATGAGAAAAGACTAGAGAGTAAATACAATGGAAACCTAAGATGATACCTAGTAAGCAAACTCATCCTTGGGACTGATTTTTGTGTGTCAACAGGGCAGCAGGTTAAGAGCCTCACCGGACCATCTCTACCCCCACAACAGTAAAATATGTACCCAGACAGGGAATCATGTGTGTTCCATTCCATTGTGCTCAGAGTCCCACCTCTCAAAATGCAAACACACCTACGCTTTCAGTTGTAGCCCAGCCCTCACATGGGAATGTGAACTAGGTCATTGGGCTTCTTGATGGGACAGTGATGGGCACCAGGCATGTCCAGACAGTGGTTGAGAAGTCTGATTATCTCACTTCTCCCTCTCTGGGTTCTGAGGACCAACTTCCCCACTTCACAATCTTTCCAGGGAACTTTTCTGATGTCCAAGCCAACAACAACGTTACTGATGTCCAAGTCATCACTCAGGAAGCAGATCAGCTTTTGAGAGCAAGAGTGTGGAGCACCTCACACTTTTACTGAGTGTTTGGATCACACGGTATGTATCACCAGAGTGAAATGAAAATTTTAAGCAAGTTCCATAATATTCTTAAAAGTTATTGTGTCCTTTCCTTAATATTGCAAGCAATACCCAATCTGCTCAGTCTCCCTGGGATTCATGTTGCTTTTGTGCTTGTATAAGCATGAAAATCAATTTAAGTATATTCAGTAAAAACCTAAACCCTTTCCTTTCAAAACCAAATATATGATTTTTCTTTCAGAGGCAACTGTTTTTGCACTATTTTATCCAACCTCTGAAATCTAATTCTAACCAAAAAATAAGGAGAAAAAAATTATGCTACTGGCTTGTAATATAGATCTGCTGTTAGCAGAGCAATGAGAATAATATAGACCATCTTAGTAAAACCTCAATCTTATTTTCTGAGCCTTTAGGAAAATGCATTCCTCTAAAAACACATTACCCTACAAGTGGCCTTTGGAGAAACTGAAACATTGAGGAAATCCTTGGATTGCAGCAAAGAACATTCTCTGTGGAAAATTCTAATCAATTATAGAAACATAACTGTACCAGATCATGTACTATTACCACAGTGATGATCCTGGCTTCTGTCCATCTTATAAAATGCTACAACTCATAACACACCAGACCTGCTGCTGTTCTCAGCAATCCGACCCAGAAAGATTCACTCTCAATTGATTGTTACTTTTCATGCTGGAAATGATTGTCCATCTGCATCTCCTATTTCAGTTTTGTCATTTCGTTATCTTTGCCCACTGTGTTAATTATTTTTTGATGTTTCATCCCATCCCCAAACAATATATTTGAAACACTCATGAGGACGCATTGCATAAATCTTGAATGTGTTAAAGACAGAGTGTGAGATAATTCAGAATGAATTTAAGTAAATTGATTGGAATCAGCTTTTATTTAAGAAATCTTCTAGGGACAATCCTGGCATATTTAAAATAACGGTTCACAGAGATGCAATCTGGACGTGCATTCCAACAAATCCATGAATCAGCAATCAGAACAGATATGCAGGCATTTAAGTTGCTGGAAATAGCTAAAAAGGGAATCAGAAAGACATTACCAATTAAGATAATAAAAAAACCTGGGAAAATTCTTCAGAACAAAAAATATTTTAATAAAATCAGATAAGGTAATGTAACAGTGGTGAGGTGTTGAAATGAAAAGGGAAATTGTGGACATATTTTACCGACAGGTTCAGTAGACAGAAAAATAGGATCTATTCCATGCTGGTGAGCCGAAGAAGAGAAGTGGCAACTGTAATTAAAAGTCAAATGTCTTGCCTTGGCTTTGGGATGATTTTTCAGATATGACACTAAAGGCACAATAAAAGAACAAATACATAATCGGGCTTCGTAAAAATTAAAAAGGCCTATGCATCAAAACACACTATTAACAGAGTTAAAAAGGCAACCTACAGGAGAAAATATTTACAAATCATGTATCTGATAAGAGGTAATATCCAGAATCCTCCTAAAACTCAACAATAAAAAGAACCTGATTCCAAAATGAACAAATAACTTGCAAAGAAGGTAAACAAATGGCCAATAGAACATGAAAAGATGTTTAACATCACTAATCATTAGAGAAATGCAAATCAAAACTACAATGAAATACCACTTCACACTCATTAGGATGGCTAGTATTTTTTTAAAAAGCCAGTGTTGGAGAGAATGTGGAGAAATTTGGTCCCTTTTTTACTCAGGGTTGGTAGGAATGTTAAATGGTACAAACACTGTGGAACACAGTATGGCAGGTCCTCGAAAAATTTTAAAAATCAGATTACCATATAACACAGCAAACTCACTTTTGAGTATACACCCCAAAATATCGAAAGCAGGGTCTTAAAGAGATGTTTGCATGCACATGTTCGTAGCAGCATCGTTCACATTAGCTACACCTTAGAAGAAACCCAAGTTTTTGCCCAAAGATGAATGGGCAAACAAAATGTGGCATCTACATATGATGAAATGTTACTCTGACACATGCTACAATATTGAGGATATTATGCTCAATGAAATAAGTCAGGCATAAAGAAGAAAAATATAGCTGGATTCTATATAAGGTACCTAGGACAGTCAAATTTATAGAGGCAGAAAGGAGAATGATGGTGCCAGCAGGGGTTGGGGCAAGGGGACATGAGAAGTTGTTTAATGGGTACAGAGTTTTAGTTTCACAAGATGAAGAGACTTCAGGAGATGGATGGTGGTGCTGGTTGCAGGAATACAAATGTACAAATTCCACTAAATTCCATACTTAAAAATCGTTTAGAGGGGAAAATTCATGTTATATTTATTTTACCTAAATACCAAAAAAAGTGTTTAAGAAAAAAGTCAAATGTCTTGGCTCTAAGATAACAAATTACAAGAAAAACAAATGATACCCAAATGTTTACTTAAAAGTTCAGACTCATCCACTATGCAGTCAGAATTCTACATAGAATTCTACTTTCTAAACGGAAAACTTCCCAGACCATTTCATCCGTTTGTCCCATTGAAAATATAATACAAATGGGTCTGAAAATCCTTGTTTCTAGATTTTTAAAAATGGAGTAGAGCAACTAATTTCTATTCGCTCATCCTTCATGCCTCGTTTTCCTGTGAGAATCCATACCCTTAAATTAGAGATCAAGTCTTCTCATAGCACGAGGGTGAGCCAGCATTCTCAACCCTCAGCCTGAGACTACCTATGACACACTGAAAAGTTATTGGTCAGCCAGGTGCAGTGACTCAAGCTTATAATCCCAGCACAATGGGAGGCCAAGGCGATAGGATTGCCTGAGCCCACAGATTTGAGACCAGCCTGGGCAACATGGCAAGACCTCGTCTCTACAATAAATCAAAAAATTAGCTGGGCATGGTAGTGCCCACCTGTAGTTTTGGCTTCATGGAAGGCTGAGGTAGAAGGATCACCTGAGCCCAGCAGGTCGTCACTGGGGTGGCCATGAGCATGGCACTACACTCTAGCCTGGCGGACAGAGTGAGACCTCAAATTAAAAAAAAAAGTTATCAGTTGATTAAGAGTGGTGCCTTTGTGACAGACACTTGAGCCTCCAAAAACAGTGAAGTCCAAGCAAAATTGGTAAACAAGGAACCAGACCCGCTTCCTTCTCTCTCATTTCCGACATCTCTGCCAAGTACTTGAACCCAACAATTGAGCCCACAGGAAGTAGTATGAAAGGGTTTTAATTATTTGCATGTTGCTCATTCTTTTCATCGTGAACTATTTCAAAACTATCTAAAATGCAGAAACTAGCATAATGGACATCCCTGTATTGTCTCCCAACTGAATTATAACATCTGCAAACTTACTTTTTTAGAGAGAAATAAGACATTAAAGGTACAATTGGTGTTCCGATACACCCTTTCCAAATTCTGTTCTCGCCTTCTATTTGAACTAATCCTTTCCCTGAATCGTTATCGTTCATGAACATGTTATACTGTTACTGACCTACGACATCATTTTGTTACATGTTTGTGTGCTATTCTCAACACTGTATTTCTACAAATAATACATAGCAGCTGTGGTGGGCAGCCTCCGATGGCCCCCAACAATCCCTGGTCAATTCCCTCCCTCAAGTGTTGGCTGGATTTAGTGATTCACTTCTAGTAAACAGAATGTGTCGTGGTGTCTTGCTTCCAAGATTAGGTTATAAGAAGACGGTAGCTCCCATCTTGGGTACTGTCTTGCCCTCGCTTGGTGTCTCACCACACACGGTGGGGCTGTCCTGCTGCCTGTTGTTTTCTGTGCCACAGGAGTGAAACCAAACTGGCAAACCCCCCTGAGAAATGGGAATATGCCCTACCATGATCTCTCCTGGCAAAACAGGACTGGCTAAAATGTCATCGTGAATCAGCAAGCGTGCCTGCATGCTCCATGGAGTGGCAAAAGTCTTAAAGGTTCTCTTCTATTTTTGACTTACAGACTTCTGAAGCTGACATTAAAAATGAGTCCTCTCATAAAGAATATTTGGTAAAATGATGTCATTTTTTTTTTGGACAGGCTCAGTTATTTGGATTAAACACATTTTTTATATTTTTATGTTTTCTATCACATATTGATCAAAAAGGAGAATTCAGTGGATAATAACCTCCTAGTTTTAGTGACAGTCATAGAAGCGAACTACCCTAACACCACACACCACCTTTCCTACGCCCCACCGAAACATAAAAGCACTAAATAAAGAGCTGGCTTTGATGAGAGACACAAATAGCATAATACCCCACCATGAACAGCCTTGAATGGCTGTCATTTCCATGCACATCCAAATGGGTGAGCTGTCTAAAGAGATACCAGGCCTGTCAAAGCAACTCAGTAACCATTTCACAGCAACTTAAGATTTATTCAAAAAGATCACGTATAAAATTCCTTCATTATTTGAATCATTTTTAGAAGCAATCCATATATCTCTCAGAATATATACTGCGACTGGTGTGCCTCCATGAGAGAAATACATACTAAGCACAACCTTCAACCAAAATCGAGTAAGGCAGGGGCTAGAGAACAGACGAGGCAACGACACTCAACCCAGCTGTCTCCCTGGCTCTGGGGTCCTGTGCAGCTTCTGCCAGCCTTGAAGACTGCTCCCGCCTGAGCCCATCTCAGCACAAGTCTCTCTTGGGACGCGAGTTCACCTGGTCTCCTCACCTGGCCAGCACACAGCCTTGTCCATCAGAAGGGCATGCAAAACATGTGTGGAGCAAATACAAATACTAAATCATCGTCTTCAGGATTGAAAGAGACAAAGTAACGGAGAAAAATGAACTTCATAAAGTTTTCTTGAGCACCCATCACGCTCATTGTCCCATCTTCTCTTAAAAGGACCCACCGAGGCGTCTCCGGTGAAGGTCAGCAGAACAAAATGAGGTTACAGAACATCCTTCCTGCTTGCAGGTCATTAGGCAGACAAATGCCTTCCTGTGGTGGGAAAGCTGATCTGAAGGAGAGCAAAGCAAGCACAGAATCTAGGAAATTAAAGGTATTTTTCAGGCCACGAGGTTAGTGGTAAAACTGGTCCCTCCTGACATCTCTAACAGACCCAGCTGGAAAATATTTTACAGCCTCTACCCCAGCCTGCTATTCATGTAACAACACATTCCCGACTAAATGGGCATTGTCTAAGGAACTCAATGCTCTCCATAGAATAATTCTGTAAGGCTATCCAAGGAATTTATGAGCAGTGGCTTCAGAGAAAGCGATTGCAGGGGGAGACTTAATATTTAGTGTTTTGTACCATTTGATTTTTTTTACCTCATGCCTACACAGTTTTTTTCCATTAAAAATAGTTGGTGTAAATGTCTAATAAGAGAAAAAAAATGCTCAAATTCACAGCATGCTTCAAACGAACAAGACAATACCAAAACAATGCATTCAGTGTTTCTTTTACAAGTTGGTTTATTTGATGTACATCTGAGGGGGCAAGTAGTCTATGGAGAGTTGAGGAAAATGCTTTAATTTCTTGCCAAGAAAACTCTGGGGAAAAGAGGGTTATTTCCCATTTACACCTGTGAAGGGACCCTCCTCAGAGCAGACCCAGTTTCTCTACAGCATTTGCAGGGTGTGGAGATGATACAATCAGTGTTCAAAGCTTCAAACCTTTTGTGAAGCACCAAAAACCAGGAAAGACTCTGTATTAAAGGATGATTAAAACAAGGGCAGATTCAGGCTGAGTGAGGTGGCTCACGCCTATAATCCCAGTTATTTGGGAGACTGAGAAGGAAGGATCGCTTCAGCCTAGGAGTTCAAACCAAGCCTGGGCAACATAATGAGACTTCATATCTAAAAAGAAAAAAAAAAAAAAAAGGCTGGGCATTATGGCGCATACCTGTAGCACCACCTTCTCAGGAGGCTGATGTAAGGAGGATTGCTTGAGACCAGGAGCTGGAGGATGCAGTGAGCCACGATTGTGCCACTACACTCCAGCCTGGACAACACAGTGAGATTTAGACTTTAGAAAAAAAAAAAGGGCAGAGTCAGTACTGTGGATTTTTCTGGGGAAGATTTTATTTTTGTGCTTGATATAGTTCAAAAAATCTCAAGGTGACCGCTTTCCTTTTATCCCTGTTATTGATTGAATTGTGTTCCCCCCAAAAAAGACATGTCGATGTCGTAATCCCAAGTACCTTGAAAATAGGGTACAGAGGTAATCAGGTTAAAATGAGGTCCTCAGGGTGGGAACTTGTCTAACATGACTGGTGTCCTTATAAAAAGGGGCAATTCTGACACAAAGTCAGACACAGAGAGAGAAGATGATGTGAAAAGACACAGAATAGTTATGCTACCACAAGTCAAGAAACATATGAGGGTTACAAGAAGCTAGGAGAGGCAAAGAAAGATTCTTCCTCTATAGGCTTCAGGGAGAGGGAGCATAGCCCCCCACCAGCACCTTGATTTTACACTGTTAATAACCAGAACTGTGAGACATGCACTTCTGTTGTCCTAAGCCACCCAGTTGTGGGTAATTTTTAATGAAAGCTCCAGGACATGAAAATAGCTCTTCCCTGTATCTTCTGGGTTCCAAAACTCTCGGTGAATGCTGCCCTGTCTTGTTGCCTAAAACCTCTTGCCTTAAATTCAATGCCCGCCACCTTACAACCTGCTCCCATCAAAGGGTAATGTTTAAAAGCATTCAACCTCAAGTAGCCATTTGCTGTTGCTCTGCTAAACTATGGCCTGGCCATGTGCTCTTTGAGCTGTGGCTACCATGTTTTCTTAGCTTTGGCCCACTCCCTACCTTGGGGAGGTAAGTATCTCTCTCTCTCTCTCTCTCTGATTTACTTTCTAAATGAACTCTAAACTCTAAATATGTTCTAAGCTAAAAAAAATGTGATGTCACATTGTGCCTTAATTCTCTTAGTTCTCATGTGATGCCTGCTCAGTGGGTATCCACACTTGGAAGGCCTTCAGCCCCTTTTTGACTGTAAATGTCTTACTCATCCTAAGTGTCAGCCAAGAGGCATCTCCTTGGGTTGGCTCTGGTGCTTGCCCCCTGCTCTTTCCTTGTCCTGTCTGTACCTCCATGACAGCACCTGTCCATGATGCTAAAAGCATGTGTGGATCTGCCTGACCCGTGGAGGGTAAACCCCACCCCTCAGGATGGATGCCATGTCTTCGTCTTTTACTCCCAAGGCCTGGCACGCAGATGCTTTATGAAGTCTTCCTGAGCAGAATTGCCCTCCTAGACTGTTGGTAGCACACCACCAAGAAGAGACACGTTCTTTCCAACCACCTCCTAAGAGCCAAGGCCCAGAATCTAAGCAACCTAGAGGAAGAACAGAAAAGAGAAACATCACAGAAAGGAGAAACGAGGGCATCTGGGCAGTTTCCAGCACTTCTGCAGCTGTTGCTCCTCTCCACTTGGAAGCCCTGTGAGATAAGCAGCCCAAAGTAATGCTCAAGGTCTCAGGAGTAGTGTCGGACCTGGGTTATAGATCTGTGTTGTCTGGGGCATTCTTACTCCTATCCCCACTCACTTGTCTACCTGTACATCTGCCTTGATATCATTTGGTCATAAATTTCTTTAAGGGGCTGTAACCTCCACTTCAGAGCATATCGTTCGGTGTCTTCTGGAAACAGAATAAATAATTGCTGAATTGAAATCCCAAAACCATGGAGCCAAAACAAATGGGTAGATGTGAAAGAAGGTTCTGGAAGAAGTGGTGGTTCACTCCTTACTCATTTATTGTAAGATCAAAAGATCATGTTTAAAGAACTAATGATTTTGAAGGTATAAACCAGAAAAGTAGAAATAAAAGCCCTGTTTCTCTAATGAAAGAACATTTTCTCTTGCTCATCCACAAATTATAGAACTACATATATTAGCATGCTATTTCATTAACAAATTACAGTCCATTTTCTGCAGTGAAGGAATAAGGAAAAAGTTCACCTAATAAAAGAGGTTAGCTCCTAATTAGGATCAGGCTACAGAATTTGCTGGGTGTAATTTTCCACTGCAAATTGTTCTCGGGTTGACCTTGGCTGGTATTAAGGACATGGGTTTGAAAACACATCTTTCCTCTGCCAGCACGTCTCCAGAAATCACCCGTGCCTTCCATAGACCATTACTGAGTCTGTCTCCTTCCTGAGAATCCTGTTCCCCATGGACCTCCTATCATCTCCAACTTTAAGGAATCTTCTTGAGGAGGAATTAACATGTCCTGAGACCCATGGGGCAGCAGAAAAGGCACAGGACTTGGAGTCAGACAGGCGTGGAGGTGAACCACAGTTCTACCACTTAACTACTTGAATCTCAGTTCTCAGCTGTACAATAAAATCATAACATCCACCTACCTTCATGGAACTTAAACATGCGGTCAGGGTGTGGGTTTAAGCAACTACTCACAGATGTCATTATCCCTTCTGTTTTGGTTCCTGTCAGCAGCTCTCTGAGGCTGGCTTTCTCTCCATTCTGCCATAGACACTCAGAGAAGCGAAGGAAGTCTCTTGAGAACATGCAACTAACATATGAGCAAGATTTGAAGCTTTGACCCCCCCAAGATGTCCAATTTGACCACAGCCGTGCACTGACCTTGAAGATTGGCTACTTCAAAAATTCTGGGAGCTAAAACACTGTCTAACCACTGTCTCCACCCGTTGGAGCTCTAGCAAGTAAGTTTGGAGTGGAGAATGGGGCAGCCAAGGAGCCCTGGACACAGAACCCACCCTTGCTTAGAGCCGCAGGAACCCCTCACCGTGCCACACATCAGCACAGCAAATCTCCTTGCTTGCCCTGCGACGTGTACTTCAGTGGATTTTAAGGAGATTGTGCAAATGCTTTGAAAGATGAATGTCATTTGTTTCCAAGAAACCACTGCCTCCTATCACTTCCCATCCACTTCACCCCTCCCCCCATATACCCTGTGAGGTCCCAGGTATGCTTGATCTGTGCGTAGCTGAGGTAGTTATTTCATAATGAGGCAAGGATCAGAGCTTTAAACAATCACTTCACCCATATTGATTGCTTCACCACATGCATAGGAAAGCTGTGGAAAAGTTCCATAAATGCACACCAAGCAACTTGACTTTCTAAGTCAGCACTTTGGAAAACTTTGGGGCTCTGAAAATTTTCCGGTGATACCAGAGACGTCAATGTGACTTTCAGAGACAGCACAATGGTGGTGGGACTTGGGAGGAATGAGAAAAGAATGATCTAGAGCTGAGGTCAATTATGCTTCCATATTGCTGCAATTAACAGATCTCCGGGAAATTCCAAGAGACGATGTCCTGAAGTAGAATTAATAGAAACTTAAAGAACTTTCCTGATTCCTTTTAGGGTCTGTTATCTTTATTTAACCCAAATGGGCCCTACCTTCCCAGCCACCTAAACCGTCATTAAGAAAGATATTTCAAGAAAAAAAAAATCCATTAAGAGTCTCTAAAATTTAGAGATCAAAGATTGCAACAGGCTGTGGAAGATAGAGAATAGAAAGAATAAAAAATAAGTATAAGGGGATAGTTTTTCTTAGCAGCACTTATAGGCATGGCAGATGATGTGAGGTTTTTCTTTATATACAAATGAAGAACCTAACAGCAGAGTTCTTAACATGCCAGCGTGTTTTAAAAGAGAAGGGGAAAGATTTGTCCCTGTTTCTTGCATAGAAAAAGGAATTGTACAAATCTCAACAATCTTTCTTTGGTTAAAAAGATTTTCATGAATTTGGTTACATAGAAACTCAAATTTACAAGGGATGATTATAAAGCAACTTGATTTTTAGAAAATCCCTAAGAGAGCATTTCAATGAGTATTAATTCCCTGAAAGTCATTACTTTCACATATGATTTTTATTTCAACAATGCAATTACAGACCACAAGTTTTTGAAATTCCCTTTTAGAATTCACTTGAGAACTTGAAGTACATTTCTGCATGGAGGTGATAAACGTATTTTTTTGAGAGAAAATTTGATTTTTGGAAATGGCCAAAATCTGATGTGATCAGTCTAGGCAAAAACAACCTGAAATAAAACTGAGATTCTGTAGTAATTGGTTTTGAAACCAGTTTCCCAAAGAGAAGTTTTGAAAGTATATTTCACACAACCTCAGCCTTGTTGGAATAGGAGTTTGTCTTCCCAAGATGGATGGAGTTCACTCAGCTATGTAAAACGTCATTCTCTTCTCTTTTTGAGCCTAAATCACAGTATTCAGTTTTGCTAGCTGCTTTTCACAAAGTTTTAATTAGGCACTTATGACTTGATGATACTATTTCCCCTTTCACCTGGGATCAGTAATTTTTTTTTTCTTTTCTAGTGTGAAAAATTAGTTCTCTTAGAACTCACAGAACTAATTAGGCAGTAGATGGGCCACTGTGGATTTGCTCGATGGACTTATTCTTTAGTTGACAACACTTTCTGGCATTCATAATCTGATAAGATTAGTGTTAAGTTGTAGCTTTACCATGTTTCTTGATGCCAATAACATGTGGGGGTTAGCCTGGCCTCCTCTCTTCTCTAATTTAGGAGTTCATTAGAAGACTTATACTTACTTCAAAAGCACACGACCATCAAGGTTGTCAAGTGCTAATCTCTGCCATGGCATCGCAAGGAACGAGGAGCAAAATCTCCCTGCACCCACAGTGTTCATACATGCCTTTGGCTCAGTTCCTGTGTCAATTTCTCCTTATTCTGGGGAAAGATCAAGGTTAGTACATAGGGGAAGAAAATGGATAAAGTTGTTTCTAGATGATGTTCTCTCTGGACTCATCTGAGGTGCCTGTGCACCTCCCTGTGGCCCAAGCCTGCCCTTTTTATTCAACCAAGACGAAAGCATGTGAGAATCTCGCCGGTTCCACACTGAAGTTCTGGCTGCAGTAGGCTGAGACGGGATCCCGGCCGAGTGTTTGGGAACACAGTGGAGTTACCCAGGCTACCGGGGGTGCTTGTTCCACAGAGGTCAGCTGTCATGAGCCCATCTGAAATTGGCATCAGACTAAAACAGGGTATGTGTTCCCTTGGGCCACATCAGAGGAGAGCACTCAGAGGAGGAGCCTCAGGCACTCAGAAAACTCCAAGTTGAGAGGTACAGGGACCTGCCTGCACAGCGCCTCCAGGATGGCAGCTCCTGAGAGTGGGTGTTCCGCCTATTGACCCAACCTTGTATCTGGGGATGGAGTAGAGATTTTCCCTCCCCTGGACAAGAAGGAGGATCATGGACTTCGCACTGACCTACTATTAATGTGAGTGTTTACCTTTGTCACTGATGTTTACTTGGGGATTTGTATTTGATTCACACAACTCACTTATTAATGTCATATGTAATTAAGCTCGGATGCTTATATCCTTTGATTTATATAATCAGTGATTTGTGCCTCTAGATTCAAAAAAAATTGTCTCCTCTCTCCCTTTTCAGTGGTTATTTGAAATGCCTAAACACAACTTGGTTTACCAAAATGAAATGTGAAGACAAGTTATTCTTCTAAACTAGTATCAAGTGTACCAATTGCTCAGGAAATTGAAGAATGTAAAGGTAGATTCTGGACAGAATCTTTAAGTTCTCAATATTTCTATTGGGTCCATTCCACCAGCAAATTTGCTGCCACTTTGAAACTCTGAATCTTCCCTGGAAAATGGGTTTTGCCCGGAGACAATATTTTCCTGCGGGATCACATGGCCTATCTTTGGTGTTGGCTGCCTAAGACAGGGAAAGGACCAAAGTTAAAGATAAACTGGAAAGATTATGCCCTGTGGTCCTACCCTCCTCTGTTTCCCTATTATTCACTTTGCTTCTCAATCCTTGCTTGAGAAACTGGTGGCAACTTAAATATACATTGTTGCATAGATAACTCAAATAATTGACCATTATATTGTCAGCACAAAGAAAATTTTATTGAGAGAAATCTGTTTGCAAAATGCCTCCCCTCCCATTCTGCCTATGCATCAAAATACCGTTTTTGACATGTACAAATGACAGTAATAAGGGAATAAAATATAAACTCACTAAACATTCCTATACCATTCGTTCTCCCTCCCTCCACTTCTTATTTTTCAGTCTCCTGATTTGTCAGGGAGGAGAAAGGTTGATAGGTCTTGTGCAGGGACAGTAGTGATGAAAATCTCTCACTCCTGAGAGACTCAGGTCAAATTACTCTGTATGCTGGCAAAGAAACACATAGTCACTGCCAAAACCACGGAGTAAAGTCTTCTAAAAACCCCCTCAGACAGCGATGTTTTAGAGTTAAGCCCTGTCATTTATATTTGGACAACCACCTGTTGACTTCTGCTGGAGCTTGTCAAGGGCGGATAGACGGCAGGAACCTGCGGCAGAATTAGCCCATTCACAGAGCTTGCTGTTCCCCTTTGAAGAGGTTGCCATTGTTTTTAATTGAGCCTAGTCAAGGCTCATAAGATCAAAACATGAAAAACAAAAAGGAAAGTGTTTACTCGGGACAGGGTCTCACTCTTCTCTTGAGATTATCACAGCATTTTCAGACCATCCCTTTTAATCCAGGAATCGATTAGAGCCGTCTTTCCAATGCGTTTCCTCGTCCTGAAATGCAGTCAGTGAGAGCCAGGGGGGAGGATGGGGAAGAAAATCCATGCTGGACGTGGAGGTCACAATGGTGGGCCCTGCCCAATGGCTCCTGCCATGGCCACATATCCCCTAGAGAAGGTTCTTCTTCTGCCACTGAGAAAGAGGGTGTTCTCTTTCTTCTGGCTGAAGAAGAAAGAGAACACAGTGTAAAGTGTGCTTCAGGTAGGAACGTCTCATTTAAACCAAAGTGCAAATTCAGGATGGGAGAGGTGACTGTCATAGGGTGGCATCTTTGGAGAGATGCAGACAGATCTGATATAGCCGAGTTGCCCGATTCTCCAGCCTACCTAGATTAAGTCAGTCCACCTACATCTCAGGGCTTATAGTGAGCTCCTTATGTCTTGGGCAGGTGGGTCTGTAGTAGATGCTTGAAAGGCCAAATGAAAAACTGCAGGTGTTTTACTGAGGGTGGTGGGGAAAAGAAGAGGAGTCTAAGAATCAGCAGCAATAAATTCAAGTACTTTTTAAGTGCCTACTGTACTCTAAGCCCTATGGAAACACTGCAATGAATCCATTATGGATCCTGTCCAAATAAAAGTGTATGTTGTCAACTATCCTTAACAATCCCTTAAAGAGGCAAGAGGATGTAAAGCTCAAAACTATGTAGTTGTTTTTCCAGAATAAAACATTCCAATGTCTCGCTATTGGGAACAATTCCTTGGCTAATTCAACAGCATGAACAATGAGTGTGTCTTTTATTTACCAACATAACATTTACTGCGCATCTCTGCAGAGTTAGAATGATGCTAATCTGACGCGGCGTGGAAGCAGATTGGGTGAGAGGGCCAGTCTTTCCTCCTTCTCTGTGCATTGTGACCCCTTGACAAGGGTGTGTACCCAGTCCCACCAAGTTCCTCCTACAGCTCACCTTCCATCTCCCACATGCCACTCACTTCAAGGCTGTTTCTGACCCCACACGCCATGGGCATGGGCTCTTTCAGAGCTTGGAATTCGCTGCTCTTCATTCTCATCCACACCTACTCCAGCCAGTCCCCAACCTAGACACCCAACTGGGTTTCCAGTTAAGCCCCCCTGCCGCAGAGTAGGATAAGCCAGCTCTGTGCCGGGGACTAGGGGACCAAAGCCAAACCTAGATGGTTGCCCTGACCTCAAAGTCAACATGGGCTTGGCATGGTTGGTCACACCTGTAATCCCAGCACTTTGGGAGGCTGAGGTGCGAGGACTGCTTGAGCCCAGGAGTTTGAGATCTGGTAAACATAGCAAGACCTTGTCTCTACGAAAAAATAAAAAAATAATTTAAAAAAATTAGCCAGGCATGGTGGCGCAGGCCTGTGGTCCCAGTTACTCGGGAGGCTGAAGCAGAAGGATCACTTAAGCCCAGGAAATCAAAACTGCAATGATTGTGCTACTGTCCTCTAGCCTGGGTTTCAGAGTGAGATCTTAACTCAAAGACAACACACACATGTGCGCACACTCACAGACACACACACACACACACACGCACATGCACGTGGTCAGTCCTAAATTGGGGTGTAGGAATATGGTGGGAGACTATTCAATCTTGGTGGGAAAAAGATTTCTATGAGAGGGACTCAAAGAAACTCAGAATTATCTTTTGGCAGGTGTGCCCCTTGTAACTGCAGGCTTCCCCTGCTAGATAAGTGTTCTAGGAACCCATTGGCATCAGTGTACCAGCGCTAACATTGTTGTGAGAGGCTGCTTTCAGCTTCACTGACTTTTTTTTTTTTTTTAGATTCTTGCAAGGAGTTTTCCCATTTCTTGATGGGTGATTTACAAGCGCACTTGCCCACACCACACTGAGTGTTCAGTTCTATGCAGCAACATGAGTGTGTCTACCCTGCCCTTTTTTCCACCCTCACTTCGCTGCCCCTCCCAGGAGGAGAGTCACTGTTATACAAGAGAGGCCGCCCACCAGAGTTGAGGCCTAGATGGACATGACAACTGTCAAAGTCACGGCAGGAAGAGGATGAGGTGATAAACAGTCCAGCTTTTCTCTCCTCATCCTCCAATGGCTGACGACTGGTTGAACCCAACAGAAAATGCCAGGAGCCCAGCTTCTTTTGGACACTCTGCTCAGGTTCAGTCTAGGGTCCAGAGCTGGTAGAAAGGATAGAGACAGTATCTGAAGGGCACACAGCTTCAGAAACCTTCAACCTACAGAACATGTATTGGCTATAAAAGCTGCAAGTTGCCATAATATTACTTCATGGTTCTGTTACATACAGTAACATTTAATCTCTGTAGTAAAGTTGTAGATAGGTATCGTATCCATTTTACAGAGGGTAAAAATGAGATTCAGTCAGATTATGGGTCTTTGCCAAGAACTCACAGCTAATAGTTAGGGTCAGAATTCAAACTTGAGTTGTTCTGGTCCAGAGGTCTGCGCACTCTAGCCAGGAGAGATGCACCCATGATAGGACTTGGGAATTGGTGGGATCTGGGAAAGGAGGGGGAGGGGAGACCTGATGATGCCTTTCAGGGACTGATCCTGTTGACTGTGGTCCTTTTGAGGCCAGGAGCTGAAATGGGAAACCCAGGAGGGGCAGATAAGCTTCATGTGCCCCTGCTGAATCCGAGGGCCCTAAGGTTAACAAGCACTGGGCGATGTGTCTAGCATGCAACGTGGCTGCAGCCTGGCATAGCGCAAAGCCAGAGAGAAATACTGATAGCCACGGAATGGGGTGATGGTGAATACCTTGAGGGTAAAGGACATCCCCTAGGGAGCACAGTGGGCGAAGATGAGACGAGGGCCCAGGCAGGGCCGCCCCTCCCCCCCACCAGGACTTTTCTAATGCCCAGCCTGGACAAAAGGCCTCCCCCACTGGTCTCCACAGACATCTTTTCTCACTGGTTCCCGTGACACACCCTCCTCTCTGATTAGACCCACCCACCCTCTCCCAGCTCTTCCACTCTCCCACATGCCTTGTCTGGCCCAGTTCCTCTCCTCCCTCATGAACACTTCGACCTGGGTGACGGCTCGCTTTCTTGCTTGCTTTCTTGTTTATTTGTTTGTTGGTTTTTTGAGTCAGGGTCTCTGTTGCCCAGGTTGAAGTGCAGTGACATGATCATGACAATCACCTCAGCATCCTGAGTAGCTGGGACTACAGATGCCTGGCTAACTTTTATTTTATTTTATTTTTTTGAGTTGGGGTCTCTCTATCACCCAGACTGGAATGCAGTAGCATGATCAAAATAATCAAGCTCATGGTAGCCTTGACTTCTGGGCCCAGGTGATCCTTCCACCTCAGCATCCTGAGTAGCTTAGATTACAGGCGTGGGCCACTATGCCCGGCTAATTTTTTTTTTTTTTGTACAGTTGAGGTTTTGCTGTGTTGCTCAGGCTGGTTGCTGAAGATGGATCTCTTTCTTGATCCTTTGGTAGTACCCATAGCTCCATTGCCCAGCACATGCTTTCATGTGTCTTTTGTCTCCATTTGCATGGAGAATTTGGTGCCCAACATATGTTGGATGTAGATAGATTTTTAAAAAGTGATTGAAAAAAATTAGTTGGCTCAATTACTTGCTTATTCTGGAAATGGCCAAACATCAGTATGACCAACTTTCTTGTTTGACCCAAATTAGCCCATGTGTATGAGATAAAGCAGCAATCCCAAAATAGTAGTGGCAGTGTTATCCGACCACATGGGTAGACTTCCAAAGGGACTATATGAAAAGGGACAGCACTCACTGGGATACATATATATTAGTGGCTAAAGTCATGGTGGGCTTGGTAGTCATGCTGTTGCTCAGATTCTGGCCCTAGCACTAATTTCCTTCTAATTTAGGGCAAGCTACAAAATCTTTCTAAGTCTCAGTCATTTTACTTGTCCTAGTGGCACCTATTTCATAGGTTTCTCAAGCAGATTAAGTGAGATAGTGCTTCACCCAGGGTCTGATATGTAGTAAGGTCTTGAAAAATATTAGATATCATTGTTATTATCATTAGTTTTAGCCCCCAGAGTCTAACTTATTAGAGCTAAAAGGAAACACAGAAAATTCAGTCCGATTGCTTCATTCATACATGAGTAAATGGATACTCAGCAGTCAGGCCACAACCAGGCCTAGCTCAGTGTTCTTTTCTCACTGGCCAGGATTATTCCAGCATCTGCGTGACAGTTTATACCTGCACATGCCCACACAGTCACTTGTATTACAAGCAGTGAGGCAGTGCAAACTAGAGCTGCTTTTAGATTTTTCTAATTATCTGGATCTGCTTTAAAACAACAACAAAAAAAAGCAGAATTTATTGAGAGGACAGAAAAACTCCCACAGTGGGAGGGGACTTGAATGAGTTGCCCTGGATCTGCTTTTTAAAATATTCTGAAGAAACAAAATATTTGTGTTGCAAAATCCAAGCTACTTTGATCAAATAGGAAAATATTTTTAAATATTTAGGAAAACTCTTCACATAGCAAAAGTTATACTGGCTGTAGTCACAAAAATCATTGCTCATGATCCTAATTAATACCAATTCCTATGGAAATAATGAAAGCAAATATGTGAAGAGTAAGTTTAGAGTGGAAGTCATGGGGTTATTTTGTGCATGATCTTTTTTGTTCGTTGCTTTTGTTTGTTTTTCTTTTTCTTTTTTAACCACTCTGGGTCGCAGAAAAATACTTGTAATGAAAATGTCCACCTATAGGTGGCAAACTTGTACTGCTGGCATTCTGTCCTTGAGTGCCCTTGCAAATAAATGTCACTGGAAATGGAGATGAAAGTGAAATTTGAAGAAAGAAAACAAGAAACCTAAATGGTTCCAGAAATAGTATTCTCACACAAACTTAAAATGAAAAAAAAAAAACCCACTTGATAATTTCACAAGATGCTTAGTCTGGTTCATCTGCAGCAATACCTCATGAGATTGCACCGAGTGCATTTATTCAGAGTACGGTTCAGAGTCCCTACATCACAGCACATCCTGGCTTGGAGTGGGAAAGACACATCTGCCTTGAGAACCCTGACAGCCTGGGCCTTCCGCCTGCAAAACGCCTCCAGCAACAGTTCTCATGTGACATTGGCTGGTGTCCCTTTTGTGGAAACAAGTTCAGAGACACTGAGGAATGGCAGACTGGAGCCCAGCTCTTTGGATTCTCAGTCCTGTCGGTCTGCCACTGTATGCCACCCCAACATAAGGCAGAAAGTGACAAGTGATCCAGGATTTAGGGGTAGGACTAACTGATTGCTTGGAGGTTGTCACTCACAAGAAAGCTCTTTTGAACCTTTCTGAATAGGATGTCCTTAACTGCCCTGGACTCTGTCCCACATCCCAGCTAACACATACTCCACTCACTAACCATTGGGGGGGTAGTCCCCAGAGTTTTCTGAGCCCTCTAAGGAAGGTAGTAGATAATTTAATTCATTAACAAGAAAAAAATCTATCTACTTTTTTTTCTTTTTTTGTATTTTAAAGATGAGGATTACAATTCAGGGTTAGGTATACAAATGTCGATTATGCAGGTACCTTTGTTGATGAGATGTGCCCCTCCCTCCCCTAGCAGCTTCCCACTACTGCCAATCCCTTTCTTATAATATTGGTACTTAAAATAATATAGTACTCTGTCCTTTGTTTCTGTTATAGATCACTGAGCATGATCAACTCTAAATCCATTCTTCTGTGAAGTCCATATGTTTGTCCTTTATGGCTGTATAATATTCCATTATGTACCACATTTTTTAAGATCCAGTACAGGTTTGATGAGCAGTATGGTCAGTTCTGTGTTTTTGCTATTGTGAATAGAGCTGCAACAAACATATATGTGCAGGTATTTTTTTATGTAAAATGATTTGTGCTCCTTCAGGTATATTCCCAATAGGGGAACTACTGAGTCATATGGAAGTTCAATTTCTAGTTCTTTCAGAAATCACCACACTGTCTTCCAGAGAGGTTGCACTAGTTTGCACTCCCACCAGCAGTGTATAAGTGTTCCTTTTTCTCCGCCTCCTCGCCAACATCTGTTGTTGTTTGTTTTATTAATGATGGCCATTCTTACTGGGGTTAGGTGGTATCTCAATGTGGTTTTGATTTGCATTTCTCTGATGATTAGTGAGGCTGAGCACTTTTTCATGTGTCTGTTGGCTGTCCATATATCCTCTTTTGAGAAGTCTCTGTTCATGTCTTTTACCCACTTTTTAATGGGGCTGTCTGTGTTTTTCCTTTTGGCATATTTGAGTTCCTTGTAGATACTAGATGTTAGGCCTTTGTCAGATATACAGTTGGCAAATATTTTTTCCCATTCTGTGGGCTGTCTCCCTGCTCTCTTGATGGTTTCTTTTGCTTTGCAGAAGCTCGTAAGTTTGATGAGGTCCCACTTATCTTATTTCTTATGGTATGGGCACTTAGGGCTCTGATCAGGAATTGATTGCCAGTTCCAATTTCCATAAGGGTGTCTCCTGCGTTTTCTGAGATTCTTATAGTTTGAGGTTTTACCTTTAGTCTTTGATCCATTTAGAGTTAATTTTTGTGTATGGTGATAGGTAGGGATCCTGTTCCAGTCTTCATGTGATCAGCCAGTTTCCCCAACACCATTTACTGAATAGATTCTCCTCTCCCCAGTGGTCGTTGTTGGAGGCTTTGTCAAAGATGAGTTGGCTGAGAAATTGAGGCTTTGCTTCCAGAGTCTCTGTCCTGTTCCATTGGTCTATGTGCCTGTTCTTGTACCAATACAAGGCTGTTTTAATTACTTATAGAAAAGTTTGAAGTCTGGAAGTGTGATACCTCCTGCTTTGTTTCTTTTGCTAAGGATTGTTTTGGCTATTTATGGTCATTTTTGTTTCCATATGAATTTCTGTAATGTCATTTCCAGGTCTAAGAAGAATGATGTTGGTAACTTAATGGATATTGCATTGACTCTGTAGATTGCCTTTGGTAGGATGGACAGCTTGACAATGTTGATTCTTCTTATCCAGGAGCATGGAATATTTTTCCATTTGTTTGTCTTCTTGGATTTATTTGAGCAGTGTTTTGTAGTTCTCATTGTAAAGGTCTTTCACATCTCTGGTTAGGAAGATGCAGAGATATTTCTTTCTATGTGGCTATTGTGTATGGGATTGTGTTTTTAATTTGGGTCCATGCCTGCTTGTTGTTGGTATATAGGAATGCAACTCTTTTGCACATTTATTTTGTGCCTTGAGACTGTGACGCAGTCCTTTAACAGTGCAAGCAGGTTTTTGACAGTTTCTCTTGAATTTTCTTTCTTTTTTTATTAAACATATTTTTTATTTTAAAATTGTGGGGTACCGTTAAGGGTTAGGTATACAAATATGCATTGTTCAGGCACCCTTGTTGATAAGGGGTGTCCCCCCATTTCCAGACACATATTGACTACCATTAATCCCACCTCCCATCCCCTCCCTCCCCATGGTTTCCCGCCACTGTCAATCCTTTTCTTACAGTATTACAGTAGATGTTCAAGGTCCACTTATAAGTGAGAACATGTGATACACAGATCTTTGTTTCTGTGAGAGATCACTCAGTATTATAAACTCTAGTTCCATCCAGGGTGCTGTGAAATTCATGATTTTGTTCTTTTTTATGGCGGCATAGCATTCCATCGTGTATATGTACCATATTTTTTTAATCCAGTTCTCTTTGGATGGGCAGCATGGTTGGTTCCAGATTCATGCTATTGTGAACAATGCTGCGATAAACATACATGTGCAGGTATCTTTTTTTATAGAGTGATTTGGGTTCTTCAGGGTATATTCCCAGTAGAGGGACTGTGGGGTCATATGGAAGGTCGATATTTGGAGCTTTTAGGAATCACCACACTGCTTTCCACAGAGGTTGCACTAGTTTACACTCCCACCAACAGAGTAGAAGTGTTTCCTTTTCACCACATCCTCTCCAGCATCTGTTATTTTTTGAGTTATTGATAATGGCCATTCTGACTGGAGTTAGGTGGTATCTCAGTGTAGTTTCAATTTGCATCTCCTTAATGATTAGTGAGGTTGAACATTTCTTCATGTGTCTGTTGGCTGCTCATATGTCTTCTTTTGAGAAGTGTTTGTTCATATCTTTTGCCCACTTTGTAAAGGGGTTGTTTTTTTCTTTTCAGCACATTTGAGTTCCTTGTAGATCCAAGATGTTAGGCCTTTGTCAGACCTGGAGTTGGCAAATACTTTTTCCCAGTCTGTGGGCTGTCTCCCTGCTCTCTTGATGGTTTCTTTGGCTTTGCAGAAGCTGAATGAGGTCCCACTTGTCTATCTTGTCTCTTATGGCCCATGCATTCCGGGTTTTATTCAAGAACTGGATGCCAGTTCCAATTTCCATAAGGGTGTGTCCTGCCTTTTCTAAGGTTCTTATGGTTTGAGGTTTTACATTTAGGTCTCTAATCCATTTAGAGTTAATTTTTGTGTATAGGGATAGATAGGGGTCTTGTTTGAATCTTCTGCATGTGGTCAGCCAGTTTTCCCAGCACCATTTACAGAATAGGTTCTCCTCTCCCCAGTGGTAGTTGGTGGAGGCTTTGTCAAAGATGAATTGGTTGAGAAATTGAGGTTTTGCTTCTGGAATCTCAATTACATTCCATTGGTCTATATGCCTGTTCCTGTACCAATACCAAGCTGTTTTGATTATTGTAGCTTTATTGTAAAATTTGAAGTCTGGTAGTGTGATACCTCCTGCTTTTTTTTTTTTCTGAGGATTGTTCTGGTTATTCTTGGTCATTTGTGTTTCCATATGAATTCTCTCTTGGATTTTCAAGGTATAGGATCATATCTGTAGCAAAGAGGGATATCTTGACTTTCTTTTTTTTCTTTTTGAATATCCCTGATTTCCTTTTCTTGTCTAGATGTTCTAGCCAGGACTTCCAACACAATGTTGAACAATAGATGTGAGAGTGAGCAGCCTTGTGTTGTTCCAGTTTTCAGGGGAAATTTTTCCAGTTTCTGTCCATTTAGCAATATGTTAGCTGTGGGTCTATCATAGATGGCACTTACTATTTTGAGGTAGCTTCCTTCTATACCTAGGTGTTTGAGGGTTTTTATCAAGAAGGGATGCTGGATTTTGTTCTTTTTTTTTTTTTTTTTTTGAGTTGAGTCTCACACTCTGTTGCCCAGACTGGAGTGCTGTGGCCACTCCCTGGCCACCGCAGCCTCGACCTGCTGGGCTCCGGCGATCCTTCCACCTCAGCCTTCCGAGTAGCTGGAATTACAGGTGCGCGCTACCATGCCCGGCTAATTTTTTGATTTATTGTAGAGATGAGGTCTTGCCTGCCCAGGCGGGTCTCGAACCCGCGGGCTCAGGCAATCCACTCACCTCAGCCTCCCAAAGGCACGGGATTACAGGTTGAGCCACCGAGCCCAGCTCGGGATGCTGGATTTTATCAAAAGCTTTTCTGCATCTAATGAGATAATCATGTGGTTCTTGTTTTTACATCCGTTGATGTATTTAATAACATTTATGGTCTTGCGAATGTTGAACCAGCCCCGCATCCTGGGTATGAAACCTACTTGTTCATGGATGATTTTTGAGATGTGTTTTTGGATCCGATTTGCTAGAATCTTGTTGAGGATTTTTGCATCTATGTTCATAAGGGATATTGGCCTGTAATTCTCTTTTTTTGTTGGGTCTTTACCCAGCTGGATATCAGTGTGAGGTTAGCTTCGTAAAATGATTTAGGGAGAATTCCATCTTTCTCAATTGCCTGGAATACTTTCAATAGGATTGGTATCAGCTCCTCCTTGTATGTTTTGTAGAATTCTGCTGGAAAGTGATCTGGGCCAGGGCTTTTTTTTTTTTGGTAGGCAGTTTTCGTATGACAGAGTCAACTTCCTGGGTTGTTATTGGTCTATTTAGTGTCTCAATGTCTTCTTGTTTCAACCTAGGGAGGTTGTGTGATGTCAGAAAGTCCTCCATTTCAATTAGGTTATCAAGCTTGTTTCCATATAGGTGTACATAGTAATCTCTGATATTCTTCTGTATTTCTTCAGGGTCAGTTGTGATTTGATCTTTTGTATTTCTGATTGTGTTTATTTGAGTTTTTTCTCTCTTTTTCTTGGTAATTCTGGCTAGGGGTCCATCAATCTTGTAATTCTTTCAAAGAACCAGTTTTTTTTTGTTTTGTTGATGTTTTCTATGATATTTTTGTCTTCTATGTCCCATATTTGGACTCTTATTTTGGTGATTTGGATTCTTCTGCTAAAGTTGAGGTTTTGGTGGTCTTCTCTTCTCAGCTCACTTAGGTGATTTGTTTGGCTCTCAACTTCTGATCCTTCCATTTTCTTGATGTGTGCTCGTAGAGATATAAATCCCCCTCTGAGAACTGCTTTCATGGCACCCCAGAGGTTTTTGTAAGATGTTTCTTTATTTTCATTTGTTTTCTGGAATGTTTTAATTTCTGCTTTGATTTCTGCATTGACCCAGTCATTGTTTAGCATCATACTGTTTACTTTTCCATGTCTTTGTGGCTTTGATGGAAATTTTATTGTTATTGATATTTATTTTTATTCCACTGTCATCTAAGAAGGTGCATGGCAGTATTTCAATCTTATGGAATATGTTTATGCTTGAATTATGGCCAAGGATGTGGTCGATCTTGGAGTATGTTCCATGTGGTGATGAGTAGAATGTATATTCTGTGGTTGTTGGGTGGAATAATCTGTAGGTATCTATTAAGTCCATTTGGTCGAGTACTAAGTTTAGGTTTTGGATCTCCTTGTTGATATTTTGCCTTTATGATCTATCTAGGGCTGTTAGTGGGGTATTCAAGTTCCCTACTATTGTAGTGTTAGAGTCAATATCTTTTAGGTGTTTATTTAGTAGTTGCTTTACAAATGCTGGTGCTCCTGTGTTGGGTGCATAGATGTTTAGCATGGATATTTCTTGTTGATGTGTTGAAATTTTTATCATTATGTAGTGTCCTTTTGTATCTTTTTAAATTTTTGATAACTTAAAGGTTATTTTGTCTGATATTAAGATCACGACTCCTGCCTTCTTTTGTGATCCATTTGCCAGAAACTCATTTTCCAACCTTTAACTTTGAGTCTGTGTGTGTCCCTTGTGGTGAGGTGAGTTTCCTGGATGCAGAAAATAATTGGGTCATGGTTTCTTATCCAGTTTGCCATTCTGTGTCTTTTCAGTGGTGCCTTTAGTTCATTCACATTCAGGCTAATTATTAAAATATGATTCTTTATCCATGTCATGAGATTCTTATAAAGTTTTTTCTTTGATCATTTTCTTTTGGCTTTGGGGTTGATGTATGTGTGTGTTTTCAAGTTTCTTGTTGTGATGCATTCTCTATTGAGTCTGTGCTTTGCTGTTCAATTGGAAAGTGTGTGGGCATTCTTTTTTTTCTTTCTTTCTTTTGTACTTAATACCTTTTTAAGTGTCACCTGTAGTAAATCTGGAAGCTGCATAATCTCTTAGGGATTGAATGTCTGGGAAGGATTTCAATTCTTCATCACTGATGAAACTGAGCTTGTCTGGGTAGGAGATTCTGGTTGAAATTGTTTATCTCTGAGGACTTTGAATATTGGACTCCAGTCCCTTCTTGCTTGTAGTGTTTCTGCTGATAGGTCTGCTGCTATTCTGATTGGTTTTCCCCAGGAGGTAGTCTGACCTTTCTCTCTTGCTACCTTTAGGATTTGTTCTCTTGTGCCTACTTTGTGTAGGTGAGTTACTATGTGTCTAGTGGTTGGTCTTCTCATTTGAAGTCTTGTGGGGCTTCTCTGTATCTCTTTTGTTTGCTGGTCACATCTCTGATGAGATGAGGAAAGTTTTCTTGGATACCTCCTGGAATACTTGCTCCAAGTTGTTTTCCATTTACTGTTCTTCTTCTGGGATACCAATCAGGCATGGGCT
The DNA here is from genome assembly GCA_027257055.1 of Cephalopachus bancanus. Lineage (NCBI taxonomy): Eukaryota > Metazoa > Chordata > Mammalia > Primates > Tarsiidae > Cephalopachus > Cephalopachus bancanus. Next base: position 11,245,694 of record JAPVLO010000005.1, on the reverse strand, counting down.
TGGCCTCTTGATATAATCGTATATCTCTTGTAGGCTTTGTTCTTTTTTCTGAGTCTTCTTTCTATGTTTTTTTCCAGATTGGGTTAATTCCATACTCTGGTCTTCAAGTTCTGAGGATCTTTCTTCAGCTAGATTAATTTTGCTTTCCATGCTTGTCATCTTGTTATTTATTTCCTGGGTTAAAAATTTTATTGCCAAAATCTCTGTTACAAGTTCTTTCAGTGCTGCATCTTGTATTTCTTGAGTCTTATTCACTCTTTCCATCCATTCCCTAATCCCTGGTTGTATTCTGGGGCCAGTCATTGGTGACTTCCATTGTTTGGGCCTAAGGGATGATTTTCCAGGAGTTTTCTCTTTGTTAAACTTGAAATTGCCTGTGGTTTTCCTTTGGCTTTTCCTCATTTGTGACAGATCTCTTATTTTTCTCTTTAGTTCTGTTATTCATGTCAGTGGAAGAGGCTTTCCCTTCTGATGTTTGCTCAGTCCTCTATTCTTCCCTGATCCAGACTCTGGATTTGTTCTATTTTGAAATAGGACTGTGGGTGGGAAGTTTTTCTCTCTTGTAGTTTTGAAAGTTTAATAAGGTAGGGATTGGGGAGCTAGGATTCAGAAACTACTTGCAAATTACAGTGCCTATTCATTGTGGTATGTGTTCCCTGAGGCCCACCCCCCACCACCACTCTATATGACATTGCAATGGGTATGTGTGTGTACCCCCAGGTCTGAGAGACAGTGACAGCATTGAGGAGCTCAGAGAAAAATAGAATGAAATAAGATGGACAATAATTTTAAAAAAAGAAAGAACGAAAGAAAAAAAACACAGAACAAAGAAAGCAGAAACCAAAGCAAAAATATAGTTGAATACACACACACAGGCATAAATACACACCCCTAAACTAGAATAACAACAAAGTGAAACAGAACAAACAACAACAACAAAATCCAAAAAAACTAAAACACACACACACACACACACACACACACACACACACACACATCCAGCACAAAATGGAGAAGAAAAACAGAAAGACTGGAGGAAGGAATTATGATTGAACCCTCCCACATATTGGCACACACCTTAAACTAAAAAATAAATAAATAAAATAAAGATAAACAGAAGAACAAAGGAACAAAAACAAACCAACAACAACAGAAAAATTGAAAGATGAGCACTCAATCATTCACATACATACATAAACAGAAAACAACAAACCAAAGAAGAAACAGAAAAAGAAAAGAAAAAAAGAAGAAAAAAGGGAGTAATGAAGATCAGACCCTTACATACACATTTATGCACCAAGGAAACATATTTTTAAAATACATGAACTAGCAAACAAACAGGCAAAAAATTAAAACTAAAAACCCTGCCCTCTTGTGGCCAGCTCTGTCATTGTTCCTCTAGTCAGCTCTGCTGCTCTCTCCTCTCACTCTCTCGCCAGTGTCTGGAGCAGGAAAGGAGGAGGGAGCGTGGAGGTGGATGGCGCTGCAGTCCTCCCTTCCCACTCTCGTCTGGTCAGGGAGATCTCCTCTGGTGAGGAGGTGCGGGATTGTCACTTCCCCAGGTACGCACTCCCCCGAGTTGCCCCACCCAGGCCTACCCTGGAATGGAGTTTGCTATTGCGACTGATGTCCAGGCTCCGTCTGGGTTTGTCCCTCTCAGTCGTGGCCCAGCCTTATGGGTCTGATGTTCAGAGGATTGCTGGGGAGGAGGGGGTCTGGGTCAACACCAGACTCACCACTGATCTCTCTGGAATTCTTCTTCATCCTTTTCTGGCCACGCCCTTCCCCCCCCACTGGATCAGGGTTGGGGTAAGGCGTCTGGGAGTCAGCACTGGTCAGGTCCCTCCGATGTTTGTGCTTTCAGGATGTTCCCTCCGGGTCACGATCAACCCTTGAGCAGTTGATCCACCAGTCACAGAGATCGGGTCTGTTGTCCTGTGGTGAGCAAGTTGGGGCACTGTCCTGCCCCACCTTCAAGATGGTGGCAGGGTGCCTCTCTTGTCCGCTCTGGTGGGACCGTGCCTCTGGATTCCCTCCACAGTCCCTGCTGCCCGTGCCCAGCCAGGCGCTGAAGTGGTGAGGCAAAGCCTGGAGCCGGCAGTCTCTCCTGCTGCAGTGGCGAGGCAAAGCCTGGGGCAGTAATCTCTCCCCACCACTTCTTCATAGGAAAACATTTGTCCCTTAAAAAGACACTTGGCTTCTGTGGCCAGGGAAGAGCCAGCGACCAAGCAGAGAAGCTGAAGCACCAGCTGTTGCACCAGAACCCTGGCCCCTTGCTCATGAGCTCCCATTTAGTCAGTCTCTCCCTGCATTTTCTTCCCAGGAAGGGTTTTGTTGATTAAAAAATAATAATAATGGCACTTGGCGTCTGCAACCCAGGAATTGCTAGGGTTCAAACTGAGCAGTTGTGGACCAGTCGCGGCACCAGGAGAGCCCTGGTCACTAACTCCCTAGCCCTCACTGAGTCAGCCACTCACACACCCACTCGCTCACCAGAACGTACATAAAATTTCCCATGCACTCACTCACACGCACTGGGACTTGCATAGTCCGACTGGCTCGGTTGCCGTCTTCCCAGTTTCTTACTCTACTTTTTAAAACTGCTGGATATAATACTATCTTTTTAAAAGGTATTTAATTAAAACAGTATGACATGATTGTTTGAACTTCATATGTTCAAAAAAGAGTAAAATGTCTCCTTTCACCCATTTCTTGCTCCTTTGAGGAGTGTCCTAAGTCTTGTTCCAGACCCATCACCGTGTATTTACATATGTTGACATGTATGTGTGCACAGAGACAATTTTCTTCACCTACTTTATACATCACTCTGCTGTTTGCTTTATTCATTTAACAATGTGCCTTACCACAATTATGATCATAAAACAGATAAATAAAACGAGGCAAGATACTTTGTTTCTTGCCAAACCTCCAATCTGGCAGTTTATTAAACTATTAGATGACCAGGCTGACAAGTCACCTAATAGTGGGAAACATGACATAGATCAACGGCTACTATTCCTAGAAGATGAGAGACCTAAATACATAAAAATTATCCACCACAATTACGGGGAGGAGGGGTCAGAAGTTATCTGAGCCCCTTTCCATCCCGAACACTTTATTTCATCCTACTTTAGTTTTAACTACTTTTAGAGAGTAGGAATATAACCCCAAATTCTCTTCAGATTTTATGTTTTGCCATTCCATTTAATCACAGCTCAGCTATCATAAAAAATATAAAACTGTAATTGAAGATCAAAATGTAATATTAAACTTTCTCCCTGCCGAGAGAAAAAGAAACAATGGTTGTATAACTCCTATTTTCTAAATTTAAATATAAACTTAAATTTTTTATCATTCTAAAATAAAAATGTGCCTTAGAGATCTATTTTTTTTTCTTTTTTTTTTTTTGAGTTGGAGTCTCACTCTGTCTCCCAGACTGGAGTGCAGTGGCCGCTCCCGGCCACCGCAGCCTCGACCTGCTGGGCTCTGGCGATCCTTCCGCCTCAGGCTTCCGAGGAGCTGGAACTACAGGCATGCACTACCACGCCCAGCTCATTTTGATTTAATGTAGAGACGAGGTCTCGCCAAGTTGCCCAGGCGGGTCTCGAACCCGCGAGCTCAGGCAATCCACTCATCTCAGCCTCCCAAAGACGCGTGGGAGATCTTTAAGTAGGTCTTCAAGTCTTCCTCTTCCCTTTTCCTCTCATTCCACATTCAATTCATCAAAAACAGTTGGAACGACCTTCAAACATGCCCCCAATCCAGCCACTCCTCGCCACCAGCACTGCTGTCACTGACTTGCGGCCACCATCCCTCATTACCTGGATCCCTTCAGTGGGCTCCTTGCTTCCACGCTGGCCTCCTTCAAACTTCTCACAACACAGCAACCAGGGGGATCCTATTGCCACCAAGTCAGATCATTTCACTGTTCTGCTCAACATGCATTCTCACTTCCCTTGGTAAAATACTTATGATGGCCTCCAAGGCCCTATGAGACCTGCACCTCTTACCTATCCTCTCCTTCTCCACTCATTCCCAGACACTGGCTTGCTTGAAATTCCACGAACACTCCAGGCTTACCCCACCAAAGGACTTTTGCCCCAGCCATCCCCTTCTTCCTGATCTCCACCTGACTAGCTCCTTCACCTCCTCCCAGTCAGCTCAAATTGTTCCTTTTCAGTAAAACCCCCTGACATTCATATTCAACACTGAAACCCCCCCGCCCCAGCACCCTGTATGTCTTGCTCTTCTTTTTCTTTTGCCACACACTTCCAACCCTCTTACACCTGCTATGTAATTCACTTTTTAAAATTAGGTTCATTCTCTTACTCCTCCCATTTGAATGTAAGTATTGCATGAATAGGAATCTTGGCTGTTTTGTTCATTGGAAACTCCTGAGTGCCGAGAGCAGGATTTTTTGCAAGGTAGATGCGTAACATGCAGCTATTGAATTAGGATTGCCATTCCTCTCCCTGTTGCAAACAATTTCACAGAGCTATTGTTTTGACATCAAAGCATTCCCTTGTGGATGATGTTGTCCACTGTTTTTTTTTTTTTAAATAAGTTTTAACAGGGAAAATGGGAAAATTAGACATCACCAAAATTAAAAACTTTTATTATGTAAAAGACCCTGTAAAGGGGATGAAAAGACAAACTACAGTTTGGGAGAAGATATTTTACAAGTGATATATCAAAAGGTGTGTGTGTGTGTGTGTGTGTGTGTGTGTGTGTGTGCGCGCGCGCGCGTGTGTGTGTTGCATAAATAATCTAAAACTCAATGGTAAAAACAAAACAAAAACAAACAAAACCCTGCACAACAAATTCAATTAGAAAATGCACAAAAACATCACCAGACATTTTACTAATGAGGATATAGAAATGGCAAATAGGTCGGGCTTGATGGCTCAGCCTGTAATCCCAGCACTTTAAGAGGCCGAGGTGAATGGATTGCCTGAGCCTGGTGGGTTCGAGACCAGCCCGGACAACTTGGTGAGACCTCGTTTCTACAATAAATCAAAGATTAGCTGAGCATGGAAGCATGCATCTGTAGTTCCGGCTACTTGAAAGGCTGAGACAGAAGGTTCACCAGAACCCAGCAGGTTGATGCGGGGGTGGCCGTGAGCATGCCACTGTAATCCAGCCTGGGTGATGGAATGAGACTCCAACTCAAAAAAAAAAAAAAAAAAAAAAAAAGAAATGGCAGATAGGTATATGAGAAGATATTCAATATTATTCAGCATTAGGAAGATGCAAAGTTACACCACAATTATGTCAGACCTCTCAGAATGGCTAAAATTGAAACAAAATTGTGACGACCCCAAATGCTGGTGAAGATGTGGAGAGATTGTACACGGTAGAGAGGATGTAAAATGGTCGTCATAAAAATATTTTTACTTTATCTTTTAAAACTGCAAATGTACTTCCCATGCAATTGCAATTGCACTTTCAGGCATCTGTTCCAGAGAAATGCACACGTACACTCATACAGAAACTTGTATACCAATGCTCACAATGGCTTTATGCCTAATATATAGAAACTGAAAACCATCCAAATGCCCTTCCATGGTGAATGGTTAAACAAACTGTGGAATGTCAAGAGCCACTGAGTACTATTCAGTAACAAAAAGGACTGAACTACTGACACATGTAACAAAGTGGGTGATAGAATGTAATAACTATTGATACATGTAACAACCTGGGTGAAACTCAACGGATTAGGCTGACTGAAAACACCGATCTCAAGAAGCTATGTTTTGTATGATTCTATTTCTATGACATTTTTGAAATAACAAAATTACCAAGATGGAAAACAGATGGTGCTGTTCTGTGTCTTAATCGTGGTGATGATACACTAAGCTACACATGTAGTGAAACTGCATAGGAGTATATACACACACGCATGTGTGCGCGTGCATGCATTTGTTCGAGTGCACTTATAACTGGAGAAACCTGAAGGTGCTCTGTGCATTGTACCAATGCCAGTTTCTCAGTATCTGTGTGTACTGTATTTACACAAGATGATAACTCCGGGACAGGCTGAGTGAAAAGTGCATCGGACATTTCTTTGCAACTTCCTGTAAATCTGCAGTTATTCCAGAATAAAAAGTTTCAAGAGGAAACCAGGCCAACTGGTAAAGCTCCTCTTCTTTCAGCCCAGAGATGCTTCTGCCCGCATTGATTTCAGTTGGGGTGTTTCCCCCTTGGGTGACTCTTTATTTTCAACATACCTAAGTTTAACTTCTTTTTACTTGGTCTTTTTTCACTATTCATGAGAAAGTCTGGAAATACTTAATTGAGCGAACATTATTCCTATGTGGGTCTAGGAAAGCTATTCATCTCTCTGTTCCCTTTGGAAACTTAGGGAAATGTCATCTGTCCCCTTTCTCACAAAAATGTGGAAGGATATTAATTCACAGAAGTTCCAATTAACTCCTTCCATGCTAAAATCATAGCACGAGTAAGAATTGAGATTAAACACCTCCCTCCACTAAGTCACGTGGAGGGTCATGTGCTGGTTACTGAGTAGGCACTTCCAATATGCTGTCTCACGGGTTGGGTTTCAGCTCATTCTAAAAAGATGTGGAGCTCCTATAAAAATACAGCATTGCTGACCATGGACTCAATTATAGTTAATGTTATAAAGAGTATGAGTCTATGGTGGGTTTATACCCCTCCTCAAATTTCTTATTAGTCAAAGCAAGAGGAATTTTTTTAAAGTTACTTTTTAAAAAATGCACAAGCTAATTTTCTAATAAACTTTTCAAGATAAACATATATGGTTATTTTTAAAGCATTTCCCCCCTGAATTTGGCCAATCGATGTGTAAACTATCCTGTACATGCTGATGTCAACATTTTTGTAAAACTTTCTCCTCAGTGCTTTCTATCTTCACATGTTCCTCTCTTTCTCTTTTTTTAGTTAAGGCAATATTCCTTTTTTTATTCTCCCACTTTATCTGGAATATGCCTTCACTAAACAGATTTGCTATATCACTTCTATTCTTAAACTCCCTGGGAATAAAACGCTGCTTTCTGGTCACCATTAACCACTGAAGCTCCTGTGTGATGATTTATAGTGCATCATGATACCCACTCCTTGACATGTGCCACACAAGCTTTGAACCAACAAGGAGGATAGTATCGGCAGGGCTGGCACTAGAACTTTTAGCACCTTTGTGCAAATTAGAAAAAGGCACTCTCTCTGGGTAGGACATAGGACTGAGCCAGGACTGAAGTTCAGTCATAATCTGCACAGGCGAGACACAACCTCCTCAATAAGACCCAGACACTGGAAGGAACTTAGGGACACAAACTCAGCTCATCTTCACCTTTGCACCCAACTCCATCACCGATTTGCAGGGTTTCCAAAAGCAATCACTTGACTCTTTTGTGGCACAACTTTTTCTTGGATCATGTAAAGAATTACAGAATACTTAGACATGAGATTTTACAAACCTGTCCTGAACAAGTTTCTTTTTTTATCATCACAACAGTGGGGCCAGTAGTCATTGGGAGACCAGCAGATCACTCAGCTCTAGGACAAAATCAGACAATTGTGATTTCATTTAATAAGAAAGGCAATCACTGGCTTTTTTTTTTTTTTTTTTTTGTCCTTGTTTAGTTTTTCTCTTCCAGTGCATTGATCGGTGACTTGAAACCCAACATCCATGACCTGCTTGTCAGGAGTCTGATGCATGCATTATCTTGAGCTGAATGAGATGACTTGACTCTCTCTATTTGCAGTGAGGACACCTTCCAGATTTTCTACACTATGTGATTTCAGTTCTGAATATTTCTCATTCAGTGTTCATCTCTGTCAGCTAGTCTGAAAATTGGAACCAGAAACACTTAACACATCACTGGCCGCATCATGGTTACAGGTGGCACCACATTGCTGCTGCTGCTTATTCATGAAACTGGAGGTCAAGACTTTGTTTCTGAGATGTAAACTAGGGAAAACCCCACATAAAACACCAGCGTTGGGCAGAATATCAGGCAGACAATTTTCCATTGAAATGCCAGTTATTAGGAGTCATGTGGAGTCAGGAGTTGCCATGGAATCCATTTGTTTCTCAACCAGCTCCTCCTGTTGCAATAGTTTCTCATTATCATTTCTTCCTTTTTGGGGAGGGGGTGAGAGCATGACATCCGATATGAAACTGTGTTATAATTCCAATGCACTGAGGTCTTAAAATGAATAAGAAGTTTGCAATTTTAAGGAGAGTTAATGTAAAAATTTAACATCCATTTGGGCTGCATCTGGTTTGGAGTAAGACAATCGCATTGCCAACAAGGTTTCTTTTCTGTGATTATTCAGGGAGAAGGCACAATGGCTTGTTGTACAACAGTTATCTTCACAAATGAGTTATCAGATCTCCAGGAGTGAAAATAAATATCAAAGCAGATCTAAGCTGAGACAGGCTGCCCATTTGCAGGGCACTTGTTTTCCTCTGTTTTCTCCTACTTACCAATTTTATTTAGATTCTTAACCAGACCATTATGGCTTTTCCTTCTGTGAAACTGCTGCTAGAATGAATCTATATCCCCTTGTTTCCTACAAGTTATTTGTTCACATCATGAAAAGTGATTGACTGGCATATGTTAATGCTTGAGTTGTTTTTGTGGTAAAGTCTCCCATGTGTTTGTAGGTAAAATACTGAAACAGATTGATTAACTATCAACTTGGGATAACTGAATTTCAAAACATACAGAATCCAGAAATTAACCGCTATTTAAACATATGTACAATATAATTGATTATAATTAGACATGAGATCTGTTGGATGAAGACATATTAGAATTATATTTGCATATTTATCTTATCGTGTATTTTGTATTTTAAAAATGTTAAATGTTTCATATGAGAAAAAAGTGCTGGTAGATGACTCCAGAACCTTGAACCTGTGTTTCTGATGGTCTCCACTTCCCACTGTGGACTAGTGAGAAGTTCAAGAAAGACTCGTCTCCATTTAAAACCAGATTCCATTCTTCCTTCTTCCCAAAAAGACTTCATCCTACCTCATAGCCAAGAGGACCCTACCCTTAAATTATTTGGGGGGTTGTTAGTTCATAGGAGAGAATTTCAAATGGCCCTCAGGCATATGGAAAAGGTGTTGAAATTTCCTAATTAAAAAAATTAAAAGTAGACTGATTTTTTTTTCTTACCTATTAGATTGGAGAAAAGTTATTGTGATTCATTGCAAGTCGATGGGGGAAATAGTCACCCACACACATTCCTGGTAAAAGTGTCAATTGATAACACTCTTATGGAGAGCAATTTGGCAATGTTTATCAGTACAAACTCCACTTTTCATCATGTGAGTATGCTTGGATACAGGTAAATGACATGCTTACCATGTTACTTGTTGTAGCATTACTTGTGACAGCAATATTAGGAAACACTTAAATGCCCTCTGTGGGTGACAGGTTAAATACATTATACTGGTATCTCCTTAAGATGGAATGCTATACAGATGTTTAGGAAAGAGAAGATGAGGACTTTTCCAAATACTGTCATGGACAGTGAAAAAAAATCAGTGGGCAGAACAGTGTGTAAAATATCAATTCTAATGTCTGCTTGAATATGCACAGAGAAATTTCAGAAGGATAAGAAGAAGCTAAGTAGGTGTACAGTAGCAGATATGAACTGGCGGCCCAAGAGTCATTCGCTTGGTTTGCATTGTGTCTTAAAATTGGATTTCATGTAATAATCTGGATTTCCAGGTGAGAAAAATAAGTGAAGAAGACCAGGTGTGAAGATAAGAAAAGGAGCTAGTAACCTAATCTGTCTGAATTTTCCACACAATTTTGGAGTGGGGGAATTCTGCCGTGGGAGCACTGAGGAGCCAAACAGTTTCATACCAGAAATGAAACTGTGAATTATGGACGGAGATCCTTAGGCCAAGCCCCTCTCCTCCAGGTTTCTGAAAGAGGCTTATGAGCCACTACTGGGAAGAGACGTGACCAACACCCCATCCTTCTTGCGGTGCCCAGGAGCAGTGCTGATGGATCCGTCCCACACAACAAGCATAGAACCCAGGACCCAGGTCGCTTTAGGAACCCACGAAAAATGTTTCAATTTTCATTTCCTTTAGAATCAGAACAAAAAATAAATATAAAAAGAATGCATACATGATAATGAGACCAGTCTGAATTACATTCATTTCTATAGCAAGGCAACTGTAAAATATAATTTTTCTTAGGAAGGAAAGAGTCCAGAAAAACATGACAAAATGGCCCAAGGGCCAAGAAAGTTATAATGTCATAATGTGATCCTGCACAGGAGGGAGCATTTGTCACTTGAGGGGAGGCCTAGACCGCAAGGCCAATGCACCCAGGCAGGGTCTCTGCCTCTAGTGACCGTTTCGCTACACCACCACCACCACCACCCACATACACCTTGAACCCTTCATGCATACACAGCCTTGAAATTTCAGGTAGCAGATGTAGGGCCAAAACAAGAACCAATGCTTGTCTGCTCTCTTTCCCATGTGTCTCCCCCCTTGTTGACTGAAGCAAACTCTCTGGTCTTCTTCCCTGCCGCATAGCTGAGAATCCTAGAACCCCAGAATGTTCTGAGAGCACCCTGAGCACTTCCCTGCTTTTCTGAGGCCAAACTCCCTAGAGAAGGGTGGTCTGGTTGGGGTCCCATCTTCTTTCCCTTATCTCAAGGCCATCCTATTTCCTAAGGAGGAAAGAAAGCCATCTTCAGAGACCATCTCTATCACTCCTGGGCCTCAACTAGACAGCCATCTGTATCATTTCACGCTCTGTGCCAACATCCTACTATTGCAGGGCCACCCTTCAAATCTTACCCCTTCTTACAGATTTTTACGTGGCCAAAGGGGCTGAGAAAAAGCAGACAAAGATTCTTCAAGTGGGGTTCCCTTAACGGTGGCAGCAGCATGACCTGGGAACGCGTTAGAAATGCACCCCAGATAAACTCAGGGAGTGGGGTCCAGCAATCAATGTTTTAACTAGCTCTACAGGCGATGTCAACGCACACGCAAGTTTCAAAGTCACCGCGCTAGACCAAAAGCGCCCCGAATCTTCGAGGATCGTTTCCCACGTCCTGCTCCAGAAGTGATGAGTCGAGGGTGGGACCCGGGAATGTGTCCCAGGTGCCCTCGGCACTTGGACCCGCGCAGAGGTACTTTTCCCGGGTCCTGGGGTGACGCAGCGAGGGCGAGAACAAGCGGCAGCTGTTCTAGGCTTGGGGCCTAGAGACACCACCCCTCAATCGGGCGGCGCCCCCATCCGGGTTGAGCTGCGACCACCACCGCGTCTCCAGGCCACTCCGGGCCTGGCACTGCACGGTCGGAGGTGGCGCCCGAGCCCGGGCTCTGAGCGCAGCGGTACTCTTGGCATACTGAGAATCCGCTTCGAGGGTGGATCCCCTCACCCTCTTTAAGAAATGCCCTGGGAAAACTGGCTAACTACATACAGAAGATTTTTTTTAAAAAAAGCCTATTTCCGAGTCGGGCAGGGATTTCGGATTCCTACATCAGAGTGGGGCTCGAAGGCACATATTTAAAAACTGCAGTCTTCTCGTCCCCACTCAACCCACCCCTGGAGTGAGGCCGGGCCAAGTGTGGAAGCAAGTCATCTGTTTGCGGGTGAGAAGGATCCACCCTTACCCACCCAGCCTAGGGCAAGCAGGGTGAGGCGCGCGCGGCATAGTTCCTGGGTACACTGGAGCCTCCGCGCTAGAAGGAAAGTTAGGGTTCAGAAAAAAGGGAGAAAGTCAGAATCCGGGGCCAAAGGCTCTCTGTCCGAGACCTGGGGTTACAGGGGTAGGCACACGCCCTCCGGATTCAACCCATGCTGACGCCCCTCACCCTCGTCCAGGCCCTAGACTTGTCGTGTCCCTCTGGCGCCCACTCCCGCCCCGCCTCGCGAGCAAAGGCCTGGGCGTGGCGGGTTTTAGGCTGCGCGCAGTTTGGCCTGAAATTCGGAAACCGGTTTAGTAAACAAAGTGTCTTTCAGCCCGAGTTGTAAACCAGGGTTCATCTCCAGCCTTAGAACACGTCGGCAGTGTTCCTGTATCCAGCTTTGCTGGATTATGTGCGCACCCGGTCCCCAGCTCCACTGCTGAAAGGTGCGAAGGGAGCCCCACCCACCGCTCCCGCCCTCAGAAAGCACAGAAGCAGAGGCTCGCTCCAGTCACCTCTCTCTGTCTCTCTCTTCAAGCTCAAAATTTGCTGTTGCTAATACAGCAGCGCACAATTTAAGGAGCACTCTTATTTCTCAGCGACCATTCCTTATATATTATACCGTGGTTTCAAAATCTGAGTGGAAAATATCCGGAATATTTACAGAAATTATATAAAATTTTTACTTGTATTTGTTACTCTCATTTTTCAAGTTGGCGCATTTTCTTTCTTTCTTTGTTGGTTCCCAGTGTGTAACCGCTGACGCTAATTTTGGGGATATTTCAAGGGTCAATTTAGGCAGATGCCTGAAAAGCAGTACCTTAGGAAAGTTCCCCCCCCATAAAATATCTTATACTTTTCAAAATGTCCTAATCAGACAAGGAATATTTACCGTAATTTCTAAAATATTTAGTATGACTATATTTTTTGGAGGCAGTTATCCTTTGTTTTCTAGTAGGTTCACCTCTGGTGGGCAGAGTTGCAAGGAGTGTCCCTGTTTCTGCCTCAACATCATAACGACTTCACAGAGATGTAAACGTCTAAAATGTGATAAAATGGGTTTAGGACAGGACTACATGAACTCGCATACATGGAAGTAGAAAATGTCAATATTCCCTAAGACATGAGTATTTCCCTAGATAAATTGTCCTTTTTAGTGGTAGAGAGTGAACATCTGGAGATAACACGGACATGTTTAAGTGACCATCTTCAGATTTTGAATCCTGATGATAAATAATCATCCTGACCCTGGCGGTTGAGCAAAATCTGTGTCTGTGTGCTTTGCACAACTGTGCATATGTGATGTGCGCGCAGGTGAAAGTGTGCGTGTGCGACCCTGGCAGTCTGTATCGAGGGGGTGGAGGGAGAATCACTCTAGTGTGGATGAGGTGGTCAAACAGCCGGGAGCAGAGAGACGTCATCGAAGGCAGGCTGGAGGTCTGCGCCGGAGCAGGGGTCCGCGCCACAAACGCTCGCGTGTCGGAGCCGCGGCGGGAAAGCCGGCTCAGCGGTTTGCGGCAGAATTCCCCGAGGCACTGACTCTTTCTTTCCCGCTTTCTTCGCTCCCCTTCTCCAGTCTGCATTTCGCCTTTTGCCAGGAAAGGTCATGCGGCCCTCGGATGCTCCCCCCTCTTCTCCGGGTACACGCGGGGCTTGGCACGCATAGGCGCGCGAGTTCCCAAGTCCGCCGCGCGCTTGCCGGGACCGCGGGGCTACCGGCGGGGGCGCCTACACGTCCGGGCGTCCCAGCCGAGCGCAGGCTCCATGCGGGCAGCATCCTGGTTCACCCCAGAGGGTGGAGGGGACTCTCGGGAGAACAACGTCTCCATCGCTCCAGGCTGTTTGCCAACCTTGTTGGGGAAGGAGGGAGATGGTTGTTTACGGATGGACACGGGGTTTCTCCCGCCGTAGGATCGCGTCCCGGGAGTCCGAGGGCCACAGGGCGAAGGCTCCAGGCCCCGGCGCGAGCAGGCGGCGTACTAGACGTTATAAGGACTCTGGGGTGGTGTTGGGTCGCGCGTGCCCTTCCCTTTCCTTTCTGGGGCCTTTCGCCTTATGTTGGGTCAGAGGAGGGTAGACCGATACTAATTAGTCTCGGAGCCTCAAGAAATTCATTTGAAGCGCCCCGTGCTGGAGGCGAACCAGAACACGTGGGAGGCACCTGAGGTTCCGGTTCACGGTTCGCGCCTCGGGCGAGCCGCGGGCGCGTGAGGGGCGGGCAGGCGGGGTCGCCGCCAGGTTGCGGAGCCGGGTTCCCGCGCCCGGGCGGGGAAGGGAAGGAGCTGCGTTCCGGCTCCAACCCAGGTTCAAAGATTAGAAAAACAGGTGTTACGTCGTCATGCTAATTCAGTCTCTCGGTAAACGCGGCTCAGACAGTTGTGTGCCGAGGACTTAGCTAGCGGCCGTCACCTCATGGTCGCGCATTCACTTTGTTTATTAAACGATGTCTGCTCGGTTCATTGACAACTGAGCTTCCTTGGGACGCTGGAACGGCCCGCCCAGCCGCCCACTCCCACCCCCAGTGGCAACGGCCTCTAGCACGAAGGCTTCCATGCTCATTCTGCCCATCTGGCCTCTGAAGGCAAAACACCGCCTTTCTTTTGCTCGAAACGCGCCCTGTTTGAGAAGCCCAGCACGGTCCGGCCCCCCAGAAAGTCCTTGCTGTGGACATAGGTTTTAGATCCCACTTCTACACCTGCATGTTGTTGGAAACAGACGCGGTTCAGAGCAACCGCAGACTTGTATACAATCCTCTCCAGAACACAGTTGGAATAGAAAACCGCTTCTGAACCCTAAAGTGCCATTGCTTCGTCGGAGCGACACCTTACACCTGAGGACCGGCCAGGTTGGCGGGAAGAGAAGGGTCGCGCAAGATGCTTTCCCGTCTCCACACGCGCCCTGCCACCCCCGTCTTCACATGGAGTAGCTGACCTGACCTCATCTGATCTTTCTGGAATCTTGTGTTTAGTGAGCCAGAGTGCACCTCTGTCTTCCCTCCTACCTCCTGTTAAAAGTGCATGATTTGGTGGCCGGAAGCCGCCTGGAACCTGGTCTCTAAGTGGCTGCAGCCACTGGCGAAATGACTCCTCCTTCTAGATTAGAGCCCGTTCGCTGGGTCCCCGTTTTGAAAAATCTACCACCTGTCTGTGCCTTTCTCGTCTCCTTTCTTTCTATCCAAACGTTCGCCTCCTCTTGCCAGGTGTTGCCCAGATGTGTAAAGACCACCACAAAGCTCCGGCTGTCATTCTACAGAGCTGACTGCCATGGGGTGGCAAGGAGATGTCTGTGTCTTTGAACAATCGCCCTCAAAGCGGCTCCGAATAACAGCAGAACGGCACACCCCTCTCTTCGCAGTCTTTGTTTTCTCGGGGGCAGTGATCCCCCCCAGCGAGAGGGCGAGCGCCTCGTCCCTGGCGACTTTTATGGCCGATGAAATCCGCGCGGGGAATCGCGTCTGGGAGGGGAGAGGTTCGTGGGCACCAGTAACTGTCCGTGGGACAGCTCAACGTTTGTTCTCGTTGCTGTCTGCTGTCCTTTTCAGACGAAAGAGAGGGCGTTTCGAATTAGAGGGTTTCTGAGATCTATGACTACTCCGCGCTGGTGGCGAGCGTGTGTGTCAATCGCTCCTGTCGGGGAACCGCGCACGTCGCAAGTCCGCTCGCCGGCCGCCTCCTTTCTGCAAGAACACGATTCGGGCTGGACTTTTGCCTTCTGAAACAAAACCCAGCAAAAAGTTGACTGGCATCGAAGCTCACGGGCTGCTGCGAGCTCTCTGCACGTCCCCCCCCCACTCTCTCTCGGCCCGAAACGTCACCCCTAGAGTCCTCCCGCGGGCCCCCGAAGGAGCACGCCCCCCGGCAGCCCTTCCCCCGCGACCCAGCCAGGCCCCCGGCCCGACTCGCTTCGGAAGAGGCGCTCCTCTCCGGGGCTGGAGGCCGGCAGGTGTTGCCCCGCCTTCCCCTGGCCGGGAGTTCGGCGTCAGGGAGACGGGCAGGAAAACGCACAGCCCGCCGCCGGCCTCGCGTGCGCGTCGGCCCCCGGCTCGCCGGCGGGAGAGGCCTGCGGGCGGGCGGCCCCGGCGCGGCGGAGCGGGCGCGCGGGGCGGAGCGCTCGCCGCGCGGCCCCGGGGAGCCCGGGCGCCGGGAGCAGCGGCGGCAGCCGGACCGCGCGACGCCGCGCCCGGGGCTCCCGAGAGCGCCGCGGCCGCGCGCGGGGAGCGAGACCGCAGCCCGCGAGCAGGGGGCGCGCGGGGGCGGGGCGGGGCGCCCGCGTGTCCCTCAGCCCGATGGGCCAATGGGCGCCGCGGCCCGGGCCGCGCCGGGCCAATGGGAAGCGAGGAGGCTTGCGAGTGGCATCGAGGGAGGGCGGGCGCGAGGGAGCCCGGGAGTGAAGTTGAAGCTAAAGCCCGTACGCTATAAAGAAGTTCCAGGGGGGCGTTTTCGGCTTCCAATGAGGAGAAATACTGTACCGGCCTCGTAGCAACTACGGAGGCGCCGGATTCTAAAACCACCTCGCGCGTCCCAAGCCCGCGTCCTCTTCCCTGCGCCACGCGCCCCTCCCCCGTTCATGCTCGGGACGGAGAGCCCCCGGGAGCTCTGCGCCTCTCTGCCGGTGGGAAGCGGGGAGGCCGGCGGAGGGTCCTAGGTGGCCGGCAGGCGAGGCGTGCGTGCAGTTAAGCGATGGGCGCCTCCGCCCCCTCTGCCGCCCGCGGGGACTGAAGGTAGGTGGAGCCCGAGAAGCCCCGCGCCGGCCCGGCGGCGCCCGCAGCTCCGCGGCGCAGGGGGGAGGCCGGGGCGCCTCCCACCCCGGCGCCCGCGGGGGGCTGTCGCGAGGGTGCCACCTGTTAACCTGGCGCTGCCGCGTCCCGCGCGGGTGGCCGCCCCTGCTGGGCTGCGAGGGCGCCGGGTCGCCGGGGGAGTCCCGAGGGACTTGATGTGTAAGTGCCACTTTTTGAGGAATCCCTCTGACTCGAGGCCCGAGCGAGAGAGGTGGCCGAGCCCCAGATCTGCCAAGGTCGGGGACGGAAGGGCTCAGCGCCTGGAGGAATTCTGGTTTGCGGAAACCTGCTTTCCCCGGGACGTGCGCCCGGTCCGGGCGCTGGCGCGGGGACCGGCGGCCGAAGGTCTCCGGAGGGTCTTCACAGATATGCGCTTGATCGTCTGGGCGACTTTCCCAGGGGGCTGGAGAAGGCGGCGGGCATGGGTGAGGGAATGCGAGCGTTTGTTGCAGGGCGGTCGGTCTCGTTGCTGATGCCTCCATATCTCGGGGGAAAAAAAACAAACCCCAAAACACTAGCACAAAGCCACGGAGCCTGGCGAGGAACGCTGGGGCGCGCCAAGGGCCCCTCGGCGGTCCTCTGGAGTTGGGACGAGGGTGTGAGTGGCAGTGGAACCGCAAGTCTCTGACGCTCTGATGCTGTTGTCTTCACAGGGGCCTGAAAGGGTCGTCCGGGATTCCAGTTCTTCCCGAAGGGGCTCGAAGCCACCTCAAATGCCGCGAGACTCAAGAGCAGGCGTCGGGAACGATTATGTCGATTTTCCGAGGAGGACCAGGGTTCGCAGAGCGGAATAGAAGGAAAGGCTGGCTCCTCGGGGTCCCGCCGGCGTTTGATACCCGGAGACCTCCAGAATTGCCCGCGTAGCCTTGGATCCCGCAGCTTTTCCCTACTGGCATCCCGCATTTTCCAGGAAAAATATTGTGTGTTCACCCAGCTGGTCTTTTATTGCCATCCATACACACGCTTCCTGGCGCAAAGACTCTTCGTTCAGAGTATGCTTCATGTTTTATTTTGTTTTGTTTTATTTTTCGCCAAATATGATCTCTAGTTGAAAGTTTGGTTTTGGTTTTGGATGAATCTGCGAAGCTTACGTTGTAAGGAGAAAGGGCGAACGAGACACGATGAAAGAAAAGTCCAAAAATGCTGCCCGGACTAGGAGGGAGAAGGAAAACAGTGAATTTTATGAACTGGCTAAATTACTGCCTTTGCCCTCGGCTATCACCTCGCAGCTGGACAAAGCATCCATAATCAGACTCACGACCAGCTATCTCAAAATGAGAGTGGTGTTCCCAGAAGGTGAGTGACTTGGCCCAGATGGAATTTCAGAGGCAGAAGGGGTAGGGATTTTCCAGGCGAGGAGTCTACCCCAGTGATAAGTACACACATATTCACACATATGCACTCCCTGAGAAGGGAAGTTTAGCCCCCCAGCTGCTTGACTGAGGTCCTCGCTGAACTCAGGATTTCTGTGGTCTTTGCTAGGCTCCCACCACGTCCCCATTTACACTTTCTCTTCAGTCCATCAGATGTATTTGGCTGGGAAGCTGCCCAGCGGTCCCTTTGTCAACACTTCAGATAGTGGGCTCAATTGAAAGTACGACTAATCCAAACACGACTTTCTTTTTTATTCCTCTGGTTAGAATTGTATCCCGTAGAAAGCAGGAACACTGCCAGATTCTGTATTTTTGCTAAGTATCGACAGACCCATGTGTGGGGGGCTAACTAAGCCAGGCAATAATTTCTTTAGTTCTGCAAATGAGAAGTTGGCAAATTCGTGAACAGATATGTCGCGAATGCATTCAGTCTCTTGGCTGCTGGGAGCACATTTATTCTGAGTTTTCAAATACACTCACAGATTCGGAAACTAATTCTGGAGCTTGATGATTTTGCAACTCTGGGCTTGATATGATCTGTAGGATAACAGGCTGCTCCCCAAATACGCAAGATTGAATTAAGATGACTAGCCCACTTAGAAAATGCCTGCTGGGTGGTAGGTTGACAAACAGATTCAGGGTAAAATGTCTTAAAAGGACGAGAAGTCAGAATAGCTGTGCTGTCGACATGATTTAAAACTTGCATTTAGACGATCAAGATTCACTGCACAGGGCAGGCTTTACAGAACACTGTCCGCTGTAAAAACCATTTATACTCGTTAGAAAAAGGTCACTTCTCTTTTCCACTTGCCCACCTTCTTCTTTGCTTGCATTTAAATAATATAAACACATTTAAATATATATATTTTAGATCAGTCTTCACTGGGGAGGGGAATTGGGAAATGTAAAAGAGATATGTTTACATAAACAAACAAAAAAATGCAAGAGAAAGAACTCTGTTTATTTACAAATGAGAACTTTTTATTTGATCCCTAGAGGTTTCTGTGGTTGTTGATTTTAGAAGTTTGGGTTTTTTTTTTTGTTTTAAGAGCATAGAAGAGGAGGAAGTCGTCATTATAGGGTTTGGAGTTTCACTTTGCTTGATCTTGACATAAAAGTTATTGTCCGAGTCAAAAGCTTGCAGGGCATGCTCCAAATTAGTCAGGGACCCTGAAGGAAAACTTTCACATTACGGTTCAGTTCTGCCCTCAAACTGCAAGTCATGTTATAGTCATTCCCTCTTAAAACAGTTCCTTGAAAAATCCTCATCTGACCCTGGAAAGCACGGGAAGAGAGGTACCAAAGCCTAAGGTTCCTAAAAAGTTTACCTAATTAAAAAAAAGAAGAAGAGGAGGACGAGGGACTTTATATATACTAAAAAACCACATTCCCCGTTCAAACAGCGCTGAGAATCGCTGCCGGGAAAATTACCACTATGGCACACAGACTCTGATTTTAAAAAGATATCTCTTGTCTTTGATACTGTCAGCGCCTACTTGATAAAAATAAAGCGATTGCGGACTCCGCCGGCCGCATTATTCCTAACAGGATTATTAGCAGTGATTTGTCAGCTCCTGCAGCCTCAGTGGGCTCCCTTTCTGCGTGAGCTCTAGCCGGTCTCGTCAATTATCGGTGCCGATGTCGCTCGCTGTTTGATCAGAAGCAGCATATGGTGCTGCTGGTGGGGCTGCGAGGAGTCGCGGGAGGAGGAGAATAGTGGACCGGCGGGCCGGGGCGGGCCCCGGGCGGGACGGAGGGCCCGGGAGTCGGCTGGCCCGGGACGCCGGGTCCGCTGGGTGCAGACCTGAGCTGGCATGGCTGCGGGGCTATGGGCTGCTTTATACTGTTGTGTGGGGCATTTTTTTTGCTTGTTTTATTTTTTAAAAGAGCAAGCTTTTTGTTTAATTCGTTTAATGAGGTGCAAACGCTACAAATTATACACCGCGTTATAAATAAATAGGAAGAACAGAAAAGCAACTCTCATAGCCAACTTCTCGTTATTTTGAAGAGAGCGCGGATGGAGTCCCCTTGGTGGCCAGGCCGGTCCCCTCTGGCTACTTCCTCAGCGACAGTGCTTTCCGCAGAGGCCCCCACACCTTCCTCCCAAGCCCCCGGCTCCTCCCTCCTCTTCCTTCTGCTGTGAGTGAGTGTGTCTATGGGGAGGAGGGGTGGACGATGTGTGAACTCTGGACACATCATTTATTTCTCCAGCTACTGTTGCGCTCATAACTCACCCGCAGCCCCTACCCAGTGAGCAAGTCAGGGTCCTCCAACAGCTGACTCCTGGGGATGAGGTTTTAATTTGAGGGTGGATGAGCTTCAAAAACCCGAAGCCCAAACACAGACCTGTAGAATATTAAAGTACAACAAACAAAAACAAAAACACAACACCTTTCCAAGGAATGACATAGTCACAAGCCGCAGAAACAGGCACAACCTGCAGGGGGTGCCAAATTTGGGTTCAGCATTGACTGAAAGCAAAGGCTGGACATTGGGGTCCCAAGCAGTGGGGGAAACTGAGCACTTAACATGGGTGTAACTTTTTAAGTGATAATCAGTGGAATTCGTTTGAAGATAAAATTCATCTTTATCTTCTGCCTTGAAGCACACAGTGTGTCCTCAATAAGATGTTTTTTAAGGCTGGGATAAAGATAGTTATTTCATCATGAAAAACATCCTATCATACGTAACATATGGACTTTGCAAGGCATATAATCTAAAATCATTATTAATCTGATAACATAGTTATAGGTATAACAATACTGTAAAACTTCACTGTTTTGCTCATATCAAATTTCATCTACAATACCCTGTAATATCAAAAAGCTATAAGTTAAATGAACAAACAAATATCCTTGTGTGATTATACTCAAGAAAAGAAAGTGCCGGTCATTTCCCTCCTCCTTCATTTGTTGAGTACATTTTTTTTCTCCCGGGGTCTAGTAGCTTCCTTGTCTAGGGGCAAGAATCAGCTTTTATTTACCCAAATAGATAAAAACTGAACTGTTGAGGTGAAGGGGGTGGGGAGAGACAGGAATATGGGTACCCAAAATAATTAAGAATAGCGCATTAGGTTGGAGGTTTCATGGGGAAAAGAACTCAGGGAAGATTACTATGAAATCATTACAACTTTCTGTCTCCCAATTGGTCACATATTCTATTCTAAAATAGCCTTGAAAAGAATAAAAAATGAAACATAGCGATGTATCCATTTTTGGTGTTACAAAAGACGGAATGACAGAATTGAGAGAAGGGGGGGCAGATGGCATGACTTTGTGTGCAAAATAGGGTAAATTCAACTAAAAAGAAATATATATTTATTATCCAGCTATCATGCAATCTTGGCTGGGTGCGGTGGCTGGCAGAATAAACTTTGAAAGGATCAGATATGTTTTCAGATCTATAGCTATTCAGAATCTTGGTAACATCACTATCGTTTCACGGTGAAGGTGTCTTGGGAAAATGAAAATAATCACAGAATTGAAATTAGTAACTGCTCAGGAAAGAGAATCTCTACAAAGGACAAGGATGATTAAACAAACCTCCACAGACCGTTTCTATAACATTCACCTCAAGATTGAAATCCTTAATGGCGTTATTTTTTTTTTTTGAGGCCGAGAACTGAAAGAGAAAAAGAGGCCCCATTTCCCACGTGGACTGGTGATTTAAGGCTGTTTTTCTTGCTTCTTGGGAAATGATTGAGCATTAGGTTTCCGTGTTTATTTTCTTGCAGAAGTTTTTCTCATTTAAAGGCCTTTAAGCACAGTTTACGCTCCATGCTGGTTTTCTCTGTTTAATGCCAGTTTTGATGTGGACTTAAAATGCGGAGTGCAGAACTAAACTCCGTGCAGAGCATTTGCAAGGCAGATTTATGTGCTAGAAATGGTAGATCAGATCAACGTAAAAGAACACTTTTGTTCTTCAAAGAGAGGAATCATTAATACAAACAATAACACACAACAACAGGAATTCGAACCTACCCACCTGAAGCTAAAACCGGGCTAAATTTCTAGAGGACAAAACTGACTTCTAAGGGAGTTGTCTTCCTTTCTGAAGACTCTTGTCCACTTCGAGCTTTTACAAACACAAATGTGGACACAGAAGGCGAGCTCACGGATGATTCTTGACATGTTTCTCGGTGGGGCCAGGTATTTCTCAAGAAAACGAAATTTGGACCCCGCTAACACCTAATGATTGTAGTGGGCCACCCACTGCCAGGCCTCTGGTCCGGAGAATGTTAAATTTTGGGTGGAGGAGGGGGAACCCCAAAATTTAGAAGGGGTCCCGCTACTCTGGAAGTGCTAAGACCATCCACAGCCGAGCAAACTTTGTGCAGGAAGCCCCACCGAGTGGGAGTGGGCGGCTCCTGCGCGTTGTCGCTCGGCCGCAGTGGCTGGGGCGACTAGGGGACAGTTACCCTGTCGAGGCCCCCGCCCGGCGACTCCCTCAGCGCCTGAAGCACGCGGCCAGCCCGGCACTCGCGGCGTGCCCCATCCTCTGTCCGCGGCGACCGCAGCCCAGGGCCCAGCTCGCGTCCTCTGCACAGTCTCCTCGCTCCTCAGGCCGGGCCGGGTCTCTGCCGCCCTCTCCCAGGATCAGAGGCCGCAGGCCGTCCTGGCCGCCGCCCCCCAAGGACGGGCAGTCGTCTCAACCGTGAACCGAGAGCTGGTTCGATCGCCGGTCCCGGCGCCTGGCAGAACCGAAGGAGATTCGCCTGCGTCCCCGGGCTCAGCCTAAGGAGATGGCAGCGCCCAGGCCCGGCCGTGTTCGAGGTCCGGGGTCCTGGGAGACATCGCTTGTTGCTTTTCAGCCACCAAGTAGGACACTTTTGTCAACCCCGCATGCATTTTCGGGCCTAGGTTTAGCGCGGACCTGGCCAAACCCGGCTGCCCCTGGTTTCTGCAGTCTCCGTCCTTTCGCGGGAGACTCCGGCGCGGCCGGACAGCAAGCTCGGTCCCGACCCGAGGCCTGAACCCGGGGGCCGGAGCTCAACGAGGGGACGGGGGGGGAGGAGGGGACGGCGCTGTGACCTTCGGCATCCACCCCGGATTCACACTAACATTAGTGGATTCCCCGGCGCGGCCGCGGTGGCACCGGTCCCCGAGCGGCAGGCAGGAGGACAGGACGCCCGCGGCCGAGGGCGGCGCTCTGGGGGTCCGACTGCAGTGTGGACCGAGTTCTGGGCCGGCGCGCTCCCTGACGCCCCCGGGAGCTCAGCAGCACCCGCCGGGAGGCCAGGATGGCCCTAGCACTGGGGTGGAGGCGGGAGCACCCCGGCGCTGGAAGCGGTCTCCTGCCGGGACTGCTCCAGGAGCTTGGTCCCGGCTGGGAACACCCATTCTCTGTCCCTTTTTTCTGCGGAGAGCCCAGCCGCGGAGGCGCCGGGAGGCCGACTACGAAGGCTGCTGGGTGCCTAAACCCCGGGCAAGGCGTGGACAGTGAGCATGTAGCGAGGATGCGCAGGCTCGGCAGGATGCGTGGGATTTGGAGTTCTCAGGAGGACTCCCTCCAGGCCAGGCTCCCTCACACCCTCCGCGTCGCTCGGGGACCCGGAGTGAGGAGTTTGGCCTCGGAGGGCGGCCCCCGCCTCAGTCCCCAAGTTGAGGTCAGGTCCTAGAATGGCTCTTTCGCCTCCACCCCCACTGCCTAGACGGAATATCGCAATCCGTCCGGAAGGTGCAGGTTCCCGGGAAAGACTCCACGGGGAACGCGTTTCTGTTGAGATGTAGTGTTTATTTATTAAAAGAAGGAAGGAAAAAAAAAAAAAAGAGGAACAGTAGAACAAGCTCGTCTCTTCCTCCTCTTCCTGTCTGAGTGAAGGCGGAGATGATGCCAGGTCTGTAATCTATATTTTGTCAAGGGCATGAAATTCATTCCGAAGGAAAAGCTCGGATCAATTTATTTTTGCTGCTTGCAATAACACAGCTGGAT
This sequence comes from Cephalopachus bancanus, assembly GCA_027257055.1. Classification (NCBI taxonomy): domain Eukaryota; kingdom Metazoa; phylum Chordata; class Mammalia; order Primates; family Tarsiidae; genus Cephalopachus; species Cephalopachus bancanus. Next base: position 11,221,963 of record JAPVLO010000005.1, on the reverse strand, counting down.
GATGCTTTGAGCTCGCGCTAGACGGGGGCTCATCACTCATTCGCGGAGAACGGGCCTAAATGGTGCCTGTGGGATTAGGTCAATTTTAGTGGATCTACTTCGCCTCATTTGGTTACTAATTGGTTTCTTGTTTTATAAATCGAAATCTCATTTTCAGGAAATTACAAAACCCGCGCAGTCAGTCCATTGAGGTAATCCTTGGGTCAGGGGGTATTTAAATGGAAATGGCTCCACCGCGCACCCAGGGTAAAGCCACAGTGAAACTTGCCCGGGTTTTCACATGAAATGTGAGCTAGCCCTTTAGAACCATAATAGATACATCCCTTCTAATGCTACTTATGTAAATATGATAAACCAGACTTTAAGGGAAAAGGGGGGGGGGAACCTGGGAGAAGCAAAATTTATCTGCTAGGGTTAATGTGGCATATCTTGGAAATCTTCCAAAATAGATTATGTTTTCCTTTGTCTTCGGCCACTTTAGCCGAGGAAAATCCTTTTGTCTAAAACCCGATTTAGTTATCGCCCCCCTCACAGGGCTTCTTTTCTCCTTTGCAAAACCCCGTTCCCTCGGCCTCACCGAATTACAAGAGAATCTTTAGATCTTGTTCCCACTGTAATCCCGCCGCAAAGGGAGCTGGTTTCCTCCTCATTTTAAACAGACAATCAAAGGATTTGCGAATTTTCTGCGGTAGGTCAAGTGCAGAAACGAAATCTCGGATCACCCCCCACCCCCTCACCGACTGAAATGGGGTGTGCCAGAACGCGTCCCGAGGGCAGGAGGCGAGGGGTCCAGGGGGAGGGGGTCTCCAGCCCCCTCTCGGGGCACTGGGGGGGGCCCTGGCTGGGACTTGGGGAGGTGCCTTCAGCACCCCAAAGGGTCAGCTCGGCCTTGGTATTATTACAGATCGGGAAATCCCGACAGGTAGACGAGGGCGGCCGGTCCCTTATGAAACATTAACCCACGCCCGGCCGTGTGACCAGGATCTCGACGGGGGGGACAGAAAGGGAAGGCAACGCTCCGTGAAAGCGACAGGTCCCCTAAAGAGTGGCGGGGGTGGCGCGGGAGAGGGCGAGGGAGGCCCCGTTAACCTGTGCCGGGACGGGCTGTTTATTAACCTGTGGGGACGTCTGATTTTCCCTCACAGGCGCATACTAATGAGGCCACAACCCGAAACGACAAGCGGCCGGGGCTGGCGCCGGGATTCCGAACCAGGATGGAATCCCCAGAGCCCAGCCCCGGGGATTGCCAGACCATTCGGGTCGGAAGGCCTTTCCGGGGCGTCCCCCCGCCGCTCTGGGACACCCTCAAATTTTTAGATAGCAGACGTTGGTAGACCCAAGCGCAGGCTTCGCTGGGGACCTGTCTTCAGTCACCAGCAGCCTCCGCCCGGGCGCCTCGCCCTTCGTCCGCGACGCTTCGGGGCGCCAGGCCGCTGCAGGCCCAAGGCCAAGGGCCGGCGCTGCCAGTGTCCTCGGCTTTCCCTGCAGAGTCCTTTCCCCGGTCCCTTTTCGGCCTCCGCAACCAACCCCTACAGCGAGGGAGGAAAAATAAAAATAAAAATAAAAAGATAAAAAAGGAAAGGAAAGGAAAGAAAAGAAAGGAACCTGTCGGGCCAGAAACCCCGGAGGACAAGTTGGCTGAGACAGGAGGAGGGAAGGGGTGTGCACAGGTGGCTGTGGCCGGCCCTCCCATTCCGGTCCAGGAGGGACACGAGGGACACAAGGACCAGGCGGCGGGAGTCCCTCGGGAAGGGAGGCCGGGGCCGGCTGGAGTCAGGAGGAGTTGACCCGGAGCGACAGAGGCAGCGGAGTCCCGCGTGCGGGCGGGAGCACCCGTGTTTGCAGAGTGGTAGGGAAATCGTTAGATTTATTTAGATGTGCAAACACCCAGAAAGACCCAATTTGAGCTTAAGGGGCGCCCACGGTTCCTCGTTGCCAGGGTTTTGATCGCTTGCTTAGGAAACAGCTCCTGGCCAACACCTTTAAAAACTCCAACTCCGTGTTTTATTCTGAAAGATCCTGTCTCATCCCTATTTATAATGTGCTTGTCGTTGTGCACTTCTGGATGATATTTGTCTGCCCCTTTAATGCAACAAATCACCTTTTTAAAAAAATCACCTGTTTTTTGGTGGGGGAAGAGTCATGTTAAGCTTAATGGTTAAAAATAAAAAGATTTAACAATCTAGTTAAAATAACTTTAGCAGCAGCACCGTTGAAAGCTATTGCCCATAAACAGCTCAACTTGGGTCTCTACAAGTTTCTCCTGCCTTATTTTTCATTGTGTTTCTGCAAACAGGTACTCTAGCAGACTCCATATTAATTAAAAACAACAACAACAACAACAACAACAAAAACGACCACGAGAATCCTGAGCGTTTTATTTCTTAGGCATCACAGAAGAAACGGTTTGTGGCAAAGCCTCGAATGATCTGAACGTAGTAGACACATCAGGGAGAGGGGAGTTTTGTTAATAATATATGGTACCTGGAAAGTGGAGACGGCGAATGTTTTTCCGTTCCAGAGGGAACGAAAATATTGCTAAGACATTGTTGGCACCTCAAAGTAACCGACTTCAGAAAAGCTCATGAGGTTTTATTTGGGGGGGGCATGAGGTGTGTTTAAGGCGGGGGCTAGGAGAAAGGAGGAGGAAGTATTTCTCAGGGATGCTAATCAGCGTCGTCAGGCTGGAAGTCATCCGCGAGCAAACGGGTTTTTCCGAAGGGGATTAGAGTCCGCGGCCGAGGGGAGGAGAATGGTTGGAAGCTCCGCAGCCAATCAGAAAGCCCGCCAGGGACCGCTTGGTCCTGGCCGGTCGTCTCAGGTCGCTCCGGACTGGCAGCAGAGTTCTCTGGGTGTCGGATAAGCTCGGACTTGGGAAAAGGATGAGGAAAACCTTGGGCGAGAAGTCAAGTGTCTCTCACCCCAGTAAGAACATCCGTGAACCCATGCAAAAGTCATCGCTGGGGTGCGGTGCTGGAGGCTGGGATCCTGCCAGCGGGCCCTTGGCCTGGGCTCAGCCCTCCCTGACAAACCAGGTCTGGTCCGGCAGAGGAAATCTGACCTCTGCTGGGAAGCTGAGAGGGCGGACTGACATTTACACACTCCCATCCCCTACTGCCCAGGGATTTGGGGAGGGGCGGGGATTCACGATGGTGTCCAGCCGTGGGCGCGCGTGTAGTTGTGACAGTCACAGGACTCGTGGCAACCTGACAGCCGGGACGAGGTGCCGTCGCTAAAGGGTGTTTCTGTGTCTCCACAGGGCTTGGCGAGGCATGGGGCCACTCCAGCCGGACCAGCCCCCTGGACAACGTTGGGCGCGAGCTGGGCTCCCATCTGCTCCAGGTACAGGCGCGAGAGTCCGGGCGCAACGCTTCGAGGGCCCGGGTGCCTGTCGCTGCCTGGGGCTTCTAGATGCTCAGGAAAAATGGAATCTAGCCTGGACATGGCCCTCTTAGAGCCCCAAAGCTCCTCCAAAAGTTAAAGTTTGAGGTCCCGAGACTGAAAGGGAGGCAAAGTGACAAGTGAGATTCTGGTTTGGAAGCCAGCCCCACCAGGCTCCACCAGGGTGACCGAACCAAGGGAGGGGGCCCGTGTATCACCGTTGGTCTAAGGGAATTGGAGCACTCCAGATCAGGCCGCTGAGGCAGGGCCGCTGAAAACATCCAAGATGAAGGGTTTACATGAGAAATAACAGGGATCTGGTAGAAATTCCCATCAGTGCTTCAAGCCCACACATTATGGGCTCAGCTGCCTCCGACTTGTTTCATCTCCCCATGAGATAGACGGGTTGCCACCCTATCTCCCGATTGCCCTTACCCCAAATCAACCCAGGCCGTGTGTAGGCCCTGGCAGTAAACACATACAGCCCCAAGGGAGTGAGTGTAGTCAGTTAGAGGTGCCCATTGCCTTGCTGTTTGTAGTGCTCACAGTTACACATTGCCCGTTGCCTGCCTAAATTGCAGAACATGCATTTTAAACTGCAAAACTCCTGGTGGCATTTTGAAGTTTGACACTTGCCCCCCACTCTGCGATCTCTTCAATACTACTAAAGTCCATCAGGAACTCCTTGTATGGCGGCCTTGAACCTGAGCAGCGTTGGGACTCTGAGCCGGTTGTCCCTTGGGTGCTATCATGAGTGGGGTCTCTTGGCAGGAGAGCTCCTGTCCTACCACTGCCATGTCCTTTTCTCCCTCCCACACACTGAGGAGTTTTTAGTTTCACAGATCAAAGAAAGGGCTTTCCCTCACTTACTTGGTCGCCACACCTCCGAACGTATCTAGAAAGGTGCCTAATTCTCTTTTCTGAGATGCTTTTTTCTCAGATATACCTGTGTCCCTCCCCCAATCTTTTCTTATTCCCAAATAATTTCCCTCAGAAACATAAACACAAGAACAACATTCAAACTGTCCCTTACCCGTACTAGCTCTTTCCAATCTCTTTTGTCCTCTTCACCCCAAATTTCTGGCAGGGCTTACATTCCCAATGCCAATGGCTCACTCCTTCCCATTTGGTCCCACGGCCTGCATGCAGGCTGGCATCTCTCCCACTCACTTCTGCTCAGACTCCACCACATTTCGACATGAAGAATAGGATGCTCCTCTTCTATCCTAACTGTGCTCATTTATTCCACGGATATGGGAGGATCAATTGCGTCAGACAGAAAGCCCTGCCATCATGGAGTTTACAGTCTAAGGAGAGCAGCCTTACAAACCCACACAGGTGTGCTGCATAGTATACAAGTGGTGTAGGTGCTGTGGGGAGAAATAAGGAGGGGAAAGAGGGAGAGTAGTGCCGAGGAAGATGGTCAGAGGGTCTTGCTGAAAAGTGACATTTGGACAAAGACCTGAAGGGGATAACACTGATGACCTGACACCTCCACCCCCCCATCCCTTGGTTTATAAAATAGCACTGTTTCCCGGAGTTTTCTCCTTGTCTGCCAGCTCCTCTTTGATTTTTCCATCACTGGCTGGCCTGCAAATGCTATCATTTCCCCAAGTTCAGTTTCTCCTCTCACAGCTTCAAAGCCATCTGGGTGATCTCAGCCAACACCTTTCTCCATGTGACCCCAGCTGGTCTCTCTGGTCTAGACTCCAATTAGAGTTCTTTATTTTCTACTGCCAACTGGACTCACCTAAATCAGCATATACCTGGAATTTAGCATCTTCAAAACAAGGAACATCATCTCCCTCCCCTCAGACTTCCACTCATACAAAATATCACTGTGCTTCCCTGAATGTGCAGTCTTGGTTAATGATGTCATTCTCTGTTCAAAGTCCTCACTGAAGCCTTTACATCAACCTCAACTTCTCTCTCTGCCACACATTAGCACAAAGATCACAGTCAGAGCCATCTTTGAATTCAACTTTCCCCTTTCTGTGCCTCCTTGTGACCACTCAACTTCAGGCTTGACCATCCCTGCTACAGCTATCCACTCTGATCTCCTAATCGCCACTCCTTCCTCCTCACTGTGCCAAAACAACAACAACAACAACAACAACAACCCAAAATACCAACCCCATCACATCTAAGTATGCCATTCTCTTGCTTAGAAATCTCTTTTGAGACCCTGATGCCCACAGGAGCAACCCAAGAGTCCTCACATTGGCATTCCAAACTCCAAAAATCCATCATGGAGTAGCTCCTCAGCCCTGTCTCTGGTACACTAGACTCATCAACTCAGACTACTCCAGATCTGCTCTGTTCCCAGACCCTGTCTTTGCCACATCATTCCTTCTGCTGAGAATGCTCTTTCTCCCTTCTACAATCCAAGCTTCCTCTTCAAGGTTCTGCTCAAACATCAGATCCTCTTTGATTGTTCCTCAGGCCTCTGGTCACTCAGCCTTTGGGACCTTTTCCTGTACACTGGGGTCTGTTCAGTTGTGTGGTCATTATATCTATCTTCAGGACAGTCACCAGTGCTGGACTTCTAGTTCCTTCAGAGCAGGGTCTGATACTTCCTGTGTCCTCACTGAGGTCTCATTCACAGAGATGAAGGGGCAATGAAAGTCTAATGCTGTCCTTCATGGAGAATCTGTCAATTTGATGCACCAGTGTAAACACACTCAAATATATACTATAGCATTACTCTATGGACTTGTTGTTTGTAAAGCCTCTCATCTCCTAAATCCTCCTGTCCTGGATTCTTTCCAGAGTCACTGGCTATAAACCACTGACTGCCAGTCCTTCCATGTCAACCAGTGCCTACTGCACTGGATCTTTCACAAACTCTGCTATTACTCTTTTTATTATAGAAAACTGCCACTACAAAGTCCTTCAAGACTGACATAGGAGACCTCTAATTCTTTCAGTGACCATCACCCCAAGAATCTACCTTTTCATGTAGAGTATGATTCCCCTGCCCCAGAACTTGTGTGTGTGTGTGACCAATATATCTTCTTTGTTCATTTCATGGCCTTGGAGGGCATTAGCATTGGCCATCACTTTCCCTGGATCTCTTCCATTGGGCTGCATGCCCCAGATGCTTACCAGTGTATCATGAACAAAAGGGGGACTCGTGACTGACTTTTAATGTCCCATTTCCTGCCATCCCTCTCCAATTCATCTCTCTGAACTTCTGGCTGAATGTCTCTGAACTTCTGACTGAATGTCTAACAAATGTCCTCCCCCTCCCATTTCTCCAGATGGCCCAGAGGGTCCATTCACTCTATTTCTGCCTCCCCAGACCCTGGATGGCTTCATCTTTGTGGTGGCCCCAGATGGGAAGATCATGTACATCTCGGAGACGGCCTCAGTCCACTTGGGTCTTTCTCAGGTAGGTGAGTGGTCCACACTTCCAGCTGCAGGATATATAGCCAGAGCTGGAGGGAGGGGTCTCCAAACCTTTCATATCTGCATTTCCGGGACTGGAAACCTCACTGCTGGCAGGAAGACTCTTTAAATGTGTTGGAATCTCCCGTTTCTTGACTTCCCTTATCCTTTAGCTTCCAGTCTAGGCCCAAACAATGGCTACTTCTGTGAGTCCTTACCATAAACCAGACATCATGGGAGGAGGTTACATATTTACTTAATGAAGTGTGTGCCAGAACATGGCCAGGGAGCTGCTACAAACTATTACTGCTACTACAATTATTACCATCATCATCACTACTACTATTGTTATTATTTTCTTTTTTTCCTGGCTTCTTTTTGGTTTATTGTTCTTTTCCTCAATTTTTTTAAATGGCCTATCACTTAGGATTTATTTATTTATTTTTATTTTAAAGATGTGGGGTACAATTCAGGGTTAGGTATACAAATGTTCATTATGCAGGTACCCTTATTGATGAGGTGTGCCCCTCCCTCCCCTGGCAGTTTCCCTCAACTGCCAATCCCACTCTCCCTCCCCTGGCAGTTTCCCACTACTGCCAATCACTTTCTCATAGTCTTATAATTGTTCAAGTTCCACTTATGAGAGAACATATGGTACTCTGTTCTTTGTTTCTGTGCTAGATTACTGAGAGTGATAGACTCTAAATCCATCCAAGTTGCTACAAAGTCCATGTGTTTGTCCTTCTTTATGGCTTCATGATATTTCATTGTTTATATGTACCACATTTTAAAAATCCAGTCCAGCTTTGGTGGACAGCATGCTTGGTTCCATGTTTTTGCTATTGTGAATAGAGCAGTAACAAACATTCGTGTGCAGATATCTTTTTTGTATAACGATTTGAGTTCCTCCAGGCATATTCCCAGTAGGGGGATTGCTGGGACATATGGAAGGTCAATTTCTAGTTCTTTCAGAAATTGCCACACTGTCTTCCAAAGACACTAGTTTGCATTCCCACCAGTGGTACAGAAGTGTTCCTTTTTCTCTGCATCCTCGCCAGCATCTGTTGTTTGTTTTATTAATCATGGCCATTCTTACTGGAGTTAGGTGGTATCTTGGTGTAGTTTTGATTTGCATTTCTATGATGAGTGAGGCTGAGCACTTTTTCATGTGTCTGTTGGCTGCCTGTATATCCTCTTTTAAGAAGTGTCTATTCATGTCTTTTGCCCACTTTTTAATGGGGCTGTTTGTTTTTTTCCTTTTGGTGTGTTTGAATTCCTTGTAGCTCCTAGACGTTAGGCCTTTGTCAGATATACAGTTGGCAAATATTTTTTCCCATTCTGTGGGCTGTTTCCTTGCTCTCTTGATGGTTTCTTTTGCTTTGCAGAAGCTCGTCAGTTTGATGAGGTTCCACTTGTCTATCTTATTTCTTATGGTATGGGCACTTAGGGTTCTGATCAGGAATTGGTTGTCAGTTCCAATTTCAATAAATGTGTCCCCTGCATTTTCTAAGGTTCTTATAGTCTGAGGTCTTACTTTTAGGTCTTTGATCCATTTAGAGTTAATTTTTGTGTATGGTGAGAGGTAGGGGTACTGTTTCAATCTTCTTCATGTGATCAGCCAGTTTTCCCAGCACCATTTACTGAATAGGTTCTCTTCTCCTCAGTGGTTGTTGTTGGAGGCTTTGTCAACGATGAGTTGGTTGAGAAATTGAGATTTTGCTTCCGGAATCTCTATCCTGTCATTATTTTCATAGGTAAGGAAGCTGAGGCTTAGATAGGCTGAAATAGGTAGCAAGAAGCAGAACTGGAACTAGAACTCAGGGGCGATTCCAGAATTCTGGCTCTTGTCCTCACTGGCCTGCAGACCCCCTGGCCTAATTGTTGGTCCCTTCACTGGGGGTTCCACCATCACTGGACGGTGATACCCTCCTGTTTACAGGTAGAACTGACCGGAAACAGCATTTACGAATACATCCACCCGGCCGATCACGACGAGATGACGGCGGTGCTCACCGCCCACCAGCCTTACCACTCTCACTTCGTGCAGGGTAAGGCAGACACGCACCTGCGACGCTCAGGCCCACCGCAGGCCGCTTCTGGTTTCCTCCCCCCACCTTCCCCACTGATTCGTGGCAGGGACCGAGCCGCTGCTTGCCGGGTCCTGAGACTCTGTCTGCTTCCCTCTCGCAGAGTACGAGATCGAGCGCTCCTTCTTCCTGAGGATGAAGTGCGTCTTGGCCAAGCGGAACGCTGGCCTCACCTGCGGCGGCTACAAGGTGTGTGGTTGGAAAGATCCGCGTGACTTGGCGGAGGCCACAGGACGCGAGACAAGAGCGGCGTGGGAGGGTCGTTCCTGCAGCCCCGACCATCCCCGCGTGGGCCCCCGGCAGTCAGGGCGCTCCATGCGGGTTACGACTCGGTGAACTCCTGGGGTCTACGCTTGCACACGAAGTCTGACCGGATCCGGATCCTGCGCAGCCGCTGGGCTCTTGACCTGCGGCCCTTAGAGAGGGGCCTCAGGGGTCCCTAAAGCCGCTGAAGGGGTGGGCCACTCTGGTGGCTTGGCGAGCATTTCGCGACAACGTCAGATTTAGACCTCAGCGCTTTAGCTCGAAGCTGTGGTTCTCACGTCAAATGCTGTCAACATCTAGAAAGCAGGCTGCAGGGCCCTACTTGGCTATTTGGGTGCTTTAGGATTGGTGGGGCCCAGGCTTCCCTCTGCGTTTTTTATGCCCTTCCAGGTGAGTTCAGTGAGGCGGTGCAGTCCCTTTCCTGAGACACCCTGGAGCACCAATACGTCGGTGCAAGGGCGTGGCCCGCATGGCAGCGTTGGTGGCTGAGTGGAGTCTCACAGCGATCCAACCCCTACCGGGCCTATTTGGGGTTCGCCCTGTGGCTGGGTCTCACCCCTCTCTGCCCGCCGCAGGTCATCCACTGCAGCGGTTACCTGAAGATCCGCCAGTATAGCCTGGACATGTCCCCCTTCGACGGCTGCTACCAGAACGTGGGCCTGGTGGCCGTGGGCCACTCGCTGCCTCCCAGCGCCGTCACGGAGATCAAGCTACACAGCAACATGTTCATGTTCCGTGCCAGCCTGGACATGAAACTCATCTTTCTGGACTCCAGGTGGGTGAGCAGGGCGGGAAAGGGCCGCCCCTAGAGCGAGGGCGGCCCTGTTTAGTGACTGAGAGTTTTCTGTCGATCTTATGGGCCCATTTTGTAGACGAGGCTACTGACCCGGCCCCTGAAAAGTGAGGGTGGGCACCCAGGTCTAGACGACTGTCTGGGATGAGGGGCACCTCGCGGCCTGTCCGTACTCATCCTGCGGGGGATTGCTCTCCTCAGGGTGGCTGAGCTGACGGGGTACGAGCCTCAGGACCTGATTGAGAAGACCCTGTACCACCACGTGCACGGCTGCGACACCTTCCACCTGCGCTGCGCGCACCACCTTTGTAAGGAGCCTCCTTGCCCCGCACCCACACCACTCCGGCGCGTCCCGGGACTGGAATGTGGGTGGGGTGATTTCAATCCATGGCCAGCGGACAGGTGGACTCCTTCGTAGCGGTGCGAGGAGGGGGGAGGGAGGTCGTGGGCACGGGGCCCCACCTGTTATCTCTGACGCCCGCAGGCCGCCAACTCAGGTGGAGGGGGCGTTTCTGGGCGGACTCCCCCCTCCCCCAGGAGATGGCTGATTCTTTTATCGATATCCTTCCCCACCCACGGACCTCACTAAAGACATTGACAGAAACCAAGGCTAGTTCACTTCGCTCACGTGCATCGACTCGCCTCGGCTTTTGAGACAGCTCCGCTTGGAGCTTAGTCTCCCGGGACCGGGAACGTGAGCGTCAGGGTTCAGCTGCCCAGATCCTTTCCTAGTTAGAAAAAGCGAATCTGGAGGAAACCCCCACATTTATCTGTCCCCACCTTTGCTAATGGTGAAGACACCTGACCAGAGAGGGGCCACCCGTTTGTTTTCCCTGCAAGGGGGACGCGAGGACTCGATGCAATTGAGCGGGACTGTCCATTCGTGGCGCCACCGGCCCGGTGTGTCTCGCGCCTGCCTGGCCCAGGGATCCGCAGGGGCCACGGGGCGCCGGCGCGCCCCACGCCAGGGGTGGCACTGGGGCATCAGACGCGGGCAGGCTGGCTCCCACCCTCTGCCTTCTGTCTCTCCGTCAGTGCTGGTGAAGGGACAGGTGACCACCAAGTACTACAGGTTCCTGGCGAAACACGGCGGCTGGGTGTGGGTGCAGAGCTACGCGACCATCGTGCACAACAGCCGCTCGTCCAGGCCACACTGCATCGTCAGCGTGAACTACGTGCTCACGTGAGTGCGAGGCTTGGGCCGCCCGGGCCCCGTCTAGGCGCCCCGGGTCTCCGCGAGGGCGCGGGTGGCGGGCACGTCCGGGTGGGGCGGGGCTTGGAGTGCGCTCTGGCCGCGGGTTTGACTCCCCCCGCCCCCCAAGCGCCGGCTGCGCGCAGAGGAGGCGGGTCGAACACTTTCATCTTTCTGAAGAGGGTTTCTTCCTAATATTCTAGAGGAAGATTTAGGAGTCTTTCCAACACAGGCCATATTTGCTTTCTTCTCTCTCTCTTAACCTTTTAAGCGAACTCTGCATTAAATAAAAGTCAATGCCGTAGAAAAAGAGAGAGTGAGGCGAGAGAGAGAGAAAGATCCGACGTACGGAGGCATTTATGGTTCACAAACAGGACATCTGTTTCACTTTTTCAAATCTGGGGTTTGAAGTTCTTAATTTTAACCAGAGTCTCCAATCAAAGTTAAGAGTTCTGAGAGAATGCCCCCGTCCCCCGCCCCGCGCCCGGCCCCCACCCCCACTCCCCGCCTCCGCCCTGAACCACAAAGGGGCTTCGGTGACCCGAAGGGTCTGACTTTAACTCCCAGAAAGCAAAGTGGACGCGAGCGCGCGCGGCGAGTCTTGGCGGACGCCCAGGGCCCGCGCGCGTGCAGCCGCCTCCCTGGGCGGGAAGTCGGGCTCCGGGTGCCGCCTGCGGGCACCCCTGCCTGGGCGGCGGCCACGGCCCGCACTGGAGCCTTGCTCTTTCTAGAACCCGTCGTCGTTTCTGGTGGCCCCCGGTGGCCCTTCGGGCTGGTCACGTGGCCTGCGGGTGCGCCGAGGAGGAAGACACGTTCGGTGTGATGTTTGGGAAAGTCGAGTTGCTCAAGGTGGAAGCCTTGATGAAGAACCCCTTTGTGTGTGCAGTTGCCGTGTGTGTGTGTGTGTGTGTGTGTGTGTGTGTGTGTGTGTGTGTGTGTAGAGGCTGAAATTCTTATGATTTTAGGGGACCTCAAAGGTTATTTGTCTAGGAAGCGTTGACACACCAGGCACTTAGTGAAATGCGATTTAGACATTAGAGAGTTGGTTAAGGGGTGCTATTTGGAGACTCTGCTATAGGTGATGAGGACTAGATTTATTTCACGTTGTTTTAAATTGCCAAATTAAAAATGTAGTAGTTGGAAATATGCTTGGCAGTGAGACTATTTACTCTGTGTCCTGTTTAATAAGAAAATTTAATTCAATAGACTTAGAAAATGAGTTTGGCTTAGAATGAGGATTTGATATTCAAGAATAATAGCTGGTTATTAAGAAGAATCTTTTAATTTCTTTCATTTTAGTAAACAGTGTTAAAATAAATATTATTAGATTTTTAAATAGAAAAAATACTGTGTATTTTAATACAGAGCAGAAAAGTTGTCAATATTTTGGATACCACCAAACAAGACCACTGCAAGACTTCATATTATTAAAATAAACATAAGAGAAAATGGTAAAGCATAATTTATAAAATAAGCCACTCTGTGAAGCAGAAGTATTAAAGGGCGAAAAATTATGTCTGCTTATCATAGAAAGGAAACGGACATTCTTTAAGAAAGTGCTTTGTATGTCTGAGGTATCACAAGCATTATACATACACTCTGTTCTCTGGTGGGTGCCTGTGGTTAGTAATCATTTTTTATCAAACAGCAGGGTATATAGTCACACAGACCCATATAAATGATCCAAATGCAAGTTAGACCTCCCAATGGGTAAACTTAATTTATGTTTGGAGTCATTTTGAAATATCCTGTTTTGTTTTCTAGTAGATAAGTGTACATTTTTTCTTCTGCTAGCTCTGTCATTCTTCACATGATATACTTCTTCAGAGCTGCAAAATTAGACAATCAACTTTATATCAGATTAAAAATATGTATTGAAGAGAAATGATTTACAGAAAAAAAAATTTCATGGCACATATTTTTTTCTAAACATTTTATACCTCTGGATGAAAATAGAAATAAACACACAGAAGCGTGTATACACAAGCACACAAGATGAAAAGCTGAAATTGATTACCCTTTTATGAGTCTCAGCTTCAATTCCTTGTATAAAAATTCTTAGAACAATTTTTATAGCTGCAAATGTGGAAACTGCTTTAGATGAAATGTTATCAAGTGGCTCTGTGTGTGTTGACAGGATTTTCATAATGAACAGGTTGCAGTTTGTTTGATGTGTATATCATACATCTGGCTGGAAGTCACTAATTTACATTGTCTTAGCAAATTAAATAGATGGCTATTGATTCTCTATGGTAGTAGGGGACTACCACATGCATTTGTTTTTAGGGCTACTTCCCTGTGAAGCCTGAGAATGATAAGTGAATTCTTTCCAAATACACCACCTCAAACAGTGTACTGAAAACCACAAGCTCCCAAATAATTTGACATGCCAGATGTTTTCCAAAGTTTAAACATTTTAATAACATACATTTAAAGGGATTTTCATGTCATGAAGGTAAAAGAGATTTTAAATAAGCATCAGTCAAATGAGGGTGTGATGTTTTGGTGGAAGCTACATTTATAAGCTCATCCCCACCCCTGAATTTCCTGATTTATTGCTGAAGTTAAAATATGCCTAAAAGAAATCAGTCATTATTTTACAAAACAAAGGCAATAATAGACATATCTAGTAACCTTGTTTTAATAAGCAGTTGTAACAGTGCATATAGGAAAACGATGATTTTAGAGGCAAGTGTTGTATGCCCTAGTGCCTTTTACTGGCTTTTTGTATCCCCACCATGTGTTCTAAAAATTTGGAGAGAAGTATGAGACAACACTATGATTAAATTTTAAACATTCTCTTAGTTTCTCTGGGTCTCTGAGGTTCAATGGAGCTTCCATAACCCTTCATTAAACCTTCCCTCCAAAACAAAACAAAAAACTAATTTTTTGTAAGATACACATACTCTGTCAGTTTTACTTTTCATATTTAAAAATATCTTCTTATACATTATGAGTACCCTCAGGCTTTGAAATAAGAATTAAGTAAGACAGGCATGTTCTGTGATTATTTTCAAGAGGATAGGAGAATGGAGACAGTGTTTAGTTCCGAGGGATGCTGGGGAAAGTTCAGAAAATATTGGGGGCAATGCAAAAGTATACTGTGTCAAGACCTATATTATTTTCTTGAATTCATATTTCCTTGTTTAATTGGTAGCGTCAAATATTTATAACTAGCTCAGATGGAAAACCTTAGTACTTAATGTGGAGAAAATTGAAAATGTGGAACAACTAATAAACTATGAAAAGCAATTTCTAGGAAAATGAAGAGTCTTGATTCTATTTATGCTGTTAGACTACCTGTATTTTTTAAATGAGAAATATTCTGCCCCTTTTAAGTATGCGCTAGTGAAATGTAAAACTTCTATTTCAAAATACTTTAAAACATATAAACTTTTCAAATACAGTAGTTGAAAGAATACTGCAATAGCTATCCATACTCATATCATCTAGATCCAATAACTGCTAACATTTTGCCATATTTGTGTCTTTCTGCCTATATGTGTCTATTTTTGTGTATATATTTTTCCCTGCTACGTCATTTCAAAGTAAGCTACATATCATGATACTTCATCCTTGAATAGCATATTTTTCCTACGTAACCACTGTACCATTTATGGTGGCACATTTAAAGTGTTCAGAATTATTGTGTATAGAAGCTTGCAAGAATATAGATGAGAGTTACTGATGCCATTACAAGTAATCTGACACTAATACTTATCAAGTACTCATTGGTGAATGACCTCAGTTAGGCTGATTGGTGGACAATATTTTGTGAGAGGACTTCTGTAGGATATAGATCTGAATGTGTCATCTAAACTAGATGACTAATGATAATTGTAAGCTAATACAATTTTGATATTGTGTCTAGAAGGTAAAGGAGTTTAGATTGAGTTAATTATTTGGACATTTTTGAGATTTAATATGCCAACCCCTTTTTGTTGGCAAAGAGGGCTTATCTGCTTGTTTATTTTCTCAGTTTAAGATGAAGCACTTCTTTAGTGGAAAATCTCACATGGTGTTTTGGAGTGGTTAACTGATCATATAGAAGGAAGTCATTTTCTGTGTTAAAATTTCTGTTTCTATGTTAATAAAAGCAGAAAAAATAGAGAAAATTTACATTAGTGGTGTGTATAACATTTGCTATCTACAGAACACCCCTTTAGAATTCATAGAAAAGTTCAAGCAAATGCCAAAAGAGACATATAGTACTTCCTTCATGCCAAAGAATAAGAGTTAACCACTGTGAAAACCACTGTAGTGCTCACTATTAAGAAGAATTTTAAAATGTTAACATATTTTGTCAATATAAAACCTTATGTATTCTTAGCATATAGCAGCAAACATTAAAATATGTTCGTATTGGTTTCTTCTTTCATGTACATTCTTGGCGTCGAGTTAATTTGAGTGCTCAAATTTTAAGAAAATATTTAAAGGTCAGTGATGTAATTATTGCTATAGATTTTTAGAAAAGTCTTTTTAAAAACCTGACCAATTATATATATATAAATCGATTTTATTTTCCTGATTAGGAAGATAACACTTTATATTACACATAATGTTAAATGAAGCAACTTTTGACTTGGCAAGTTACAGCAAGTAAAAAATAATTTACTCTTCTGACTCAGATATGTGGAGCACTGTGGTATAGACTTAATCTTTTTGATCTTTCAAAATAACATTCATGCACTAATGTATACCCATAAATTGGATTTGATCCTTAATTGTGTTTAATCTTTATTATGATAATATTGAACATCAAAGTCCCAGTTGTTCTCAGATGATCTTTCATGTAACTTAATGATTATGGAAACAAATTGAAGACATGTTTGTATTAATAGTAATTTTATAACACCATAACACTTGTTGGAAGAAAGAGCTAGGGATTTAGTCTCTTTTGAAATACACAATACCAGCACTTACTTAAATAACCTTATCCTTCACGCACTTGTGACTTATCATAGCATTTTTACCAACACGGACTGTGTTTAGTTTTGAATTCATCTTTTGTGAACTTACAAACTTGGTATTTTCTTTTTAAAAATGGTGAATGCACATCTCTTTCAAAATGGTGTCACATTAGTGATCTGATTTTGTTTCTTCGATGGCTTTGCACAGTGGTTGGGTCAGAGATTACATTTCCTATTTTGTAGGTGAGGAAACTGAAACTCAGATATGCTGAGTAAGTGTGAAGCCAGAATTAAAGCCTGGTGTGTCAAGTTCTGCTGCATTTTGCTATTCTCTGTGCATAGGGGTGAAAGTTGAGGGTGGCTGTGGGGGAAGAAAAATGTCTCAAAGTGAGTGACGCCTGTAGTGTTTAGCGCGCACAACTTCAAGATAGGCTTTGATCTGAATTCATGATGCAAGATTAAGAAGCTGCCTCTGTTGTTGCTTCACAAGCGTGTGCAGATATTGACATTTTGCTAGCTAAAATTGAGCTGTGCAATGACATTCAATTAAGAATCAGTTTCCCCCATAAGCCTCACTAAGGACATTTTTACTTTGTGAGAAAAACAAAAGTGGCCTGCAGACATTTTAGGTTTTTACTGAATTGCTTGCCACTAGATTACACAGATCCATTATTGCTATTACTGATTATTTTATTTCTGCAACCAGTTTTAACATTTTATACTTTTGCTAAACAAGAGTTAAAGCAAATGTCAATGGATTGGCAAGCAAGTCATCCTTTTTTATCAGAAGTGATGCAAATGCAGTGGGGGTATTGCTTATATGGTGTGCATTGTGGTGTGTGTGTGTGTGTGTGTGTGTGTGTGTGTGTGTGTGTGTGTGTTTGTATGTTTATGAGTGTGAAGACGAGGGCATTGGCCCTTTTCTGCCTTTGAGAGAGAATGGAGGAGATGCGATGGCAGCAGGGGATATTCCCTGGGGCTCTATTTAGAGTCTGGGGATGGAGGAATTCCCAGCATTCTCTGGGCTGCTGTGCCATCCTCTGACCCCTTAGTATTGTTGCTGCCCAGTTATTTCTCCCTCTCAAGTAGTTATTTCTCCCTCTCAAGTCTTCTCTGGCCTCCACTTCTTCCTTTGTTGTTACCCTGATATGAGGGCACTGACTCACAGAAATTTCCCTTTAGTTCCTGGGTGGAGACCACTTGGTGTGAGCTAAATGACCAGCCTGTCTGTTCTCCTTGGCTTCTCCTAGTTTGGCTATTGGAAGGAAAGGGTTTTGCTTTTTGAGTCACATCATGGAAAAAAAATGGATCGTTGCCTTATTTGAAAGCAAGGACTCATACGTGTTATTGTGAGTGGATGGATAAATTCAAATGAGACTTTACTTGAACTCCAGAAAAACATGATCTGGTTTCCTGACTTAGTCTACTCATGTAGGAAGCACTGTTATGTTTGATACAAGATGTGTGTGTGTATGTGGTGAGCTGGGGTGGGTTATGCATAGCCTCATAATTTAGTAACAGGCTGCTACTGTTTTCACCTTATCCAGTGCCCTCTTCTCTGTTCTCAGTTCTTGTTGGCTTGTGATGTCTTTCCAGATTAGCAGGTGATGATAGAAAACTCATTGGGGTTGAAGTGACTATTCTTAAAACTATGAAAAAAAAGGATTGATTGAAGTTTAGTTGAGACTTAAAATTCCAAAGTATCTGTCAATGGAGGAATTTAACATTTGGCCTCGTATAAAGGAATATCCCCTCACCCCCAGCTCCCTTTCTCCAAAGGTTTCCAAAGACCAGGGAGCTGGCAGTAGAAAGGGCTGGTCCATGGTAATGGCAGAGCTGAGAGGGATGAGTTGGGACCTCATTTCTGTGGGGCACTGATAACATTTGGGCTCTGGCTGAGCCTGAGCCATCTGTTTGCCATCTGTGACTTTTGCTCCAGAAAATATTGCAGTAGGATCTTGTTTTTATAAGGACCCACAGCACCACTCCTAGCAACCTGTGAGTCTAAGGCGTGGGCTTTGGTGCCAAACAGGCCTGGGTTAGAATCAAGACTCTACTACACAGTAGTTGTGAGATTTTGAGCTGATCATTCTACCCCTTTGGTCCTCTGTTTTCCCATTTGTGAAATAAGAACATTTGTATCTTTTAGGGATTTAGGGAGGAGTAAATGAGATAGTATATATATAGGGCCTAGCACAGTGCCTGGCAGAAAGCAGGTGCTCAAAGTATCTTAGCTGTTCTTGTCTTAGCTCTTGCCAATTATGTGATATCAACAGAAATATTTTGGAAGAGAATGAATAATTTTCTTCTTTAACTAGATTGTCTGTATCTGCAAATCCACAATTTTAGGTGTTTATTTTCTCTCTCTTCCCCAACCCCTCAACATACAAACCTCCAAGCGTTGCATCCTTTATGTGTGGTTTTCTGCAGCTTGAATAAGCTCACCCTGTTTTTCACTGTTGTCATTGCATACTTTAAAGGGAGCAGAGATCTCCACAGGGAGAGAAAAAGTCAGCATTTACTGAGTGCCTTCCTTGTGCCAGGGAGGGCAGAAGGTGCCTTCCTGGGAAAAAAGAAGGTTCTAAGAAACTAACCAACACTCTAAGGTTAATTTAATTGGACAACCAGAGTTTTGCCAACTTTACCAATGTGAGTAATTATACTTTAAAGTACACAAAACAAAAAACACATTTCTGATGGTGTTCAGTGAAGGCTTTTGTAAATTTTTCATTGTTCTACATGGACTGGGCGTGGACATTCCGCCAGTGTTTAGGAGTATGACAGATTGCAATGATTGGTTGCATGAATACAGAAAGCCGATATCTTAGCATTTCTTGAACAGTTTATAATTGAGTTGACAAAATAGAAGAGCTCCATTTAAATAGCTAAGAAGTCAAATTAGCCCAGTTTGAAATGCTACAGTATACTTGCACTATTTCCTGAGGGTTCAGAATTCCAAGGTGCTCAAAGTGAGGGTGCAGCTCTCAAGGAAGGGCTAGAATTTTAAGGGTTGGAAGCAGAGGTAGGGCCTTTTGAGATAAGCCAGTGACCTATGTAGATTTGCTATATATACATACATTTGCCATGTTGTTCTTTTCCCAGGGTGTACTCCTTGTAACACAATTAGTATTACTCTTCAAATTAGATCCAAACACTGTTCTTGTGTATGAGGTTTCTTTCCATCTTTACCTTTTTTACTCTGAACTTTATGGTTGAAACTGAGCATGCTGCATCAGGACTGGAAATTATTTTTCCTAAGACTCTTGCCTTTTCCAAATTAGTACTGGTATATCTTCAACATGTTCACCCAACTTAAGTTATATATGTACATATATGTGTTTGGCATTATATATATATATATATATATACACATATATATGATGACAAAAATATGTACACATTTTAAGAAAGGAAAAGACTGTCTTAAAATTATAATACTCAATATATACTGATAACAAAAGATGAATACAAGTTACAGTTGACTTCTACAATTACAGGAAATGCTTAAAGTGGCTACCATCAGGATCCAAACACTTCCGATTATGGCGAACTACTGCAGGACTTGTTGCTGTGTGAGTCTTCCTGGATTTTCCCTTGTGCATATCACACACAGTACCATGTGTCACAGTACCAGAAGGACAAAATTAGGGACTTCACAGCAACTTGGATGGATTTGGAGTTTCTAATACTCTGATCTATCAAAGAGACAAAGAACTGAGCACCACATGTTCTTACTCATAAGTGGACTCTGTACATTTACCATAATACTATACGAAAAGAATTGGCAGTAGCTGGAAACTGCCTGGGGAGGAAGGGGGGTGTGGCATATAACATCAATTAGAGTGCCTGATCTCAAAACAGGCAAAGTGGGGACCAAAGGGACCCACTTCGTACCTAATCCTGAGTTGCACCCCACATCTTTTTAAAAAAAGTGGTAGTATAAAAAAAATCTCAAATGCATGCAATCGTTAGGCGTGTTGGAGGTTCTGCTGCATACCCACGCCTCCATTGTCATTGTACTTCCATAATGTCCTTGAATTTCACACACCACTTCAAAATGGTCTTATGCTCCTCTAATGACAACTGTGCTTCTGCCATTTTCTTTGACTGTCCTACCTGTCTCATGGCGATGTTAGCATTCATTTGATTAATGCCATCTTTTGAGCAAATGTCATAATTCGCATTGCTACCATAATTGATTCAACTTTGAAAAGTAATACATAGATAACATCTCTTAAAATGTGTTTACTTTTTTGACATCCTGATATATAGTTGTTAAGATACACACACACACACACACACACACACATATGTATATATGTTTGTATTAGCATCTGGGCATAGAACATAATTTTAAAAGTTTTTAGGGATATCAATCTTCTGAATTGAATGTAAATTTTGTTAAAATAAATACACAGTGCTGCCATATTTATTATGGTTGCATTAAAAAAACTATTTTCAGAAAGGAAATGTGAGGTATATTTTAGAATGAAAAACACCAGCAAACTGGAGGAGAGGAAGTGCAAAGTTCCTATATGGCTAGATGGATCGTTCCAAATTCGCAGGGCTGGGAGGACCTCATTTGACATTATGATCCTGCTGCTATTAGAACGTTATGCGGTCTAACCCTTAGACTTCTTACTTGATGTTTAAAACTCTGAAAAAACCCGGTTCGGTGGCTCAGCCTGTAATCGCGCGCTTTGGGAGGCTGAGGTGAGTGGATTGCCTGAGCCCGTGGGTTCGAGATCTGCCTGGGCAAGTTGGCGAGACCTCTTCTCTACAATAAATCAAAAATTTATTGTAGCACACGCCTGTAGTTCCAGCTACTTGGAAGGTTGAGGCGGAAGGATCGCTGGAGCCCAGCAGGTCAAGGCTGTGGTGGCCGGGAGTGGCCACTGCACTCCAGTCTGGGTGACAGAGTGAGACTCCAACACACACACACACACACACACAAACTCTGAAAAATATAGGAATGCATTACAAGGTATTAAAAAATGTGTTATCAAATGAGACATAATTATATTTTATTATGCAACATAGCATATTAGTTAAGAATCTGGGCTCTAGAGTCTATTGTCTATTCAAACTCCAGCACTGCTACCCAGTAACTCAGTGATTATGGGGAAATTGATAAATTTCACTGTCTTTCTACTTTTCTAAATCTATAAAATATAGGTAATAATAGCTTCCATCTCACAGAGTCATTGCACACATTAAATGAGATAATGTATAAAGGTATTGGCACTGTGGCCAACTCATTGAATAGATGTAAATTATTAAGGTGACAGTTTTAGTAAAGCTAAATAAAATAATTATTAGCCTGACAATGAGCACAGAATATGTGCATCTTTGGGCTGAAGGAGGAAAAGCATGAGTCTTAGGAAGGCAGAGGGTGGTCCAAGAATGAGAAATCAGTAACCATCCCAAAGCATCATAAAGGGCTGTTAGAGCCTCCTTCGGTTGGTTAGGACTAGAAGGTCTTTCTTTAAGCAGTCATAAAAAATGTATTGAGCACCTATTACACGTCAGGTACGTGCCCAGTTTGAGGGACAACAAAACAATTAAGACTTTGTCTACAGGAAAAAGAAATAAGCGCAAGTCCACGCTGTATCCTGGCTTGGTTTTCTTGAAGGCTTGCTGGTGACAGACACCTTCACTGGAGGAAGTACTTCCAACCACAATTAGAAGGAAGAGGGCCCAAAGTGCCTTGGCACTGTCTGGGTCACCCCTGGGGAATAAGCTCACAGGTGTGGTCAGACACTTCTCTGGCTAGGGAGGAGAGGCAGCAAGAGGAGATGGGTCTCTTGGGAGGGACATGTGGAGGGTGGGCAAGGGAGTTCATGATATGTAGCAAAGTAATTGGCTGCAGGTTAGGGAGTTCAACTTTTAACCCTCACCGGGGGGTTGCCCAGGGTGGAGCCTGTGTATCTCATTACCTCAGGGAAGAGCAGTTGCGTTGATTTCCGTCCTGTTGGAATGATGTTTTGTCCTGCTTTGAATGATATTTTTCCCAATCTTTTGAAGGTTGACTTCTGATAAATTTTTGAATCACAGTGAGTTTTTTTTTTTTTTTTTTTTGAGTTGGAGTCTCACTCTGTCGCCCAGACTGGAGTGCAGTGGCCGCTCCCGGCCAACGCAACCTCGACATGCTGGGCTCCGGCGATCCTTCCGCCTCAGCCTTCCGAGTAGCCGGAATTACAGGCATGCGCTACCACGTCCGGCTGATTTTTTGATTTATTGTAGAGATGAGGTCTCGCTGCCCAGGCGGGTCTCGAACCCGCGGGCTCAGGCAATCCACTCACCTCAGCCTCCCAAAGGTGCGGGATTACAGGCTGAGCCACCGAGCCTGGCTTGTTCATGCCTTTTGCCCACTTTTTAATGGGGCTGTTTGCTTTTTTCCTTTCAGTGCGATTGAGTGCGCTACCACGCCTGGCTAATTTTTTGATTTATTGTAGAGATGAGGTGAGTCTCGAACCCGCGAATCTCGAGCCCGCAGTCTCAGGCAAACCACTCACCTTAGCCTCCCAAAGGCGCGGGATTATCTTTTTTCTTTTATAAAGGGATAATTCCTAGGCATGTTGCTCTGTCTGGGAGACTGGCAGCTCCAAGCTGGAAGAGGGGTGGCAAGTTGTTCTCTTCTGTGTCATGTTTGGGAAGGTTGAGGAATAAGCTGGACTCACACTTGAGGGGCTTTGTGTGAGAAGTTCAGAGAGGCCAAGTGACCTAGCCAATACAAAACAACCAGTGAGTGGTCCCATGGGCAATAGTCCAATACTGGCAATTTCATATGATTCCCTCAATATTTGTGAAATAATTTATGCCATCATGTAGCTATTTTTCAAAGGGCTATGGATAGCTTACTTCCTTAGTTAATATAGGGTCTCCACAAAGTGACTCAGTTTTTTCAGAGTTTAGGTGTACTTGGGACCTAGTCAGCTGTCAGGCAATATCCTGACCCCTCAGGGCTGATCCATCTCCTCTTCATCAATGTAACTATCAACAGTCACGATGTTTTCACAAAGCAGGAATTGATAGGTATCACCCAGAGAACATTATTTTATTTAGCACATCTAATATTTTACCAGGATTCAAATAAGAGCTGCTGTCTTTACTAGAAGAATATTTTTCCTTTGATTGATCGCTAAATGGATAGGCCCCGTGAAAGGATCTTTTTTTCCCCCAGGGATTTCTTATTCAAACAGAATTTGTTGTATCCACATCAGTAAAGCCGCGCTAATATGGGCTTCTGGCCAGACCGTGGAAATAGCCTCATTATATTGAACTGGATGTCATAATGGTACCCATTAAGGTGGGATTCACTCTGTGTTTGTGCTTTTAAACCCTAGTCCCTTGCCACATCTCTCCAAGAATAGCAACATTCGCTGGTAATGCAGTCTTGGAATGTGCTGCCTCTGGCCTCCTCCTACTGAAAACCATTACTGAAGCAGAATCCTTGCTTTTAAGCAGGCTAGGGATTGGCAGCTTGCTGCCATATCTTTAGCCATTCATTTTACCCTCTGTACTTGTGATGAGTAGAATGCGTTCTGGTGACTGAACTATGAGATGCACTTCTTTCAACACCCCCATTGATTGATGCTACAGGAAAAGAGCTGCTTTTTTTTTTTTTTTTTTAGATCCAGCCAAATACCACACATTTTTCATTTTAATTTTTATAAACTGTTACTATTAATAGTGTTGGAAGTCCCAGCGTTTATATTCACTGGTGAAATCTTACTACAGTCTTGGCAAAGTGAAGTATTTGTTGTGCTAGATTTGGGTAATGGACCCCTGCAGGGTTATAGCTCAGGAATGCTGGGAGAATGAAGCCCACAAAAGGAAGGCAGAGTGGGTGTCAATTTCATTCCTCCAATTAGAGCAGTTAAAGAAGTAGCAAAGTGCAAGGTAGTGTTTTATTGTGAATGCTAATTGAAAACCGGGGGGGGGGGGGGGGGGGGGGGAATATTTAGAGACATTATGTGACATTTTAGAGTGTAATCTCTTTTCTATTTGTGTCTCTTCACAGTTGACTCAATAGGACCTTCATTATAAACAAATTTCTGTCATTAGAATCAGCTTAATTTGTGTTGCTATAATTAAGGGGATGGTAAGAAATGTTTTAATGTTTTAGAGTGTAGTCCTCTCTATGACAAACTGGGGCTGGTTCATGCATTTCCTCAGCAAGTATTTCCCTAGTGCCTACTGTGTGCTAAGCTGTGTTAGGGCTACTATGGTGTGACCAAGACAGACAAATTCCTTACCTTCATGGAGCATACATTTTAGTGTGGAAAAACAGACAGTACTTATAAACAAATAAAATGTCATATGCTATCAGGAAGTGATAGAAAAAAGATTAAGTAGTCAGAAAAGACCCCTCTAAAGATCATAAATGAAGGAAGAGAGGCAGCCATGCTGAGACCTGCAGGGAGAGCACCTGGGTAGAGGTAAGCAAACGCAAAGACCTGAGGTAAAAAGCACCCAGGCATGCTGAAGAATGAAGAAGTTCTCTGTGGCTGCCTCAGAGTCAGGAAGGGGAAAGTGGAAGGAGACAATTGAGGCTAGAAGAACAGGCGGGGTCAGATCACGTTGGGTCTTGAAGGCTTTGGGAAGTCATTGAAGAATTCTGAGTAGAGGTGTGGTATAATCTAATATATGAGATGAAAAGGTCATTGGGGCTGGGGGCAGAATAGGCTTTGGGGAAGGTGGAGGTTGGAAGCAGAGAGTATGGTAGAGAATTGATTTTAATCATCTAGGTGAGGGAAGAGGATGGCTTGAAAGACTGAGGTTGTGGTGGAGGGTTAGACTCAGGACATGTTTTGAAGGTAGACCTGATGGGGTTTGCAGACAGACTGGATGTGTGGTGTAGATTTTTTAGCCTGAGCTACTGGGTGAATGATGGGAAGGAGCAGTTTTGCGGGCAAGGACAGCAATCAGAGTTGTGTGTGGATGGACGTGTTTAGCTTTGAGATGCCTGTCATTCATCAGAATAGAAATGTCATGTAGGCAGTTGGACCTGGGTGTCTGTGGAGTCAGGGAATCTGGGCTAGAGCTAGGCGTAAACAGTGTATGGAATTTAAACCAGCAGAGTGGATGAGATCACCAGAGAGTGGGCGTCTACTAGTGGAGAAGAGAAGCAGCCTGAAGACTCAACCCTGCGGCTCTGCAACATTTTTGGTTCTGCAGGAATAAGAGACACTCAAAAGGAGGTTGGGAGGAAGTAGTAGAGGAGTAGTTCAGTGAAAGATATGCAGTGAGGTTAGGTCTTGGGGAAAGTGTGAAACTTGAATTTTGTCTTTGGAGCCTTCACTTCCTTTTTAGTGGTTTCCTACCTTCTCTGTGGTCCCTTTTCACCTAATTCCTTCCTTTCTTTCTCCCTTTCCTTCCTTCTTCCCTCCTTCCCTCCCTGCCTTCTTTCCTTCTCTCCCCCCCTCTCTTTCTCTCCCTTCTCTCTCTCTCTCTCTCTTTCTCTCTCTCATTCTTTCTCCGAGACAACAACTGCCTTAGTTCTCAAACTAAGGCTCCCTGCAGCATCTGCACCATCCAGGAGCTTACTAAAAATACAAATTGTTGGGTTCAACCCTAGACCTACAAATGAGAAACTCTAAGGGACCCAATAAGTTGTGTTTTAACAAGCTCTTCAGCGCTTCTGATGCAGTTTGAAGCTTGAGAACTACTGCTTTAGGGAAAGTTGCTGATAAACACAATCAGTGAATGGTAACGGATGAAGACTTGTGTCTCTTTCTGGGTCATCTGCCTAAAGTCAAATGGATTAGAACAGGAATAAATGGATTTAAGTTTCAGCTATGGTCTACTAGTAGACCACTGTTGAGATGTCTTCATGGGGGCCTGGGAACCTTCTCAAGCCCCACAAATCATAAACTAGGCAGCTGTCTAGCCTGTCTTTGATAATGGACTTTATTGATAATTATATATTTTGTGTAGTATTATATAAACTCTCTAGATCCAAGTATAGAGACAATAAAATTTTTGGCATTTTAATGGACAATCTAAAATCTCTAACAACCACTCAGAACATTTTGTTTAAATGCAACTTATCTGCCAGGGGATTTAAAATAATGTCTGAATACTGAAGCTAATAATAATGATGATAATAATAATTATAATGGTAGAACATTTGTTGAATTGTGAATTTTTTATTCATAAAATACATCTCAACTTTGTTTTAGCCATTTAAATAATAGAGTTTAATGTATATTTAGCCAAGCATTACAGTAGTAAGGGCTTTAAGGAGATTAGAAATAAATGAATCCAATTAAAGAAAATGTCTGAGATTTGATATGTCATAGGTATGAATGAACTGTTTGCACAGCAACTGTAAAGAAACCATTAATGATTAACTAGTTTAATCAAGAATAAATGTTATAGGACATACTTTAAAATATTTAAGCTAAACAAATGAAGTTTTGTGCATTTGAAAGCATTGCATCATTTTGCTGTGTTTTCCTGGGGAAATTCAGAGTCTGAGGTTCTGCTTTTCTATAACCTACAGAAATGCCAGTGCATTTGCATTGTGTAGAAAAGGCAGAGCTAAGCCGGGCTTGGTGGCTCAGCCTGTAATTCCGCGCCTTTGGGAGACTGAGGTGAGTGGATTGCCTGAGCTCGCGGGTTCGAGACCCGCCTGGGCAGCGAGACCTCATCTCTACAATAAATCAAAAAATCAGCCAGGCGTGGTAGCGCATGCCTGTAATTCCGGCTACTCGGAAGGCTGAGGCGGAAGGATCGCCGGAGCCCAGCAGGTCGAGGCTGCGGTGGCCGGGAGCGGCCACTGCACTCTAGTCTGGGCGACAGAGTGAGACTCCAACTCAAAAAAAAAAAAAAAAAAAAAAGAAAAGGCAGAGCTTCCAACAGTGCCATGAGGTTTGGCTTTGTGGCATCTCCCAACATGAGCTGTGTGGGGAATTTGGGGACCCTGTGGCCTTAGGTATGGGGTTCAAGTTTCTCAGTGTTGTGAAAGATTATTTTGCTATAATTATAGGTTTTTGGGGTTTTTTTTCTGCTCCTGGAGTTTTTGTGGAGCTGAAAACAGGAGGTATGTTCCTTTGCTACATAGGAATCAGCTTTGCGAAGGACTGGGTGAGAAAACTGTTCTCGTGAGAATAGAACCTCAACCAAACCAAATATTGGCTAAATATATATTAAACTATTATTTAAGTGGCTAAAATAAATTTGAGTTATATTTGATGAATAAAAATTCACAATTCAACAAAGTTTCTATCATCATTATTATTAATATTATATGCTTTGGTATTCAGACAACCTCAACCAAAATCTTTCTCAGGTATTAGAAGAGTTTCAAAGGGACTGAAAACATCACACCAGCTTAATAAATGACAGGGTCATGCCTGGTGAGGCGACAGACACACAGGGTGGGGAGGTGAAAAAGAATGCAAAAGAGAGGGCTGGAGTAACATGTTTGCATTTTATTTCCTATTGTTTGCAAATAAAAAAGTCATACCAACTTTGTTGATATTAGTGTTACTTTTTCTTTCTTTGCATTTGCTCTTCTTAGAAATGGGCTAAAATTAGGGGTTCAGATTGCGGGAGAAAAGTCGGACAGTTTTAAATTTAAACCTCTTTAGAAACAGGCAGCACATTTTGTGTTCAATTTGTTTAGTTCTAACTTTTAAAGACTAACAATGTCCCCCTCACCATCCCCAAGAAAATAAGAAACAGAAAAACGCTAAGAGAAATGTGAGCCTTTGACCTGAAGGATTCTAAATATACCTAAAACTTAGTAGCTGAATATAGATTGAATTTCTGAGCATAATCATTAAGTTCCTTAGAACAAGAAATGTGGCCCCCTCATTAGGATTTACTTCATTTGAACATTGATAAATATACCATTTATAACTCACATGAAACAAAATTGTTTTAAGAAACTACATGGTAAGACTTTTTTTTCAATTATAGCAATAATTTAAGTTCTATTCTCCAAAGAAGGAAACAGAAAGTCACAGAGTTCATATGAAAACCTTCAGAGACAGATAATTCTGTAAGGTAGGAAGGGTGGAAAACAGATCAGAAAGTAAATGAAATGTCTGGCCACTGAGGGAGCATGTGAACATTCGGACATTTAAAAATTATAAATGGTGTGCCAGAGAAGTTGAACCTATGGGAAAATAAATTTATAGTGCTTCCTCTTTGTAACTTAATATGCACAAAGAAGAAAACCTGGAAATGTAATGAAAAAAAGTTTTAATATGAGGTGGGAGTGCTGGAAATTTGCTGCTATTCATGTTTTTAAAGAAATATTTTTTAATTATAAAAGTCTTACATGTTAACTAGAAAAAATTAAGATATGCAGAGAGGATTAAAGAGCAGATAAAAGTATTTCTAGTCTATTTTAAACTATTCACTCAACCTTTTAGTTTATTTTCTCTTTCTATACATACATAGTGCATTTTAATTTTAAGAGATAAAATTTTTTAACTTTATCACAGTATATTTTATAATATTAGAGTACAAAAATACTAATGACTGCATAATATTTTATCACAGGGATCTATCATTATTTAGTAATTCTTTTACTATTAGTTATTTGGTTATTTACACTTAAATATAAGAAATTATGCTGTGATAAGCACCCATGTATATAGGTTTTTGATACTTATCTCTGAGTATTTTCATAAGATATAGTCCTAGAAGTGGAATTACGGTAATCCCCCTTAACTGTGGTTTAGCTTTCTGCAGTTTCAATTACCTGTGGTCAGCTATGGTCCCAAAATAGGCAAATATCATTATAATAAGATATTTTGAGAAAGAGAGAGACAACACTTACCTAACTTTTATTATAGCTTGTAGTTACAATTGTTCTAAGTTATTATTAGTTATTGGTGTTAATCCCTTACTGTACTTAATTTATATGTTAAACTTTATCATAGTTATGTCTGTATAGGGAAAACAGTATATATGGGATTTGATACTATCCACTCAGACATTTATTAGGAGGTCTTAGAATGTATCCCCCTTGGATGGGGGGCACTAGCATACTGGATTTAAGGTATGAACATTCTTCAAACTCTTGATAAATGTTACTAGTTACTCTCTTGCCAGTCATATATACGAATGCTTATTCATTTCACCTTACCTTCATTGTGTATTGGGATTTTTGTCATTTAAATTTTTTGCTAATATGAAAGCAAAAATAATATCTCCTTGCTGTTTTTAGTTCATATAGGTTATTACTTGTGAGGCTAAACCTTTAAAATGTTTTTTAGTTATTTGTGCATTGTTCACATCTTTTTTTATTTTTCTATTGCAGAGATATTATATTCATTATCGATTTGTAGAAGATACTTTCTGGGGGTTGAAAAGCACTGTTCTTGCTAACTCAATGCAATTGTTATAGTTTCAAATAAATGGTTGAACATGAAATTAATTTAGTTTCTAGTTCACCTAAGTGGTACATGTTTTTTCCCACCCCACCCCCAAGTTATGTTTTCATAAAAAATGTGCATTTTATTACTGTGCTTAACACAAAAATAGTAAAATATGATTTATTTTGAAAATTTAGGGTGTCACAGAATTTCAGAATGATCATTATTAATTATAATCTGATAATTTAAAAATCTCTCACATAAACTCGTTTAGTTATCAGATATCTCTTTCTCATTTATGTAGAAAGGTTAGCCAGTTTCTTGACTTTTCAGCCATTTGGATTAGAGATGAGTGAAAGTTTATCACAAAGAGAATTGTTTTGTTAATCTCTTGCAATTAACCATCCGTTCTATGCAAGATACTCTCTAACCCACAGTAAATAAAGGCTGTTATAAGAGAAGAAATTTAGGAAGTGGTTGCCAAGATGTGACAGCTATAAGACACAATGCTAGAAATGCCAAATAAATGACAGAGGTAGTGAATGGTACAGGAACCCAAAGCCAGGAGCAGTGGGAAATCACTGTGGTCTGTAGTGGTGGGAAAACAAATTCAGAACCAGTGTGGTGGTAGGTTTGGGTTTAGCTATATGTCCACTTGTTTTATGGGTTGGAATGAAGGTATTATGTCATCTCTGTTTTGAGGGTAGTTGACTTTGCCACATCTTATCAACATGTTACAGCTTTTTTGCTTTACTTTTTGTAGTGATTGCTTGCCTGTTGATTATACCCATGACTTCCCTTCTTGCAATTGCAATGTGATGGTAAACTTTGTGCCTAAGCCATTTCTTATGTGTGTGGTGCCATCCATGGCATAGTATATTGGACAAAATCTTCAAAATGGAGAAGAAAGATGGTTACTAGGCAGATGCAATGTTTATGTAAAACCAAAGGCTTTGGGGGAACTACTAAAATCACCAAATCAAATGGAGAAAACTACAAGGAGCAAACACAAATCCACTTATTAGTATGAGACTATTACATTTCCAAGGGCGCCTTAGCCTAATTTCCCAGCAGATTGTCTTAGTCTGTGAGCCCCTCACAGTATGGAATCCTCCTTATCAGCTCTCTCTGCTGGGCTCCATAGGAGCTTGAAAATGAAACATAAAGTAGGTCTCTCTGCTGTGGAGGTTTACCCAGTGGCCAGGCGGTAACTCTGCCAGAATATAAAGAAGGTCATGCACTTCGTGTAACAGTGACTCTAGAATCCAATTAAAAAGTTTAGTGTAAGGCACAGTCATTCCTACTTAATCCGATCACGGTTTAATGCAATCCTCTGCTTATTTCAATCAGCGCCTTTGGAGCCAAATCAGTTGTATGTCTTTGTTTCCACGTTTTCCTTGGTAATTTGATCACCTTCAGCTGTTTTTTAAAAAAATAGCTCAATTGGGAAATCTGGTAAAATGTTTTCAGGATTGCCATGTAACATAAAGTCAACAAAAAAGTTCCAGAATGGCCAGCAGACCCCAAATTGACATGACAGAAGCAAGAATTCACTTGGCTAAAATGAAAGCGAAATAAAATGTGTTGGAGTTGAAGAGAAAAATCTTTGCAAAGAATCTTGATTCAATATGAACTGATAAAATGCTGTGGATTTTTTCTCTGTACACTCATTACAACTCACTTGAAATTTGTAAATTTGTTAGTTCAGCCATTGGTATTTATGGGGGCCAGTCTCCCAGTTGCGATGATAGAAATAACTAATACGTTTCTCTGAAGCTGACAGTACCTTTTCATGGCAAAGACACCTTTTAATGACTTTGCAAGGGTTTCACGCTGAACTTCTGGATTGGCAAGTTGACCTTTGCCTCGTGAGTGGTCATGGTATACTGCTTAAGGGAAGGCTGAGGAAGGCCAATGATGCCAAAATGGCCCCATTTTCTCTATTGGAATTTGGGTTATTTCAAATATGTACATGACTATTATAGAGTTTAAAGTAGACTCAGATGGTTAATTCTGTAAATTGAATGATTTCTGACTGTCCGTAATGGAATAAGAGGATTACTTTGGTCTGTGCAAATATGGGTGAGATTGACAAGCGGCAAGTCCTAGTGATTGAAAAATTTCCCATTTTCCATTACTTTAGGAGCTGAGGGACCTGAAGGTGTCTGCAGCTCTCTACAAACCACTGAAGGGAGGAGAAAAATGTAAATTTATCTCAGTAGTTTTTCGGAGAATATGCCAAATGGCATGTATTGTGATTCCTTTTGATATGCCAATCATGTCTAGGAGAACAGCATGAGCTGCCCTTGGGAAGATTACCCTATGGAGCCCTAAGCAGGGTCTCTATGGCACTTTTCAAGAAAGCGTTAGCAGTAGAGCGGTGCTGTCCTTCATTTATTAAAATCAGCTAAGTCAAATTCCTCACCATACTGATTTAAGTTCTGTGCAGCTGAGTATCTTATTCTGTCCCACTCCATGGGGAAGCGTTAAATAAATGACTTTGCTAAGCATACATGCAACTTTGAGGACATGTGTGATACCAGAATGTGCCTCACCAAAGGGGAGGAAGAGAAAAGTAGGGCCACATTTTTCTTTGTGTCTGGGTTAGGAGCAGGGAAATGGAACTCATAATGTGATTCCCAACCCTTTAAGCTATGCGAATGAAATGCTCAGTTTAATACAATTCTAAAAGTAAAACAAATGCTTTGTTCTTAGTGAATCTGCCATTCAGAGCTGCTCTTGGCAACACATCAACCACACTTGAAATGTCTTTAAGTGGTATTTTTTATTGTGCTTTCCATCCTAACACATCTTTTGAGCCATTGGAGTTCTGAACAGAGAAACAGGAAGGCCTCTCAGAGTGACTGACTGTGTTGTTGTAAGGTTCCCATTTTCTGGCTTAACAAAAGAGAATTTACCTTAGTAAGTATTTTGGCTATTCTGCAACAGAGGTTAGAGCCTAAA
This sequence comes from Cephalopachus bancanus, assembly GCA_027257055.1. Taxonomy (NCBI): domain Eukaryota; kingdom Metazoa; phylum Chordata; class Mammalia; order Primates; family Tarsiidae; genus Cephalopachus; species Cephalopachus bancanus. The sequence continues at coordinate 11,189,651 of JAPVLO010000005.1, read as the reverse complement.
AAGTAACAGAGCAAATTAAAATTTGCTTGGAAAGGAAAGAAATATAGCATAAAAATTTTTCGAATAATGAAGTGTATTATAATTGCTACCAAAATGAAACTGTTGTTCTCAGGAGATCAGGTACCAGAAAGGGCCACAAAGTTTGGAAGGTAAGAAATAATAATATTTATTGAGCATTTGCTTTGTTCTAGACACTGTGTTATGAGTTTTTCATATAATATTTTGTCTAATCTTCACCATATTTATATGAGTTATAAAAAAGAAAATTGAGGCCTGTACACAGAAAGAGGTAGTGGTTGGCTTAGACCCCTGATCTACCTGATGTTAGTCTTCTTCTAAATTCTAGTGGATGATTTTAAACTTTTATATGCATGTGAACACTAATATTTTTACTAATTTATTAAGAGGATTTGTGTAGCTCTTCTTATATTTGTTAGAGTTTTCACATGAACATATGTGGAACTTTAAACCAGTCCTTGGTTCAAAAATGTTATTTAAAACCACTTAATTTGGAGTATTTCTGTCATTAGAAGCTATGCCAAAAATTTGGAAAGACTATTTCAATAGTGAAATGCTTACCTAGGGTCATCTGAAAGTGTGCAAGAGAAAAATGAAAGCTTGCTTACTCCCTACCTGTAGCCATAAACCCCCTGGGCTGAGATGCTGCCTTAGGAATGGGTTTACAAAGTTATTTGGCCACACTCTCAGGGGTGCACTATTTTCACTATCAGTCTAGGTCCTGTCAGGCAGGGACCACATAGGTGCTCTGCTGTCCAGTGGACGCAAGTGCATTTGACACAGGAGTCCACCTGTCAGAGTCCAGTTTGCGAGGAGGCTCACTCCTGCCTAAGGGCAGGTGGGTCAGACTTACAGTCCATCTGAATCTTTTCCCACAGAGAAAGGTTACTGGGTTTCAAGTTGTTAGTACTCATTGGGGAAAACAATCTTTCATAGTTGTATCCTTGTTATTTTCTTCCTCTTCCATCTGTGTGAACTACAGTGTAAATGGCCATTGAAATGTAATGAAATATCTCTTGACTCTTGTCCTCTAGGAACTTAGAATCCACTTGGAAAGACAAGATATAACCACTTGAAAAGTAAGGTTAGAGGAGGGAAAAAAAGGTTTTTGGTTCCTTCATCAAAGTACACAGGAACTGGCCCTGGTCCCTTCTTCATGAGGGGTAGGGATTTAGTCCTTGTGTTCATTGATGTCTGCCCAGTCCCTAGAACAGGGACCCACACACAAGAGACACTCAATAGATATGCATTAAATAAATGAATGAATGGCTTTTTCAGTCAGGAGGAACTTCATAGAGGCAAGTAGGGTTTAAGAGGAGTTTTATAGGTTGAGGGAGAGAATCAAGAAAATTTAAGTCAATTTAGGGAGAACTCTTTGGATGAAGCAGGGAAGAGATGAAGGAAACTTTGGAGATATTGTCACAAAAAATAGGTGGGCACCACGTTTTGGGGGATATTGCATTTCTAACCGAGGAATTCTCAGAGTCTGTGCACTCCTTAGAAAGAACTGATGAGAGCTGTAAAGCAGAACTATGATGAGATCAGTCTTCCCAAGTCAGAGACAAATTGCATAATTACATTTGAAATTTTTGCTGCTCATGTAGAAGAATCTTTTTTTTTTTCAAACTTGCATCGTGTAAATGGATTATTTGATACAAAGCCATCGTAATTTGCTAATAATATAAATCATGACACTTTTGTGACAGTGACATTACTGGAGCTGTTTCAGTTGGCTTCTATTTCTTGTCACATGAGGGACTTCTTGCTTGAATTATACTTTTCCCCCTTTTAAAACTGACAAGTACAAGTTGTATGTATTTGTGGTGTACAGTATAGTGCTTTGGTATGTGTATACATTGTAGATTGGCCAAATCAAGCTATTTAACATACACATTACCTCAAATCTTTATCATTGTACACAAAATGATATGTGGTAAGAATACTTAAAATCTACTCTATTAGCAATTTTCAGGTACTGAATTCCACTGTTGCTTTTGCCTGATTTTTCTATAGAAGAAGTGAGAAGGGCAAACAAAATAAGTGGATATGCGCTGATCTATGGAATGTGCCAGTCGCTTTTACATATATTGTATTAATTTAAGTTTTGTATGCCGGTCTTAATCCAAAGAGTGTTAAAAATGCATGTAAATTTTTTAAAAGATGACTCCATTAGAGGATTAGAGAAAAAAAGAAAAGTAAGATAAGAAAAATAAAGGAAGCCAGTGGAGTTTGTTGTACAAAAATGCTTTCCACAGGGACTTTGTTTGTTTGTTTGTTTGAGTTGGAGTGTCACTCGGTTGCCCAGACTGGAGTGCAGTGGCCGCTCCCAGCCACCGCAGCCTCAACCCGCTGGGCTCCGGCAATCCTTCTGCCTCAGCCTTCCGAGTAGCCGGAATTACAGGCATGCCCTACCATGCCCAGCTGATTTTTTGATTTGTTGTAGAGATGAGGTCTCGCTGCCTGGGCAGGTTTCGAACCTGCGGGCTCAGGCAATCCACTCACCTCAGCCTCCCAAAGGCGCGGGATTACAGGCTGAGCCACTGAGCCCGGCTCCACAAGGACTTTGTACACTTGCTAGTGGTGATTACAAATCAGACTTGAGTCCTTTCGACTTCTAGTGCAAAGAGGAAAACATATTGTGTTATATGATTCTCGGTGCTCACGAGATAAAAAGAAATTAATTACCCAGGAGCAGCCCAGCCAGTTCTAGAACCTGAGAAAATTCTCCCATGAGTCTTCACAGAGAAGACTCCCAGAAACACTTTGTTTGGGTTGCCAGTGGAAAGGGTTGATAGTATCTTATGAAAACTGAAGAATCAGAGGAGATCTATTGCTGTCCAGAAGTCAGCTGATGTTCTATCTGTGGGCAGGACCAAGGCTGTCATCTTTGACCCCAGATATCTCAAGCTATCACTTTGCAGTGAATTTCCCAAGATAAACTCTTTATCCCCTTCACATTATAGTATATTTCTTTGTTTACTGTTTCTTCTCCTAAATAGATTATAATCTGCATGAAAGCAGGGATCATATGTGCCTTATTTATTCTTACATCCTCATATAGTACAAAGTCTAGTAGATGTTAGGAGCTCAGTAAATATGTATTGAATGAAGGAAGGAATGGAAAGAACTGGCGGTACAAATGTACCCTAAGGGAACTGAATTGGTTTGCTGGCTGAGATGGATTTTTAACTAGCCATATGCCTGGTTGCATTAGCTAGCTTGAAGAATGTTTGGAATGTCTACCAGATGACTGATCTTAGAATAGCTGATAGGCATTCTTCTTGCCAATAATCAGATAGTATCAGATGACCAGTTGTCTGCTGAGTTCACGCCACATAGGAAATATAGAGTAGGTTTTATAATTCATATCTCACCAATGAGCTCACAAAAGCTTGGATAAGTTGAATTATGGGTTCATTTTTCTACTTAACCAAAAAAGTGTATTTTTTTTTTGGTGATGATTATACACAAACTTTTATGAAAACATGAAAATACAGTCAACAAAATAAAGCAGGCAGCCTTGTCACTCCATCACCTCTAAACAATAACTATTTTATGACACTTTTTCCATTAGCTAAGTAAAAAAGCATGCCCATGGCACAACAATCCTGAGTTGACCTAGAAATAAAGATAAGAAGATTAAGACAAACATTGAGACAATTCAGGGAGAAGTGGAAACAAAATACTGTCCCCTGAAAGTGGCATTCTCACTTTAGGGCCAGATACCTCTTGCTGAGTCACAAACTGATCTTAAGTTGCAAATCCTTCCCTCCTTCCTTCCTTCCTTTCGTTGGAGTCTCACTCCATCGCCCAGGCTGGAGTGTGGTGGCATACTCATGGCCACCCCAGCATCGACCTCTGGACTCCTGTGATCCCTCCACTTCAGCCTTCCAAGGAACTGGAACTACAGGCACAGGCTACCACACCCGGCTAATTTTTTGATTTTATTGTAGAGATGTAGTCTCGGCAAGTTGTCCAGGCTGCTCTTGAACCTGTGGGCTCAGGCAGTCCCCGCACCTCTGCCTCCCAAAGTGCTGGGATTACACTGCTCCTGGTCAAATTGCAAGTCTTTCTTTTGGGTCCCCCTACAGGAGAACTGCATGCAAGTCCATAGACATTAGATTTTTAAAAAGTATTTTAAAATCAAGTCTCTTTCATGAGCATATTATATAATATCACTGTGGTACATGTGGCAGCTACATTCACACACATTAGCTAAGTGTTGGGTTTTTCTTGTCTTTTTACTTGTAAAAATTTTATGTATTTATGTCTCTATTTTATTTTTTAACTTTAGAGTTGTGGAGTATATGTGGGGATTTACTACATAAGTAAGTTGCATTCAGGTAAAGTTTGGGCTTCTAGCTTGCCATCTCTCCCTGTGATAATGGAGCAGGTACCCTGGAAAAGAGAATAAGAAATTCATATGGAAACAAAAAAGAGCATGAATAACTAAATCAATCCTTTGCAAAAGGAACAAAGCTGGAGGCATCACACTTTCAGACTTTAAACTTTATTATAAGGCTACAGTAACCAAGACAGCATAGTTATGGTTCAGGAATAGGCACATCAACCAATGAAACAGGACAGATAATCCAGAAATAAAAACATGGTCCCTCAATCAACTCATCTTCGACAAAGCTATCAATAACAAATATTGGGGAAAGGAAACCATATTTAGCAAATAGTGCTGAGAAAACTAGGTAGCCATATGCAAAAGTATGAAACTGGACTCCCTGTCTATCATCATAATTAACCAAAAATTAACTCAAGATGGATTAAGGATTTAATGTAAAACCTCAAACTATAAAAATCTTAGAAGAAAATACCTTCCTGGACATCAGAGTTGGCAATGAATCCATGGCCAAGTCCTCAGAAGCATATGAAGCAAAAGCTAAGATAGACAGGTGGGACCTTATCAAACTGGAAAAATGTTAGATTTTTCTAGAATAATACAGATGTTTGTAGAAAGTAGTTATATAGCTAACTTTTGCTTGCTTCCTTTTCAAATATGGATTACTGTCATTCCTCATGAGAGTATGCATTAATTCATTTTCTATGGTGGCTGATTTAGGGCTTTGTCCTCCTACCCTGCAGAGACACGGAATACAAAGGCCTGCAGCTTTCCCTGGATCAGATCTCAGCCTCCAAACCAGCCTTCTCCTATGCCAGCAGCTCTACCCCCACCATGACTGACAACAGAAAGGGTGCCAAGTCCCGGCTCTCCAACTCAAAGTCAAAATCCAGGACTTCCCCATACCCTCAGGTAAGTGCATCACCATTTGCAACTTTCTTTTTTGGTGACCTGGTTTGACTGTGATGTTGAAGTATTAAATTGTTTGGAATTAATTAATAAATTTCAAACATCTGTAAATCTGGAAGTTTTTCTAAAACGACCTTCTTTCTCCTCTGCTTCCTTTAAAATAACTGTGCTAGTAAAAGTTTAAAATGATTTTATTTGTATAAAATTCGTGAGAGTCTAGTTGTTGTCAGAACCATAATTTCCTTGTGATTTCAAGGAGATTGATGCTATATTTTTTCCTTCCACAACAAGTAACCAGAAAGATGTACCCAGCTTAGCAAGATATGGAAAACAAGAGCTTGATATAGAAAAATTGATCTTAGGACAGGAGCTGAAGAAGAAAAAAATTAAGAGGTAGAGATAAAGGATCAAGGATGCATTTCACCAAGAGATTTGAACAAAGATTGACTACTTATGAAGAGGAAAGAAATAAAGAGAATCTTCCAAATGGCAGGAATGGTAGCAAAAGCAAATCCCCTCTCATCTTTTGCAAGGTAGTGAGATGTTGAGACCCAAAGGAGGTAATCCAGAAACTGTAAAGTACAAATGAGAGCCTTGGTTTTTGGAAGAAAATTTTAATTTTCTGATCAATCACTGAGACATAGAAACTAGACTGTGTCAAGTTTCCTGGCCTGGAGGAAGTAGGGCAGGACAGGGAATTCCTTAATCCCAGTGTCTTGTGGCCACCTCACCTTCATCCTTTTCCTTTAACAGTACCATGCCAAACTTCCTACAGTTCACTAGAGTAACCCAGGAGCTGATTCCTGGGCTTGTATAAAACCAAACCGGTTTCTGAGTCATTTATTTATCAAGAGGGTTTTTTTCATTTGTGTTTTAAATATATTTTTAAGTAGAAATGACAATTCAGTATACACAAAAACCATGATTTCCTTACTTGTCAGAGCTCTGCTATTCTGTTGATATCTATAAGTACATACTGTTTGAGAAAGTGTTGTTCATTTAACCAAGAAGCTATTATTTGATAGATTATTTTGGTGACTTGGTATGTTAAGATGAAAAGACCATGGTCTCTGCGTCTAAGAGACTATGGCACACAGTTTGAAATCTTTCACAGAAGACTAGTGTTCTTTACTCTGACAAAAGGGAGGAAAAGCAGATGTGTGATGCCTAGATGTTTTCCAGGGAACAGCTTTTGTGTTGAGAACTGAGCACTTTACTCATAAAGCACAAAGTATATTTTAGTCAAAGTCACTGTAGAGAGGAAGTTGCTTCTTTTTACTAAATACCTAATGAGAAGCTTTTCCTATTACTATTTTGTACTTTGGGAAGATAATTTCACTGTCCTATTTTACTATGTGGAAGGACAGATTTATGGCTTTGGGTAGTTTTCTAAGATATAGGAGTGTTGGACATGTAAATGAAAGAAGAATTTAAATTATAAAGTACAAAATTTGTCCATTGTTACATAGAAATTAAGCTACAAAAATAAAATCTCTCCAACTAACCTCCAAAACCTTTCTGTCTACTCTATGTTTTCTTTCATGCTCAGCTTTTAACACTTAAGTTTTTTGCTAGTTCGCTCTAATAGTAGACTATTTTAACTGCCGTGTGTGTGTGTGTGTGTGTGTGTGTGTGTGTGTGTGTGTGAGTAAGGAGGAGTTAATTTAAAAATTACACATGTTCTGTAGTTGTAAAGTAATAAAGATGAGTGGAAAGTAGAAACATTTCTCTTTCTTCATGTTTCCTCTCCAAAATTGTCATTTCTTCTCGAAATGTTCTATGATGTATAAAAATGCCTATACATACATATGTTTACATTGGATTTCTCTCGACGTTTGTATAGTCATTATTGTGGCTAATCTTATACAAGAAGTCCTTAGAATTTTGGACATATATCTTATTTGAAATGGCAAAAATTAAGTTTACTTAACATTTACATGTCTAGTTAAGGTTATTCTTTAATTGTGTTTACTTTAGACAATCATGGTGCCAGATCAATCGCTGACTGAGTTTCTACTTCATGGGAGGCTAATACATAGTAATCAGAAATGGAACACACTCTCTTTGCTTTTGAAGACCCACCTGTGTAGACAGACACATGAACAGGCATTTGTAGTAAATTGTCATGGCTGAGAGTGTCCTCTAGGGACAGATTGGAAAAGCATGACAAAGAGGGCAGATTCATCACTGTTTCTGTTGGAAGAAAACAACTTAGAAATCCTCCATCCTGAATTCTATATCCTCAGAATTTTTTTTTTTTTGGCTGGAGTACAGTAGCACACTGCAGCCTCTACCTGCTGGACGCAGGTGATCCTTCTGCCTCAGGCTTCCAAGTAGCGAGAACTACAGGCATGCACCACCATGCCCGGCTGATTTTTTGGTTTGCTGTAGAGACGAGGTCTCGCCATGTTGCTCAGGCTGGTCTCGAACCCCTGAGCTCAGACAATCCTCTCACCTCAGCCTCCCAAAGTGCTGGGATTACAGGCATGATCCACCATGCCTGGCTATTCCTCAGGAATTTTAAAGAAAAAAATTAGCTTCCACAAAATATTATTTGGTCTGAATTTGAATATTATTAAAGAATAATTAACTTTAATTTTTGTGCCTCATTACTATTTGGTATCTTTGACTCAGCAAATGTTGATATATGCATCGAAAAGACACTACTCTGGTCATTGTGGTAGTTGAGGGCTAGGGATTGGATAGAGTGTTAGAATATAAAGAAGTGGTCTAAGAGATGGCCATACATTTTGTAGTACAGTTGAAGTGATAAATTATATCCTAGAATAAGAAGTGTGTAGGAGATGGAGTCGGAGGACTTTTTGGGTGGTGTCAGTGACATGGACTCTTGCCTGACTGAGGAAACTGTGAGTGAATAGCTGCAAAATAAATTCCTTTTTAGTGACTGAATGATGATACTTTTAATTTTATTTAATTTTAAGCACTTCTGCTTATTTTTTCAAAAATAAAGTGACAGTCTTTTCTTTTTTGTTATTTCCATATTTAATAAGTTTAACATGGAAATTCTCATCAGATTTTTCAACAGGCAGTTTCCAGAGCCAAATTGAACTCAAAGAGTAATGTGTGGTGCCTTTTCAATTAGCTACATAAATGGTGATTTAATGATTCTATCAATATTATATATGAGACTCTTTGCTCTGACTATTACATATTAGGCATATGTAGAAATTAGGCATATGTAGAAATTTCCAACAGATATCTGATGCTGCTCTTTGAAATTATTTAGGCACCGTTACGTGAATATTTGAGACACGCACAAATTGTAACTTGCCACCACTACTCAGTTTGTCTGCTGTGGTAGATGAACCTTCAGATCCCTTTCTGGTATGAGATGCCCTTAGGAATGATTTTAGACTTGATTCTATTATGGCCACTTAATGAATGACTCAATCACCTTTGGACTTCTGTGTCCAAAGACAGGAGAGGTCAAAAATAGAATTGTTTTAAATGGTTTGGGGACAATTGCTGTAAGAAATATTATAGTTAATATCTAAAGATTTCCATAGCTATCATGCTGCTGTACGGTGCCAATCTTACCATGATGATAGCTGTATTTTATTGTTATTAGGTTTTTTTTTAAATTTTAGTGTTGTGGGATACATGTGAGGATTTGCTACATAGGTAAATTGTGTGCATGAGGTTTGGGTTTCTAGGCCCTTTCTCTCCCTGGTAGTGGACATGGTGCCCCATGGGTAGTTTTGTGCCCCTTATTCTCCCTATTGTTTTTGGGTTTTCTTTACTAATGAAAACAGCAGTGTTTTTTTTCCCCATAGTTCTGCGGAATTATATATATATTGAGTTTATAGAATTTATTTATTTTTTAGACTTTATTCACTAGCAATTGCTAAATTTTTTTTTTTTTTTTGAGTTGGAGTCTCACTCTGTCTCCCAGGATAGAGTGCAGTGCCATGCTTCCGGCACTGCAGCCTCAACCTGCTGGGCTCAGGTGATCCTTCCACCTCAGCCTTCCAAGGAGCCGGAACTACAGGCATGCGCCACCATGCCTGGCTAATTTTTTGATTTATTGTAGAGACGAGGTCTCACCATGTTACCCAGGCTGGTCTTGAACCTGTGAGCTCAGGCAATCCTCCCACCTTGGCCACCCAAACTGCCGGATTATAGGCTTGAGTCACCATACCCGGCCGCTGAGATATTTTCTGCCTCTTTTTATGAAACTAGTTGTAGCTGCTCTAATGCCAGTTGGAAGTTATCTTGCTATGGTTTAGTCACGTCAGTCATGAGTAAATTGCCTCCTGATTCCAGAGTTTTCTCTTAAACTTCTCACTTTGGCATGTTTATAGTTATGTTTATTATAGACAGTGCATGCCATCCTGTTTTATTTCATCATCCTGCTTTCCTCTTGCCTTTTCCCTAGCCAGTAATAACCAAGACACTATATAATTCCATAAGACTGCATGCTTCTGAAATCTGAAAGTGTTTAATCACTCTCTACAGATACACTGTAACACTTGCTGATTTTATTTCACATCTGTTACCTTAAATAATCCCACAGAACCCTCTTAATTTTAATTGCCAGCAATCTGGTTTCCTTTTGGTGAAGGTAGAAACCCTCCTGCAATGATTCTTTCTGGTCCCAAAAATGCAGCAATGTCTACTACAGTGAATGACATTTTAGGTTAGAGAAAGGAAGGATCAATAATTTCTCAACATAGTTGTCCCTTTATGCATAGTGATTTTATCACTATCAGTGTAGATTTTCCTTCATTTCATGTTTCAAGATAACATGAAAATGTGTAATCCTTGACCATTAATAACAAAAAATTAATACATTTTGCAAAAAATCAAATGAGATTATCTTCACAGGAAGTCTTATATTATACAGTCTTATTTATATTTCTTGGCCATGTATGAATTTGAGATTAGTTTCCCTCTTCTACAAAAATATCAGGACATTTATAGTCTTTTTAGGTTATCTTCATAAATGAATTTCAGAGTATTATTTTAGAAAACAATTTACTCAGTAAGGTATGACCTTTGGTTATTATTAGTTCTGGCATTTAAATACCTATGATATGCTATAAAGTGCTAAAAGCAAGTCCTTGAAAAACCATGTCCAGGGTCTAGTTGGGTAGACAAAACCAACCTTTTAGAGAAGAATCATAAAATGTAGTTGGTCATGGGTCCTCAAGGCCTTAGCTTTTCCCTTTTCATTTCTTTGGCACATGGTTGAGGGAAGGAACAGACAGTGGTATCCAGGGACCATTGGCTTCTGCCCAATCATCCTAGCCACTAACAGGTTTTTTCCATGATCACTTTGTGAAATCCATCCAGATCACACACTTTCTCATTAATCAGCCTGATTATGCCACCCAAATTCATCTGTCACTATCGATCATCTTTACCTTCACCCTGCACGTGGGTCTCAGGGGGAATCAGGGTGCCTTATTTGAAATTGGTTAGTGAAGTCTGTTATAAAATACACACAGTCTTGCTGAGCGAATATGCAGGATCAAGGAGCACAGAGAAAGGCAACATTTTTTGAGACATGATGAGTAGAAGAGTGACAAGAATGAAGGGAACTAGCAGTAGGGATAGGCAAAAGTGATTGTTTCCAGTGCAACTTTCTTTTTTTTTTGATTCGGAGTCTTACTTCCTCGCCCAGGCTGGAATGCAGTGGCATGCTCCCGGCCACTGCAGTCTCAACCTGCTGGGCTCTGGCGATCCTCCTGCATCAGCCTTCCAAGTAACCAGAACCACAGCTAATTTTTGATTTATTGTAGAGTTGATGTCTCACCAAGTGGCCCGCACTGGTCTCGAACCCGCGGGCGCAGGCAATCCACTCACCTCGGCCTCCCAAAGCGCTGGGATTACAGGCTGAGCCACCGAGCCCGGTTCCAGTACAGCTTTCTTAAGCCATTGTAGAGCAGTTCTTTGACCTTCACCTTGCTTTGGAGCTAAACAGTATAAAGTAGGTATTTATGGTAGATCAACTTGGTATATAAAATTAGATATAGAGCTGTATACTTTGTTGTTAAATAACTTCATTTCTCAGGTGGGGAGATATCTTAAGTATAATGTTCCTTTGATGACATACATTTATAAAAGACACTTAAAAATGCATCCCCAATAGTGAAAATTCAAAGATGACAAATCTCACAACAATTAAATAAACAGATGGCTAGATTTAGTCACATTAGGTTTATAAGTAAGGCAGTAGGAATTATTGAATAAGCATAGACCAATGAGAAGAAAAAGAAAACAACAACAGCATAAAGGAGGAAAGTGAAATGATACTTAGCAAAAGTAACAAGGTAAAAGGAAAAAATTGGGAGCGGGGGCAGTAAAAGTAAAGTCTCTGAGGACAGGAGATATTGCTCTTGGTAATCAGATTTCACTACCCACTCAAAAATCCTTAGTACATTTTGAGTGCATGGGTAAATGGATAGATGATCCCACCAAGGTGATGGAGTCGATGGAGAAAGAAGCCAGAGAGTGGTCGGATATGTTAAGTCCTGGGGACTCAGTCCTGGCCCCAAAGGGCTCAAAAATTTGATAAAAGAGAAGAGATATAAACATCATTTAGACATAGTATAGTGTATCATGTGGGGAAGGCATGTGGTAGTCCTGTGGTGGTGATGGTATATGGGCTGGGAGTTGACCTGTCCTTCCAGGAGTGTTCTGGAGGTAAGAGTTGGGGGCAGACAGTGAAAGAACCAATGGCCTCTAGGCTTAGTGAACTCACATGCTACGGGGAATTATCAACAGGATTGGATTTATCGCTGTTTGCAAGACCTTCAGTGGGGCTGCAAGATGAAAAGGACCAGACTCATGCTCACTCTCAACTTCTGGCTCTGGTTTTCTATGCTCTCACCCATTTGCCCTTCTGGACCCATTGCCTGAGTCCTGGGAGAGTCCTCACTCTGGATGATTGCAACAGCATCTTAATTTTGTCCCCATTTTGGGGAAATTTACCTCTCCTGTCTGTCTTCCTTCCAAGGCTGATTTAAAAGACCACTGATCATGCCAGCATATGGAGACCTGCCACAGCCCTAGCTATCACTCAAGATCATTCATAACTGGACTCCAAATAACTTCCCCAGCATTTTCTCTCATTGGTCTTCTACCTGAACCCTATGATCTAGCTAACCCAGTATATTCATGTTTTGATAAATGCTTGTCCTTTCATGCTTCTATGCTTGTGCTCGTGCATTTATTTCTGTCTGCATTGCCCCTATTTTTCAAGATTCTCCCTGCTTCTAAGGTCCAGATTGAATGCCAACTCTTTTATGAAATACTACTGAGTTATATTTCACCTTTGGACCTCTATTTAGAATAATTCACCTTTTACTACTTTCCAGATGTCCTGTCTTCTCTCTTGGACAGCAGTCTTTTTGAAAGTAAAGATCAAGTCTTTTTTATATTCAATTCCCTCCTTTTTGCTCCCAGTATCTAGTATGGCATCCTTCTCATATTTAATCACTAAGTGTTTGTTAATGGAAATAAATGAAAAAATAAATAACTGAATTTAAAAAGTGTGGAAACACTTTGTTAGTTGTCTGTAGAGATATTAAAATACCAAGAGAGGGGGAACATTCTGTTACACAGGGATTTTATAATTCATGTAAAGTGGTAAAACAACCTAGGAATGGTTTGACAAAAGCTAAATCCTGTAGTGCAAATCGAACACCTAAGTGCTGAGAACAAGTTTGATGTGGTGGAATCTATGGGTTCGTTGAAGAGTGAAACTTTGAATAAGCACTTCCCACAGAGAACCATCCACTTCCGGTCCCGAGATGGACTTTCTAGTCTTCATGTCCCCTTTGTCATCTGCAGTACAAAATGGAAAGATGTGACAGCTGATATTTGCTCTGTGTGCAGGTTTTGATTATAAAATAGTTGCATTGACATTTGCGTGACTGTGTAAGAAATGCTATCTGACTTTGTTTTCCATCTCAATTACATATCTTTGTTTATGGGCTTAGCACTAGTTTCGGGGCTCAGTAAACTCTTTCTAGATCATCTCCTCTTTGTCTTTTAATAATCTATATAGAACATTTGTTCTATGTCTTTAGTGGAGTAATATTCTATGAGAGAGATTTTCTCAATAAGAAAGAGAAAATCTCTCGAAATATTGCTATCTGTTTGTTTGGTTCAGTTTTTGTTCTTTTAGATACAAAAGACCTTGTGAGGGTCACATTCCTTTATAACATTTCTTGACTCTTGTTCCCTTTCCACTGTCTTTGTCTGGTTCCAGGCTCTGGAACAAAACATCAAATTTAGACAAGCCCATTTACCCCTTCATTGTTCTTTTGGTTTCTGATTATTTCTGCCAGAGTAAGTATCTTTTTTTTTTTTTTTTTTTTTTTGAGTTGGAGTCTCACTCTGTCACCCAGACTGGAGTGCAGTGGCCGCTCCCGGCCACCGCAGCCTTGAATGCTGGGCTTCGGCGATCCTTCCGCCTCAGCCTTCCGAGTAGCCAGAATTACAGGCGTGCGCTACCACGCCTGGCTGATTTTTTTGATTTATTGTAGAGATGAGGTCTCGCTGCCCAGGCGGGTCTCGAACCCGCGGGCTCAGGCAATCCACTCACCTCAGTCTCCCAAAGGCGCGGGATTACAGGCTGAGCCACCGATCCCGGCTCAGAGTAAGTATCTTAAAATAACATTTTTGTTATGCCTTATCTTCTGTGCTTAAAAACCTACAGAAGTCCCTCATTGGTTATAGTATGACATCCAATCTCCACAATCTGGCCCAGGCCTCATTTCTGCCTCTACCTGTCTCACTCCACTCTGCTACCCCTGCCCTGTGTCAGCTCTGCATTCTAGCTACAGTCTGTTTATTCTGCCTGTGGATACCTTGCTTCTAAAATCCTACCCACCTATCAAAGCACATCTGCAGCTCTATGCCTCACCCCACAGATTCCTTGGTATAAGACCTAATTAATGTTCAACACATCATGATTCTATAATGTAGCTTTATTTGGATCTGGGGGAGAGTGAGCTTCAACAAAGAACTTGGACATTAAGTGAAGCAACTGTCCTAAGTCAAATGGGAAGCCTCTTCTTTGGCCTTAATGGAAGTGATCCCAGAATTTGTGATTCTGCTCCCCAGCTGAAGAAAAGAGGTTAATAGCTGAGTCCACCATCAAAATGTATCTAGGGAAAGTTTTTTGAACAAAATCCATAAAATAAAATTTTATTAAAACTAAATAGTGAAATTAAAGAAGGCAATGCCTTATTTGACAGTTTATGGTAGGATTTGACCTACTAATATGGGAAAATTTTAGAGTTAAAAAAGTTGGATTGGATATCTTTATCTAAAAAGTATAAATTTCTTTAGTCTTTCTTTCACAGATTTTTAGGAAACGTGTTTAATAATATATTATAGTACATTGAATTGCTTTTTTTTCCTGGAAGGTCAAGGTTCTGATGTAAGCAGAATACACATTTTTCTCAAGCTCATGCTGAACATTCTCCAGGATAGATGATATGTGAGGCCACAAATCAAGTTTTAATAAATTCAAGAAGGTTGGAATGATGTCAAGTATCTTATTTTTTTAAACCACAATGGCCTGAAACTAAAAATCAGTAACAGGAGAAAAATTGAAAAATTCAAAAATACATAGAAATTAAACAACACACTCCTGAACAACTAATGGGCCAAAGAAGAAATCAAAAAGAAAAAAAAAATTGAGACGAATGAGAACAGCAATACAACATATAAAAACATATGGGATGTAGCAAAAGAAACCCTAAAATACACATTTATAAACATTTACATTAAGAAAAAATACAGCTCTCAAATAATCCAACTTTACACTTAAAAGAACAGTTAGGGGAAGAATAAACTAAGACCGAGATTAACAGAGGGAAGGAAATAATAATGATTTAAGCAGAAATAAATGAAATAGAGAACAGAAGCCGGTCTCGGTGACTCAGCCTATAATCCCGTGCCTTTGGGAGGCTGAGGTGAGTGGATTGTCTGAGTCTGCGGGTTCGAGACCTGCCTGGGCAGCGAGACCTCATCTCTACAATAAATCAGAAAATCAGCCGGGCATGGTAGCGCATGCCTGTATTTCCTGCTACTGGGAAGGCTGAGGCAGAAGGATCGCCGGAGCCCAGCAGGCGAGGCTGCGGTGGCCGGGAGCGGCCACTGCACTCCAGTCTGGGCAACCGAGTGAGACTCCAACTCAAAAAAAAAAAAAGAAATAGAGAACAGAAAACAATATAAAAGATCAACAAATCTGTATTGTTTTTGAAACGATCAGCATAACTGACAAAACTTTAGCTAGAAGAAACAAGGAAAAAAGAAAGATGACACAAATTAAATTATAGAAGGAAAAGAAAATATTTCAGTCAATACCACAGAAACACAAAGGATCATAAGAAACCACTGTAACAGTTATATGGTGACAAGTTTGATAACTTAGTCTTCTGGATAAATTTTCAGAACATATAGCCTACCAAGACGAACCATTAAAAAATAGAAAATCTAACTAGGCACAGTGGCTCACACCTGTAATTCCAGCACTTTGGGAGGCCAAAGTGAAAATATTGCCTGAGTGAGCCCAGGGGTTCGTTTGAGACCAGCCTGGGCAACCTAGTGAGACCTCGTCTCTACAGTGAACCAAAAAATTAGCTGGGCATAGTGGTGCACACCTGTACACCTGTAGTTCCAGTTACATGGAAGGCTGAAGCAGAAGGATCACCAGCAGGTCGAGGCTGTGGTAGCTGAGATCATGCCACTGCACTCCAGCCTGGGTGACAGAGTGAGACTCTGACTCAAAAAAAAAAGAAAAGAAAAAAAAAGAAAATCTGAACACATCAGTAATTAGTAAGGATGTTGCATCAGTAATCAAAAACTTCCCAACAAAGAAAAGCCCGGGACCAAATTACTTCACTGGTGGATTCTACCAAACATCTAAATACTTAATTCCAATCTTTTTGAAACTCTTCCAAAAATTAAAGAGGAAAGACAGTTTTCAAAGTGATGTTACAAGGCCAGCATTACTCTTATAACAAAGCCAGAAAAGGACACGGCAAGTAAATAAAATTATAGGTCAATAAGCCTGATGAACACAGATACCAAAATTCTCAACAAAATAATAGCAAATTGAATTAAACAGTACATTAACAGTGTCATACACCATGATCAAGTGGTATTTATCTCTGGGATGCAAGATTGGTTCAACATACACAAATCAATAAATGTGATACATTAACAGATTAAAGGATAAAATCATATAATCATCTCAGTAGATGCAGAAAAAGCATTTGACAAAATTCAATATTCTTTTATTATAAAAACTCTAAACAAATTAGTGTAAGAAGAAATGTACCTTAACATGAAAGATCATAAATGGCAAACACACAGCTAATGTATTCAGTGATGAAAAGCTGAAAGCTATTCCTCTAAGATCAGGAACAAGAAAACACAGAAATAGAAAAAACCATCATCAACTTCATATAAAACTACAAATGACCCTGAATAGCCAAAGCAATCTTGAGAAAGAAGAACAAAGCTGGAGGCATCACATTTCCTGATTTCAAACTATACTACAAATCTGTAGTAATCGAAACAATAGGGGACCAGCATAAAAACTGACACATACACCAGTGGAACAGAATAGAGAGTCCAGAAGTAAACCCATACATATATGGTGAACTACTATTTGAGAAAGATGCCAAGAAAACACAATGAAGAAAGGATAGTCTTGTCAATAAATGCTTTTGGAAAAACTGGATATTCACATGCAAAAGAATGAAATTAGACTGCTATCTTACACCATTCACAAAAAAAGTAACTTGAAATGAATTGCAACTTAAATATAAAACCTGAAACCATAAAATTCCAGAAGAAAACATAGGGAAAAAGCTCCTTGACATAGGTCTTGACAGTGGTTTTTTTGAATATGACACTAAGAGTACAAGCAACAAAAGCAAAAATAAATAAGTGGAATTGCATCAAACTAAAAAGCGTTTGCACAGAAAAAAATATATAATATAAAGGCAACCTTTGGAATGTCCAAAAATACTTGCAAAATATCTGACAAAGGATTACTATCCAAAATACATAAGAAACTCATACAATACAATTGGAAAAAATAAAAATTCATTTCAAAACATAGGCAAAGAACCTAAATAAGCATTTTCCCCCCAAAGAAGACATATGGTCAACAGGCATATAGAAATGTGCTTAACATTACTAATCATCAGAGAAATGCAAATCAAGACCACAGTGGGATATCACCTAACACCTGTTAGAATACTATTATAAAAAAGACAAGAGATAAATGTTGACAAAGTTGTGGAGAAAAAGAAACCCTTGTGCACTGTTAGTGGAGTGTAAATTGATATAGCCATTATGGAAAATAGTATGGAAGTTCTTAAAAACATTAAAGATAGAACTATGATATGATCCAGCAATCCAATTTCTGGGCATATATCTGAAGGAAGTGAAATCAACAGCAAAGAGCCATTTTCATTCTCATATTCACTGCAGCAGTATTCACAGCAGCAAAGACATGGAAACAACCTAAGTGTCCATTGATGAATGAATGGTTTAAAAATATGGCAAATATATATATGTATACATAAAGAAATATCATTCAGTCATTAAAAAAGACGGAGATCCTTCCATTTGCAATAAAATGGGTAAATCTAGAGGATATTTTGCTAAGTGACAGAGAAAAGCAAATACTGTATAATTTGACTTATGAAGAATCTAAAAAAGTTGAACTCAGAGTAGAATGGTGGTTATCAGGGGCGGGAGGGTGGGGAGAATGGGAGGATGTTTAGGAAAGGGTACATACTTTCAGTTACAAGATGGACAAGTCCTGGGGATCTAATGTAGAGCGTGATGATTATAGTTAATAATACTGTATTGTATGCTTAGAATTTACTAAGAGTAATCTTAAGTCACTATGTGAGGTAATGGATGTATTAACTGACTTGATTGTGGTAATCATTTCACAATGTATACGTACGGCAGTGTATACATATACCTTAAATAGATACAATTTTATTAGTCAATTACATTGCAGTAAAGCTGAGAAAAAAGGTTTTGATGTATATTGCTTAATACACAGTTTACACTATTTTAGTTCTCATTTTTACTGTGGCTTGGAAGAAAAGGTGGCTCTATCCTTCCATTTGCAGTCACCAGTTTGAAATCGATTAACTCAGTGGAGGGCCTTCGAGTTTCAATTTCTTTTCACAAAATTACAAATCTGATAGACCTTCTCTTTCAGCATGCAGAAGGCTGGTAATATGCCTGACAATCTGTTGGCCCAGTTCTAGGACACTGCCAAGAGCAGCTTGGGCAGCCTGTCTTTTGTCCAGGCCCAGAATCAAGCAGGGGAAGACCAAACAAAGCGGCAATAAGGGGTTGGAGCAGGTGGCACCACCTGTACCCATCTAATTCAAGTCCATCTAATCTGCCACTTATATGTGAAAAATCAGAGAGTGAGTCAGAGCATCAGTGAAAGGATCAAAGTGACTCTGGCTCATGCCCAAAGCCCATCATGGAAGAAGATTACCATTAAAATTAGTGCTACTGGTCCTAGAAATTCAGGATTTACTCAGTGGGCTAGAACTATTTCTATATTATCTATGCAAGTAGAAATATACTTGATCATTTACAGTGTGGATGCTGTGACAGAAAGTACTTAATTAAATGTTTATTTTATGTCTGTTATTACCTGTTTCAAGTCTTCAGTGCAATGCCTTCACCTTTGGATTTACAAAAGGGGTGGGTTACGGATTTCGTGGTTTGGGAACGACTCTCTCCATATGGACCTTATAGGAGATCCCTTATAGAGTTACACTGGAAGAAACCCAGCTCCGGGTCCTGCGTGCTGAGTCCCTTCCAGCTGCACATCACCCTGACAGTAAATGAGATGTCGACTATGGTTACTTTTCTGTGAGAAAAATGAGTGAACCGAATCCCCGAAACATTTTTGTAACTGGGGGGGGTGGGGTGGGGTGGATTAAGAGAAGGCCTGTGACATTTCAAGCCACATATGAAGCATATATTTTAAAAATTCCCATGTTTTTACTTTAGGAAATACATCAGGGTATTTACAGGTATGAAAAATTTATTGCCAGAATATTCTTTGAGCTAAATAGAACTAAAATGTGGATTAAGGTTAAAAACAACATCACAGTAGATAGTAGATTATACTACCAATGGATCAGTTCATAAGATAAAGAAGGAAAATCTTGTGAAAGTATTCTTAAGAATTGATTTTGGTTTGCAGGCAATTTATACCATTCTCTGAAATAAGAGAAGACTGGCCAAATATTGAATTTTGATTCAGTATTTGTGTTCTAATTACTTATAGTACAAATGAGTATATTTGCTGCTCAATTACTCTAGTGAAATTATTTCCAACTCTGGAATGTGACTCAAGATTCATATTTTTTTCTTTTATAATGCATTCTCTAATTTTTCTTGAAGTTTTTTTTAAAGCTTAACTCTTTAGAAACTACATGTAATTAAACTGAATTTCATAAAAATATTTCAGGAGGGTTTTTTCCAATGCTAAATATTTGTGAGACTTAAGTAGAAATCATGCTATACTTAACTTTTCTTAGTGTATATTACATACAGAATTATTCTTCCTGTTTACTAAGACGCTATACATTAGGAATGAAATGGTATCAAAAATTTCTATATACTATTACTAGGAAGACAGAATGTAGAAAACAATTTCTACTGGATATTCTCTTTACAGTTTCAGTTAGTTATGTTTTCTAGGTACTAATATTTTTCAAGTCAGACATGAACTTTATTATTTGACTACTACTCATTTGTATTATCACAGGCACATGGTGTCAGTCAGTCTCTCAGATTAGCAAAATAACTTGCATTATTGTCTAAAATACATTTGACTCTGACATTAGTTTTTCTCTTTCCCTTGTGCTTATCTTTGAGAAAACTCCCAGCAATTTGCGATGTGCATAAACCCAAGTCGTTCTCCATAGTAAACATGACTTCTGTTTGAGAGAAGGGTCTCAAGCAGTTGGGGTTATTTTAATGGACATGCCGTATTACTTTAATCTAACCCTTTCACCATCTGTTCTTCCCATAACAGTGAATGAAAAAAAGAACATATTTTATGTTTCAGAGTTACATTAGTAAAAAGAAAGATAAAAGTGATTTAAAAGCATGCATATGTTCTTAGTACAATGCAGTCTGCATCTGTGATTTTTTTTCTCATGGTTCAGACACAAATCAAGAGGAAAGCTGCTCATGCCTGATAGAGTGAAAGTTTTTCATGAAAACCAGGACTTTACCAGAAGAGGGTCTCTGTATATTTTACAGCTATAAATGATTTAAAAAAAAAAAAAAAGCCTCAGTGAGCTGCCAGAATAAAAATAGATAACTGTGACATCTATTGTTGGAACATCTGGCATTTTTCCTGAGCTGGGTTGTTGCTGCCACTTCCAGATGATGCATAGCACCTGTCTGGAACATGCTTTTGAAGCAGGAATGGAACTTCTGACTGTGATCAAAACAAGAATATCCATAGGTGTCATTGTGGTCCACGACTGCTTCAGGGATTACAGGTTATCACCCAAGGGTGTGTGGAGATGGTTTGCTGAAGTGCAGAGGTTGGAGAAAGTCCCCTTTGTAAAAACATACCTGCAGAACTGAAATCTATCACTGTTTAGAGGGTAGGGCACCATTTTCTTTCTTATCTAAGTATATCTAAGCATGAGATAGTGGAAAGAGCAGAGGTCTGGGATTGCCTCTCTCCCCTTAAGCATCATAATTATGCAATTTTGTGGAAAAAAAAATTTTAACCTCATTCATGTTGTCTGCAAAGAGATTACACAAAGAGATGTTAGCATTTAATAAAATGATGTTGTGGAATCTTTCATCGTGACTGAGTGCATAGCAAGGATTTTATAATGGTCACTATTGTTGTTATGGGTGTTAGCATATGCAGATCAGAGAGTAAGTTGTTTCTTAGTCATAGCTCAATTCACCCCCCCCCACCCTTTTTTTGAGTTATAGTCTCACTCTGGCCCAGGCTGGAGTACAGTGGCACACTCCCAGCCAACCCAGTGTCGACTTGCTGGGTTCCGGCGAACATTCCGCATCAGCCTTCCAAGTAGCGGGAACTTCAGGCACGTGCTACCATGCCTGGCTAATTTTTAAAAATTTATTGCAGAGGTGAGGTCTCACCAAGTTGCCTGGACTGGTTTTGAACCCACGGGCTCAGGCAATCCACTTGCCTCATTCTCCCAAAGTGCTGGGATTACAGGCTGAGCCACTGAGCCCAGCCTCAATTCCCCTGTCTAAATAACTCATGGTATTAAAGGAAAGAGTAATGCTTCCCTTCTTTTTTTTTTTTTTTTGAGTTGGAGTCTCACTCTGTTGCCCAGACTGGAGTGCAGTGGCTGCTCCCGGCCACCGCAGCCTCGACCTGCTGGGCTCCGTCGATCCTTCCCCCTCAGCCTTCCAAGTGGCTGGAACTACAGGCGCATGCTACCATGCCTGGCTAATTTTTTGATTTATTGTAGAGATGAGGTCTCGCCAAGTTGCCCAGGTGGGTCTCAAACCCGCAGGCTCAGGCAATCCACTCACTTTGGCCTCCCAAAGCACGGGATTACAGGCTAAGCCTCCCAAAGCGCAGGATTACAGGCTGAGCCCAGCCTGGTTCCCTTCTTTTAACTCCTAAATAGTATTGTTTTTCACTCTCTTTAATTCTTGCTGCTTTCTCAATTATATTAAAGTTACGTTCTGTGCATTATATATTCCCCTCCTAATGTGAACACCTTATAGGAGGGATGTATTTCTCAAATCACCTGCTATGTTGCCATGCAAATGGTAGGTATTCAACAAATATTTGAATAAATCTTAGAATAAATGATTGGAAATAGTCCCTACTGGATGCATATCAAGCCCCAACTGATGGCTCAGATCTTTAACCTGATGAGGTATCAGTCCCTTCTAGAAGGAATGATTCTTTCATGAGTTGAATCCCAATTGGGAGTTGGGGAACTGTAGATGTCTTCGGGCACCCATTTCTGAAAGTCTTCTGAGCTCCTTGCTTGCCAGCCTCAGCCCATTTTTGGTAGGTGGCATTTAGTTTCATGTTTCATGAGAACAAGAGTATCTTTGATCTAATTTTTTATTTGCAAATATGAATGCTTGTTTTGAAAATTAAATTTTAAATGAGAAATTGGAGAAAACTTAAGGTGGAGAGTATTCAAAACAACAAAAAATTTTTCTAAGAAGAGATTTTACCAAATTAACCAAAAGTTGATTTCCACACTAAAATATAGCATTATTTATTTTCTCAGTTTAAACAAAAAATTTATTTCGAGTTGGAGTCTCACGGCTACCCCAGCCTTGAACTATTGGGTTCAGGTGATCCTTCTGCCTCAGTCTTCCAAGTAGCTGAACTACTGGTATGTGCCATCACGCCCAGCTAATTTTTCTTGATTTATTGTAGAGATTAAGTCTTGCCAAGTTGCCCAGGCTATTCTTGAACCCATGGACTCAGGTCTCCCAAAGTGCTGGGATTATAAGCCTGAGCCATCATGTCTGGCCCATTTTCTCAGTTTTAAAGATAGGAGAAAGTGCTGTTATCTTTTCTAAGGAAGAAGAGCAAATATCTATAGCTTGTAACATATGACTTTGTTTTGCTTGGAAATCGTATAGATACCAAAATGGCTAGGAAAACCATCCACAGGCTTGCATATAACCTATGCTTCTTCCTTCTCTCCACTCTTAAAACAGATCTTTAGGTTTTTTATTCAAAATGTAAAGTGACAAGAGCTGTTGGTACTAAATTATATTCCAGTTTTGGAAATTGGAGTATTTGGAAGGAAAGGCCCTAGTGTTTAGGTGATTGGCTTAGTGGCCTGATTTCTTTTTGTAGTTGAGAATGTTGATTTTTAAAAATTCTTTGACACATATATTTATCTCTTACATGCCTGTAAGATGCTACTGAAAATATGGTTTTTAGACAACACAGTCTAGGGCAAAACATTATCTTTGCAAGTTGGTAACCATTTCTGCTTGCCTAAGTGAAAGTAATTAATCAAGGACCTTTACATGATACATACATATCTGTAATATTTGCGTTTTAAAGTGTTGTGACATATATTATTTATATGACTCTTGCTGCAATCCTATAAAGTAGACAGTCTGTTCATATTCCACAAATGGAAATACAAAGGCCCATGAAAAGAGATCTTTTGTAAAAGTCATATCAAATGACAATAGATGGGGATCCTTTCATGTTTAAGTCCAACACTTGTTTTGAATGAAATCCCTAGTTAATAACTTTAAGTTATATTTTATGTGTAAAATAATAATAATCAATAATAACAAAGATATTTAAATGACTGTTATAGCTTTAGTAGAGCAAGTTTTTATTTCTTTAGAAAAGATGTTGCTCTTAAAAAATGGCTCTATCTCAAATTACTCTATAAAAATGAGATATACATTTACTATATAGGACTTTTTGATTTTCAAAAAGCGATTTGAAGTGATTACATACTTAAAGAAAAGTTGCAAAATAGTACAGAGGATTCCTGTATCCTATATCCAGGTTCCACAGTGATTAACATTTTGCCGTACTTGCTGTCTCTCTCTCTTTTTTCCTTTCTTTCCCTCTCCCTCTTCCTTATTATTATTATTTTTTCACCTTTAAATTTTTTATTTTAAAATTGTGGGGTACAATTCAGGGTTAGGTATACAAATATTCATTGTGCAGGTACCCTTGTTGAAAGTGAGGTGTGTCCCCCTTCCCCAGGAAGATTCCCACTACTGCCAATCCCACCTCCCTCCTCCCTCCATTTTTTACCCCCCGCAGTTTCCCGCTACTGCCAATCCTTTTCTTATAGTATTACTGTAGTTGTTCAAGGTCCACTTATGAGTGAGAACATGTGATACTCAGTTCTTTGTTTCTGTGAAAGTCCACTCAGTATTATAGACTCTAAGTCCATCCAGGTTGCTGTGAAGTTCATGATTTTGTTCTTCTTTATGGCTGCATAATATTCTATTGTGTATATGTATGACATTTTTAAAAATCCAGTCCTCTTTTGATGGACAGCATGGTTGGTTCCATGTTCTTGCTATTGTGAACAATGCTGCGATAAACATATGTGTGCAGGTATTTCTTCCTTCATTACTTTTTATTTTTATCTTGTTTCTGAACCATTTTAAAGTTGATGACCTATACAAGGAGGATCAAAAAACCTGGAATTTATTTATAGACAATTGTGTGTTTATTCTTACATGTTTAAACTTCCGTCATCTTCAAAGCACTTACCTTTTGATGCAATGCATCTATTGAGATGCATTTTCTACTGCTCAAAACAGGTTTTAAATTTGTGCCTTTTAGTGCTTCTGCTGTTTTTTTTGTTTCATCTCTTCTGCATCGGCAAATTGTTTCCCTTTGAGAACTCTTTTCATACAAGGAAACAAACAAAGAGATCGGTTGAATAGGGAGGGCAAGGCATGGGGTCATGCTGTTTTTGGTCAAAAGTTACTGAACACTCAGCAGATGTGGACAGATGCATTGTCAGAGTGGAAGAACTGGTCAGCTGTTTGCCACAACTCTTGGGTGTTTTTTCCACAAATCGTGACAGAATGGTCTCGAAACTTCCAGATGAAAATTTTGATTGACCATTTGGTCCGGATCAACAAATTCCAAGTGTATTACAAGGGCTCTCCCTCCAAAAGATAATTCTGGTTTTCCTTTGGTACTCCCACCTTGTATGACACCTCTTTGCCTAAAGCCTTGATACTTCAATGTGTATTTCCAAAGGATAAGACTATTCTCTTACATAACCACAGCACAATTATCAAAATCAGGAAATTTAAGGTTAATAAAATGCTTTTTATCTAATCTTACAGATGTAAGATTTTCCCAGTAGTGTCCCTTGTGGCATGTGTTGTTTCCTTTTTAGTTGTCATGTCTCTTTAGTCTCCTTTAACAGGAATCTTTCTTTAGCCTTGTTATTTATTTATTTTTTTCATGCCATTGGCATTTTTTAAGAAGACAGCCCAGTTATTTTATAGACTGTATTTTTACAGCAGTGTGTGTGCTGCTTCCTCTTGGTTAGATTCCAGTTACACACTTACTTCATACTTCATAAGTGAGCTTGTGTCTTCAGGGTTCACATCCAGAGGCACAAGATGTCCATCTGTTCCAAGTTGGTTGGTGATGTTAATTTTGATCACCTGGTCAAGGTGTCATCTGGCGTCTCTACTGTATAATTTGTGTGTTTTTTTCCTTCTAATTAAAAAACAATCTGTGGGACAACTCTTTAAGACCATAAAAATAGCTTATTTCTCATCAGATTTTTCTCCATAGATGTATCATTTGTGATAATCTGCACCCAAAGAGATCTTTATTCAGATTATTGCAAAATGTTTGTTTTCAAATTCAACTTCTCCCTCCACTTTTATCAGGTGGCACTTTACTGTAAGGAAGATTCCTCTTCTTTCTCCCACTTATCAGTTTGTTTGATTATCATTATGGACTCACAGGATTTATTTAGTGGGTTACAATTCATCTGTTACTATCATTATTTATTTAATCTTGCTTAAGTTTTTCCATGTTTGGCCAGTGGGACTTCTTTCAAGTGTTTCTTTTTGAAAAAGTAGAAGATGCATGTGTTTTACTTTTCTTATTTTTTTTTTTTTACCTAAAAGTAGCATATTCTATATTTACAAACATATTCTCAATTTTTTCTCATGAGTGTGTTCTTTAAAAAACAACAACTGCCCACCTATAATCCCAGCTACTTGGGAGGCTGAGACAGGAGGATCACTTGAGGCCCAGAGTTCAAGGCTGCAGTGAGCTATGATGGCACCACTGCACTCCAGCCTGGGAGACAGAGTGAGACTATGTCTCAAAAAAACCAAACCAAACCAAACCAAAACAAACCAGCAACAAAAAACTGCCTAGTTCTCCATTTGTGTATAACTAATCTCTTATGTTTGAACATTTGGATAATTTCTAATATTTTTCAATTACAAATGTTGCTACAATGAATAATCTCATTCAGTTTCTACTGTTGGAGGTATATTTTTGTATAACTTCCTAGAAGTGAGAAATTGCTTGGTAAAAATTTGCTTCTTTTTAGGTATTGCCAATTACCCTCCACAGTTTGTGTTCCCACAAAGCAATGAACAGAAGTGCCTGTTTCCTCGCACTTCGCCAAATGACGTATCGTCAGGCTTCTAAACTAATCTGATGACTGAGAAATAGTGTCTCAGTGTTGTTTTACTTTACTTTTGTCTTATTAAGAAGTTAAAGGGCTATTTTCATGTTTTCTTGGGGGGAATAGTCAGTTTTATTTTTTGCCCATTTTCCACTGTGCTTTTTTTTTTGTTAATTTTATTTTTTCTGGAATTTTGAAATCAGAATTAAATTTATTTTTATTCTTTCATTTTATTGTTTTACGTGTTTAAAGCTGTGTATGTCATAGGTCCAGATATGTGGTATTTTCACTATCTTTTCCTGAGAAATACTATACTTACTTTGTGTAATTTGTGTGTGTGTTCATATATTTTGCCTGAGGTTTCTTTTTTTCTCTTCAGGTGAAAGGGCTTTTTAAAACGTGGGTTTTTTTTTTCTCTTTTTTATTCATCGTGATCAGAGTGTTGCTTATAATATTTCTACTTTATGAAATTTACTGAGGTTTTCTCTGTGACCTGATATTTGATCAATTTTGATGATTAGGGGGGACCCTAAAAAACAACCAGAATTATCTTTTGGAGTTCAGGCCCCCTGTAGTACAGACTTCACTTGCTAGGTGAGTGTTCTAGGCATCCTTCAGCATCAGTGTACCAGCTAGCACTGTGAGAGGCAGTGTTCCGCTTCAGTGAATTTTTTTTTTTTTTGAGATTCTTTCAACACATTGGCCCACTTCATGATGGGTGATTTACACGCACACCTGCCCATGCCCTGCTAAGTGTTCAGCAGATTTTGACCAAAAATAGTATGAACTCTGTGCCCCATCCTTCTTATTCACCTGAGTGACATTTTTGTGGTTGGTTTGTTTCCCGGATGAAAGAAGTTCTCAAAGG
The DNA here is from genome assembly GCA_027257055.1 of Cephalopachus bancanus. Taxonomy (NCBI): domain Eukaryota; kingdom Metazoa; phylum Chordata; class Mammalia; order Primates; family Tarsiidae; genus Cephalopachus; species Cephalopachus bancanus. The sequence continues at coordinate 11,162,332 of JAPVLO010000005.1, read as the reverse complement.
GAAATGCTTTGCCGATGTGGAAGAGGCGAAACACAAACAAACAAACAAAAGGCAGAAACACTAAATGGCATAAAAATTGATGACCTCAAAAATTGTTTTGAGCCGGGCTCGGTGGCTCAGCCTGTAATCCCGCGCCTTTGGGAGGCTGAGGTGAGAAGATTGCCTGAGCCCGCGGGTTCGAGACCTGCCTGGGCAGCGAGACCTCATCTCTACAATAAATCAAAAAATCAGCCAGGGCGTGGTAGTGCATGCCTGTAATTCCGGTTACTCGGAAGGCTGAGGCGAGAGGATCGCTGGAGCCCAGGAGGTCGAGGCTGCGGTGGCCGGGAGCGGCCACTGCACTCCAGTCTGGGCGACTGAGTGAGACTCCAACTAAAAAAAAAAAAAAAATGTTTTGAGTTGTCGAAAAAGCATCTTGATAGGCGTATTGCATCAAATGGAGAGTACTTTGAAGGTGACTGAAGTATAAACATGTAATAATAAATACATAATTTTTTATAAATAAATTCCTGGTTTTTTGGGTCCCCCCCACATCGAGACGTTTTCTTGCTTATCATAAGTATATAAAATTTAATATGTAGCTATAAATTTTAACTATTAGGCTTGTTTTTTTAGGTCTTCTGTAGTCTTTCTTATTTAAAAAATTTACTTGTCTGATACTGAGAGCGGTGTGTTAGTCTTCTATTATTTGGGTGTTTCTATTTCTCCGTGTGTCTCCTATAGTTTCTGTTTTATATAGATGATATTGGTATGTTATTTGATGCATAGATACTTATAATAGTTATGCTTTCATTTGAATTGTGGATTTTAACAACATAAAACATGTTTTGATTTGTCTCATTTAGTACTTTTTTTAAAAAAAAAGTCAATTCTATTGTGCTTAATTTTAGGATCTTAACTCCTGGATTCTTACTGTTTATATTTGTCTTGTTTATGTTTGCCTCTCTTTTTATTTTTAGTCTGTTGAAATACTGTATTTTAGTCATGTCTCATGATCAGTGTTGAGTTAGGTTTGCTCTGTGAACCAATTTGAAAGTGTTTTTCCTTATAACTAATGATTTTAACTAATTTATTGATGTGGTTGATAAGTTTAATTCAATGCTGTCATATTATTTTATATTTTCTGAATGTATTATGCTATACTTAATATATTTCCTTGATTTGTCTTCTTTGCTGTTTTTTAACTTTGAATTTTGATATAATTGTAGCTAACATGCAATTATAACAGAGAGACCCCATGTGCTCCCTACCTGGTTTCCCCAATGGTAGCATCTTGTGAAACTATAGTACAATATCACAATCAGGATATTTCATTGTTACTGCCAGAATACAGAACAATTCCACTATCACAAAGATCCCTTGTATTGCCCTTTCATAGCCACATCTGCTTCTCTCCTGCTCCTACTTTTTTGTCCTTAACCCCTTATAAGCACTAAGCTGTTCTCCATATTTGTAATTTTATCATTTTAAGAGTGACATATAAGTGAAATTATGCAAATTTTTGGAATTAGCTCTTTTTACTCAGCATAATTCTCTAGATTTTATTCAGGTTGTTGCGTGAATCACTAGTATCCTTTTTATCACTGAATAATAATCCATGGTATGAAAATATATTTTGTTTAGCCATTCACCTTTCGAAGGACATTTGGGTTGTTTCCAGTTTGGGGCTATTAAAAACAAATCTACTGTAATAACTTAACAATAACAACAACAACAGCAACAACAAAAATCAAACAACCAAATACAAAAATGGGAAAAGGACTTGAATAGATATTTTGACAAAGAAGATTTACAAGTAGTTAATAAGCACATGAGAAGATGATCAGCAGTCACTAATCATTAGGGAAATGCAAATCAAAACCACAAAGAGATACCACTCTGTATCTGTTAAGATGGCTACTATAAACATGCACACACACAAAAATAAGTGTTGGTAAAGATGCAAAGAAATTGGAATGCTATGTACTATTTGGTAGGATTGTAAAATGGTGCAGCTGCTATGGAAAACAGCATGGTAGTGTTTAAAAAATTCAAAATAGAATTACCATATACTCCAACAATTCCACTTCTGGTTATAAACCCTAAATGATTAAAAACAGAGTTTTGTTTTTGTAGAATGATTTAAGTTCCTCTGGGTGTATTCGCAGAAGGGGGATTGCTGAGTCATATGCAAGGTCAATTTCTAGTTCTTTCAGGAATCAACACACTGTTTTCCATAGAGCTTGGGCCAGTTTACATTTCCACTAACAGTGTAGAAGTACACATCCTTGCCAGTATCTGCTGCTTTTTTGTCTTATTAATGATGGGCATTCTTACTGGAGTTAGGTGGTTTTACACACCCATGTTTATTGCAACACTATTTACAATAGCAAAAATATGGAAGCAACCCTGGTGCCCATCGAAACTGGACTGGATAAAAAAAAGTGGTACATATACCTGATGGAATGCTATGCAGCCATGAGGAAGAACAAAATTATGGACTTCGCAGCAATGTGGATGGATTTAGAGTCTATAATACTCAGTGATTTACCATGGAAACAAAGAGCTGAGCACCACATGTTCTCACTCATAAGTGGACCCTGAACATTTACCATAATCCTGTAAGAAGGGGATTGGCAGTAGTTGGAAACTGCTGGTGACATCAATAAGAGAACCTGATCTCAAATCAGGCAAAGCGGGGACTAAAGGGTGGTCCAAACATTACCTGTATGATGACCACTTGTATACCTAATCCTGAATTGTACCTCACATCTTTCAAATAAAAATAAATAAATAAAAATAATAAGACAATGCCCTCTTTAATAAAGAGAAGCTTGTCCCCTGGGAAAACAAACAAACAAAGAAAACAGTTTCAGAGAGATATTTGTATACCCAGGTTCGTAATAGCTTCATAGCCAAAAGGTGGAACCAAGCCAAGTGTCACCAACAGTTCAATGGATAAACACATTGTGGTATATAAAACCAATGAAATATTATCTAGCCTTAAAAAAGAAGGAAATTCTGACACATGCTACAGTATGGAAGAGCCTTGAGGATATTATGAAATAAGCTAGTCACAAAATGACATATACTGTATAATCTCACTTAGATGAGGTACCTAGAACAGCCCAAATCATAAAGACAGAAAGTATAATGGTGGTTGCTAATGGATGTAGGGAGAGCATGGGAAGTTATTGTTTAATGAGTTCAGTTTTGTAAGATGAGTTCTGGAGATGGATGGTGGTGATGGTTACATGGCAATGTGAATGTACTTAATGCCACTGAACTGTGTACTTAAAAATGAATAAGACCGCACATTTTATGTTATTTGTATTTACCACTTTTAAAAATAATTTTTAAAAGAAAGGAAGCAGTTAATGAAGATCTGAAAGTGTGCAGAGGGAAGCTGCCATATACATTTGTGTACAGGCTTTTGTATGGATATCGTTCTCATTTTTCTGGGATCAGTGCCCAGGATTGCATATGGTAATTGCCCATTTCGTTTTTTAAGAAGCTGCTGCCAAAGTGCTTTCTAGAGTGGTTATACCATTTTACAGTCCTATCAGCATTATATGAGTAATTCAGTTTTTCTGCGTCTTTGACAGCTTTTGATGTTAATGTTATTTTTTATTTAGTCAGCCTGATAGGCTATTTCACTGTAGTTTAAATTTGCATCTCCTGAGTCACTAATGAAGATCTTAAACATTTTTTAAAAATTAAATCAGTATTTTTTATTATGGTTTTGTGGGGTACAGTTAAGGGTTAGGTGTACAATTATGTTTCATTCAGGCACCCTGTTGATAAGAGGTGTTTCCCCTTCCCCAGACAGATATTTGCTACTGTTAATCCCATCCACCCCCCATAGTTTCCCAGTACCATCAGTCATTTTCTTATAGTATTACATTGGATGTTCAAAGTCCATTATATGAGTGAGAACATGTGATACTCGGATCTTTGTTTCTGTGAGAGGTCACTCAGTATTACAGACTCAAGTTCCATCCAGGTTGCTGCAAAATTCATGATTTTGTTCTTTTTTATGACTGCGTAGTATTCCATCGTGTATATGTACCACATTTTTAAAATCTAGTCCTTTTTTGGTGGGCAGCATGGTTGTTTTCAGGTTCTTGCTATTGTGAACAACGCTGCGATAAACATACGTGTGCAGGTATCTTTTTTATAGAGTGATTTGAGTTCTTCAGGGTATATTCCCAGTAGAGGGATTGCGGGGTCATATAGAAGGTTGATATTTAGAGCTTTTAGGAATCGCCACGCTGCTTTCCACAGAGGTTGCACTAGTTTACACTCCCACCAACAGTGTAGAAGTGTTCCCTTTTCGCCACACCCTCTCCAGCAGCTGTTATTTTTTGAGTTGTTGATAATTGCCATTCTGACTGGAGTTAGGTGGTATCTCAGTGTGGTTTTGATTTGCATCTCCCTAATGATTAGTGAGGTTGAACATTTCTTCATGTGTTTTTTGGCTGCTCGGATGTCCTCTTTTGTGAAGTGGCTGTTCATATCTTTTGCCCATTTTATAATGGGGTTGTTTGTTTTTTTCTTTTCAGCACGTTTTAGTTCCTTGTAGATCCAGGATGTTAAGCCTTTGTCAGACCTGGTTTTGGCAAATACTTTTTCCCAGTCTGTAGTCTGTCTCCCTGCTTTCTTGATGGTTTCTTTGGCCTTGCAGAAGCTTGTCGGTTTAATAAGGTCCCACTTGTCTATCTTCTCTCTTATGACCTGTGGGTTTCGGGTTTTGTTCAGGAACTGGATGCCAGTTCCGATTTCCATGAGGGTATGTCCTTCATTTTCTAAAGTTCTTATGGTTTGAGGTTTTACATTTAGGTCTCTGATCCATTTGGAGTTAACCTTTGTGCATGGGGATAGATAGGGGTCCTGTTTCAATCTTCTGCATGTGGTCAGCCAGTTTTCCCAGCACCATTTACTGAATTTAAACATTTTTTATGTGATTATTTTCCATCTGTATATCCTGTCTGGTGAAGTGCCACTTTGTATCTTTGCCTTTTTTTTTTATTGTTGAATTTTGGGAGTTCTTGTTATATTCTAGATAGTAGTCCTTTGTTGGATATGTGGTTTGTAAATGCTTTCTTCCTCCCTGTATCTCCTTTTTTTATCCTTTTAACAGTTTTTGCAGAGCAAAAGTTTTAAATTTCAATCAAGCCCAATTTATGAATTGTATGAATTATGCTTTTGTTGTCAAGTCTAAAAACTCTTTCCCTGGTTCTAGATCTTGAAGATTTTCTTTTATGCTATTTTCTAAATGTTTCAGTTTTATGTTTTCCATTGAGGTCTGTGATCCTTTGAATTATTTTTTATATAAGTATGACACATAGGTTTATTTGATTTTTACCTATGAATGTCCAATTACGCCAGCACTATGTGTTGAGAAGTCTATCTTTCCTTCATTGAGTTATCAAAAATCAGTTGGGCATAATTTGTGTGGGTCTACTATTAGGGTCTCCGTTTTGTTCAACTGATCTGCACATCTGTCTATCAGTCAATATTACACAGCCTTGTTTATGGAAACTATATTATAAATCTTTAAGTTGAGAAGACAAATTCTCTTGCTTTATTCTTCTTTTTCAAATTTTTTAACAATTCTAATTTTTTTTTTGCCTTCTATATAAATGTCATGTGTATATTAAAACTTTTCTATTTTTTTAACTACTTTCTCCCTGGGTCTTTAATTTTTGTAATTAAAAAATTTTTAAAGATATTTTCCACCCTTTCTTCAACTTTCCTTATTAAATTTCATTTAAATCTACTTGCCTTTTTGCAACTTATAATTTATTGGTTGATACTTTTTTGTTGCATCTTTTTCTTGTTTTTTTCTTTTTGTTTCTTTTGTTTCCTTTTATTATTATTATTATTTTTTGGTTGTTGTTATTGTGAGCTGGGGTGTTTTGGGCCCTTTTTCTTAGTTTTAAAATTTCTAATTCCTGATTCCAGGTTTATGCACTTGTGTGTTCATGAATGCATGTGTTTGTGTGAATTATGCTTAATGCTTGTCGAGGTACTTTATTCAGTTTTAGAGTACCATCTAAAATTTATTTTTGTTTTGTAGTTAGTTATTTGATGAAAATTTTTATCAGCTGAGATGTTTGCATTTTTGATTGCATGTTTTCTTTCTACAAGAATTTCATATGGAGTTTAATTTTTCCCCTATTTATCAGCATTTCAATGACTGAGTTACTGTTTCAAGAACACTCTTTCTTGTCAGTTTGTGAAACATAGTTTTTAAAATGGATGATGGTGATGGTGGAGTGGGAAAAGTGGAGGGATGGAATTAACCTTTCGTGTGTGTGTGTGTGTGTGTGTGTGTGTGTGTGTGTGTGTGTACACACCTGTTTTCCATGTCTACTTGATTCATTTCTCCCTCTTCTTTTTTTTTTTTTACTGTGATGTCTCTGAGGAATACAACTCATTCTTGATTTATATTTTTCTTTTATGGAAATGATACTTTTCTAAGACTTCTACTTTGAATTTCACTTGGTCTTGAGTTCCGTCCCTATGGCCAGTGCTGTGAACACCAAATACTGATTTGTGTTTATATTTTGGCACTTAGTGTTGTACTTTTTCTCTATGAGGGTGACTTTGTATTTTGTCTATGTTCTAAAGTCTCTTTCTTTCTCTCTTTTATGGAGGCTCTTAAGCCTTTCTTCATCCTCTCTCTGCATCCATAGACTCATGGACTATTGAATTTTTACTGTTTTTGATTTACAAGTAATTTGAAGTTTGCTATATTCCCCGCTTCCTAGTAATGCTGATGGTATGGGTCATATCTGAGTTAATTTGTGCTTCTTGGTGACCTTATAGGATTTGAGGGAAGGGTGTATAGAGAGATTTCGATTCAAATGATTGCCATTATTCCTCATACTCAGAAGCTTCTAGAATATGCTGATTTACAGATCAAAAGGTACTATGCAATTCCTAATACATTTTCATCATAATGGGGTACTTGTGGGAAAAATTGACATTATAGTGAAATTATAACTTACATGATAACTTTGTTCTCATAACCATGATAGTAAAAACTCTTGGACTTGGACAAAGTTCTCAATAATTATTTTCTTTCAATAAGTGAAATATGGGAACAGACATAAAAATCAGGCTGGACTCGGTGGTTCAGCCTGTAATTACCAGCACTTTGGGAGGCTGAGGCAAGTGGATTGCCTGAGCCTGCGGGTTCAAGACCAGCCTGGACAATTTACTGAGACCTTGTCTCTACAATAAATACAAAATTAGCTGGGCGTGGTAGCGTGTGCCTATAGTTCCAGCTACTTAGAAGTCTGAGGCAGAAGGATTGCTGGGGTCCAGCAGGTCAACGCTGGGGTGTTTCAACACTAGAAAGGATACCAAATAATTACTGTAGTGCATGGAGTACCAGAACTGGAAAAAAAAGTTAGAGAAAGCCGAATCCAACCCAATGTATCACGCTACAGACAAGGATAAGGAAGATGAAGTAATTTGCTCATGATTACCCTATAAGTTATTAGTAGGGATGGACTTGGAACAAATTCTCCTGGTTCCATGACCACAGTGCCACTTCCATTAAATGATCCCGTTTCTGGTTCAGTCTTTAGCGGGTTAAGCATCATCATGACCTTTTTCCTGTTGACAAAATAAATTATATCACCTGCCTAAGTTCTCATATGTAGCAAGTGGTGAAAGTAGGTGTGTGGAATATTAAGAGGCTTATTGTACAACTTTCATTCATTGTGCTACATGTACTACCTATTTTGACTGGCTGCCTTTTTCTCTTTCTGCGTTCTCTCTCTTCTCACTTAACTAACACCTGAAATAATTTGGATCAAATAATCGGGTTGTTGTGTCCTCAGTAGAGTTTACATCAAGTGTAAGTTCATTTGAAAGGGATGAATATGGCTCAGAATTTTGATGACGTAAGTTTACAGGTCTTGTTGAAAACAAATCTTTACTGTTCTGCATTTTCTCTGTATCTCCTAAGCAGTGCGAGGTTTTGGACTAACTGAACCACCCAGCTTCTGACTGCTTGAATATCTCGCTCGCTGTGGTAGTTACCTGACTATTGACAAGAGGCTTATCCTTCAAATTCTTCTTCGGGTGCTCTTGAAATATATACCTCCTGTATGCTAGGGTTGTCTCTTGTTGAATTTTCTTTGTGAGTGAAGGACAGAATGTTCTTCTTTGCTGCGCCAATAACACTTTCCCATATACACTCAGGGAAAGCTTTTTCCCCTCTCAACAGGGCTCAAAAGTCTTGACTGGAGCACTTCAGAAATAGGCCTGGCTTATACTTTTATAAAAACAAGCAGAGTCTGGGCAACTCCTAGCTTGAAATAACACTGATGAATTTCTCCAAGGCAAGTGCATGGATGGTGCTACCAATGAACATATGTGTAGTACTCAGATCCCCACTCATAAGGCACTCATGAGAGTGCAGGTGGTGTTTTGTGAAAAGAGAGGCTGGTATTCACTGAGAGAAAAGGCTAATGGCACGCGGAAGGTATGATGTCGGAACTGGACCTCAGGATTCCTTGATGTCTTCTATCCTACAGTATCACAGGGAGAGAAGATTTAATCTCTCTCTCTCTCTCTCTTTTGATATTTTGACCTCACTCTGTCATCCAGGCTGGAGCAGAGTGGCATGATTAATGATTACAGCTCATCACAGCCTTGAACTTCTTAACTCAAGTGGTCCTCCTGGCTCAGTCTCCTGAGTAGCTGGGACTATAGGCATGCCACTATGCCTAGCTAATCTTTTAATTACTATTATTTTTTATTTTTATAGAGACAAAGTCTCATTATGTTGCTTGGGCTCAAGCAATCCTCCTGCCTCAAAGTATTGGGATTATAGGTGTCAGCCACTGTGCTGAGTCTAATTTTTTTTTTGATGGAATATGCTGACAGTCCATATGTATATATGGGAAATAATTAAAGTAATAATTGGAAATGGTAATGGAAAAATCTTGAACCTGGAATCTGCATAGGACTCTGTCCTGAGCACACTCTACTAGCTTTCCCTGAATTTCCTGAGAGATCCCTGTTTACCTCATCTCTGTCCTGAGAGTCCCAGGCTGAACTGCCTGTTTGTACTGAAATGGGTGGAGTCAGGATTTTTATTCCTGCTTGGGGTGGGCCTAGTGAGAAAGGGAGAGTTTGCTTTGTCCTGTGAAGGTCTCATCACGGACGTGACAAGGGGAGAACAGTGGAGCCTAGGATTTTTTTTTCTCTTCCCTCTATAACACCACACACTCCCACCCCTCTTTCTTCTGGGGTAAGAAAAAAATTATAAAATAGTCTTATATGTGTATTCCTGAAACTGTGAAGCAGTACCTGCCCCTTCTCTGTAAATCTCCCTCCCACTAGATTTTTTTTTCTTTCTTCTTCTGTAACAGTGTTTTTTTTCTGAAGTGTAAAAACCATGATTTGCAGTGCAGGCTTTGAGACCAGATAGACTGCAAGGTGGCACTTAGTGAGTTGTTTACTCATCTATCAAATGGAGCTATATTACCATCCAGGTTGTTTTGAGGATTAACTGGTATAATGTATGTGGAATGATGAGCAGATTGTTGCTAATTGTAGTGCATAGTAAGCTCTCAACAAATGACATCTATTATTATCATACCAGGTTATCTCTATACAGTGCCCTAGAATTGTGGTTGGTGTTAGACAACCAAAAACAGATAAATTATTCTATTATTGATTTTAGTGGCTCGTGAGGCCCTTGAAACTAAGCATTCTCCCTAGGGAGAGCTGCTGAGCATTTTACCCTTTCTTTCTATATCTGACCAAATTGGCTGGGTGTAGGTGAGCAGTATAATTTCAACAAGACACAGCATTGCCTGTGGCTCATTTTTTTTTAATGATTCTACATGTAATTGTACTTTTACTTTAGAAAGCAATAAGCCCATCTTAGTCAATAGGCCCAGTTCTTACATGGGATAAGATTTTTTAAAAGTTTCATTGCAACTGAATTAGGTAAGCACTTATTAACTCTTCTATCAACTATCCAGCATGGCTTTTGGGGAGTTAACAGTCTAGTATGAAGATTAATTTTCAGCATGTTGGTGCCTTAAACTTTAGTTTTTGTTTTGATTTCCTAATTTTAAAAAATATAGAAAGCTAATAGAAATAAAATACGAGCTTTCTGTGAATCTCTCTTTGGCAATACTGTCAGGGTGGTGATGAGGAACTTGAGTTTGAATCTAGTTCTGTGACCTGCTAACACTGTGACCTTGGACAAATCACATTCTCCCTTTGAGCCTTAGCTTTCCTATCCAAACAATGGGAATACTCATAGCACCATTAATGTTTACTATAAGAACCTGGTGCGATAATTTACATGAAGCATTTCATTTAGTGCCTAGTATTTCAGTCGATGTGTGTTGTTTTTATTTTTTATCTCCTCCTTTCAGCAGCTAAAAGGATTTTCTTTGGAAGCCTCTAATGAAGTGATTCCGAGTTAGGTGGCACAGCCATGGTGCTAGAGTGAGTCTTATTTGGGGGACTCCAGACAGTATGACCTTAGGGTGCTTGGAGAGCAAAGTCTTCTTCTTTTAAAAAATTGATAGATTGCTTTTTGAAATGGACTTCTCTGCCCCTCTCGGTTTCAGTATTCGGGATTTCACACGGAGAGATCGGAATCTGATCACGACAGCCAGTGGGGCGGCAGTCCCTTGACCGACAGCGCCTCCCCGCAGCTCCTCGACCCCGCGGACAGGCCGGGCTCCCAGCACGACGCGTCCTGCGCCTACAGGCAGTTCTCCGACCGCAGCTCGCTCTGCTACGGCTTTGCGCTCGACCATTCCAGGCTGGTGGAGGAGAGGCACTTCCATACCCAGGCCTGCGAGGCGGGACGGTGTGAGGCGGGCAGGTACTTCCTGGGCACGCCGCAGGCCGGGAGGGAGCCCTGGTGGGGCTCTCGCACGGCCCTGCCCTTGACCAAGGCCTCGCCCGAAAGCAGAGAGGCCTATGAAAACAGCATGCCGCACATCGCGTTCGGTCCACAGGCTCCACGGTAAGAGCCCGGACAGGGCCCCTGGGCAGGGTCTCCCTTCCTGGGTGTGGCGCGGGGGCGATGGCTGGCCCACGTAGCTTTCCTCTTTGATTTACAAATCAGAACCGATGCGATTTAAAAACCCAAGTCCACTCTGTTTAAGTGTATTCGTTTTGCACGCGCTTGTCCAATACAGATTTTTTTGGACAAGTGAGTAAACACGATTCCCATTTTGAACATCGAAGGTATAGGTATTAAGTTAATTATTAAGTCTATTAAATTAGTAGTATAGACCCTTAACATTTCTCATGTCTTATCATGTTTCAAATGTGAACTTCAGTAGTCTGTGGGCTCACTCAGGCAGAACGATGTTTCACAAGGAGGGTGCTGTAGATATGTTGGAGAGGTCTTTGTTTTGTGACGATCACACATACCACAGATGTTTAACCTCTCTGAGTATTAAATGCCAGAAACTGCCCCTCCTTCCAACATTATTATGATAACCCACAATGCCACCTGTGATCATGTAAAAGATAGAATGATAAATAGAATCCACTGAGATTTTTCCCCTTGCAATTGTTATATATACATGGCTTTACAGACACATCAAGATGGGCGCTACAGTTAAAGCCTTGGCTATTGGTAATGCTCCTCTTTGTTCATTTCAAAGTAAACTGGTTCAGGAGAGCCGGTTCTGTCCGTTTCAAGCTTGGGTCCAGGGTGGCAGGTCTTTGAAACTTTCTCTATTTCATTAAAAGTCAGTGACATTAGGATTGATCTGAGGGCCCTGATATTACTCTTCTTGTTTTTACAATGAGAAATGTGCTGGACAACACTGTCTTCATTCATAAAGTTTCCTGTCAAATACCACTCAGACACTGGGTAATCTTAATCTGTTTCTACTTTCGCTTTTTATTTTTCTGATTTTGCCTTGAGTGTCTCTAGTTTGGTAGACTGGTAATAGAAACCCAGAGCAAAGGGCAATTTCTTGCCAAAGAAAAGAGTGAAGTGAAAATCTTGGCTTAACCTGCAGGGTCTGGAAGAAAATATTAGAAATAAAATAAGAAGAAAAGAGAAAAGGAAAGCAATGAATAGTGTGATCCAGGCTTTCTCTGCTGCATTAAGCAGTTCAAAGCTTTTCTATATCCTTACCTGTTTCTCTTCTCTCTTTTTATATTAACTTCAGGCTGTTTTGAGAATAATTTAGTTATGGAATATACTTTGGATGCATTATTTCTTCATGTTAGATCTCCATTGTTCAGGAAAGATTGCTATTAAAATTATAAATAGCCGGGTTTGGTGGCTCAGCCTGTAATCCTGCGCCTTTGGGAGGCTGAGGTGAGTGGATTGCCTGAGCCCGCGGGTTCGAGACCCGCCTGGGCAGCGAGACCTCATCTCTACAATAAATCAAAAAATCAGCCGGGCGTGGTAGCGCATGCCTGTAATTCTGGCTACTCGGAAGGCTGAGGTGCAAGGATAGCCGGAGCCCAGCAGGTCGAGGCTGCGGTGGCCGGGAGCGACCACTGCACTCCAGTATGAGCGACGGAGTGAGACTCCAACTCAAAAAAAAAAAATAAAATTAAATAAATAAATAAATAAATATTTGTTTATTCTTTACCTTATCCCAGAAACAATCTAAGATGCCTGAGTTACTATATGGTTACCTATGAAACTGACGCATTTACCTCTAGATGTGATAACATTTATATTCTGATTGGAACAAGATATCTCTATCTCTGTCTATCTTTAATGTGTCTACACCTCTATCCATTCATGCTGCATATACATACATATTTACAAATATGTATATTTTTGAACCTTTAGATTCTCTAAAACTAATATTAGAGTTTGTTGTACCTCTACCTAAGATACGCTTAGCAGTATTTTAACTTTTTGGTGATTTTTTTTTGGAATTGAGAGAATAGTTCAGTTTATACAATTGTCTTCCTCAGACCCAACTGAAAGCATTGTCTAAGCATCAATTTAACATGACACTGCTCTAGAAAATAATAAACCAATTCCATGCATCCTCCTTTAATTTTCAGCCAGATAGGTCCTATAATATGTATATATGGAAAAGTATAAACATACTTCATCATTTTGCTTGGCATTCACAGTCCATGAACAAGGTTTATGTCCTAAGTAACTTGTTATAAACTTGATCTGCATTTAAAATACACTGATTTTGACCAGACTCGGTGACTCAGCCTGTAATCCCAGCATTTTGGGAGGCCGAGGTGAGTGGATTGCCTGAGCCCACTGACTCAAGACCAGCCTGGGCAACTTGGTGAGATCTCACCTCTACAATAAATTTTAAAAATAGCGTGGTGTGGTAGCGTGTGCCTGTAGTTCTGGCTCCCTGGAAGGCTGAGGCAGAAGGATCGCTGGAGCCCAGCATTTCAATGCTGGGGTATATGTGAGTGTGCCATAGTGCTCTAGTCTGGGCAACAGAGGGAGACTCCAACTCAAAAAAAAAAAAAAAAAAAACAAACACAAGTGCACTGAATTCATATTTTATATAAATCCAGTGCAAAAAGTTGACATGTTTTGTATCATGTGATCCTGAGTCTGTTTCATTTCTAATATTGTTGCATATGTTAAAATGAAAGATATAATATTTATTTTAACAGGAAAAAATCCCACACATTTTGGGGTAAATTTTGAGACCACTCACTTTGTACTTTTTCTAATTTCTAGGGAGAGGTCATTGGGATGAAGACAGTGTGGTCAGTTCTCCAGACCCTGGGTCAGCCAGTGAATCAGGTGACCGATATCGCACTGAGCATTATCAAAGTAGCCCACATGAACCCAGCAAAATTGAAACTCTGATAAGAGCTACCCAGCAAATGATTAAAGAAGAAGAGAACAGATTGCAGCTGAGGAAAGCCCCTTCAGACCAACTGGCTTCCATTAATGGAGCTGGGAAAAAACACTCCCTCTGTTTTGCAAACTACCAACAGCCCCCACCAACAGGTGAAGTCTGCCATGGCTCTGCTCTTGCCAACACATCACCATGTGATCACATCCAGCAGAGAGAAGGAAAGATGCTGAGCCCCCATGAAAATAACTATGACAACAGCCCCACTGCACTGTCTCGGATAAGTAGTCCCAACTCGGATCGCATTTCAAAATCCAGTTTGATCCTCACTAAAGACTTTCTACATTCGGAGACATCTCCTCATCAGACTGCAGGAGACCATCCTGCAGTTTCTCCAAACTGCTTTGGCTCTCACCGGCAGTATTTTGATAAGCATGCTTATACATTAACTGGATATGCCCTGGAGCACTTATATGACAGCGAAACCATTAGAAACTATTCCTTGGGCTGTAATGGCTCACACTTTGATGTAACTTCTCATCTGAGGATGCAGCCAGACCCAGCACAAGGACACAAGGGAACATCTGTTATAATAACCAATGGAAGCTGATTTTTTCTAAATATTTTGTTCTTTAAGGATCTCTGAAACATATTTATAGTTTAATAATACCCCATGACCAGCATTGACTATACCACAGATTGTTAGAGAGGGTAATTTAAGTTACTGGGTATTTGATATGTGTTCCTATAAACACTCAAGAAGAAAACATAGCACTAGCATTCAGGGTTATACACAGATAACAGAGCTAAACTGATCACACCAATTGCCCCTCTAGTTGTATGGGACCCAAAATAGATAAATTTTGGGTTGAAAAATACTCATGTAGGTCAAATTAGCATATACACCACATGAGAGGACTGATGAATGACAACACTGCACTGTGATGATCCAATGATCCTCATGTACACAGACCACTATTTACAAACTGCTGTATACACTTTACATGTAGAAATGTAGAACAAATGCCATTAAAAACACCTCAAATGGGTAACTTTCCTTGACTCTAGCACATTAAGCTTTTTAAAGAAATTTTCATTTCCAGAATAACTAAGAAAGAGAGAGAGAGAGATCTTGTAAACTGGTTTCTTCTTTGTGGTTTCAAACCAGCCATCTCATTTGGCTCAGGTATAAATTATAGAAACGGTTTTGGATATGGTACAGGAATGTGTTTTCACCTGGTATCCATTATAAGCAATCAGGAAGTGGTAATTTTTCACCTTACTTTTGAATTAGACAAGGACCAGGATTGCACTGAATAGAGGTAAGAGTTTTTCTCAGTAAAAACACTGAGATGTTGGGACACACATAAAAGACCCGGTGTGTTCAAGTTTAGCGAAGATGGAAAGACCAGAGGCAGATTGAAATAAAATATCTCCAAACAATATCAGGGCTCAGATTACATAAACAAGGTATTTGGGACTTGCTTATGAAACCAACCAAATAAAACAGTCAAACCAATTCACCAAGAAAAAAGGCAGATGCAAAAATAACTACGGAAAACCAATGTAGTGCTACATGTATTTATAGTGTGTTTGAAGACATTTCAAAGCACGGATGTGCCAATATGACAACAGTTGGAAGACTTCAGGAAACAGTCTGAGATCAAGCTTAGGCTGATAGACAGGTGGCTAAAAGTGTAAGAGTCTGACTCTGACTGAAGAGACAGACAAAGTGTTCATTTACCTTACTGTTTGTAAACAATAAACTTGGTCTGGCATCTGTGTGCTATAGTAAAAAGGCCCCACTGATGAGCTCTCTGGGTTCCAATTCTGACCCCACCTGTAACTTAGTTTTGTGACCACAGATGCATCATTCACCAAACTGGGACCCAGTTTCTCAGTCTGTAAAGCAGCTCCAACGTTCCCTAGCTCCATGGTACAGCAGAACAGAACTTGTTAAATAGCTAACTCTGCTATGAGTTGTCAAGACTGATCATTCTAGATTTTCTGCACACACACAGAGGTCCAGATGCTTTGTGACTTATGCAGGTGTGTGGACTTTCTTAGGCAAGCATAGTTACACTTAACATTCTAGATTCTGTCAAAATGTAAATGGTTGAGATTTATGAGGGAGAAGAAAAGTAATAAAATTTATTTAATATTCTGTTTTCTGGTAATCCAAGCAAAATGACATAAGTGATTAGAGAAGTTTTATAGACATTATTTCCTAAGAGTCCCTTGCCTGGAACTCTTGCCGTATTCAAGAAGGGGAATGTACTGGAAGAACCTGATCTATAATTTTAAAAACAAAACACGACATTAAATACTCAGGGATTAGTACTATGCTTTCATCATTCAATACAGTACTTGACAGTCCATAGGTAGGTGACAATCTGAGTGATGATAATATGAAAGATGAATATTGGGTTGTTTGTACAGGCAAGAAACAGCTACTTAAAATTAAATAACTGTAATATTTTAGCTATAAATGCAAAAAAGTGCAAGAAAGTAAGTTAGTGGTTAATATATATCTTTTCAAAGAAATTCAAAGTACAGTTGATCCTTGAATAACTTGGGCTTGAACTGCATGGGTCCACTTCTACGTAACTCCTTTTCATCCAAATGCAGATTAAAAGCACAGTATTAGGGCAAATGTGAAACTTGTGTATACAGAGGGCTGACTTTTCATGTAGGTGGGCTGCTCACAGCTGACTACAGGACTTGAGTATGTGAGAATTTGGTTATAGGAGGGCAATCCTGGAACCAATGCCCCATTTATGCCAAGGGATGACTGTATAAGAAAAATTAAAATTTGAACTACACAAACAAAAGTCCTCAGTGATTTTGAGAAAAAATATTTGTGAGAAACCCCTGGAATATAACATGGATTTTAAAAAATCAATTTGAAATATAAAGTAATATTCTAGGAATGCTAAAGGTTTGGTAAAATGCTGTAGATTGGCAAATGTTTCAAAGACAGGTGTCTGATGAATATGGTGTATTTTGGAAAGTAAAACCATACATAGGTTTTACTGATGGATATTCCTTCTATCAAATGTGTCAGGGACAGATGCTGAAAGAGAAATGGAAACTTAAGAACCAAGGAAAAGAAAGTGATACTGAAGGAAAGGCTATTACTAAAGAAATTTCAGTGGAATTTTTGTATGGAGGATAGTTAATTGGTGGAAAGAATAAAGTATGAACTCCACAGATAGGAAGGATTCAGAACGAATATTGTTCAACATGGTGTGATCAATATTTCTAAGGGAATAAAGAATTAACTAGATTCCATCTTAATTAAAAATTTTGGTAGACTGAGCCAGTTTTAAATACCTAGCCATTTTTTAATTTATTGAATGTCAGTACTTTCATAGTAGCAGTTTATACATTACACATAATGCCTTATAGGCTCACAGTATTATGCAGTCTACATTTTTTGAAATATGGCATGATTAT
Source organism: Cephalopachus bancanus (assembly GCA_027257055.1). NCBI lineage: Eukaryota > Metazoa > Chordata > Mammalia > Primates > Tarsiidae > Cephalopachus > Cephalopachus bancanus. The sequence continues at coordinate 11,145,086 of JAPVLO010000005.1, read as the reverse complement.
TACTAAATTACCCCCTAAGACATTTTATGACAAGGTACCTTCTTAATATATGTGTACATGTGTTAAAATGTATTTATAATCTTCGTTATTTTGTTCTGTGCAGGAACATATTTCCTCATAATGAAGATGTTATATGTGTCTTTCAAAAATACAGGATGTATAATAAATATGTTCCCAATAACTTAGTCAGTTAAAATTAAAATTACGTTGGCTTAACTTTCAATCTTGATTTCCAGAACTTTGCTAAATGCTGAACACTATGAAACTTGGTTGAAATAGAGAGAGAAGTATGATTTTTAATATCACCTTGTAGATTCATAAAAATGTGAATGTACTATATCCAATTCCTGGTACAAAATGTAGCAATTCAATAGATGATACACAGTTCATGCTTTCTAGTAAGAAATAGTAGGAATATCTTTATTGCTCATTTCTCCTGCCCTGCCTAATTTAAAAGTTTGAATGACCAAAGAAATACATTAATATTTTCCCAATCTTTCTGGTAAAATTCTGTTAAAGTTGTTATTGTGAATACACAGGTTTGATGTATTATTTTTGAATGCATAATAATAGTAATGTCACTATCACAACAGGTCAGATATTTAGGTATGCTTCAACTCTGTCTTTGGTCATAAAATGCTGAATATAATATGATAGCTTTTCTAAACTGTAATCACCTGATAAAAGATAATATGATAGTACTGATGTGACATTCAAAATGAGATAGGGTGCAATAAATAATTTGCCTTCAGTGTTTATACAGAAAAACCATTTATTCTTTCTTAGTTGTATTTTATAGGACCAGAATATTTCCACTGGGTACTCTTCCTAATTCACACTATATCTTGTGGCCACATACTGCCTCTGGGAGAGAATCCCACTTAAAATAAGCTTTAATGGGATTTTCTATAAAAGGATAATATGCTCCATTGTTCACTTTTTTTTTAAATGGAGGATGAAGATCAATTCTTATATATGATCATTTGGAAAATATGCATAGATTTTAAAAAAATGAAATAAAAGCCCTTTTTCCTCCCAAGATCTGGATTGAATAAATTTGATAGAAGATAGTACAGCTAAAGAGATGTGCTGAGCACAGATTTGATACTTTATAGCTCTCTCTTTCAAGAACAGGACATTAGGAAGACATTCAGTGCAATTCTATTAGTCCTTGTCATATTTGGGAGTGACAGAGTAAATCAGCATTCATATTTGGAAAGCTGAGTATTTACCATTCGGGGGTCACTTACCTTGCCTAGTAAAATAGCTTATAATTCAGTACAGTCTTTCTGATTTAAAAAGTTTGAATGTCCATATTTGGCTCCCTAGTTCACTCACATCATAAGTGGACACATACATCTTATTTTCTAAATGACTTTTAAAAAAAAGAATGTAAGTTCTATGGTTCTTCAAATAAATGACTCAACTTTCATGTAAATGTCAAGTTTCTGTGAGTAGGGATTAAGTTTAAGACAGCAGACCATATTGGCCAATTCTTACTGTGGAACGTATTAGGGATAAAACATTCATTATCATTCTAAATGTTAAGTGAGTGACAGCACAGCTATGAACACATGCAAAAGGCTTCAGACATAGAAAATGCTCTTGGGGGAAGTTTCCATGTGATGCTCATTTCTTGCACACAAGGCTTATATGGACAGTGCTTAACTCAAAAACTGAGAGTGTAGTCATTTTTAAATAGGGGTTTTCAGAGTTCCTTCTCCAGGACTGTATGCAGAAAGGATACATGCACACGTACAGAGAGAAAACTATGATTTTTATATCACTTTGGGGATTCTTAAACGTGTGCCATACCCAATTTTTTAAACACACACACACACACACACACACACACACACACACACACACAATCTTAATTGATCATTTTAAACCAAACATTTGTAATTTTATTTATTGCGACTTTGCTGCATGGGACTTTGCTTTCATAAATCTATATGGGAAGAAGTTTGTCCTAATTTGTTGATCTGGGACACATTTAATCACAGTTGAATTTACACCCAAAAACCCTGGTGTGTTAATTTACATTAAAAAAATGAAATTGGCATGGAAAAATTTTCCAAGTAACTGTAACTTTCTGGTTTTTTCAAAAGGAACTATTTCAAAAACTGAAACATATGAGTAGGCACTTCAAAAAAGATAAAATATTTTATTTGTTTTTTGACTGACATGCTATAAAAAGGATTATATTTGTGAGAAAATATACTGATTGCCAATATTTCAAATATCATCTTACAATGTATAGTTTTTAGTGACATTGTAGTATAAAGCTGTAATTTGAACCTTTACTTTGGAATGTAAAGTAGAAAATATTAGCTATGTCAATGATATCTTGCAAAGTGTTTCCATTTATAATTATTTATATTGTAAATAGCTTTCTGAAGTAAATTCAAAGTTAATGTGCATAAAATGTATTTATTATGTGAGGATTTTTGGTTTAAAATATAGTTACCAATATACAGCTTGAGTCTGGATTATTCATTGAGAGAAAAATCTCTATAGGACAAAACAGACTGTCAACTGGACTAGTACTATAAGGAAACATGAACAATTTTAGCTCTAGATTCTATTGAATGGGTAGCATCTCCTCCACTCAAATGCACACACAGACACACACACTTTGAGAGCTAGAAATAGAAGCTACAGGTATGCACAGCAACTATAAGTAATGGGTGTGATATTTATTAGACACTGGGGAATGGTTTTTCAATGTTTCATTAGGACATCTTAAACAAGGCTCCTGTGGTCTCCACTTTACTAAATAAAGCAAGAAATTTGAAGGCACATATTACATTTTTAATGTCTAAATGAAATCTGTAATATTGAGATTATCTCATTTGCTATCATTTAAAATACATTAAAAACGCTCTCAGAATAATTTTTGTTTTGGAATTCAAAGCATTTTTGAAATTCAGAACCAGGATTTAAGGTCAAATACAAATAGATTCCTAGGTAGTAATCTCTTAATGCTTAATCTCTTAAGCATTTTCATAATGGCCACATGTTTTGTGTTTTTTTCTCCCAGAAATTTCTGACTTACTGTGAAGTGTTTCAGAAATTGTTAACCATTGGCCAATTCAATGAATCTATGTGGTATTTTAAAAATTCTATGGCAATGCGATATTTCATAAAACTTTAAATAAAGCTAAATAAGATATCATTGCCATTAATATCACAGCATTTATCAGATATTTCCCAACATGATTCTTTAAAAATACTTGTTTTAAGACTTTTGTTTTCACCTACTTAATTCTCCAAAATAACTGCACTTCCAATTTAATCCACAACTTTTATTGAATACGTATTATGTGTCCCAAATGGGATAGGCACCAAGAATCTGTCTCATGGTAGGGTGTTATAAGAAAGCATATACAGTGGGTCTTTTATTTTTCCTTAAGTGCTTTGAAAGTTTAACTCCCTTAGATAATCATTAAAATGACAGGCAGTTACTGAACCACCACAAGCTAGGCACTGAGCCAAGCTCAGGTCACCTAGAAGTCTGAGTAGAGACCATCACAGAGGGAGATATCCATATCCTCTATTTCATTGATGAGGAGATTGAGACTCCCAGTGGCTACATAACCTAATCACAGAGCTGGTGGGTGGTAGACATAAAATTTGAACCCAGGAAGATGTACTCTAAAATGACCTGATTTCTTTCTGCTTTCCATATATATAATATATATTTCCATATTTATATATGTATCTAAATCAGGTGAAAGAAATCATCGTCCAAATGGTGGTTGCATCAGACAGATCACTCAATCCCATCAAATATTGGCTCCAGTGACCCAGGTATGTATGATCTCATGGGTGGAGTTGCTCTTTCTCCATTATTACACTGATAGTTGAGGTCCAGCCTCAAGAGAGATGGAGGCAAACCTGCTCCCCCTTTCACACATTTTGCCTTTCTGCTGAGTGTTCTGATGTTTCTTGTATATGATGAACATGATACCAAGAAAAGTCCAGGGTACAGTAAGCTTATAGAAGATTATCCTGACAGGCTCCCAGTGATATTTAATGTACTTTTTCTTGAGGCTTTCTCAGTTAACAAAATACAAATGGCTTAAATAGTAATTAGAAGCTGCATACATTTTTTAAACCTAACATTTTCAGGATATGAGTCCAAATTAAAGCATTACATTTTCATGATAGTCATTAAATACACTGTTCTGTTTTGTGGAAAATTTTCCTTCCTTTTTAGACAAAAGCCTAACAAAGCTCACTCAACCAAGAACCGATATATGTCAGACATGACTGCATTCTTTAAGCGCCTGGATTTGAGGGTATTCTACAGACAGATCTTAAGGGACTGTCGCAACTACTACATGATGTGTTTTCTTTTTTTGAAGGGAATCTGCCTGCAACTTATCTGACAGGAAGGCTGCCCTTCAGAACACAGATGATTTGTATAAGATGTCTTGAAGCAATGGTGTGTGCCTACTGGGATCAGTGTCTGGCTGTGTCTGTGATGATGCAACCCATGGGTGCCAGGAACTAAGGCAGCTCCCTAGGCCCACACAGTCATTGGTGCCACTGGCCTCCCCCTTGCAGTGTTGGGAGGGTTGAGCCTCTGTAGAACTTCTTGGCCTTTTCATAATGATACTTTATAACTTAATATGTGCCCTATTTACTGGTAGAATTAGATCCAGGGTAGGAGAAATGTAAAACAGTCCCTGCTTTGAGAGTTTGTAAATAATCTCTGCTTTGTTCAGCTTCCCTTAGGTCAGGCTCCCGTGTGGGAAGTAATTCCATATGGGAATCTTCCTTGAATGCCATCTAAGTAAACCTTGAAGGAAATCTTGGCAGTATTTCCCTAGCCATAAGGAAATAATTCTCAGTTTCTGGTGAGGATTTTCTGATAGTTTTGTTTGGCATATATATTAAAAGGCAACAAAACAATAACAAAAACCCTGAACCCAAAGAGGGTTTCTATTTTTTGTTTTGTTTTTGAGCTGAAGTCTAACTCTGTTGTCCAGGCTGGAGTGCAGTGGCATAATCATAGCTCACCACAGGCTTGAACTCTTGGGCTCAAATGATCCTCCTGCCTCAGCCTCTTGGGTAGCTGGGACTGCAGGTGTGTGCTAATTTTTTCTTTATTTTAGTTTATTTTTGTGGAGATGGGGATCTCGCTTTGTTGCCCAGGCTGGTCTCAAATTCCTGGGCTTAAGCCATCCTCCCGCCTCAGTTTCCCAAAGTGCTGGAATTACAGGCGTGAGCCACTGAGCTCAGCCCTAAAGAGTCTTTTATGGATGAGGTGTCCAGGGTTCACTTGGGAATGAGTAATTGAGATCTAATGTAAGAAAAAAATCATCCAGACAATAATTGAGGCTCATTATACAGTGCATTTCTCCATTTCTAATTTCCAGTCTCAGCCCTTGCATTATCACATGCCCTATTAGTGAGGCTAGACAGGGCTTGTCTATGGCGACATGCTAAACCTGTTTTTTTAATTTCAAAGATCAGAGATGCATTTTAATGTACATTGGAAATTCTGTTCCATAATTAAAGATTGTCAATAGCTAATAATTATTTTTTCATGGCAGGGAGAAAAAGAAGTGGGAGGGATAGCAGGTTTTTATACAATTTAAATGCATCTTCCAGTCACATGTGATACTGTTTAAATATCCACATCTGCTATATAATTAAACTTTCTGGTTTTCTGCATAAATTAAAATATATAAAAATTCTATTTTATGAATGACATAGAATATCTTTTTTTGAAATGCATTTTTCTGTCTTGGACACTGCTGTTAGTTCACTTAGTGGCTCAAAAAGGAAATAAAATGGCTTAAGAATTCTGTCCCTCTTTTATACCCCCTTTGGTTGGTTTACTTCTTTAGAGATTTTATATCATATTCCATAGCTCCAAATTTTTATTTCTATTTTTCCCAAGCTCTCCTCACCCCACAGACATCATATCATATTACTTCAGAGACCATCTCTAAATGATAAGGACTTTAATAATATGCATGTAACCGTTATGCTACCCTCACCCCTTCCAAAATTAACAATAACTTATTGTCATCTAACATGTGGCGCTTTTCAATAGGAGACTGAGATCAGGCATCACATTTTCTCATTCTGTCTTAAAGTCCTTCTGCCTCTTTGGATATTCCCCATCTTCAAAGTGTCTAGAGTTCTCTTCGTCTACTTACTTGCATCTCCTTCCTCTCATTTTTTTACTCCTCTCAGCTTCTTCCCAGGATTTTTAAGTATGCTGGTGTTCTTTTGACACAGACTTGCACACATGCATGCAAACACATGTACACACTCCCAGAAGAGCCCAGCCTCAGGCCATGGGGCCTTGACACTGCTCAGCTAACCTTGATTCAGTGTTCACCACGGCTGTTTTAAATTCTGAGAGCACCTTGACTCCTGCTCTCAGGTGAAGACTGAGTTCTTTATAGTCCTCGCTTTCCAGAAATATTTTGGCATTTCTTTCTAACATTTCAAAATATGTCTGTATCTTCTCCCTTCTTTTCTGCCTATCATGACAAAGGTGATTTTCCTTTCCAAGAGTTCCTCTTCCTGTGGTACTGATCCATGGGCACTGTTCATTATTCCCTTCCCTCTTTCTTCATTGACTCCTTTGTTTCTACTTCTGGACATGCTTCAGTCTCTCATTTTTTAAAAGAAATCAAGAAGAACAAAAAATTCAAGTAGTACTTGGGGTGCCATCCTATCTCCTTTATTTCTCACAAAAAAGTTGTGTATTTTTTGTATGACACCACATACTCCCTCCTTTTACATACCTCCCAACCTCCAGTGTACAATTTTTCTAAAATATCCCTTTTATCCTGTGGTCTCCTTATACAAAGCACCATCAACTCACTGTATTTCAAATGGCATCCTGACCAGTTTCCTTCGTATTTAAGGTTTCTTGCAATCCAGTTTCTATTGCCATTTTCAAAATAATCTCTCAATACTTTCCTCCAGCATCAGTAGACACCCATCACCAGGGTGCACTAATTATCCCCTGATCACACCATTGGTCTCTGGAAGGCAGGATAGCCCATGTGTATGTGCTTGGATACTGAATCTGACCTCAATTTGAATCCCAGCTAGGCTACCTACTGGTGATGTGACTTTGGACACTCTAGCTTGGTTCTTTCCATTGCAAAAAGAGGATGCAAGGGAGTCATACCTCAAAAAGCTCTTGTGAGCATTCAGTGAAGCAATGCTGTGGCTCTTTCAGCGGACTGCAAGTGCTCAGTAGATGTTAGCTCTTAGTGTTATGGGCCTCTAAGAATATGGTCATGTAATTTTCTACCTCTACTTCGTACATCATCCAATCAGTGTCCAGCTTATCAAGTGCCTCCACGTACTGACATTCAGTTTAGCCACTGGCACTACATTAAAAAAAATGTTGCCCTTGACTCGTGAGACTCAAGGTGGGGGAAAGTAAATGCCTTTCACACCTCGCCACTTTCCTAGATGCTGCCCTTCCTTGGTAGCCTGCCTCTCAAGGACTGTCCTTGTTTGACCCCTACTGTACTGCCTCGAGACTTTTTCTGAGCTCCAGATGTTCTTGGTCAGCTGGCAGCTGCTCCTTCATACTCTCTAGTAGGTCTGTGTGGGCTCATCCATAAGCAGCAAAGATCCTCAATGACTGTTCCCTGTGCCTTCTGTTGCCTCTAGCTCCAGCCCCTAGAATGGTGCCTGACACATGACAAGAATATGATAAATATGTATTTGATGAGTGACTAAATGTTCCTTTAAAAATGGTGATATATTTCAACCTATTTCATCTTGGTCTACAGCCTGCCTTATAAAATCTCTTGTAGCTTTTGCTATTCCAAGTAATCTCTAGATTCTATAAATGTTATTATAGCTTCTTCATGCTTTTGTATTTTTTAGAGGTGGGGGAGAAGGGTGCATTGCAAGTTGTTTTTAACCTTCTGATTTTGAGACCTGAACAGTAATTATTCTGAGTACTTACCCATGCTAATGAGTAACTTTCCATTGTAAAATGAGGATGCAAGGGCTTCATACTAAGGGAGAGAATATAAGACAACTTGACCTAGTTCCTGGTTATGGTGAATCTGAACACTTTTGTGCTCTACCTCTTCTCCTCTCTCAAATCCACCTTTTCCCTAATTTGTCTCTCAATCTTTTTCTGCATTTCTAAGTTGTATTTCATAACACTGATCCATTTTTGAAAATACTTCTCCTAAATCTTACTCTGTCATTGAGTGAGATACTCCCACAAATCCAATGTTCTTACTTTCTTCCTCAAAATTTCCTCTCAAATTTCCTTTCTCCTGTTCTATCCATCTCCCACACTGTTGACAGGGTTTTCTTCCCAAAGAATTTATGTCATTCATCTGCTCAGAAAGCCTTTTTTGTCCCTATTGCAGATGAATGAAATGTAAATCCCTTAGCCTGTCACATTGGGTGCTTCACAACTGAGCCCTAAACTACCTCCCCAGTCTTATCTCCATCTGTAACCCTGGCCACCTTAGGTTTCTGCCATACTGAGTTTTCCTCCCTTCCTGGAATGTGTCATGCCTTCCACTATCCCGCACCTTGGCACGGCTGTTCTCTGGTTGGAACAATCCAAAGTCGTTCTTTATTGGAAAAATTCCTCTTCACCCTTCAAAGCACATAGTTCTCATTTGGTTCCTGAAGTCAAGTCTGATTCCCTTTGGGAATTTTTCATACTTCCTTTCTGGGCTCTCACACTGCATGGTTCATATTTCTGTTATAATATCTGTCAAGTGTACCATGTGTTGCAGGATTTTATTTTTAAATTATACAAACAAAAAGCTAGTTAAAAACTGATGTAAAATGCAAATATATACACCAATAAAGAGAATGCAGAGAATACATACAATTTTGCAACCTCTTTTTTTGTATCAATATTTTTTATTTTGATATTGTGGGGTACAGTTAAGGGTTACGTATACAAATATGCTTCATTCAGGCCCCCTTGTTGATAACAGGTGTCTCCCCATCCTCAGATAGATGTTTACTACCATTAGTCCCGTTCCCCCCCATAACTTCCCCCCACTGCCAGTCATTTTCTTATGGTAGTGCGTTGGATGATCAAGGTCCACTATATGAGTGAGAATATGTGATACTCAGATCTTTGTTTCTGTGAAAGGTCACTCAGTATTATAGACTCTAGTTCCATCCAGGTTGCTGCGAAATTCATCATTTTGTTCTTTTTCATGGCTGCATAGTATTCCATCATATGTATGTACCACATTTTTTTAATCCAGTCCTCTTTTGATGGACAGCATGGTTGGTTCCAGGTTCTTGCTATTGTGAACAATGCTGCGATAAACATTTGTGTGCAGGTATCTTTTTTATAGAGTGATTTCAGTTCTTCAGGGTATATTCCCAGTAGGGGGACTGCAGGGTCATATGGGAGGTTGATGTTTAGAGCTTTTAGGAATCGCCACACTGCTTTCCACAGAGGTCGCACTAGTTTACACTCCCACCAACAGTGCAGGAGTGTTCCCTTTTTACCACACCCTCTCCAACAACTATTATTTTCTGAGTTCTTGATAATTGCCATTCTGACTGGAGTTAGGTGGTATCTCAGTGTGGTTTTAATTTGCATCTCCCTGATGATTAGTGAGCAACCTCTTTTTTTAATTCAACAATATATCATTGTACACTTGCGTATCAGCTCATCCCGCTCTCCATCCGTCTTTCTTTAGTACTTGATAGTATGAGTGTGCCATAGTTTACCCGGGATAGACAGCTATCTTTTTAATCTACTTCTTTACAATTTTTATTTATTATTTTACATTATGTACGTATGTTCAATACACATCTTTTTCATCTGTGACTGAATTTCAGTAGAATGGATTCCTAGAAGTAAAATCGTGGAGTTGACTTTAATAAATACTATTAAATTATTCTCCAAAGACATTTTTTAAATGGGCATGCCCTTTAACATTATGTAGGACCATAACCTTATCCTTTAATAAAGTTCCATAGTTTGTTTCTTATAGGCCTTATGTATTTCTTAACTGCATTCTTGGGTATTCAATAATTTTGCATTCTTGGGTATTCAATAATTTTGTGAGCTATTAACACGTGGATCTTTTTCTATACATTTTCTAATTTAGAATTAATAGTATTAGCCAGGTTCGGTGGCTCAGCCTGTAATCCCGCGCCTTTGGTAGGCTGAGGTGAGTGGATTGCCTGAGCCCGCGGGTTCGAGACCCACCTGGGCAACTTGGCAAGACCTCATCTCTACAATAAATAAAAAATTAGCCAGGTGTGGTAGTGCACACCTGTAGTTCCAGCTACTTGGAAGACCGAGGTAGAAGGATCGCCGGCGCCCAGCAGGTGAGGCTGCGGTGGCTGGGAGCGGCCACTGCACTCCAATCTGGGCGACAGAGTGAGATTCTAACTTAAAAAAAAAATAGTATGTAGACAAGTGCTTGATATTTGCATATTTGTATTATACTAACCATCTTTCATTGAACTTGTTGTTTCTAATAGTTTTTAGGTTGATTCCTTTGGGTTTTCTGTGTAGACAATAATATTTACTTTTCAATATTTAAAAATTTATTTTTTAAGTTTTAGATTAGCAAGCTTTAAAATCAGTGGGATGCTTAATTTTGATAGTGCTGATGATAGTATATTTCTTTCCTAATTTTCTAATCTGAAATATTCTTTCCTAATGTTGAAACACTCTTGAATTCCTGGCCAAATTACCGTCGAATCTACTTCTGTACTCAGTGTGCTAATGCTTAACTTCAGCTCTTTTCCTCCATACTTGCCAGCTGCAATTCATATTCTTATTTTTGTCCCCATTGAATATGAGTCCTTTGAGGGCAGGAACCATACATCATTCAGCAGTAAATACTCCATACCTCACCAGGTTCACAGTAGATGCTAAAACTATACCCATATTTGTGCTCTAAAGACATGGCTTCAACTCACAATTATGACACTTACTAATAACATTAACAGGTCACTTCACATTCTATCTGTTTCTTCTTTTGTAAAATATGATATTACTTCTTCAAAGGAGCCATGTAAAGATTAAATAGAAGAACATATGTGAAGTATCTATTAGAGTGTTTAGAGCAAAGAAGGTAATTAAGGTTAGCTCTCTTCCCTTTCCTTTTAAGATAGAAAAGTAACCTGAATTTATATGTCATGGCAGTTATCAGAGCAATTGAATAATTTTTAGTAGATAAGATTACGTATAGGTGATTCTGAACTGCTACTCTCTCACTGTAAAATGAACAGATGAATGTCAGCCTTTTTTTTTTTTTTTTTTTTTTTTTTTGAGTTGGAGTCTCAGTCAGTTGCCCAGACTGGAGTGCAGTGGCTGCTCCCGTTCACCGCAGCCTCGACCTGCTGGGCTCTGGCGATCCTTCCGCCTCAACCTTCTGAGTAACCGGAATTACAGGCATGCACTACCACGCCCGGCTGATTTTTTGATTTATTGTAGAGATGAGTTCTCGCTGCCCAGGTGGGTCTCAAACCCGCGGGCTCAGGCAATCCACTCACCTCAGCCTCCCAAAGGTGCGGGATTACAGGCTGAGCCACCGAGCCCGGCTATCAGCCTTCTTTAGATCACTGTCATCAAATAAATATTTGTTGGGCAGATTGCAATGACCACTTCAGAAAACCTTAATAGAGTATAGGTATCAGGGTAAATTAATAAGAAATTTACATTGAAATTCTAGATCATTATGTCATGACTCTTACTTTAACTACATGTATGCATGCGTGGTTAGAAACACATATACACACATCTTTTTTACTTTTTTAGACTATCTTGTCTATGTCCTAAAATAGTAGAATTGATCCTGATTTGTTGTCACTAGTTCAGAAATAAGTTTGAGTGATGAGAATGGTCTAATTTGGATGTTTTATTTTTACCTAGACTGTTTAAACCTGAAACCTTTTCCCACCAAACTTAAATATTAATGTTTTCTCTATACAGGAGAGTAAATTCTATTGCCTATGCATGAAGCTGAATCAATGCCTCAGTAAAACCCTCTGGTGTCATCTCGCTGAATGGTTTCAAATAGGAATACAAAGCCCAGATGAAACTAAGATGAGATAGTAGAAATTGTGACAGGGCTATTTTTGAAATGATGCTCTTAGGAAAACCTGCTGATTGAAATCAATACCTCAAGACCCGGAATTTGAAAAGACTATTTCTGAGACCTGAGAGGGTCACTGAATAGAAGTGTCAGTTGATGGTATTCAGACCATGCAATTGCTTTCACCAAGGTGCCTCTGTGTTTACTTAAGTGACTTGCGGTAGCTGGTGGCTGAGCATACATTGAGAGAGTCTCCCTCGACTCAGGCTCAGGGGAGGAAGGGACTGGAGGGGACATTGTCTGAAGTTTAAATGAGGAAGTCCTAGTGTGCTATATTGAAGGGAATGATTTGAACTGGATTTTCTTTTTCATTTATCCCTGGGAAAAAATATGTGAAGGGTGTGAAGAATAGAAACCTTTTAAATATTAAAAAATTAGTATACTTCAAACCTTGCAATATTCATTTCAGAACAAGTCCTATTTAATATGTTGTGAATGACAAGAAAAACATTCATTTACACAGATTTCTGCCAATTTTTCCATTTTTCTCCAGCAAACATGGAGTCATTTTCTTTTTGTTAAGTATGAAATTTTGTTTACAGTGATGTTCTAGGGTGTGGGGTAACACAGAAGCTATTTTTGCAATTTCAAATTGCTTTATATAGAAGTTGCCAGATCACCTAATTATACTGAGTAAGACTTGACACTATTTTGTGGGGGGGACATATAGTTTTTAACGAAGCTATTAGTCTTTTATTTTTAAAGCACTAGATTTTAAAATTTAAATTATGGACAGATTTGATTTGTCTTTTTTTGTGTGTGTCAAAGTGAGTTAATCACATTTCAATGTCTCTCACATATATGGTGCACCTTAGTTATTAATTTTGTTCTCTATGTTCAGGAGTGTTCATTAGGATGAAATTGAACACTTTTATTTCAAATGCTCTGTTCCCAGCTCTCCACTGTCCCATCAGCCCATAGGACTATCCAAGATTCATGTGCATGTCATGGATACAGGTGACCATCACGGAGAAGTAACAATCCCATTCGCCCCCCAGGTTCCGCCACGTGCTGCAGGTGTGGACGCGCTCTTCAGAACCATAAACCTGACTAAACTGCATATGGATGAAAGCTTTGGAAATAGAATCAAGGCTTTAAAATGTCAGAAGAACAGTTTGAAAAGCCAAGCCGTCCTATCAGTTGCCTCAGTCATGTAAGACAATGTTTAAAAGGATAGACTTTTAAACTACCATTGTTGCCATTGTTTGAGAAACTCTTCGGGTAGAGAAGCTGCTAACACAGTGGCAGGATGTGAAGCTAAGGTAAGGCTGAGTGACCAGGAGCATTAGAAGGAAAGCAACCAGCAAAAGGTCTTACAGGTCGTCCAACTGTCTGTGTACCCACACATCTGCCTTTGAGTAAGAGCCTAATTCTTGAGCATTTGCATAATAAGATTATTATAGCTATTAAGATTCTGCCTATAAGACCCACCAATGTAAGTTTGTTTACTAGGTCTCTTAGCTTATGTACATGTTGCAAAAAAGGAGTTGGTGGGATACACTGGAAGCCTAGCTGGCAAATTTTTCTGCCATTTCTGCTTTTGGAGTTTTTGGAATCTGAAAACTTACAAAATCACGTAGCCTAAATGTGACCTCAAGACCAAAGTCTTCATTCGCTATCACACTAGCAAAGTGACCTTGAGGGAAGTGTTAAACTCTGTAAGTTTTACTATCCCCAACCATAAAATGGGGGACGAATCCCTACTTTGAAGAACTGATACGATGATTAAAAAAGTAATGCTTCAAATATGAAAGCACAGTACCCAGGACATAATTAGCTCTACTCAATAGGTATTATTTGTTATGATTAGTACTATAATTATTGTTATTTTGATATTGTTCTTTGACTTAAATTCTGTAATTTCTGTCTGTAAGGTTAAGCTGAAGTCAGAATTAATATTTATGGATTTTTGTAGTTCAGGGGATTTTAAAGGACGCTGCATCTCATCAAAAGCATTCTTTGTGAAAAAAATGTTGGAATGCGTGTGATAGTTTTATTGTTATTGCGGTTCTTTAGTGGAATTCCAATATTATCAAGCGTGTTTTATGTTTACAGAATTATTTAGGGTATAATCAAAAATACCATAATACTGTCTTCATAAATGGGCACTGTTTTAAAAACTAGGCATAATTAGCAGGAAGATATTCATAGTGTAGGTTTGACATTATTATGACTGCAATATAAATTCCATGAGGTGAAGAAGACTCAGAGAAAGAAGGCTACAGATTTATCATAGTATGATGCATTTGCAATATGGATTGTACTTATCTTTTTATTTGCCACAGACAATGTAAATTAGGAACATCTGAATGAGGGTTCAAATAATTTAGCATCTGTAGCTCACTATAAAACATGCTGTTCTGATGCCCAGAGAGGAAACAATTTACAGTTTTCTAACTCTACTGAGAAGATTTGACTTGGGGTCTCAGAGGTAACCTCCTATCAATGATGGACAAGTAATCATCCTGGAGGAAAGAAAGGGAAAACAGCAGTAGATCACATCATTGTTTACTCCTCTTCTGCTTTTAGTTCTCTAAACAACATACTATTTATTGGTCACGATGTCACCAATGAATAAATGGTGATGTCACCTCCTTTAGAAGGGGTGAAGTTCGGGATAATGATATCTTCAACCCATTTTCCACCTTCATATTTTTAATGCCTCTCTTGCTGAAATCATAAGCTTTAAGAAATATAATTGAGCATTTACGTTTAAATACCTACTAGAGATTTGGTGGGGTGTCCCTAGTGGCTCTAAAGATTTCTGGTTAAATAACTTTCCCAGCATGTATGAAGAACTTCATTGTGCTCAGAGTGTGGCATTAATCACCATGGTGATAGACAAAGGGGAGAGATCCTGCAACAAGTCTGGAAACTTATCATACACTGTCATGTTTGTTCTTACCCCACATCTTATTACTCTCATTGGACAGATAAGGAACTGAGGCTTAAGATTTTTAATTTTTAATTAATTAATTAATTTGAGTTGAGGGGGGCTCACTCTGTTCCCCAAGCTGGAGGGCAGTGGCACGATCAGGGCTCACCACAACCTTGGTCTCCTAGACTCAGGCAATATTTCCACCTTAGCCTCCCAAGTAGCTGGGACTACAGGTGCATGCCACCATGCCTAGCTAATTTTGTGTGTGTGTGTGCATGTGTGTGTGCGTGTGTGTGTGTTTTGTAGAGATGAGGTCTTGCTATATTGCCTAGGCTGGTCTTGAACTCCTAAGCTCAAGCAATCCTCTGATATTGGTCTCCCAAAGTGCTGGGATTATAGCCGTGAGCGACTGCACCCAGCTCTTGAGATTTTTTTTTTTTTTTTTGAGTTGGAGTCTCACTCTGTCGCCCAGACTGGAGTGCAGTGGCCGCTTCCGGCCACCGCAGCCTCGAACTGCCGGGCTCCGGCGATCCTTCCGCCTCAGTCTTCCAAGTAGCTGGAACGACAGGCGCGCACTACCACGCCCAGCTAATTTTTGATTTATTGTAGAGATGAGATCTCACCAAGTTGCCCAGGCAGGTCTCGAACCCGCGGGCTTAGGCAATCCACTCACCTCAGCCTCCCAAAGGCACGGGATTACAGGCTGAGCCACCCCTAGGTCACTTGGGTGATGAGTCAGATATTTCATTTATAATGCAGATGAAATATCATAGTTTGATTAAGGGTAAAGCAATGGTCAGATATCAGGTAGTAGGCCTCTGCTTCTTGAATGCATTGGTCACACCTAGATTGCCACAGCGACTGTGAGACCAAGAGCAAATGGTAGCTGCAGAATGCCATGATGAGAAGATCAACATGGGAGAGGGGTTGTGGGGTGGATGTCCAGAGAGTGTTCAGGGAAAGAACCTGCAGGCAAGAGAACTGGAACAGTGCATCTCCTGGTAGAATTTCACTGGACAAAGAAAGCTAGGACAATGCTTAGATTTCAGGAGTGATGGTGAGGAAGACCTGTGGAAGATGGCACTTGCTTCATTTCACTCTTAAAGACTGAGTACATTTTGGAAGTGGCCTTCCAGGTTTTCTCATTCTACCACCATTGGGAAAGTTTGAGTAAAAAATTCAGACTCTTTGTATCTGTTGTCTAATCTGCAGTCTGACTGAGGCATTTTCCTTACTCTCTGATAGTCCCTCTGGGGACAAAAGGGGCTTCTCCTTGCTGTATCCATTTAGCAACAAACAACAGCTGGGTAGTTTGGATCCAATTATAGTCACATAATTTACAAGTGGCTTTAAGCAGGCCTGAGGAATCCCATGACTTTCTCTTAGCTGTGTGTGTTGAGTTCAGAAAGTGGAAACACGACGACATCCCTCTGGCCTCCCAGGCTACCACGAGAGCCTCAGCTTAATGCGGAACTGATTTCTTTCTTTGAGCGATAATAGCAAAGCAAGCACTTCAAAAAGACCAATCCATCTCCTCTCCATAAAACGTTAATACCCTTCAATGTACAGAAAGGAGAACAAGCTTCTCACCCTTTGCATGGCAAACACCAACTGAGAAAAGCAAAAAGAACCAAGGACATTTGAATATCCTCTTTTGCAATCCATCCGTTATCCATTTATCCCACACTGCAAAAAAGCACATCCTCTCTGTGGCTTGCTTGGAAGTTTGAGCTTTGCTTACACTTGGGGTTGGGGGTGTGTGTGTGGGAGGACGGCATCCTCAGGAAAGCAGCCTGTCACCTCTCAAACCCCCACACTCTCTAGGAGGCTGACCGCATGGGGTTCTTGCTCCTGGGTGCAGGCTGTGCCCCTTCACATCAAAGCTAACTCTCCCAACTGGAATTAGGACCAGGCATTTGTGAATGGAGATGCAGCTTCAACATGCACGTGAGCATGAACTTCTGAAGTGCTTCCCCCTTTGTGAGGTTCTACCATCCCACTCTGAGTTTCTCTTTACCTTCACCAACCCTCTGTACTGTTCAGACCTGGGAAGGCTTCTGATACTTCATTATGCTTCTGAAGCCTAAAACTCTAATTAGCAGTCCATTCCTGACAGTCTGTTACAGTGGGAGACCACAGCCTCATTATTCATTTGCCCCTTAGTGAGAATAAAGTCATGTTTCCTTTGGACAATGTCATGTGTTATGGAAACAGGCAAATATGCTAAAAATATAGTAAGTCAAAAATAGATGAGGGGAAATATTCAGAAAGATGAATATTCATGTAGATAGATCTCAGTTTTCCCAGGGCAGCCTCTATCTCAAACTTGTCTTTCTTTGAAGTCTACCTATGCAATAAAATTATACTTGTACCCCATACATTTATCTATACAAATAGTAAAAAGAAAGGCCTGGATTTGCAAAGTTAGTCTTCACAAAATCTGAGCCAGTCTTTGGATTATTTTGCAACAGTAGAGAAATATAGGCCTATAATCTTATCTAACTTATTTGATACTTATGGCATTAATTTACTAAATATTTTGAAACAAAGATTTTTCTATAAGGGTGATCCATAAATAAAAGAAGTAAGTGTTTTTATCCATAGAAATTTTCTGAATTTTGGAAAAATATGTTATAGTTTTTACTTTAAAGACAAGGATAAGGAAAATCGCAGTTCACAAGACAATTCTGGAAAGGAGTGTGTTAACAATAAAAACTAAAAACAATACCAACTAACATGTATGTAATAATTTTTAATTTACAAACCCTTCTCACATAGATCTCATTCATTCTGTCAAGAACACTTGTGAGGTATACTGAAAAAATGTCCCTCCTGTATTTTACAAAAGAGTAAATGAGAGAGAAGTAAAGTGATTTTCTGAGAGGCTCACATCAAAGTGGCAAACTCAGAACTTGAATTTGGATTTTCTAGTTCAAGTTGAAAGGTCATCCATGTCCTAGTGCAGGGAGAATTCTATACAAATCTTACCATGGCCAGTGAGTCTGGGTTAAGCTTTAGTCTGAGATTCAAGAAAAAGCTTCCAAGGTCATTAGCAATGTCACTTTATACACTAGCAGGAAACCTTTTCTCTTTTATAAATATCGTCATCATAATCCTCATCATTTTTTTTCCTGATCTAGACGTGCATATTTATTGTAGAAGTTTAGAAATGAAGGAGAAACCATGAAATTTCCATAATCCCATCCTCCCAATTTTGGTGTGTTTTCTTCTGGTATCTATCTATCTATCTATCTATCTATCTATCTATCTCTATCTAACTACCTATCATCTGTCTATCCTGTTCTTTGTATTTTTTGTAATAAGGAGCATTTCTAGATAAGAGTCAATTGATTCTGTAAATAACTCTTTGGAACGGAAATATGACCTATAACCTGGAAAAGGTAGTAGAAATGGATGAAAATCCTTTTGAATCAAGGCAGTAGCTACTTATGTCATTAATAAGGGAAGAGTAAGAGATTGTCTTTTTCTGGTCAAAAAGTGAGATGTGTGACATTTGGCACACAACCTTGTGACACACAGCAGAGGGCTGTCAATCCTTAGAGTGCTCTGAGGAGTTTCTTTTCTCTGCAGACTAAAGCTAAGAATATTTAGCCTATCATTTTTACTTTTACTAAAAAGTTGTTGCCTAAGGCTGTTTCAGTGTAGGCCTCTATCTTAGTTCACATGGGCAGCTCTAACAGGCCACCATAGACTGGGTAGTTTATAAACCATAGAGATTTATTTCTCATGGTCTGGAGTCCAGGAGATTCAAGATCAAGGTGCTGGCAGATTGGTTGACTGGAGAGGGATTGCTTCCTGGTTCATAGATGGCCATATTTTTGCTATACCCAGTACATATCTCCTCTGTACTTCTACTCATAGGGATTGAGAAATGTTGTTGGTTTTTTAAAAAGTTGATAGGGAAGGTGCTTTTATTATTATATTAAAGTGACTGGCCAGACAACTGGTAAGAGGGAAGAATGAGCAAGGGGCTCTCTGGGACCTCTTTTTAAGGGCACTAATTCCATTTACTCAGGCTCGGCCTTCATGACCTAATAATCATCTACCAAAGGCCCCATCTCCAGATACCTTTACGCTGGAGATTAAATTTCAAGCATATGGATTTTTGGGGAGATGCAAACATTGTCTATAGCAACCCCTTTAATGTCACTGAAGTCTCATATAAAAATATATTTTTTCAGAAGTTGTCGAAATTATGAACTAATTAAGAATCGCTGAGACTGAGAGTTTGTTATTATGGGGAAAGTAGTAGTAAAGCATTGGAGAATGTATGTTTTCTACTGTGGTATAACAAATTATCATAAATGTAGCAGCTTATTGTAACACCCATTTGTTAGCTTGCAAGTCTGTAGATCAGAAACCTGGGCTAGCCCAACAAGGTTCTCTGCTCAGTGACTCACAAAACTCTTATCAAGATATTGGCCAGGCCAGCCTCTTATCTGGAAGGCTCTAGAGAAAAATCTACTTCTAAGCTTATTTGGGTATTGGTCAAATTCATTTACTCGTGGTGTAAGACTGAGGTTCCTACTTCTTAAGTAGGTTCTTACTTCATTTACTTGAGGTGTAAGACTGAGGTTCCTAATTGGCTACCAGTGGGGCCTCCCTCTGTTCCTAAAGTCTGCCCCCATTCCTTGACATATGGCTCCCTCCATCTTCAAATCAGCAATGGCACATAAACTTTTCCTCATGCTTTGAATCTCTAATTTCCTTTTCTGCCACCAGTCAGAGAAAACTCACTGCTTGTACAGGGCTAATCTGATAGAGTCAGGTCCACCAAAATCTCCATATCTTAAGGTCAACTGGCTTTGGACTTTAATTGCATTTACAAAATCTCTTCACAGCAATATTTAGATGAGTGTTTATTTGAGTAGGTATGGAATGGAAATCTTGGGGTTAGAAAGGGCATCTTTAGAATTCTGCTTATAACAGAGAGGTTAAAACACCACCATTTTTGTAATCCATTGAATCAGGCCTTTGATTTCCTCTGTACTTCTACTCAGAAGAACTGAAAGATGTTATTAGCTTAAAAAACTTGATAGAGAAGGTACTTTTTATTGTCATATTAAAGTAACTGGTCACACAACTGGCAAGAAAACTGTCAGCCCTCAAATACTCCTGACTGCCTCTGAGATCAAACTCTTGGACTCCTGAAGTTATACTTTGGCATTGTTTTTTCATGGAAAGTTTTGTTGAAAGACAAGTGTCATAGGTACTGCACAGAGACTGCAGAGTAGAGATAATCTGCTTTTTTTTTTAATGTTGCAACTTTGCATCATTTGACTCATGTTTGAGTAACAATGTCTTGAACCACCTAGTGGGAGCTAAGGACCTTAGGGTATATGTGTATTAAAGTCCAAGGTCCTGCTTGGGAAGAATTCATGTTTGGAACCAAGGGCCAATTATTGACTCAGAATATAAAAGAGCTATTTTTCTACATGTAAATGACATGAAAGATATTTAGCATATTACAATCGGTATCAGTTTCAAGCAGTTTGCCAGATCCTAGTTGTTAAGGATTGGCAGTGGTTTAGAACTTGGACCTAGGAGCCAGGTTCCCTCTATACAAATTTTAGCTTTGCCTTAAAGTAGCACCCAACTTTAGCTAGTTGCTTTTCCAGGTCTTCGTTTCTCCATATGCAAAATGGAGATTATAATAAAACCTACTTTAAAGGATTGAGAACAACACCTAGCATATAACAAGGAATCAGAATGTGTTAGCTGGTTTTTTTGGATCATGAAGTATAGAAAGCTTAATTCAGTTTTGTTGTGGTTCCATTTTTGTTAACATTATAGAGGTGGTTTATTATTCTTGCTGGAAAATGATTTAAACAAGTCTAGACAAAAATCAAGTAGAAATTTCTACAAAAAAGCAATTTGTGTTCTTTTGTTTGAGGGCAAATTTCCCCCCCATGATCATTGATAACTATAACTTCTATAGAAGAAACACAATTCTTGAGTTAACATTTACAGGGCACTACCATGGAAGAAATAATTTGTTAGTGTACAATATTTCAATGACCTGACAGACAAAAGTCACCTCTATATTTGAATCTTGTAATTATATTTTTCTGTTAGTCTAATGGGTTCATATTTTGTAATACCTGTAGTGAGTCAGTATATCACTTATTACTCTTTAAAAATGATACCCTCAATTCAATTGATTCTCTAGATCTTCTGAAAAATATGTGAAATCCTATAATCACTTTTTAAAATGAGAGCTATGAGTTGGAAATTGTAAAGAAGATCATAATCTTGATTGGTAACACAACAGTGTTATCAGGTTACATATAATATCCCAACACCATTCCTTTTTCCATTCTTATGACTCTCAGAAAATAACTCAGAGAAGCTGAATTGAAATCCAGGATAAATAAATAGCAAGATTAGTAGAAAATATAGAACTTAACACTGCTTTGGGGCTTTGGTTTTATCTTCTTATTGTAAAGGATATTCTGTTTTGAGTCAACTAAAAGAAGAATGCAAAATATATACACCGGCTTTAAAAGTTTGTGAAAAGAACAATTTACAGTCTCAAAAAAGGCATTTGATGTATGATGTTGCTAAGATTTATAAACATTATTATAAATAATCATATATAATAGTTAATGAAATAGCTGACAATTATTGAGTACCTACTATGGGCCAGGCCCTTTACATATACTCTCTCATCTAATGCTCACAAATATTAGATTAGATATATAAATATATATAAATATATTTATTTATATGTGGGGGACATTCAAAAAACCATAATTTATTTATTGTGTATTTATTCTTATATGTTTAAACATCAGTCACCTTCAAAGTACTCTCCATTTGATGCAATACAACTACTGAGATACTTTTTCTATTGCTCAAAGCAGTTTTTGAACTTGGCAGTTTTGATGCCTTTTAGTGCTTCTACTGTTTTTTGTTTCACCTCTCCCACAGCAAAAACTGTTTCCTTTGGGGACTTTTTTCATCGGGGGAAAAGTTATTCAGGGCAAGTTTGGGTAAATAGGGAGGGTGGAACATGAAGGTCATACTGTTCTTGGTCAGAAATTGCTGAACACTCAACAAGGTGTGGGTAGGTGTGCTCATAAACACCCATCATGAAGTGGGCAAATATGTTGAAAGAATATCCAAAAAAAATCACCGAAGCCTCTCAGAACAAAACTAGCTGATACGTGGGTGCCAGTGGTTTCCTAGAACACTCACCTGGCCAGGGAAGCCTGTACTACAAGGGTCCTGCCCTCCAAAGGTTAATTCCAGACTTTTTTGTGCTCCCCTTGCATCGTTTGTGTGTGTGTGTGTGTGTGTGTGTGTGTGTGTGTGTGTGTGTGTATGTGTGTGTGTGTATAATTGCCCTGATAGATTGCAGAAATGCAAAGACATTGCTTCCTTTTTCCATGTTTAAATCCCAAGTAACACACCTACCAAATGCCCTTTGTGTCAAGGGTGATGGGTAAGAAGGAGAGTTCAAGTTGCCTCAGAACCTGTAGTGGTTTCCAGAATCTGTGTTCTTCTCTTCTTTCTGGAATGTAGCAAGACTACATTTTCTAGCCCTGTTGCATCCAGGTGAGGCCACATGATGAAATCCTCATGAATAAATTGTGGTGGATATGATGCAAGCCACCTTTAGGTTTGGCCCCTAAATCCTCTGCATTTTCCTGAGATCTCTTGGGCAGACTGAAGGCGAGGATCCAGTGATAAACCCCAGGGCTATAGAATATGGAGAAACTACCAGATAGGTGGACCTTGGGTTCCACATTTGTGAGTAGAACTGCCACCACACTCTGTCCTTTGGCAAGTTAAACTCATTGAAATTTTGGAGTTTGTTATTTCAGCTAACATTACTTATCCCTACTGAAGACAATAAGTGTCAATGTTTATTTACTAACACAGAAATGAGTTAAGCTAATAAGAGTAGCTAACATCTATTGTCTATTAATTAAATGCCAAGGTCTGAAGCACAGAGAAGTTAACTCACTTGACCAAGGTCACCAACTAATGAGTGACAGAATCAGGACAGAAAGCTGAACAGAATGACCTGGGATTTCACGCACTTGGTCACTTTTCTTTGATATTTATGAAATATAGAATGTTGTCATTATTTTTGCATTGTAGAGGCAAGTCATGGGATGAAGCAAATCATGAGCTTCAACTAAGTTTTTGCTCTAATTATCGTTTTGAAAAGTCTTGTAGTAAGTAGCTATAATTTTCATAGCTGAAAACCTCAGACCTTAGATCACTGGATAATTACTGCAGCACTTATAAGAATGTAAGTTGATATGCATGATCTTTTTAGTTTTCTTTCCCAACTTGGCCAGAATATCTCAACTGAGACATGTTATATCAGGTCTGCCTACTTTTGTTTTTGATTTGGAGGATTACTTTTTATTCCCATTAGTCCATATCTTCCATATTTCTCTCTGCACTCCAGCTGTCAAGGGAAAGTAGCCTTTGAAATCCCAAGATCCTAGTCATGGTGGTAGAGGTGGCCTGTGTAAATTTGGGTAGATGGGGGCTAGGAGAAACACCAGATCCTTGAGCCAAAAATGCAGTCCTCTATATTTTATTCCATGGGAATCCATTATTTGTATTTCTTGTTTGTTAAGCATCCTCAATATATTACTCAATATAAATTACTATCTGTCTCCTAAATAAAATATACCCACTAAAATGCCATTGATCTTAAGGAATTTTAAGTATGACTGTATGTGGTCCTTGCAGAAAGCCATCTTTAAAGTGTAAAAAAAAAAAGAATTTTTAAAAGCTAAATTAGAAACAAAAAAGATCTGAAAACTCTGGAACCTATACATACAGAAATAGTTTTTTGAGGACCATATGTTTCTCTTTGTGATACAAATGTGTCGAAAGAGCGAATGTCTGCAAAAATCTACTACAAAGAATACTGTGCGAGTTAATGCATATCAAGCCATTCAGTCATGAGAAAAATTTGGAGTAACCAGCAGTGGGTCCATCCAGATCCCTTCTCTGCAGTGGTGATAAAATCCCAGATGCTGTGCCAGCCGTGTGTGTGGAGGCTCCAGGAAGGATGCACTCCTGGGATGTGTGCGCTCGGGGAGAGAAGCAAGTCCAGCTCAGCTCCACCATTTGAAAACTTTGCACAACCTGTTTGGAATGCTAATGGATTACGTTTTCTGCTTGCAGAGAAGGTTGATTTTTCTGTAAAGCATTAAAGCCTCCTCTTCTCCCTCCCCCGTCTTTCCAGTAGTAATTCTATCATTTCTATCACATTTTATTCATTGACTCTTTCTGGGCTGATTTTTACATTCTAATTTGGAGATTATATGCCACAACCCATAAGAACATAAGACAGGTGTCATAAGGAAAGCAGTCCAAGCTAAAAAGGAGTCAGATGGAAAAGTACTGAAAGGGTTAATCAAGAAGAGGAAGGAAGAATGCAGGAGGGAAATGTGGAGCTGGTTAATGTGGATGTTATCTGTGCAAGGCGGCAACTCGGAGTTCCTGAACACGTAATGGACCTTCGCCTAATAATATGGCAATGTCAATATTAGCTGTGGTTTTGACTTCGGTTATAATATATTAATTTATATATAGAACACATATTGCAAACAGTGAGAGCTGGTTTTTAATCTGACAGACCATCAAAGGGAATTGTGTTAACTAGCAATTTCACACATCTTCAGCTGAATGATAAATGGTGCTAAATGATGTTGCGCCTGCAGCAGAATGAGATCCTCAAGGACCTCCCACGCCAATAAAGAAAAGAAATAAAAAAGGCAAGTTTACTCCACGGAATGCAGTGAGTGTAATTTTTTGCATTCATATCTTTGAACGCTAGTACTCCACATATAGCATATCTGATAACCAGAATGTTTTACTAATCAGGACATTTTCTTTCCAATTGGCTGTGAGTAATTTATAGTCAACAAACTCTGAGTTTCTCTAACTCACATTTCTTCTAGTCCTGAAGTGGAGCTTTTCAGGGTGCTTAGCTGTCGTATCTGAGGTTTGATGTTGAGGCTCACTTGCTGAGAGAGGGAAGGTAAATTTTAGAGCTTCCCACTGTGCATTCTTCTCTCTCACAATCTAGTCAGGCTCTTTCCTTAGGAAGTCCTGTGATAATCATATTCAGGTTTCTGCTTTCACTGGATGCTTCAGGATTCTCCTTGAATTTGTTTCCAGCTCTAGCTTCTCCTAATCTCTGAATTTTGTCTTCCCATCCCAGTTACTGAAAATTTTGTTGCCTTTGCAGTTCCATAGCTAGGAGTAAACTCATTTCTTTGAAAGTCATTGTCGTTATTTGCTCTTTGAGAGCAACGCAAGACCATCCATGAGAGAGCCCACCCAGGTCGCCTGGAAGTGTGTCCAGAGGTAATAACAGTGACCTTGAAAGACACAGTGACCATTAATGCTATTGTTTTGGAACTTCAAGAACTTCTCTCCCTTCAAACTAAAACTAGATGGAAACTGACACTGAAGTATCTAGTAACTGCTGAATGCTAAAAGGCTGGTACAGTACCAAACTGGACTGATATGCATCATATGCCCCTGGTTTGGGAAAACTCTGGACCCTACAGTGTCTATCAGACCTGGCACCAAGCTGCTATCACACAACTGAAACATTTTATTTCTCGTGACAATTTTATATCACTTCCAGACTTTAAAACTTTTTCCATTTTACTGAAAATTCTTGGTTTAGTTGTTGGCAGATCAAAAGTGGTTCTTAAGTGCACATATTTTTAAATTAACTGTCCTTTAACTCCAATGAACAAAACCTGGTTTGAAAGCTTTTTGCCCCAACACAAACTTTTTAAATTCTTCTTAACTCTTAAGAAATAAGGAAAAAATTTAACTCCCAGGACCTGTGGATTGAATGTCTATCTACATATGGTATAGAATGTATGTGCTTAACTGGCATCCAAGACAATAATTTTTAGTCTTGAGTTGCTGGTGAGTTGTTTAAGTCTTGTAGCCTTTTTTTGGTGCACTGATTTAAAATTTGTTTTGAAGTTTGAGTATATTAATTTTGTTTTGTGAGGCAGGGAGTAATATCTACCTATGTGGAGGAGACAAGCATATGTGTCTAGGCAACCTCAAGCAACCTTCGTTTTTTTCTCTCCTAGACTCTGAATTTGACAGACTGATTATTCTGAGGGTTCCAGTGTAAATCCTTTGGTTGAAACCAGGCTGTGCTATATTGTAGCTATGTGATCCTTGAAAATTTACTTAACCTCTCTAACCCTCAGTTGTGTCATTTGTAAAATGATGATGAAACTAATACCTCATCACAGAGTTGTTAGAATATTGGCGTACTGCACCTAAAAGGCTTAGGACAGTGTCTCATAACATGTTAACAATTTTTATTAAGTGGAAACCTATCTGAAAGGTAATCTTAAAAGCAACTTTCTTATTGAAAAGTTAGTTCATGTAGTCTGACATAAGAAAACAAGTCTCTCAGTGTACCTCCTCTGAAGTGAGGTTATGATATCCTACAAACCACTGCATTTCTGCTTTTACTATTAATTTGTTCCTCAGGTCTTTCACTATTAGTGTTAGTAATAGATTTGCTAATATTCCTACATCCATGGGACTGTAATCCTGTCTGTTTCTTGAAAAAATAACTTGCTAAACCATAGTTTCAACACTTGCAATGGACATTTTTGAAGAGTCTCCTGCATTTGGGTTATACTACCCTTCAACTCCACAGTGTGGGCCCTTGGAGGCCACCATTACATACTGTTGTCTCTTCAGC
Source organism: Cephalopachus bancanus (assembly GCA_027257055.1). Taxonomy (NCBI): domain Eukaryota; kingdom Metazoa; phylum Chordata; class Mammalia; order Primates; family Tarsiidae; genus Cephalopachus; species Cephalopachus bancanus. The sequence goes on along the minus strand of JAPVLO010000005.1, from coordinate 11,118,364 downwards.
CAATATTGTCAAATCTCCTGACATGAAATGGATCAATCACATTCTTTATTTCAATGACTGGGCTTTGAAACGAGACCTCTAGTTACTGCATGTGGCTGTAACTGTGACACGTACCATGTAGTCTTGCAAGCTATGAGACTGCCATGTTGAGCCACGGGTGCAGAGAAGTAGAGAAAGCCTGTCTGCAGAGAGAGAAAGGAATGGCTCACAGCAGAGAGACGCCAAGTGTGATTTGGAGAGATTTGAAAAGAGCTAACATCCAGGGTTCTTCCTGACTTGGCAGTCCCAGTTACATTTTTGCTCTTCAGTATCATAAAGCATTCTGTCCATACAATTAATTCTAGGTTTTCACTTAAGGTAGCCGAGTAGCAACCAAATACCTTAAAGACTCCTAGTTCTCATCAGTGATGATTTCACATCAAGTACATGAGTCCATGGCCATCACTCACAGATTCTCGTCATTCTCCGGTGGCCTTTTGTCATTCTGCTGCTGTTTGTGCAGTAACACTCAATCTCCATATGTGTTTCAAACAGTTTTTTTTTTAACATTTGGAACATAGAATGTTTTGTCTGTTTTAGTTATGTAAATTTGGAATTAGTCTAATTTTATAATTGTACAGAAAAATTTAAAAATATGATTAATTAATGTATCTCTGACCCAGGTTTTCAGAGGTGCATCAATAATGTGAAGAATATTCATAATAGTTTGTGCTAACTCATGTTTAAGAATGAAACTGTGTAATTTTTCTGGTCCCAACTGAGGTTCAGCCTCAGAGCAGAAGAAACACTACATTGGTCCAGCCCAGAACCTGCTCCTTGGGAGTGATCCGCAGCAGTTTCCCAAAGCGTGTGCCTTAGAACTCTTGTATCCAAGAAGTTAATGATGTAATGGATGAAGATGCTCTGTGTTCAAATATGCTGAAATACTGAATTTAAACAGAGTTAAGGCCTTTTTATAAATTGAAGGATTTTTTTTCCAGAAGAGATTTTATATAATGATACACCACGTGATTTGCCAGTGTATAGTCATAGCAATCCCCAAACTAATTGACCATGGAATCTGTTTTCTGTAGAGAACATCTTTTGAGATTAGTGTTCCATTGAACATGTTTCTCAAATGGTCCTCACAGAGTGAACTAGAATCACACGCCTGGTTCTGGACAGAAATATGGTTATAATTAAGCATTAACTAGGCTGCACTTGGGCTCACTTCCTTGCAACTGAAAGTCATACAGCACTAGATGCAGACTATTTGAATCCCCATTGTTCCTATACGTGGGATCACTAATGTTAGAATCATAAGACTTTTTGTTTAAATTTGCATATGATGTCATCAGGTCCTGACTTGCAGCAAAATGACTGATGCCAACCAATTTATAAATCCCCACATAAGAACCAAATCAGCATGAGAATACAGTTTTTTCATCTCCCTGTCCCATGTCTTCCCCTGTACTCTTTGACTGCAACAATCCCCACAACTCGGCCCACTCCAAACCTCTTAAAATCCCTACACCCAAACTCCTTGGAGATGCAGATTTGAGGTTTACTACTGTCTCCTGGTTCAGCTCATTCTCTGCTGCAGTCTCTGATGTCTCAGTATATTGAATTGCTGTACATCAGGAAAATGTACCTACTGCATTCTGGGTGCATCGTCCTAAGGGAAGTATTTGGGGAAGGTTGGTGTTGCCTAGCATTGCTAGGTGTGCCATTCCATCTTGCTGCTTACATATGGCTTTCTCATTTATAAATGATGCCCAAAGTCCTTTGAAATTATAGATTAAAAAAAATCAGATCAGCTTTTAAGTGACATTGGCAATAATAATACTAATGATACTAAAAAAAATTGTTCCTCTACTGGGTGTCCTACAGTTTAATTCAATTCTGATACTGTCTACCTGGAGTTAATGTCAGATCTCACAAGTTAAAGGCCTCAGTTTCACAAGACTGCCCCCTCTACTTCAGACACAAATCACACAAATCCTGGATCACCACCTGTGCTTTTGACTGACAAGTTATAAATTGGGGGTTCCCATGACCCCCCTCTCAGATTCAATAGTTTTTTAGAATGGCTCACAGAACTTAAGAAAGCACTTTATTTATAGTTACTAGTTTATTATAAAGGATAATGAAACTCAAGAACAGTCAAATGAAAGAGTTCATTGGGCTAGGTGTAGGAGGTGGGGTATGCATGTGCAGAACTTCTGTGCCCTCTCTAGGGAACTACCCTCCAAGTGTTTGACAATCAGAAGTTCATCAAAAGTCAGTTTCAAGAGTTTTTATACAGCTTAGTTTTCAGGTCTCCCTCTCCTTCCTGGAAGCTGGTGGGTGGGAATGAAAATTCCAATTCTAAACACTTTGTTCTTCTCGTGACCAGTCCTATCCTACAGTGTGATCAAAAGTGGCTCCTTATGGATAACAAAAGCCACTCCTATTAGTCAGGAAATTCCAAGGGCTTTAGGAACTCTGTACCAGGAACCCAAGAATAAAAACTAATACTATTTTTTGTGACTTGAGGCTGAGGCAGGAGTATTACTTGAGTCCAGGAGCTTAAGGCTGCAGTGAGCCATGATCACATCACTATACTCCAGCTTAGGTGACAGAGCAAGACCTCAACTCAAGATAAAAGTAAATACATACAAATAAACAAATATATTTTCATTATACCACAGACACATTTCAAGGGCATATAGATTACTCCTACTAGGTTTCAAGCTCCTGGAAATACCTTATTCATTCATGGGTCTTTACTAGCAGGTCAGCTGATGCCGGCCATATTGGTTAAAATGTATCATTAACGTACTAAAGAGTTAGAGTTAAATATTTTTTCATTATTTAAATAATTAGGTAGAAAGTTGTATATTTCTTTTGCCAACAACAGAACAGCCAAATGAAAGAGTTCTCTAAACCGTTTATTTTCATGCAATAAGGCTATTATTAAACTGGCTCCATCAAGTGCATCATTTAAATGATCAGGGATAAATTGCCAGTAACTGTTTTACTCTTTTACAAATTTCTTTTCCATTTAGTGAAATATTTCTTATACATTTGCTAAAAGAAGGAATAGTTAATTTTTATTAGTTAGAGAAACAAGGACTTTGCTTAGGCACTAATAAGAGGGTCTTAATAGACCATCAATAGCACCATTCAATAAAATTCTAAAGAAAACGTGGCTCAGAACAGTTCACTGTAAGAGTTTGTTGTTCTTATATCATTGGTGGGATTGAGTCTGGCAGTGTGAAAACAAGCTGGGCAAAGTTAAGATGCTTTAGATTACATGAGTAGTCATACTCATAATGCATATAACACACACATTGCATTTTAATTTATGGGCTTAAGGGAACAGTGATTAAGTAGGAGAGAGAAGAGCTTTTTAAACACCTTCTGGGGAGTGATTTCTATTCTTTGCTGTCACATGTCCAATTATTCTTTCTCTTCAAATACTTATTCTCTTTCTTTGAGTTTTCCTGGTACAGGTGGCTGCCATTTGTAGAGCTATCAATTTTGCTGCCCCCTTTTAAGGCAGCTGTTATTTATGCTGGTTCCTGCTTATCCTTCTTTTGATTCATTTAGACAAGAACAGCTACAAAACATTTTAAATAGCTTGAAATAAAGGTTAACTTTAAGGATCACATGTTATCATGCATAGCCTCCAAGTAAAATGCTTGTCTGCTCCAGCACAACTCTGAGGGATTGTGAGTTCAACATGCTTTTAATTAGAGCCACTCTTATAGATGCCAGAAATGTGAGGATCTGCACACAGTATAATACTGGCAAGGTTGTCCTGCGTGGTGTCCAAAAACAGAAGTTCTGTCAGAGGAAAGTTGTTTTCATCTCTGGGAGTGTGAAACGTGTGTTGTTCACAATAGTTGTTTTCTTTCTACTAATTGTTGTTGCATATTTTACTCTTCCAAATCATTTGATCTAAAGTCTGTGTGTTAGAATTAATGGCAGGTTTTGTAGTCTGTTAAACCATAAATTACTACTCCTTGTCTTGGTACTGAAAGAGATTACTTAGCCATTCACAATTTTCCATGGGATGTTCTCCAGATGTGTGCCATCTGAAGTCTTCTGACTCCTTTCTCCAGTGGGCTAAGCTGGCCTCTTGTTGAGGAAACAAAGAACTGGAAAATATATACATCAATGTTAAAACATGCAGGTCCTCAGACAATGTTAAGATGGCTTCACACTTTCATGGAGTCCATTTGCGTTTCCTAACAAAGCCCCTACTGTGGTGAGCAAGTGCCACTGCTGTACTCACTCTCCTTTATGTATAATTTTATGCTAATCCTTGAATTGTTCAAGGAGGCTTGAACGATCAGCTGTCTTTCTCTGTCTTTTGAGGTATCAAATAATGTTACAACTTGAAAATCCTGTGGATATGGGCAATTGTGTCTTCAAACAACTCTAGCCCATTAGGTTTTCTAACACTTTATGTGTTAGGGATGTAGTTCTTTCCAGTCCATCCTGGAATACTGTGGGGATTCTCAGTTTCAAAGTGGCCCAAAGGAGACGGCCATTAAGACAACGTTGACTCTAATCCAATTTCCCATAATCTCAAACTCTATGCAAAAGCAAATGTTGAACCTGTAGCTGAACCCAGTCTTTTGAATACCAAACCAGGACCCATAATGTATTATCTTAACTATTTTGGGGGGGGAGGCTGATTGTTTGCAAAATATCTTTGGGTTGCCATTAGTTTGGGTTTAATCCTTTAGAAATATTCAGCGCTCAGGCCTATTCAAGAGCTCAGAGAACTGGCTCATTGCAGCAGCTCAGCTCGGCCTGTGAGATTGCTTGTGTACTTAGACTCCACTTATTTTGTTCAGGTTCACGATCAGGCGAGACAGCGCTGTCAATTCAAAAAGACATTCTTTTTTCAAACTATTGATCTCCATTGCTCTTGCAAATCCTTTAGTATTGGCTCCCAGGATTACTATAATGCTATAATCATTCTGTTAAGGATTCAGATTTGCGGTGGGCTAAAAGATGGGAACATCAAAAGGAATGAAATGCCCTTGAAGCAATCAATTTTTGTTCATCAAATACAAATGCTGAGAGGCTGCTTTTGGCTAATAATTTATAACTGAATTAATGACACATGGCTTCCTTCAACTTTTTTTCCCCTTGTATCATCTCTCCCTTCCTCTTAAATGATCTGGGAAGTGAATTTAATTTGCATAGTGTTCTAAACAAGGAGAATGCTTTGGAAAGTAAAACTTGTTTTGCTTGCTTTTAAACTGCTAAAGCAGTAGAAATCTTTTTTTTTTCTTTGGGCTCTAAAGGAAGATAAATTCTAACATCATACCTGTTCTACTTCCCCTGGTAACAACAACAACAAAAAAATGCAGTTATGGCTTATGTATGGGTCGCTTTCTAGCAGAAGCTTCCACTAGCAAAAAAAAATTTTTAAACCTAGAAATACCCTGATTGACTCAATGACCTTGGCAGTAAACAGTTTCAACAAATGAAAGTTCATTAATAATACATAATAATAAAATAATATTATAGCCAGGACAGATTTTTTTGTCATTAATAAATAAATATATCTATATGTAGTTATAAATAAATAAACAGATATCTGTTAACATAATGATTAAACAGATGAGCATTTTAAAAGTCGTAAGCATTTTTACATTTTTATTTGCAAACTTCTCTCATCTTTTTCCTTTTCTCTAAGTGAGAATGTTAGTGTTTATTTCTTGGGGAGGAGAAAAGTTTCCAGTTAGAGCATTCTGAATATTTCATATGTGCCCAGCTAGCTTCAGAATTAATCAAGACACATTAAAAAGAAAGTTCTAAGTGGGATGTGAGTGTGATTGAAGAGCAGATTGCGAAAAAGCATATAGGAGCCCCCAAAACCTTATGGATTGGTATTTCCTATGTAGAAATGTTTACTATTTAGAAAGAAAAGGAATGAAAATTTTCTTAAAAATTTTGATAAATTAAAAGTTAAAATTAATAGTGTGAACAAAATTGTAAAGGAGTAAATTAGTTGAGAAAAATAATTTTAAAATATTTTAGAAAAATTTATTTATTTATTTATTTTTGAGTTGAAGTCTCACTCTGTCACCCAGACTGGAATGCAGTGGCCACTACCAGCCACCGCAGCCTCAACCTGCTGGGCTCTGGCGATCCTTCCGCCTCAGCCTTCCAAGTAGCTGGAACTACAGGCATGTGCTACCACACCCGGGTAATTTTTGATTTATTGTAGAGATGAGGTCTCGCCAAGTTGCCCAGGCGGGTCTTGAACCTGCGGGCTCAGGCAATCCACTCACCTCAGCCTCCCAAAGTGCTGGGATTACAGGCTGAGCCACTGAGCCGGGCTAGAAAAATTTATTTACATATAAACATTGAGTCCTTAATTGTACATTGATATCTGTTTCTTTTTGCTTAATTTTATTATCAGTTAATTTTTCAACAGTTAATTTCGTTATATCAGCCTGAGGTACTATCATAGCTGAAAATTAAAAAAACTGGGGGACAAGGGAGAATGAAGAGGCGTTGATTAATAGGTATAAATATATAGTTTGATCGAAGAAGTAAGAACTAGTGTTTGATAGATCCATAGAGTGACTGTAGTTTACAATCATCTATTGTATATTTCAAAATAGCTAGAAGAGACTAATGTGATGGTTCTAGCATAAAGAAAAGACATATTTAAGGTGTTAGGTATTCTAATTACCTTGATTTTCCTACACAGATTTGATCTTTACAAGTTATATGAATTTTTAAAATTATCACATGTACCTCCAAAATAAAAACATCTATATGTATCAATAAAAAATAAAATATTTAAAAAGAATATAATAAAATTAAATTTTTTTTAATGGCACTTAATGAAGACTTATTACCTCACATCCTGTATTCCATTTCTTCCCAATTTTGGTTCAAATGAGAGACAACAGATACTTATTGAATGCTTCCTATGACATCTTTAATTTTCCAGTGCTCAGTGCTGAGTCTGGCACATGATGGGTATTCAGCAAACATTTGTTCATAGAATGCAAGTCATGCTTCCATAGATCTTGACTGTGAATTCAAACATTACAACTTTTGGGTCAAAGGAATGTTTTGGTCACACAGCTTCAAAAATAGAGCTACCTATAGGTTCTGAAAGTGTTGGTATGACTCAGTTATTTTAAGAGCAGATGAAAACTCATGGAGGCACAACTTTCTTTTTTTTAATCAATATTTTTAATTTTGATATTGTAGGGTACAGTTAAGGGATAGGTATACAAATATGCTTCGTTCGGGCACCCTTGTTGATAAGGGGTGTTTCCCTGTCCCAGGCAGATATTATTACTGTTAATCCCACCTCCTTTCCCTCCCTCCCTCATAGTTTCCCCACCACTGTCAGTTATTTTCTTATAGTATTACGATGGATGTTCAAGGTCCACTATATGAGCGAGAACATGTGATACTTGGATCTTTGTTTCTGTGAGAGGTCACTCAGTATTATAGACTCTAATTCCATCCAGGTTGCTGTGAAATTCATGATTTTTTTTATGGCTGCATAGTATTCCATTGTGTATATGTATCACATTTTAAAAACCCAGTCCTCTTTTGATGGACAGCATGGTTGATTCCAGGTTCTTGCTATTGTGAACAAAGCGGCAATAAACATACGTGTGCAGGTATCTTTTTCTTTTCTTTTTTTTTTAATCAATAATTTTTATTATGGTTTTGTGAAGTACCGTTAAGGGTTAGGTGTACAATTACGTTTCATTCAGGCACCCTGTTGATAAGAGGTGTTTTCCCATCCCCAGGCAGATATTTGCTACTGTTAATCCCATCCCCCTCCCCCCCATAGTTTCCCAGTACCGTCAGTCATTTTCTTATAGTATTACATTGGATGTTCAAGGTCCATTATGTGAGTGAGAACATGTGATACTCGGATCTTTGTTTCTGTGAGAGGTCACTCAGTATTATAGACTCTAGTTCCATCCAGGTTGCTGCGAAATTCATGATGTTGTTCTTTTTTATGGCTACGTAGTATTCCATCGTGTATATGTACCACATTTTTTAAATCCAGTCCTCTTTCGATGGGCAGCATGGTTGTTTTCAGGTTCTTGCTATTGTGAACAAAGTTGCAATAAAGATATGTGTGCAGGTATCTTTTTCAAAGAGTGATTTGAGTTCTTCAGGGTATATTCCCAGTAGGGGGATTGCAGGGTCATATGGGAGGTCGATATTTAGAGCTTTTAGGAATCGCCACACTGTTTTCCACAGAGGTTTCACTAGTTTGCACTCCCACCAACAGTGTAGGAGTGTTCCCTTTTCACCACACCCTCTCCAGCAACTGTTATTTTTTGAGTGAGAATTGTCATTCTGACTGGAGTTAGGTAGTATCTCAGTGTTTTGATTTGCATCTCCTTGATGATTAGTGAGGTTGAACATTTCTTCATGTGTCTGTTGGCTGCTCGGATGTCTTCCTTTGTGAAGTGTCTGTTCATATCTTTTGCCCACTTTATAATGGGGATCTACAAGGAACTCAAACATGCTGAAAAGAAAAAAACAAACAACCCCATTTTAAGGGAGGCATAACTTTCTTTGCTATCTTTGTTTTTAGGAAAGATGGAAGTCAAAGCTGGAGGGTGCCCTCTAGAACAGCATGAGAAGGGAAACTCCACATTCTGTTTTTGGGAATTTAATACAAATCATTTTATCTGAGGAGAGTATTTTTAACTTTTCAAAGTTAGTCAGCCACATGCCCATATCTGCTGCTGCCAGTTTCATGTCCTTTTAAAGACTGGTTTCAAATACCCAATCTCAAAATTTTGCATTGAGTCAAAACGCACTTACAGATATGTTTAATTTAACATTGATGTTCATACTTGTATTTTCTCCAAGTTACTTTTAAAAAGCTTTCCATAAAATTTACTTTCTTTTTGTAAATTTCCCATGACTTTTCACACTGTTGGGAGAAAGTCATAGTTTTAGTTTCTTTGCTTGCCTGAGTTTCTCAGTGTTGTCTGCCTTAATCTTTGTAAACTCAGATCTATCTAGGGCCATGGCAGAATGTTTGTTATCCCTCATGTCACGTGGTATTTATCTAGCTGCAGCAGTAATGCTGTTGGTATTTGGAAATAAATATCAGGACACTTGTTTAAAATACCCCTGGCACTTTTATGCAGGTGTTGAGAGCAAGAAAGAGCTTCCTATCTTAGGATAACTGAGTTATCATCTTTTAAACAGAGACTGTGTTTGCTGCTAATAGCACTTAGGAAGTTAGTACATGCAGGTGTGAGGGAAGGAGGGCGAGAGAAAGAGTGAGAGAGAGAGTGAGAGAGAGAGAAAGAGCGAGTGTGTGTGTGTGTGTATGTGTGTGTGTGTTTGAGAGGGAGACGGAGAGGAAGAGGGAAAGGGAGGGAGGGAGGGAGAGGGAGACGCTCTGGCTGCTGTCCTGGGGTCAAACAGAATACTAAGTGGCAACAACATATATAGATTAATTACCTGTTAGAATTACCTGGCACCAATAAAGAGATGTTTTTCTTCCTTTAAAGCCAGAACCCTTGCTTCCTGATTAATTTTTCACACACTCCAAATACACCTGCAACCCACTGGAACAGAAAAAATATATATACATGTGGGCTGTATACATTTTAGCTACAAGAAGTAATCTGTCTATCCTTATTCCCCTGCAGGGGTAATAAACTGTTAAGAATGACTTTAACATGAAACAAGATTTCACAAAATGGAACTGACTCTCTCATCCTAACACAGTTTCAGAGGGTGGATCTTGTTGGAAAAGAAGTTTTCATTCTGTAAGCTAGTGAATATCACGCCCCACTTTTCAGGTCTACTTGACCCTGTTATCTGGTCCATTGCATGCTACAGGCACCCTCTAGACTCAGTACACTAGCAGCACTGTGCTATAATTATAAATAGTAAATAAAACACGATGCATTTTAAATGAAAGTTTAATGTAACCTAAATGTAACCGACTAATCTACTAAATTACATAGACATCCTGTGTCTGGTTCACTTATGGGCAAACACTATATTACTTTGTCCCTTGACCATATATTTTGTTTAATTAGGATGGGAAAGGTACTCTTTTTCCAAGTTTGAAGATTTTTCTCCCCTTTGGTGGTGGAAAACAGATTATGTTCATGAAAATAAAACTATTTCCCCTTAGTGCTGAAGTATTTGATCTTTATTATTTTTACTGTGTCTTTCTCAGTTGGAAAAAATTGGAATTTGCTGATTAATCCAGAAAATGTTTAACGACATTTCACTCCATAAAATCAGTGTGCTGGCTTTTTCAAATTACAAGAAACAAAAACATGTTCTGAGACCTTCTGAGTTTTTATAAGGGTCCATGAGAAAGTAAGGAAGCTGGGTGGTTTCCTCAGGACTGAAGAGATAAACCTCAGCGAAGACTAGAATATATTATAGGATCACATGCAACTCTGTGAGTTGCACCTTTCTGTGATTCAGCCATTCTTCTTTTTCTATCTGCTCTCTCCGCCTGCTGCACCACTAAGATCTCACGCAAAGCCTCATGGGATGTTCATCCGTTGATGAGGTGCCATCCTGTGTAGTACACAGTTGTGGGGATTTGTTCCTGCTGCTAGAGTATTTGATAGGTTCTGAGGCTCTGAATCTAACCCAGGCTGGTTAGGGTAGCAGGGTCACAGGAACAAAGCAAGCATGGTAGTCTCCACCATGGGAGAGCAGATGTGAAAGTATATCATAAATTACAAATCTCTTCATATGTATTATGAAATACATGCCTACTTTTTATTGATTATATAATATAGTACTTTAAATATAATATACTAATAACAAATAGATATGACTATGATATCATTAATATATATAATTAATAATGCATATTATTGCATCCCATATAGTACATATTACTACTGTGTGTTCTTACGTGTCATTACTGAGTTAATTGTGCCTGGCACATGTAAGCTTTCAATATGTGTTGCTGTAATTTGCAGAGGTATCTATGACACTCTGCTTATCATGCTCGTGGCTTGTAAGAGGAAAAGAAAAACTTAGATGTAAATAGGGTAAGAGCACACACTTTCTCAGCCCTATAGAATTGTTATAAGGTTCAAATCAGTTATTCTACATGAAAATTGTTTGGAAAATGTCAACTAGTACTATACACACCTAAAGAATTATTACATACATGGTTCAAGGCCAGATTTAGGAAAAAAATGTGAAAGAGGAAAAATTAAACCTTGGAAAATTTGTGTCCATGTTTTTGGAAGCTCCACTTAAGTTTTGGAAAGCCTACTCAGTAGTCACCTGGATAGTATGAATAACTCCATCATCTGAATGTATTTAAATATATCAGCATGGTGCTCATCTCAATAGCTGAGAATAAATCATGCATTGGTTCTTATAGATTGAAATCCTTTATTCAAGCAGAAGCAGAAAAGGACTGAATCATGATTCTACTGGAAGTAGTAAGAATTCTATAAAGATAAGATGTGTAGTCAAGACAGAGAGGAGTAAAAAAGAAGCAGAAGATGATTTAAGATAGGCGCACAGATGCAGTTAGGCACAAATCAGAGAGAGTTTGTGGGGGACAGGAGGCTTTCTGTCCAGAGGCCATGGATCATGGCAGAAGGGAAACTCACTTTAGGAAGAAGTGGTTACTGAGGCTAGCAGGACAGTAAGACAGAAAGAACATGGGTTCTTGATGGTGTGACTGACACAACAGCCTGGACATCTTGTTATATGTGGTAGTTTGTTATTTAAAGCCAGTTTGAGCTGACTGTTGCTTGCAGACTGAACAATTCTGTTAAAGTCCTTTCTCATGTCTGATTCTTTGGAAAACATTAAATGTGGTTTTAACTAGAAGAGACTGATTCTGGCTTTATCTGCTAAAAACACTCTCATATTGTGGTCACCTCTGTGACTTCGATTGACCTGTATTGACCTTCCCAACGTAAAGGGAAGATTATAGTAATGCCTATATTGCAATATTATTTCAAGAATTAAGTGAGTTCATACCCATGAATTCAATGGAAATTCTGAAGTGCTCTACTAAGGTAAAGGATAAGGAATAAGAAAACTATATTCTCAAATAAGTTTTCAGTAGCTAAAAAACAATGTCACTTTCTCTATTTTTTTCTGTCAATTAAGTTAGTGATCTAAATGAAGAGAATATATATTTTTCTTCAAGAGACACAATAAATGTTAATTTGAATGAAACCAAAAACTTATGTGGATTATGAATATTTTTATTTTTTAAACTAGAATGTAAGTTCTTTGAAGTGCCTTACCCATATCTGGTACTCAAATTTTTTGTTTGATTTTAATGGACACTTTCTAAAAACACTATTTTCACCAAGGTATGGCAAAGAGACTTAATCTCGCATGTCAACTCCAATTGAGTTTTGTGGTTTCTGAAGAACTGTGCTGAGAAGAAATTCTGAAGCCATGTCTGGACACAGTGTGAAAGTATGCTGTGATCTACTAGTGATGTCTGTCACTGACATGGAATAGGAGCTGCAAGAATTCCTGCTTGTATTAATCATCCTCATCTTAACCTCAGCATATATCACTTGAATGAAGGGAATTCTGAGTTCCCTGGAGGCTGGTTATGTTTACATATGAAGATGAGTGACTTCTCTGCTTATGGGTGTGCCAGCCTTGCAAGGACAACATTTTCTGTTATTTATTGTATTGCTTTCTAGTGTGTGTGCCTGTGTGTGTGTGTGTGTGTGTGTGTGTGTGTTTAGGCCAAACTTCTAGAAATCATAGTGGACATATTTGAGTTTAGGTTTAATCTCTTTGGAATCATATTTTTTACTGTAGTAAATATATGTAATATATGAATATAATAGTATCATCTAAGTAAGTAAATATAATAAATATCAATTACCATGGCAGGCAGAATTCTAAGATGGCACCAAGATTTTCATCCCCAGGGGCCTACACCCTGTATAGTCCCCTCCCATTGAGTATGAATGAGACCTGTGATTATGATGGGATGTCACTCCTGGGGCTACCTTACGTTGTGGCAAAGGTGAAGACATTTGACAGATGTAATTAAGGAACCAAATCAGTTGACTGAGTTAATTCAAAGGGAAGTTACCTTGGGTGGGCCAATTTATTCAAATGAAAGCCCTTAAAAAAGAGACTAAACCCTTTTTGAAGAGGCAGATGTCCCTCTTCAGAGGACAGCCTTGTTGTTGTAAGAGGGCCTGTGAGGCAGTAGCATGGCCAGGAACTGAGGCAGCTTCTAGAGGCAGAGAGCATCGCCATAAGACCGCCAGCAAGAAAGTGGGGAGCTCAGTTCTATAATTGAAAGGAAATTCTGCCAGCAGCCACATGTGCTTACAAGAGAACTCCATACTCCAAAAAGAAACACTGTCCAGCCTACACCTGGTTTGCCACCTTGTAAGACTCTGAGCAAAGGATCAGCCAAGCTCTTCCTGGATTCCTTGCTCATGGAAACTGTGAGATAATAAGCATGTGCTGTTTTAAACTGTAAATCTGTTACAATTTTTTAATGCAGCAAAAGACAGCTAATACAATGGCTATTAAATTATAAACGATACAAAGTGTACCTGCATAATGAACATTTGTATAACTAACCCTGAATTGTACCCCACATGTTTAAAATAAAAAAATTAAGAGTTAAAAAAATTATAAATGATACAGTGAAAATAAAAGAAACAAAGCTTGAGGGGGTAAATAAATATAAACCCCATTTTTGAAGACAAAACATGACTTACATTCTCAATTACAGGTGAATGTACGTAAACTGTACTCTAACCTCTTTTAGGCATTTTGATCTATCCCTTTTCCGGTTGTATTAAATATGAGCAATATGGAGTCCACAGAATAGTTTATGATGATTTTAGGATGCAAAGAGGGCACCCTGGGTCATTTAGAATTTATTCACCATTTGTACCAAGAACAACATAACGCTAACTGAAGTAAGTAAACAGTTTCTTATGATGTTGCTCCCTTTACAAATGTAACTACTTATTTTTCTGTGTTGCCCCTTCAATTCTTGTTATATTTGAACAAAATCTTTTAGATATGTATGCCATAAACACAATTTTGTATTCTTTGTCATTATGTGATAAGCATCTTTGTTTCCATATTGCTACATGGTTGTTTTTAATTGTTAAGTAACAGTTTATTGAGTTGATGGGTAATATTGTCAGGCATTGGGATACTTTATTTTTAAATTTTTACTTCTGCTACTGTGAAAAATATTTATTTTTGCTTCCAAAGGTAACATTTTCCTACATATGGTTTTTCCTAATGATAACATAATGCTCTTAAGATTTATTTGCAGAAGTGGGATTATTGGATCGAAGATATAAACATCTCTGGACCGAATTGTTCCCCAAATTTTGCCAATGTACACTGCCTCCAGCAGTGGGAATTGATGTTTGTTTATTCATTTCAGGCTCATCTTGCCAGACTTAGACATTCTCTTTGTAAATGTCTGGTCATTTAATTTTTTAAAAATCAGCTTTATTGAGGTATAATACATTCGATAAAATGCACTCATATATAATCCAATACAGCTTGACAATTGTACACATCCATGTAACTACAAAACAATCAGCTATAAAACATGTCCATTGCTTCCCCAGATTTTCTTTTACTTTTTCATAGTCAATGCACTCCCCACTCTGGCCCCTTGCAACAACTGATCTGCTTTCTGTAAATTAGCTTTGCTAGTTTTACTAGAATTTCATGTAAATCGAATCATAGAGTCTGTACTTTTTTTGTGTTTTTCTTATTTTGTTCGGTACAATATTTTTGAGACTTATCCATGTTGTCGTATGTATCAGTAGCTTGCTTCTTTACATTACCAAGTGGAAATCTATTGTATAGATATACCACAATTTGTTTATTCATCAACTCACCCACAGTTGAACAATAGAGTGATTTTGGCTTTTGGGTATTATGAATAAAGCTGATCTACATATGCTGCCACAGTCCCGGTATGGGTGTATGTTTTCATATCTCTTGGGTAAATACCTAGGAGGAGGACTGTTGGGTCATGTGAAAAGTTTTATTTAACTTTGTAGAAAACTGCCGAACTATTTTCTAAAGTGGCTTAACTAGTTTACATACATCCCACCAAACACAGATGTGTTACAATTGTTCTACATTTTTGCCAACACTTGCTATTGTCAGTCTTAAATTTTAGCTATTCTAGTGGATGTGAACTGGTTTCTCATTGTAATCAGTCATTTAATTTTGATATAATCTTTACACATAGTTTTGGAGTAAAAACAAGACTTAACATTTAATTTCTATTATTTTGATAAAAAGAAAATAGAAGAAGCCAAAGAGAAATCATACTTTGCAGAGAAAATACTTTACTACATAAGATCATAGCACAAAGTATGGATATTTTGATTTGTTTGAAACAAGCAGACCTCCGAACATCCTCAGAGGGGACCACAGAGGCAGAAGCATTGTGAGTTGCTTTGAGAAGTCCTGAGAAAGGCAGAGTGCCTGCGTTTAGCCTAATGGAAGCAGACAAACATTCCCGAGAAAGTGCATAGAGTCTGAATGATTACTTTTCTCACTGTGCTGATAGAGGTTGCATTAATAAATAGAAAATGCCGCTTCTCAGGTTGGCTCATTGTTTCACCTTCTAAACCCAGGAACAAAGGGGATGGAATTGAATATTTACCATTGTTGGACAATGATCTCCCTTTCAATTTCTGCTAAGAGTTTGGTGCACTGGGATAACATTTGGATTAGGTCTGTGGGAGTAGAAAGGACAAAGCCAGTCTATTGGCTAACTGAGCAGGGGTTATAGAAAAAGACCGATACTTCTGAGTCAGCAATAATCATGCCTAAATCCCTTGGTCTCCGGCGTGCTACATAGTCAGTCAGGGGCTTATTCCTCAGTCTAAAATCTTTGCAAAACCAATCCCCTAGACGATGGAAATTAAACTTATCTCTTTATGCAGAACTTGGTAAGATATGTAGAAGTGCTGGGGACATAAATTCAATTAGGTAATCTTTTAAAGACAGAAAAAAAATGATAAAAGTAACAGTATTCAATTGTGAGTTTCTCACAAAACCAGTACTATGCCCATGCTCTGAAATGGCATCTGTACTTATGTGTGAGCTCACCTATTTTGTCCTAATGGAATATCAGAAATCTCACAATCTGGGCGAACTTTCAAAAAATAGTGATTTTTGAACAACTTATCATCTCGGATGGGGACAAAATTCATGCAGTAACTGCCAGTATGGAGGAAATTGATAGTCTAAGTTATTTGAAGTCACACCATCATCACTATCCACTAATATTTTTCCATTAGTACTATTTATATCTTTCCAAAAATAAATTAAAGGGAAAAAATTATATGTCTTGTCTCTGAGATTATAAATGAAACACACAGATTTTGATTCTTAAGTCATCCTCTGCTCCTATTAGGACCAGATTTTCAAAATCCAATCAAATGAATAATGCATTGTGCTATTACTCTCAGAATTTTGAGACATATCCTTCTTCAAAACATGAAGACTTAGAAGACCACTTTATGTATTGGTTTTGCCCCCATGTAATTTTAAATTTCAGTGCTGGGCTTGTGATATGATAAACAACTTGTCGTAAAATATGCAAAGTGTGAAGTAGTGGGGAGGTTACTGCTGCCACCAAATACATAACTTGAAACTTATGCCTCCAAGCGATGAGTACTTCAGAGAAGACTCCAAAGAGAATTAGACCCAGAATTCTCTTATGGAGCTTTGATACATTTCAAACACTACAAATGAAAAAGAATAGCATATTGAAAATGGAGATCATATGTATGGTGTAGCTTTTCTGCAGAAATTCCTTAAACAGAAAAAAAGGCAATAAAATGCTATTCCTCTTAGTTGAGACACGGTGCCACGGTACATCAATAGGGGCCTGGGTTAAATCCAATATGGTCCATCCATAGTGAAGAATATTATTCAGCTGTTGAAAAGAAAGTGGAGAACTTAACGCATATTGACTTGGCAAGATCTCTAAGATATATTTTCCAGTAAAAAAATGCATGAAGCAATAGTAGTGTTCCCATCTGTACAAAAAAAGACATGAAGGATAATTGTCATATGAACATGCTTCTATAAAAATGCAAGACACACACCAAAAGTTTGACTGAAGTTACTTCTAGGGAAGGGAGTAGGTGTGCACGTATGAACATGTATATAATGTGTTGTGCGTGTATTGCATGTGGCATGGGGGGCAGTGAACCAGAAATTAACGTATTTTATTCTGTAAGATATTTTTGTTTTGAATATTTAGAAAACTGCATATAGGTATTACAACCCTCAGTCTAAACAAGAAAATAAATGGCTTCATCAACAAGATGTATAACATTTTTAATCAGTCCAAGGTGATAACATAATACTGGTATATATACAAAACTGTAGCATTTCCACTGATAGCATGATTAAAGACTTTTCTGGAATCAGATCTATAATGCCAAAGCAATTCGATGAACAGCAAAAAAAGAGTACAGGCCTAACCCAACAATGAGTAGGGAACTCTACTGGTTATCTTGCTTTCCACTTTATCCCTTGTGCTAAGCACAGATCTTGGCATAAAACAGGGTTCAATTAATATTAGTTGAAGGAATGTTTTTGGTTCGTTGAAACATGTTTTTTAATGACTTAAAATGCAAATATGGAACACAAGATATCATTAGCATATTAGAGACAATATGAATTTTACTACCTGGATTAATTCAGTTTCCTCAGCAAAGATCATCACATCAAGAGCACTAGCAGTAAGTACTTTGTGAAACAGAAGACTTCGAGAACACGGCATGGTGTCTAGTGCTACACCAAGTGGAAATTCTCTGGCATGACGGTTATATCCAACCTCTGCTAGATACTACATCTGGCCTGTTGAACCTTTCCCTCAGCATCGTGCACCAGCCGTACTTAACATGAAACACAAAGCAGGATCACCCACAACGCGCTTCTGGATCTCAGCCAGGCTGCCTGTCCTGTGGCAAAGCTGTCTGCAACAAAAGATCTCTGGGGTGGACATGTGTGGAGAATGGGCAGCAATGCAGTCTGTGCACCAAGCTGAAACGGGATCACTACCAGCAGGGTGGGCAGGAGAAACACTGCGATTTAATATCAAATGATAGGCTGTGGCAGTGGACTTGTGGGGAATCAGCCACCTTGGCAACATTTCTTGCAGACCAAGAGTTCTGAAGGGGAAGCAAAGAGTGAACAAAAGAAAAACTGTTTGAAGTTTTAGCTTTGGTTGAAGGGATATTAGTGGACAAGTGGAGGGCAAAACAGTTTACTCACCAATGCCATCTTCAGTAGGGTCATCATCAACAATGGTGTTAGTTTTAGGCACAAAGTAATTTTGTACAGTGAATAGAGAATATGTCTGTAAATGTTACATCTCTGTGGAAGAAGATTTTCACATAGTCATGGTGTTTACAAAGCTTTAGATTCCCAACTATGTCACATTTTAAAACTTTGGAAAATGATTCTATGTTCATAATTTCCAATGTGAAATGAAAACATAGGCCATCTGGAAATTATCAAAATACTATGTAAAAGCAATGATGCCATTTACTGCATAGAATCAATTTAGCACACCAATAAAACACACATACACACACACATGTATAAACCTTGAAAAAGCAGGCTATTCTTTTCCATAGAACTTTTCATTTAAATTCTGCTGCCGCTGTTGTGCAGTAAATTTTGTTGTCACACAGCTATAGCTAAAGTGCTTTTTATTTGATGTAATCCTACTGCATCATTAAAATATCAGTATTTTTTATGCTTTGCAAATATTTGTGGACACCATTAAGCAACACAAAGCACAATATAGTAACAAATGTCCATTTTATGGCCACTGTCAGACTATATATTGTATAATGCCCCAATATTATCAGCAATCTAGACCTAAATTATCACAACCTTAAGTCCATGAAACACAAGACATATATAATCTCCTTTAGTCCATGTATTGAAATGTTAGAATTAAAAGCTTGGGCTATCAATTCAGGCAGAAAATGTTGTTTTCCAGAGGAATTTTTCACTCAGGACAAAAAAGGAGAAAAGGCAAAGGAATGAAGCTAAGGGCTGATTTTTGAGAAAACTCTAAACCTGAGATAAGAATTTTATGCTCCCAAAGAGGAAACAGAGGTGAGAAGGGAAATAAATGTACAAGTGGGAAAAGTTTTGCTCTTTTTTGTCACTGTGTTTAGTTATTATTTTAATTAACAGAGACATTCAAATTTAGTAAACAATGTTGCTTTATGGTGTTAGAGGTTTTCTCTCAACTTGCAATACTCAGAGAAGCCGAGGATATTGATGTTTTAAACTATGATGACAAATTACCCACAACATATGGTTCATTGCAAATACTGAGCAAATAGTCTCCAAGTTGCTCAGGAATGTAGTCAGCTAAGGTGCAACAGGAAATCTGTATGACGTTGGGTCAAAATTGGAAACATTTTGTCATGTAATTAGGCAGAACTAGCGTGGGATTGGTTGCAAACAGTGATTCAATTTGCTCTATGGCAAAAGCCCCCTAACTTACTGTTAAATTGTTCCTTTTTTTCCTGCTAAATTTCTTGATTACTTCTGTAAATTGTAAAAGATAAATCACATCCAACTGCCCAGGCATCCCTTGATCTTCTTTTTGTAGAGCTTTGAAGGTGGTGAAAGAATCGATTTCATTGACTACAAATGACAATATTAATCATAAGAGGTTGTCAGGACCCATAATGGTGAATGTGTCTAAAGGAGTCAAGTTGGTAGAATAATTTGACCTGTTGAAGTTTCACTCTTCATTGTGGTCTTGGACAGCAGTGGTTGGAGGAATAAAAAGGAGCTGCTGGATATGGCTACCAAAAAGACAGGCGGGGGAGAAAAAAAGATAAGCACATTTCAATGCAAGTGTTCTGACTTTCAATTGCACTTGTATTCAAACAGTAAGGGCAAGTCATTACTAATCAGGAAAGAGATTTCAAAATCTCTTTCTGAGCTATGCAGATAAATGCATATAAACTACATCTTAAAACTACTCTGCTATGTAGTCCTTTATTTTTGTCTGTTTAATGTAAATTTCAGGGATCTCCTTCAACTGAAAAGTTGTATCCTTTGATAGAAGTTACCTCATTCCTTAGATGATCAGTTTGAATTAACTTCCCCTCAATATGAGTGCCAACTTAGAAGTTTGATTTTTACCTCTATTGTCAGTCATGTTACTAATATCAGCAAAATTTGTGACAGTGTTATGACATGCCATCATCAACAACTCTGAATTAATAATAAAAAATGCAGATATACTTCTCATATATTTCTTCTTATATGAGATAAATTGTGCTGTAGAAGATTTAAAGTGGGATTCATAAGAGTCATATCTCAAACTGTGGTTTTCAACAATAAAAACTCTGTTAGAATAAGTTGAAATGAAGGAATAGATTTTTATTTATGCAAATACACAGAACTGGGATTTTTTGAAGATTTAATAGAACAGAATTATGAATTATTTTAATTAAAAGTATTCAAAATATATTCAGATAAAGTAGGCAGATGTTAGCATTCCAATTTGAGGATATTTCAAAACGAATTATGAAATTGAGATTTTTTTCTAATTTCAGGTGCTTTTTAAAAAAATTCAAATGACCACTTATTTACCTCATTCTGAATTTTACCCCACATCTTTAAAATAAAATAAATAAAAAAGAGGATAGAGGAAAAAAAATTCAAATAAAACTTTTTGAAAAGAGAGTTATATATATAAATATATATATATTTATGCTATAAAATAGATGTGAATGCTAGACTATAAATCTGAAAATATTTAAACCTCTTACCTAATTTCTATGTCTTTTAAAAAATGTTCTATCTTAGCAGTGGCAAATGAAAGTAGGTTTTTTTAGATTGCTTTAAGTAGTGGTTTATAAAATCCTACAGTTAGCTTGGATTTCTTTTCTAGTTTCTCTTTCAAGAATTTTTTTAAAAAATATTGTTTAAAGCTTTACTTATTCAATTTTTCTTTGAATCTAACATAGAATTATATAAATAATTCTCTCTCATTTTTTGTGGAGGTTTGGAAGTATGGTCTATGTCATATCATATGACATATATGTTACTGGGACTTGAAACAAGTCACATACAGTTGATAACTTTATTTCAAAAGTATGCTTATTATAAAATGTAATGAAATAATGTTTACATTTTCTGTAACAGAATTCTATTGATTAGAATCAGATCATGTCTCATTTGTGTTTTAAAATGGAAGAACATTACTGAAATGTTTGTCCAAGGGCAGGCTAGAATATGTAAATTTGGGTGCAACTATGAACATGCATTTCTGGATAAATAAGTTAAAAATTTTAAAACAATTTTAGATAGACATTGGGGTGAATGGTGATGAAAGGAAGAGAAAGATTTTTACTTTTTGTTTTATGCCCTTCTGAGCCATTTGAATTTTCTAACTATATGTATTTGACTTGTTTTCTAAAGTCGATGATTAAAATAAATCTGCAAGGTGAAATTATGTGCTATTTCTGTTTCCTGTATGTTTTTCCACATTAATTATTTTTTTGGCCAATAATCTTTTTATAATTAAAAGTGTTTGACAGCTCAGGAATAAAAATCTTAAAATTAAGCAACCTTGTAACTTTACTTTTAAAAACAGGCTAAAGAGTATTTACACGTGGTAAAAATGTCTTTTAAATTAATTTTGTTGCTTGATTTTGTGTCACTTCTTGCTATAAAGTTTCATAACTGGATATTTTGATGTTCAGAGCTTTGCTTGAGTCAGCATTTACAGCTTTTTCTGTTGACTTTCTATAGGAAAAAAAAATTGCTACCGAGATGTTCTGTGATACTCTCTAGTTGCCACTTGCTGGTTTAGGAACTCACTGCCAAGTAGAAGTGGAATATCATGTGAGAACCTGTAAGGATTATCTGTATTTGGTGTTCTTTAGGAGACAAGATTTTCTCTATTAACATGGTTTCATTTGGAATTTTTTGTTTGCTTGGTTTATTCTGGTCTGACTTTGCGTGCAATATGATAGGTCTGAGTAGACATCAAAGTGTCTCTCTGTTCTCAACATCCTCTTGGGCATAATTAAGTAATAAATATTATTATTTCTTGCCTTCTGCATTTCACAATTATGCTTTCAGTATTTGGAAAGCATACTGTTTAGTTTTACCATCCACTAAAATATGATTTTTTTGGCATCAAAAACAATGTCAGTTTTCAAAGATAATACTCATCAACTCAAAATTAGAACTATGTACATGTGAAGCATATGAAGATTTATTTACTTGTAAGATATCGTCTATATCTGGCAAAAAAGGGACATAATTATGTAGATCTAACTTGTTTCTAAAAGGAGTCAAAGCAGTTAGTTTAATTGCAAAATGATTTAAAAAATTGTCAGAAGATTTTTAGTTAAAACAACTAACCAAGTTGAATACTTCAATGTTTAAGGTATTACATAGAAGCATAATTATGGCAAGTAAATAATAAGACATGTTTCTATATTAGCTCTATATTAAACATAATTATACATAAGATTTCTATTTAATTTTATTTTTGTTTCAATTAAAATGCAGAAAAAAAGTGATGGAAGGATTTCACATCTTACAGAGAATGAGGGTGTAATAAAACTGTTACTTGGGTTTTTAGGCAGAAGATTAGTTTTAAGTTTATGGATAGCATGAGAACTTCCAAGAGATATATAAAAAAGATATAAAATATATCTTATATGTCACATATAGAAATATAAAATATATATAAGATATGACATATATAGATATCTTGTGTTCAATATTTTTATTGTTGTTATAAAAGGTCCTTTGGAAAATAATAAAGAGATTAACTTTTAGTTCAGCATTATTTTGCTATGAATTTTTGTTGAAAATTATAGTCTTTCTGCTTTTTTCAGAACCATATGTCACTGTGTTCCTTATACATCTAACTGATAATATGACAAAAATGCAAAAATCTTTCCCCCAAAAGTAAAAATTGAAGGCCATTTACCATTAAGAAGGCACTAAATTATAACAATTTTTTTCTTTACTATTATTTATTCCTAATCTTAAAAGAAGCCTAGTTCTTTGATTCTTGAAAATGTCACTAAGAATATTTGATGTCTGAAAATGTTATTGATATAGAGACACAAAGCTTAATACTAAGATCAAGGGAAAAAGTTTTATATGATTCAAGTATAGGAATTTATTTTGCAGATCATTTTAATCAGCATTATGCAAATTATTTTAAAAGTAAAATAGTGTTTTTTATTATTACAAAGAGTCAAACTCTAGCAGAATTTTCAGCATTGTTTTAATTTTAAATCAACAATGAGTTTTTTATTTTCTTAGACTATACTGTTATATGCTGAAAAACCAACTTGCTGACTTAAATGTTTGAAAATTTGATAGTCAAAAACATATGGTGTCAATTTACCTTCATCTTTTTAAAACAAAAGTTAGTATTTTGAAACATCTGTAGCTTGCTTTGCATAATTACTGTGACAATGATTCAACACTTTTCACATGAATATCTTTCCAAGTTGTACTTTGAAAGTATTGGGAGTTTGGTTGGGGATTTTTCAGGGAGTAGCGCATCAATAGAGTGATTTTTACATTTTTGCCTTATGGTCACAACTCTCTGTCATACAATTTACTGAGCATATTTCCATATTGTAAACAGATATTCTTCTAGATCACCGCTGCTGCTATTGCTACTATTGCTACCACTGGATAATAATCAGACACTATGCTTAGTATATTAATTTTATATTTTATTTAATCCTTCCACAACTATATGAGATAGAGACACTGATATCATTTCACAGATGAAGAAACTTCGGCACAGAGAGGTTATATAACTTGGTCACAGTTTCACAACTAGTGAATGGTGGTGCTAGGATTTGGAACCCAGGCAGTCTGACTCGAGCCCATGCCTTAACTTTGATAGTTATGGAATTCAAATCTATTTGAAGAGCTTGGATTTTCATTTTATACTAGGTTTATACAATAAAAATTGTTTATACAATTTTCAGAATTTTATGAGCACAAAATGTAAAATTCTGCAAAATAATTTTAATTTTCTTTTTCTTTTTTTTTTTTGAGTTGGAGTCTCACTCTGTCGCCCAGACTGGAGTGCAATGACCGCTCCCAGCCACTGCAGCCTCGACCTGCTGGACTCCAGCGATCCTTCCGCCTCAGCCTTCCAAGCAGCTGGAACTACAGGCGCATGCTACCACGCCCGGCTAATTTTTTTTGATTTATTGTGGAGATGAGGTCTCGCCAAATTGCCCAGGGAGGTCTCAAACCTGCGGGCTCAGGCAATTCACTCACCTCGGCCTCCCAAAGCACGGGATTACAGGCTGAGCCACCGAGCCCGGCCAATTTTTTTTTCTTTTATCTGTAGGTTGGCTTTAAATTTACAGAAAAAAAAATTATGTGACCTCTTTAAATTCAAGAAAAAAGCTTCATGTAAAAATTAGGGTAAGGTGGTACGACTGAGACAAGTCATATATTCTTTTATTTGAATGTCTACTTTATACACTTTGTGTGATCTATTGCTACCTATAAGGAAAGGGCACACCACTCTTGCTCTCAATTCCTCAGTTTGGTTGGGAAATCAGATAAGTAAATAGATAACTATATGTATTATGAGCGGGACTAGAGAGGAACAAATCTAATAGAAAAATATCACCTTCAGGAGAATGACAAGAAGGAAGCAGCTCATGAGGGCATCTTGGAGGAGGTGATACTTTGGAACTGCACAAAATCTGAAGAATGTACAATTGTCCCACAGCATCTGCCAATGATTGATTCTAACCCTTTCCCTATGCAGTAGGACCTCTCCTCCAGACCAAAATGTAAATACTATGTAAATAATTTTTAGACTGTACTGATTTTAAAAATTTGTGTTATTTATTATTATTTGAATATTTTTGATTCTCGAATTCACAAGGAGCCCATGGATGTGGAGTGTCATCTATCTAGAAGTTATCCAGGCAGCGAAGGGGTTGAATGCAGGACCTTGCAGTCAGAGAAACACCACACTCAAGGGCACAGAGACAGAGCAGGGTAGGATTGGGAACTGCATGACTGGAGTATGGGATATGGGAGCATGGGAAATGAAGCTGGAGAAAATAGTGTCTATAAAATAAACTGCCTGGTGTACTAGTCTAAGGTACTAAAATTTTAAGA
This sequence comes from Cephalopachus bancanus, assembly GCA_027257055.1. Taxonomy (NCBI): domain Eukaryota; kingdom Metazoa; phylum Chordata; class Mammalia; order Primates; family Tarsiidae; genus Cephalopachus; species Cephalopachus bancanus. Next base: position 11,093,203 of record JAPVLO010000005.1, on the reverse strand, counting down.
TTTTAAGTAGAGGGAAACATAATTAGATTTGTGATTTATAAAGATTGCATTGGCCACATAATAAATGATTTAATGAAGTGCGGCAAGACAGGAATCAGAAGATAGTTGAACATGATAGTAATAATCCTGATGAGTTAATTATTAAAGCAATGGAAATGGAAGTGGAGAAAAGTGAACTGGTCTTAATGCTACTTAAGGGATGACTAAACGATTACCTAGATATCTCCCAAAGGTAAGAACTATTTTGATTCCTCTCATTATAGATTAGTTTTGGTTGATTTTGAACTTTTTATAAAACCATACAGTTTTTTTGTTTTTATTCTTTGATCGGGACTTCTTTTACTCAACACTTATGTTACTGTATATAGTATTAATTTGTTCCTTTTTTCACTGCTATAACTGTATTTCCTTGAATGAATATGTCACAGTTTATTTGGCCTATCTAGTATCGACTGATCCTTGAATTATCTTTATTTTTGTGTTAATTTAATAGTACACAAATAAACTCATACGAGTTGTGTTGTGCACATATATATGCATTCTTATGAACATTGCTGGGTCATGAGTTATAAATATGTGCCACATTAGTAGATACATTAGACAGTTTTCCAAAATGACTATCAACTTACACAACTATCCACACTGGTCAAGAGATCTGTGTGCTCTATATTCTCACCAACAGCTGGAATTTTCAAATCTTTTACTCTTAGCCAAACTGATGGATGTGTTGTGATTTCTTATTGTGGCTTTATTTTGAGTTTTGATGATGATCACAGCTTTGTTGAATACTTGTTGACCATTTACATGTTTTCTTTGTGAAGTACCTGTTAAATTCTTGCCCATAAAAAAAAAAACTGGCTTAAATCTTCTGTTTTTACACACATTTTATATTTGTATCATTTGTTCCTTTTCCGCATTCTCTTTTTTTGGAATTTATACAGATAATTGATTATTTTTATTATTCCATATTTTTTCTGTTTTAGCTTGTTGGTAATACAATGCTTAATGTTACTCTAGCCTATTTTTTTATCTTATGAAAGCCAACCTTAAATTATATTCTAAAAAGGCTCTAATTTTCTATACAATACAAGGGTCTTAAATACTTTACTTTAATTAACCACCTGTCCTTTGAGATATTGTTGTCATATGTTTAACTTCTACATATGCTATAAAGCTCATAATACTTTATCATTACTGCTTTAGGCAATCGTATAATTGTGTTTTATTCATTATCAGCCATGTTTACCCTTTTCCAGTACTTCTCATTCCTTCTTGCATTGCCATACTTCTCTCTGAGATCATTTAAATTTTTTCAGAAGAGCTTACTTTGATAATTCTTTTAGCTTTGACTTTCTGATTATGAAATCTCTCAGATTTGGTTTGTCTAAAAACATTTTTTAATCTTTTCTATAGAAGGTTTTTTATTATCTTTATAGAAGATTATTTCCACTGGTTATAGAATTCTAGGTTGGCAGTTATTTTTCATTCAACTTTGGTTTTCATTGTTTCTGCTAAAAACTCAGCTTTCAGTCTTATTAATATCTTCTCTAAAATAATATCTTTTTTCCTCTGGCCATCTTTAAGATTGTCTCTTTGTCTTTGGTCACCTAGATGCAGTTCTGTTTGTTTTTATCTTATGACTTCATGGACATTCTTAAATCCCTGGGTAAATTTTTAGCCAATTGCAGTTATGATACTGCTTTTTCTCAATTCTCTGTCTCCTCTCATTTTGGGACTCCAACTGTGTGTATGTTATTTGTGTCATATATGTCTCTCTCTCTCTCTTTTTGGTATTTTTAATCAACCTTGATTTTTGCTTTTTTTTTCTGACCAATTTATTAGTCCCCTCTTTTGGTGTGTCTATTCCATAGAACACATTTTTGAATTATTTTTTAAAAATTTTATCCTTTCGTTCTGCAAGTTTTATTTAATTTTTTATAGATTCCAGTACTCTGATGAAATACTCGATCTTTTCATATTTTTTTGGAAACACTATTCATAATTATTTTAATGTATATTTAATGTAACTTTTATATTTATTTTGTAGGATGGTAGAGTAAGCCGAGATCAATTTGATCTGGTTCAGGTGAACTATTTTCAACTTGCCCTTACTTCTATGGTATAAACGTTTTTGCTTTTAGATATAGTGAAAATTGCCAAACCTTTGTTATTTGGGGAACCCTAAACTCAATTGTTTTCTCCCAAACATTCTAAAAGTGTCACAAATCTCTGCTTATCTTTTTAGTCTCTTATTAGATGTTTTCTGTTTGGTTTTTCAGAGATTCAACTTTTACATTTTAAACAAACTATTGGCCATGCTTTTCTGTGGTTTCATTTCTCTGGGAATTTGATCTTTCAAGTCCTGGCGGTCAGTGTAGCACTGAATTCCAACTGTAGACTGTGGCTCTGTTTGGTGGTGTCTTGCCCTTTGATTTGACAAATGCTTCGAGGGGAAAACATAAGGCTTATCTCAGTGTGCTTCCCATCTCTTTAAGATCTTGTTACCTCAAATCTGACTGCCTTAGTTGCTCTTAGATATTTTATAATAACTTTTTTTGAATATTTTCTCAATTTTCCTTACTTGTTTTAAGTGTTATCAGTGGGAAGGTTATCTTATCTTGGATATGTTGGTTTAAGGCGCCTGCCCAAATGGAGATGTTCAATATAGAGGCTGTTCAAGGTTATGGAATTGAATGTGTCTACTAAGAAAAATATAGAATGTGCAAAAATACCTTAGGTGATAATCTTCAGAAATATCATATTTTAGGACTGAGTAGGGCAAGCAGAGTGGCCACAGTTGGAGAAAATCCAGTAAATTATAATGTCAGTGACAATAAAGAAGAAGTTTCAAAAAAGTTTGAAATATCAGCCACTTAGAAAAATCAAGATAGAATAAATAAAAAGTTCCCATCACATTAAATAGGATATTTATATATAATATTGGCAGGAGTGTTCAGAAGTCAGAGAGCAGTAAGTTAAAGAGGACAGCAAGTGAAAAGAGTAAATGAAAACATATGTTCAGAAGCTTAGTTATAAGAAGAAGAGAGAAAAGGAAAGACTTGAGCATTTTTATAGGTTGACAGGGAATTACCATCAGGGAGCAATAGATAGTGCCTAACGTCCAGTAGTTACATCTGTATTGTGCTTCACGGAGTCTTTAGCACCTAACAGAGGACAGGGGCATGCTTGGAGTTCAATATTTACCTGTTGAATGAAGGGCCTAAATGAAAGTAATGAGGACAAAATTGAGACAAAGGAATATCAATGGAATGATGGAAGGAAAGCACCAAGAAATTGAGAGGGGGAAAAATGCAGAGAACTGAAGGAGGAAAGCCTCCTACTGATTAAGAAAAGATGCAAATAAGGAAAAGTGAAGGTGTACATAAGTTTGTGTGTCAATAGAAACAGGAAATTGAATAAGTTCTTGATTTATTTTCTCTTGGAAAGAGGAAGCTAAAATGATGGAGGCTGCTGAGATTTAATAACCATGAACATTAGAAGGACTGCCTGACATCTCAAGGAATATTTAAGGTTGAGATCAAGACTTTGTTTAATCTAATTTTTATTTTTCCTTATAATATATTTTAAATATATAGAAATTATATAAATTGATATAATCTATATCTTCTAGAAGCCCAAATATGCACAATCTAGAAATGAGCTGGTAACATTTTTCCATATTTGTGCAAGGTCTCTAAGATATAAATATTTCCTAAAATATTCATCACTTTCTCCTACCATCATCCTTCCCCTCTCCTTTTCTTTCTATTTTCCTAAATGTGGTGTACATTATTGACATATAGATTTAAAACTTTTCTTATTAGTGTATTTGTTAATAAATATTATACGCTGTTGTTTATTTTTTAGATTTAGCATGTTGCTGCATATAGACTATTCATTTTAGCTGCTGTATTGCATATTACATTGCTTGAATATATAAGAGAGAATTAATCCATAACCCTGAATGGCAATGTTTATTTCTGTCTTTCTGCTATTACAAACAAGTCTTTACAGACTTCCCTTGTATATACATGTCTTCTTGGCCACAGAGTTATTCAAGGATGCTGGTAAAATTTTTAGGTGTGTGTATCTTCAATCTTACTTAATACTGAAAAATCACTTACTAAGAAATTATGAATTTATAATGGAACCATGCTCTGTGTATGTGTGTGTGTGATTTTTCATGCACCAGCCTAAGGTTTGGAAGAAATGAAAGTTTGGAGAAATCTATGGTTGAGGTTTTATTGGTAGTGTGGCAGAGGACAAGGGTCAACAAGGTTGAAATGATAAAAGAAAATAAAGACTGGAGTAAAAAGGTAGATTGAAAAGTGGAAGTTCAAAGAGTTGAAGATTTCAGTGTTATCAAAAGCAAATATATGAGGGAACAGAAGTTCTAAACCTGAGATATTGTGGTTGGAGTGTGAAATGTTGTTTAAGATTTAGGCTGTACTTCAGTTACAGTAACTATAAGATACAAGTATATATAGCAAAAGTGAAGTGGAGATGAAGGTGAATAGACTAGAACATTAGCAGAAATAGGAAAATTGAATGCTAAACACATCACTTACAATTGCCATTACATTTGTCCAGGATATCAGTAGGAGTTCACTCCAGATAATGTCACACATATCCCAGATAGCAGATGGGATGCAGACCCTGAAAGCTCAGTACAGCAGCATGTGATCTTTGCCGAAAGAAGTTGGGAGCAGTCTTTACTTTGGCAGGCAGAAGGCTTTGGAATAAGGAGTGCTTGGAATTAAGACGAAGGTGTTAAAGATGCAGCAGTTATTGCATATGCTCTGTCTGATAAGTGGTCAGCGCTGAGTTAGAGCAGATGGCAAAGAGGAAGGGACTGCAAATAACTATTCATGTCACATTTTACTCTATAACTTGATGTTTTGGGATCAGATGAGATCAGTTGCTCAGTTGGGATCTCCATGACACATTTATATGCTGGTGGACACATCCTTCCCAAAAAGCTGCTGATGCTACTAGTGGAATGAAAGCTTGACAAGTTGAGCAGTGAACAACTTTGTAAAGACAGGATTGCCAGATGTGCTTTATCTCCAATTCGTAATCCATAAACAATAGAAACTAACTTTCCAGCCTGGAGTAATAATAAAGGCACCATGTCATATAGTGCCCTAATATTAGAAAATTGATTTTACCAGACAGTTTATAATTTTGATTAAAAAGCAACACAGGAATGGTGGGGACTGTGATCCTGAAGAGGGTTGATTACTCCAGGCAGATACCATGAAATAACACAGAGTTACAGCTCTGTCACTCCCGCTATTTTATATTGCCCTGGTATCTTTCTTTTCTCAGTCCAGGCCAGTTGTGCTACAAGTTGTATCTCTATGTCTTCATGGTGGCAACATACCTGGTCAAAGACTGATGAATCTATCATTTGCTGTTGCCAGCAAATAGAACAACATAAAAATAGTTACATACCCTCCAGCTGGAGAATCCAGACATGTTCCATTAACCCATTTTCTGAGTAAACAGCTATTTTTTTCTCATTTTACTTAGCTAAATCTGAACTCTGTATTTTGGTGGAAAACAATTTTGCTTAGACTCTCTGAATGAATCTTTATCTCTGGGTATCTCACTTTTCTAGAAAAGAACTTTGAAGTTTAGCTGTAGTGATAGACAAAAGACAACAATCTTTTTGTTGTCTTATCTTAAAGTTCTTCTTTTTTTTTAACAGAGTTTTGCCAACACCACTGACAGACCAAACACACACACACACACACACACACACACACACACACACCCCAAAATCTTCTTTAAAAGGTTGTTTGTTTCCTCCTCTCACAGCTCTGTTATTTTCTGACTGTGGGGAACCCCATGCATCTTCTTCAAGTAATAAGTCCTTTGCTTTTGCAGCATTTTTTTTAGTATTTCAAAATTTTATTATAGATATGTGGAGTACAAGTTAGGATTAGCTACACAAGTAGGCTGCGTGCAGGTAGAGTTTGGACCTCCAGCCGGTCCTCACTTCACCTGGTTTAGTACTAGGTACCCTTTGTGCTGCTATGTGCCCTCCCTCCCTGGCAGTATTCTTCAACTGCCAATCCCTCTCTTGTGCTAATGTGATTAATGTTTAGGCCCCACTTATGAGTGAGAACATCCAGTATTCAGTTAGCACACTAAGTATGATGGTCACCAACTTCATTCAATTTGCTGCTAACTCCATAATTTTGTTCTGTTTTATGGCTACATAATACTCCGTCGTGTATATGTACCACATTTTCTTCATCTAGTCTACTTTTGATAGACAGTAGAGTTGGTTCCATGATTTTGCTATTGTGAATAGCACAGGTATAAACATATGAGTGCAGGTGGTTTTTTGGCAAAATAATTTATGTTCTTCCAGGCATATTCCCAGGAGAGGTATTGCTGGATTGTATGGAAGGTCAATTTTTAGTTCTTTTGGGAATTGCCATGCTGCTTTCCATAGAGGTTTAACTAACTTGCATTCCCACCAACAGTGTAGAAGCATTCTCTTTTCTTTGCACCCTCACCAGCATCTGTTGCTTTTTGATGTATTAATTAGAGCCATCCTTACTGGAGTGGCAGTATCACATTGTGGTTTGATTTCCATTTCACTTCTTATTAGTGAGGTTGAGCTTTTTTTCATGCATCTGTTGGCTGCTTGCTTATCTTTTTCTGAAAAGTGTTTACTCATCCTTTTCCAACTTAAAAAAGATACTATAAGGTTTATTTATATATTTCTTTTTATTTTAAATATGTGGGGTACAATTCAGGGTTAGGTATACAAATGTTCATTGGGCAAGTACCCTTGCCAATGAGGTGTGCCCCCCGGCAGTTTCTCACTACTGCCAATCCTGCCCCCACCCTCCCATGCACATTTCCCACTGCTGCCAATCCCTTTTTCACAGTAATACGATAGTTGTTCAAGGTCCACTTATAAGTGAGAAAATGTGATACTTGGTTCTTTGTTTCTGTGACAGATTCACTCAGTGTTATAGACTTTAAGTTCATTCAAGTTGTGGTGAAATTCACAATTTTGTACTTTATGGCTGCGTAATATTCCATCATGTATATGTACCACATTTTTTTAATCCATTCCTCTTTAGATGGGCAGCACAGTTGGTTCCATGTTTTTGCTATTGTGAATAATGTTGGAATAAACATGCATGTGCAGGTATCTTTTTTATAGAGTGATTTGTGTTCCTCTAGGTATATTTCCAGTAGTGGGATTGCAGGGTCATATGCAAGGTCGATTTTTAGATCTTTTAGGAATCACCTTACTGCTTTCCACAGAGGCTGTACTAGTTTACACTCCCACCAACAGTGTAGAAGTGTTCCCTTTTCCCCACATCCTCTCCAGCATTCGGTTGTTTTTTTGAGTTATTGATGATGGCCATCCTGATTGGAGTTAGGTGGTATCTCAGTGTGGTTTTAATTTGCATTTATTTGATGATTAGTGAGGTTGAGCATTTTTTCATGTATCTATTGACTGCTTGTATGTCTTCTTTTGAGGAGTGTCAATTCATATTTTTTGCCCACGTTGTAATGGGACTGTTTGTTTTTTTTTCTCTTCGGCAAGTTTGAGTTCCTTGTAGATCCTAGATGTTAGGCCTTTGTCAGATATACAATTGGCAAATATTTTTTCCCAGTCTGTCTTCTCACAATCTCGGTTTCTTTGACTTTACAGAAGCTTGTCAGTTTGATGAGGTTCCACTTGTCTATCTTATCTCTTATAGCATGGACGCTTGGGGTTTTGATTGTGAATTGGTTGCCAGTTCTAATTTCCATTAGGGTGCCTTCTGCATTTTCCAAGGTTCTTATAGTTAGAGGTTTTACATTTAGGTCTTTTACCCATTTAGAGTTGACTTTTGTGTATGGAGATAGGTAGGGGATTTTTTAAATCTTCTGCATGTAGTCAGCCAGTTTTCCCAGCACCATTTGCTGAATAGGTTCTCCTCTCCCCAGTGGTTGATGGTAGAGGCTTTGTCAAAGATAAGCTGGTTGAGAAATTGATGGTTTGCTTCTGGAATTTCTATCCTGTTCCAATGGTCTAATGCCTGTTTTTGTAGCAATACCAGGCTGTTTTGATTATTGTAGCTTTATAATAAAGTTTAAAGTCTGGGAGTATGATACCTATTGCTTTTTTTGTTTTTTGTTTTTTGTTTTTGCTGAGGATTGATTTGGCAATTCACGTCATTTATGTTTCCATATGAATTCCTGTCTTCTTGTTTCAGGTCTGAGAAGAATACTGCTGGTAATTTAATGGATATTGCGTTAACTCTGTAGATTGCCTTGGGTAGAATGGACATCTTAACAATGTTGATTCTTCCAATCCATAAGCGTGGAATATTTTTCCATTTGTTTGCATCTTTGAGCAGTGTTTTATAGTTCTCATTGTAAAGGTATTTGACTTCTCTGGTTAGGAAGATGCCAAGGTATTTCATTTTTTGTGTGGCTATTTTGAATGACATTGTGCTTTTTATTTGGATTTTTGTTTGTTTATTGTTGGTGTATAGGAATGTGACTGACTTTTGTACATTTATTTTATAGCCTGAGACTTTGCCAAAGTCCTTTATCAGTGCAAGGAGGTCTTTGATTCTCTTGGGTTTTCAAGGTATAGGATCATGTCGTCTGCAAAGAGGGATAACTTCCTTGTTTCCTATTTGGATACCCCTGATTTAAGTCTCTTGTCTGATTGCTCTAGCTGGGACTTCTAAAAGCATGTTGAATGCAAAGGGTGAGAGTGGACATCCTTATCTTGTTCCGGTTTTCAGGAAAATTGTTTCCTATTTCTGTCTGTTTAGCAATATGTTGGCTGTAGGTTTCTTATAAATGGCTCTTACTATTTTGAGGTATGTTCCATCTATGCCTAGATGTTCCAGGATTTTTATCAAGAAGGGGTGCTATATTTTATCAAAAGCCTTTTCTGTGTCTTATGTTATAATCCTGTGGTTTTTGTCTTTACATCTATTGATTTATTTAATTACATTAACGGTCTTGTGGATTTTGAACCAGCCCTGCATTCCAGGAATGAAGTCTACTTGGTTGTGGTGGATGATTTTTGAGATGTGTTGTTGGATCCAGTTTACTAGGATCTTGTTGAGAATTTCAGCATTTATGTTCATCAAGGATATTGGCCTATAGTTCTCTTTCTTTATGGGATCTTTACCTGGTGTGGGAATCAATTTGATGTTAGCTTCATAAAATGATTTAGGGAGAGTTCCATCTTTCTCAATTGCCTGGAATACTTTCAGTAGGATTGGTATCAGTCCTCCTTGGATGTTTTGTAGAATTCTGCTGAAAAGCCATCTGGTCCAGGGCTTTTTTTTTGTAGGTAGTTTTCTTATGACATAGTCAATTTCCTAGGTTGTTATTGGTCTATTTGTGGTCGTAATTTCTTCTTGTTTCAACCTGGGGAGGTTGTGTGATGTCAGAAAGTTCTCTATTTCATTTAGGTTATTGAGTTTGTTACTATATAGGTATACATAATAATCTCTGATAATCTTTTGTATTTTTTCAGGGTCAGTTGTGAGTTGATCTTTTGCATTTCCAATTGTGTTTATTTGGGTTTTTTCTCTCTTTTTCTTGGCCAGTCTAGTTAGGGGTTCATCAATCTTTTTTATTCCTTCAAAAAACCAGGTTTTGGTTTCATTAATTTTTTTTTTGTATCGTATTTTGTCTTCTATGTCCCAAATTTGGGTTTTATTTTGGTGATCTGGATTATTCTGCTGAAGTAAGGGTTTTGGTGGTCTAGTTTTTCTAGCTTCCTTAGGTGATTTTTTAGACCGTTGGCTTGTGATCTTTCCATTTTTTTCATGTGTGACTGTAGAGATATGAATTCCCCTCTTAGGACTGTTTTCTTGGCATCCCAGAGATTTTGGTAAGATGGCTCTTCATTTCCATTTGTTTCCTGGTGTCTTTTAATATCTGTTTGATTTCCGTGTTGACCCAGGAGTTGTTTCGCATCATGCTGTTTAGTGTCCATGTCTTTGTGGGTATTGGAGAAACTTTGTTGTTGTTGATATTTATTTTTAATCCACTGTGATCTGAGAAGGTGCATGACAGAGTTTCAATCTTATGGAATTTGTTTATGCTTAATTTATGGCCAAGAATGTGGTCGATATTAGAGTATGTTCCATGTGGTGTTGAGTAGAATGTATATTCCATGTTTGTTGGGTGGAGTGCTCTGTAGTTATCAATTAAGTTCATTTGGACAAGCGTCACATAGAGGTTCCAGATCTTCTTGGTGACTTTTTGTCTTGATGAACTGTCTAAGGTTGTGTGGGGTGTCTAAGTCCCCATCTATGATAGTGTTAGAGTCAATATCTTTTTTAAGCTTACCTAGAAGTTGCTTTATAAAAGTTGGTGCTCCTATGTTGGGTGCATATGTGTTTAGAATGGATATTTCTTATCGATGGATTGAAGCTTTTACCGTTATATAGTTACCTCCCATATGTTTTTACATTTTGATAGCTTAAAGAGTATTTTGTCAGATATTAAGATAGCAACTCCTCCTTTCTTTTGTGTTCTGTTTGCCTGAAATTTTGTTTCCTATCTTACTTTAAGTCTATGAGTGACCTTTCTGGTGAGATGAGTCTCTTGGAGACAATATATTGTAGCCTAATGATATTTTATCCAATTTGCCATTCTATGTCTTTTCAGTGGTGTGTTTAGTCCATTCACATTCAGGCTATTTATTGAGATGTGAGAGTTTATCCCTGTCATAAGGTTCTTATAGGGTTTGTTGTTGTTGCTGCAGTTTGCTTGTTTATTTGTTTGTTGTCTTTCTTATGATTTTTGGATTGATTCATGTGTGTTTTCAATCTTTTTCCTGTATTCTTGAAGAGGGCATTACCATTCTTTTTTTCTTTTCTTCTGTGTTTAGTACTTTCTCAAGTGTTTCTTGTAGAGTTGGTAAAGAGTCAGGGTTACTCTTAGGTATTGAATGTCTGGGAAGATTTTTAATTCTCCATCACTGATGAAATTTAGCTTAGCTGGGTAGGTAATTGTTGGTTGAAATTTTTTATCTTTGAGAACTTTGAAGATTGGGCTCCAAACTCACCTAGCCTGAAGTGTTTCTGTAAATAAGTCTGTTGCTATTCTAATTTATATTCCCCAGTAGGTAGTCTAATCTTCTCTCTTGCTATCTTTAGGATGTTTTCTTTTATACCTACTCTGTTTTGGCAAATTACTGTGTGTCTGGGAGTTGGTTTTCTCATTTGTTTTCTTGTAGGAGTTCTCTGAATCTCTTGCATTTGAATGGTCATGTCACTGATGAGATAAGGGAAATTTTCTTGGATAATTTCGTGGAATGTTTGTTCCAGCGTGGTCTCTGTCTATCTATTTGCCTGAAGGATTCCAATTTATCTTAGGCTTGGCCTCTTGAAATAATCACTCATCTTTTGGAGGTTTTGTTCTGTCTTTTTAAGTTTCTTTTCTATGTTTTTAACAGTTTGGGTTAGTTCCATATTTTGGTTCCCAAGCTCTGAGTTTCTTTCTTCTGCTTTCCATTCTTACCAGTTTGTTGTTTATTTCCTTCACTGTATTCTTTATTGCTGTTATCTCAGTTATCAAATCCTTCATCCTTTCCTGTTGTCGCTCCTTATTTATATTTATTCTCTCTATTAATATCTTGATATCTGTGTTTATGGTTTGAGACCAGTCATTCTGGGGTCTCTTCATTGTTTGAGTTCCGGAGTCTGTATTCTCAGTGACTGTGTGAGATCCATATCCTTCCTTTGTTTTTTTTCTTCATTTGTGTAGGTTTTCCTTGCCCCACTTTTTAAACCTTTTCTTTAATTCTGTTATTCAGTGATGGGGGGTAGCTTTTATTTCTGTTTGCTCAATCTCCTATTCTTCCTTATGTAGATCCTCTAGTTCTGTGCAGTTCCGAAGCTGAACTGGGGTGGAGGCCTGTGCTTTTTGCAGTTTTGAGATTTAATTGAGAGGGGAGCTGTGTTTCAGAATGTATCTGCAGATTCCAGTATCTGCAGACAGGTATGTGGTCCCCCTGGAACCCACTTTCCACTGCCTTACAATCTGTCCATGCGGTGGGAGTGTCTGTTTGCCCTATGAAAGCAAAATGAGATAAGAAAAGGGAAAGGTATGGAAAAAGGAAAGAAGAAAATGAAAGGGAGTTGGAGTGAGAGAATAAGTGGGAAAACAGACAGGGGTAACAACTCATGAATAAACAGAGAGACAAACAAAGACAGTAAAAGCAAAAAGGACAAAAACATGAAGATAATCACACCAAAAAACAAACAAACAAAACTCCTCCTGTTGGTGTACTCTCCCTCAAAAATACCCATACATAAACAGAAAATCTAAAAAAAATATACAGTAGCAGAAACAAGGCAAGTACAACAATGTAAACAAAAAAGAAAGAGAGAGAAAAAAGTGCTAAAACTAAAATAAAAAACAAACAAAAAGACACACACACACACAAACCCCTCACTCTCTGGCCATTTCTGTGAGTTCAGGTTCCTTTCAGGCCTCCACTTTAGGGCCTCCACTTTAGGGAGTGGCTCCGGTCTCCAGCTCCTCTCCTCTGCTGTCAGTGCAGGACCATAGGGTTGCTCGCAGCATGGGTCAGTGCCCCACAGACTACTTTGGGAGGAGGATGGATCAGATCCGGACTCACCCTACTCACTGCTGTTGTTGTCAAATCTTCCACTCAGATCTGATGTGTCTGTGCCTGTTGCAGTGTGGGGGAAGGGCGTTTGTCTTTCATGTCTTCTGAGATAATAGCTTCTAGGTCCCAAGATGGAGGCTGGGTGGAACTGGGCTGGACAATGCAAGTCTTCGCGCAGCTCCAGGATTGAGAAGATGGCACCTGTCGGCGTCCTGTCACCAGAGTTGGAACTTTATTCCAGATTTCTATGACCTGCTTTCTCGTGCCAGGTCTGCTGCTGCAGATGATGGGATGGGTTGGGTGCCAGGTGGTGAGGGGCAGCTGTCATTTGCTGCCTTCTCTCAAGAGAGCCCCAAGAACAGCAGACGATTCTGTGCGCCCAAGTCTCCAATCTCAGGGTGGTGATGGGTTGCAGTCACCTCCTGAGGAGAGCCCTGAGTGAATGAACCCAAGTCTCCCCTCAGACGAACTTTCACTCACCCACCAGCACACACTCACTCAGGCAAAGAGTCTTTATGGACACTCGCTTTTGAGGAAACTCTTGCAGTCCGACCTGTTTCGTCGCCATCTTGCGTGGAAGTATTATTGTCAACTTTTTAATATGATTTTTTTTTCTTTCATCTCGTTTGAGTTACCTCTAGATCATGGACATTAGTCCTTTGTCAGATAAATAATTAGCAAATTTTTTTTCCCCATTCTGTGGGTTACATCTCCACTCTCCTGATGGCTTCTTTTGCTGTATAAAAGCTTTTAAGTTTGTCTATCTTATCTTTTGTGGCATTCAGTTTGGGGTTTGATCAAGAATTGGTTGTCACTCCACTGTGTTTAAAGGTTTTTCCTATGTTTTTGGCTTTTGTTTTAGAAGAATTCTTATAGTTTGAGATTTTACTTTTAGGTCTTTGATTCACTGAAGTTAATTTTTGTAGATGGTGATAGGTGGAGGTCCTGTTTAATTCTTTTGCATGTAGTTAGCCAGTTTTCCCAGCACTATTTGTTAAAAATGATCTCCTTTCCCCAGTGGTTGTTATTGATGGTTTTATTGAAGGTAAATTGGTTGAGAGATCAAGCTTTTACTTCCATAATGTATGTCCTGTTCTATTGGTCTATGTATCTATTCTTGTACTAGTAGCAGGCTGTTTTGGTTACTGTAGCCTTGTAGTAAAGTTTAAAGTATGGAAGTATGATACCTCCCAGTTTGATTCTTTTGCTGAGCATTATTTTGGCTATTTGTGCTCTTTTTTGTTTCCATATGAATTTCTGTATTGTTATTTTCAGGTCTGAGAAAAATGATGTTGGTAATTTGATGGGTATTGCATTGAATCTGTAGTTTGCCTTGAGTAGGATGGACATCCTGATAATATTGATTCTTCCAATCCATGTGCATGGAATGTTTTTCCATTTGTTTGTGACATCCTTGGTTTCTTTGAGAAGCATTTTGTAATTCTCATTGTAAAAGTCTTTCATTTATCTGGTTAGGTGGATGCCAAGGTATTTCATTTTTGTATGTGGCTATTGTGAATGGTATTGTGCTTTTTATTTGGCACTCTGTCTGCTTGTTGCAGGTATATAGAAATGCAATTGCCTTTTGAACATTGATTTTGTTCCCCAAGACTTTTCCAAAGTCGATTATCAGTGTGAGGAGGATTTTGACAGATTCCATAGGGTTTTCAAGATATAGAATTATATCTTTGCAAAAAGGGTAGCTTGATTTCTTCTTTTCCTATTTGGATAACCCTGATTTCCTTCTCTTGCCTGATTGCTCTGGCTATTACTTCCAATACTATGTTGAACAGGAAGGATGAGAGGAGGCATCCTTGTCTAGTTCCCATTTTCAGGGTTAATGTTCCCTATTTCTATCCACTGAGAAAAATGTAGGCTGTAGGTTCATCATGGATGGCTTTTACTGTTTTGAGAAATGTTCCTTCTATGCCTAGGTGCTCGAGAGTTTTTATCAAGAAAGGATACTGGATTTTGTCAAATGATTTTTCTGCATCTAATGATATAATCATATGGTTCTTGGTTTTACATTTGTTGACGTTCTGAATTATTTTTAAGGACTTGCAAATGTTGAACCAACCCTGCATGCCAGGAATTAAGCCCACTTGATCATAGTGGATGATACTTGAGATGTGTTCTTTGATACAATTTTTCAGACTCTTGTTTAGGATTTTTGCATCTGTGTTCAAGATAACTGGTCCGTAATTCTCTTTCCTAGTTGGGTTTTTGCCAGATTTGGAAATCAGTATAATGTTGGCTTTGTAAAATAATTGGGGAGTATCCCATCTTTCTTGATTGCTTGGAAAACTTTCAGTAAGATTGATATCCTCTCTTCCTTGTATGTATTATAGAATTCAGCTAGGAAGCCATTGGGTCTAGGGCTTTTATGGGTAGGTAGATTTCTTATGACTGAGTCAATTTCCTGGATTAATATTCATCTGTTTATAGCTTCAATTTCTTCTTGTTTCAACCTTGGGAGGTTGTGTGATATCAGAAAGTGCTCCATTTCCTAGTTTATTTGCATACAGGTTTTTATGGCTATCTCTGATAATCTTTTTAATTTCTTCAGGGTCCATTGTGACTTTGCCTTTCGCATTTTGAATTGTGTTTATCTGGGTTTTCTTTCTCTTTTTAGTCAAGCTGGCTAGGGGTGTTCATCAATCTTATTTATCCTTTCAAATAACCAGCTTTTTGTCTTGTTGATTTTTTTCTATGATATTTTTGTCTTCTATTCCCTGAATTTGCAACTTTATCTTTATCTTCTCCCTGCCCCATGCTTAACATTTTTAAATGAATCTCCTAAGGGCTGATCTGGATTCTTCTGCTGAAGTTAGAATTTTGGTGGTTTTGCCTTTCCAGCTCCCTTAGGTAAGGCTGGTTACTTGTGATCTTTCTGTTTTTCTGATGTGTGTGTGCAATGTTATGTATTTTCTCTTAAAACTGATTTCGTGGTATCCCAGATATTATGATAATATGTCTTTGCTTTCATTTATTTCCATGAATATTTTAATTTCTGTTTTGATTTCTGTGTTGACTCAGAAGTTTTTCAGCAGTGTGTCATTTAGTGTCCATGTCTTGGTGTGTTTTGTAGGGATCTTGTTTTAGCAATATTTATTTTTATTCCACTGTGATCTAAGAAGATGCATGGTATTATTTTGATCTTTTGGAATTTGTTTATACCTGTTTTATGTCTAAGAATGTGATCAATCTTGGAGTATGTCCCATGTGCTGATAAGTAGAATGTATGCTCTGTAGTTGTTTGGTGAAGTGTTCTGTGAATGTCTATTTAGTCCATTTGGTCAAGCATTGAGTTGAAGTTCCAGATCTTCTTATTGATTTTTTTTCCTAGATGATCTATCTAGAACTCTTAGTGGGGTATTTAAATTTCCAGTTATGATTGTGTGAGGGTCAATATCCTCTCTTAGTTTACTTAGTAGTTGATTTATAAATCCTGGTGTTCCTGTGTTGGGTGCATATATGTTTAGGATAAATATTTCTTGCTGCTGGATTGAGCCTTCCATCATTATGTAGTGTCCTTCTGTATCCTTTTTAACTTCTGATGGCTTGAAGGCTGTTTTGTCTGATATTAGGATAGCTACTCCTGGCTCCTTCTGTTTTCCATTCACCTGAAAGCCCCAACTTTGAGTCTGTGGGTATCCTTTGCAGTGAGATTAGTTTCTTGGAGGCAGCAGATTGTTGAATCATGCTGTTTTATCCAGCTTGCCACTCTATGTCTTTTCAGTGGTGCATTTAGTTCATTCACATTTATGCTGGTTATTGAAATGTGAACTTTTCCTTGTCATAGGGCTCTTAAAAGGCTGCTTTTATTTATTTTAACTTTTGTATTTATATATATTTGCATGTGTTTCAATTTTTGTGGATGAGCTGTATACTCTGTTAACTCTGTGTTTGCCTGTAGTCTTGTAATGTGCTTGACTATTCTCCCCCACCCCCCTGTGCTTAACACTTTTTAAAGCATCTCCTAAAGGCTGGTCTGGAGGCAGCATATTTTTTTAGGGATTGGATGTCTAGGAAGGATGTCAATTCTCTGTCACTGGTGAAACTTAGCTTGGCTGGGTAGGAAATTCTTTGTTGAAATTTTTTATCATTAGGAACATTAAAAATTGGACTCCAGACTCTTCTGGCTTTTAGTGTTTCCGCAGATAAGCCTGGAACAATTCTAATTAGTCTTCCCTGGAGATAGTCTGATCTTAACCAACTCTGTTACAGTTTTATTTAGTTTCACTTGTTTTTCTTGGTTCCTGTTCATTTTTGCAACCCAATCTTTGATTCTGGAGCTATCATCTATTTCCATTGTTTGTGGTCCGATGACTGTTTTTTCAGGTACTGTCTCTTTAGGACTGTGGAGGTTACTTGAGTTTTTCCATTGACTTTTCCTCCTTTGTGACTGATCTCTTTTCCTTCTTTATACTTTTGTCACTCAGCGAGATGGAGCATTCACTTCTGCTGCCTGCTCCACCCTGTGGTAGGATACCATAATTGAAGGATCTCTTTCCCTTTCCTAAACTACTCAAACCATTTTTCATCCTTTGTTGCATTGGGAGGGAGTGAACTGACTTGTCTTAAAAGCACTCTCCCCTTTTCTTCCTCAAGGAGAGCTTTTGATTCTGTCTGAACCTGTATCAGAGTGGGAAGTGGAGTGCCTAGAATCCTGTGCCTGCTGTGGCTTTCTGGTCTTTGTGTGTACAAAGATTCTCCTGCTGGGTGCAGGGTCTCTACTCTCTGCCCTTCTCAGAAGGAGAGGTGCTGCTCTGCTTCTCCACTAGCTGCTGGATTCACTCTGTATGTAACTCTCTTCCTGCTTGGGAAGCAGCATCCAGTGGACAGGTCTATTCCCTGTTTCACTTGGGCTCCAGTTGTCCCCTGTTGTGCCCCGACCAAGGCTCCTCTGACAAGAGATTGATGGCTTGTGTACCAGTGGAAGAGGGTGAACTGACTCACAATGTCTTAGAATCACTAATTCCTATCCTTCCACAAGCAATGAATCTGAAAGAGAGTGGGGGGTGATGGGGGAAGTAGAACACAGAGTCCCAAGTTTGCTGTTGTTTTCTGGTCCCTGTGTGCTCAGTGAGTCCTCTGCTGGGTGCTGGGTGTATCACCTGTCCTTTGTAGTGGTTTTTAACTTAGAACTATAGGTAATTTTATCTCTGGACACAATCTTAATCCTTTAATTTTATTTAACATTTTTAGTTAATGCCTTTATTTATCATTTTTACAAGTAACATTTTGAGGCAAAATTATAATATATATGAATACATCTAATTTGACAGATAACCTCTTGTTTATAAATTTCACCTACAATAATCTATACTCATGAGACACTTCCATAGCAAATGCATCAGAGCAAGAGTTGTGTTAGAGAAAAAGTATTGGGAGGAGAGAATCTAGCAAATTAGAACTTCTTATTTATTTATTTACTTATTTGCTTTCCTCTAGCAGTATCTATATGTATGTATATATGTATGTATGCATTTTCAAGTTATGGGTACATGTGAGGACTTACTACATATGTAAGCTGTGTGTAGGTAAAGTTTGGACTTCTAGTGGGCCCTCTCTTTCCCTGATAGTGTACCTGGCACCAAGTGTGTTGCCATGTGCCTTCTATCCCTCCTCCTTCCCTACTCCCTTAGCAGTGTCCAGTGTCTGCTGTTCCCACCCTTTTGCTCATGTGACCCGTGAATAGGGCCTGCTTATGAGTGAGAACATGTGGTATTTAATTCTTTGTTTCTGTCATAGCTTGCTTAATAGAATGGTTTCTAGCTGCATGTGGCTGCAAAGGACATGATTTTGTTCTTCTTTATGGCTGCATAATATTCCATATGCGTATACACATACCACTTTTTCTTTATCCAGTCCACTTTTCATGGGCATCTGGGTTGGTTCCATGTTTTGTTATTGTGAATAGTATGCTTTCCTTTAGCAGCATCTTTAGAAACTGAAAATATGAGTGGTTGATGCCATGCAATGAGTAATTTTATGAGGGAGAATTTGTGAATTGTTTAAGTGACTATGTCATATGACTGCCAATTGGACACATGCAGAGAAGATTTTCACTATGTAATAACTAGGTGAGTTTGAAATGTCTTCGAATTCAGAAAGTAAAGCAGGTGAATGATAAAGTGTTCCATGATAAGAAGGGCTTGATTGCAGTCTGACCACTCCAGGCTGGACCCTGTGCACCTGTAAAAGGAGGGCAGGTTTAGGGTTTGTTCAGAAGGAAGGAGAATGCTTTAGCAGTGCTAAATCACTTATGTTCCTAATCCTGCATTGTACCCCACATCTTTAAAATAAAAAAGATAATAAAGCAAAAGAACGAAGGGGCACATTTAAACTTTCTTTAAAAAATGGGCACAAGATCTGAATAGATATTTCTTAAAAGAAAATATGCAAATGGCCAACAAATGTATGAAAAAATGCTCAACATCACTAGTCATCAGGGAACTGCAATTCAAAACCACAATGAGATATCATCTCACTCTAGTTAAAATGGCTATTATAGAAAAGACAGAAAATAAGAAATGTTGGCAAGGATGCAGAGAAAGAAAAATGCTCATACACTATTGGTGGGAATGTAAATTTGCATAGTCACTATCGGAAAACAGAATAAGAGTTCCACAAAAACTCAAAAATATACATGCCATATGATCTAGAAATGTCACTGTTGGATATATATCCAAAAGCAAATAAATTAGCACATCAAAGAGGTATCTGCACTTCCATTTATATTGACTATTCAAAATAGTCAAGATATAAGATCAACCTAAGTGTTCATCAAAGAGGGACAAAGAAATGTGGTGTACTTACACAATGAAATATTATTCCTCCATAAAAAAGAATAAGCCAGGTGTCGTGACTCATGCCTGTAATCCCAGCACTCTGAGAGGCCCAGATGGGTGGATTGCTTGAACCCAGGAGTTCAAGACCAGTCCAGGCAACATGGCAAAATCTCATCCCTACAACAAATTAAAAACAAGGCCGGGCTCGGTGGCTCAGCCTGTAATCCCGCGCTTTGGGAAGCCGAGGTGAGCGAATTGCCTGAGCCCGTGGGTTCAAGACCCCCCTGGGCAACTTGGTCAGACCTCATCTCTACAGTAAATCGAAAAAATTAGCCGGGCATGGTAGTGGGCGCCTGTAATTCCAGCTACTTGGAAGACCGAGGCGGAAGGATCACTGGAGCCCAGCAGGTTGAGGCTGCAGTGACCAGGAGTGGCCACTGTACTCCAGTCTGGGCAACTGAGTGAGACTCCAACTCAAAAAAAAAAAAAAAAATTAAAAAGAAAAATTTAGTGAGATGTGGTGGTGCCTGTCTGTAGTCCCAGCTACTTGGGATGTGAAGGTGGAAGGATCTCCTGAGCTCAGGAGGTCGAGGCTGCCTTGAGCCATGATTGTTATGTTTGTTGTGATTGTGCCACTGTTTTCCAACCTGAGTAACAGAGTGAGAACCTGACTAAAAAAAAAAAAGATATTCTGTTACTTGCAACAACACAGATAGAACTGGAGGACATTATGTTTAGAGAAATAAGCCAGGCACAAAAAGACAAACATCATATGTTCTTACATGGTAAGTAGAACTCATGGAAGTAGAGAGTACAGTGGTGGTTATCAGCAGCTAGGAAAAGTAGTGCAGGGAAGAGAAAAAGAGGGTTTGGTTGTCTGGGTACAAAAATAGAGTGAGATTGAAGGAATAGGATGTAGCATTCAGTAGCTACATCTAAGTAAACAATCACAATAGTGTGACTATAGCTATCAATAATTTATTGTATATGTTAAAAAACTCAAACAAGACTAGATGAGAAGATTTGGAATGGTCCCAACACAAAAAAATAATACGTACTTGAGGTGATGAATATCCTAACTACCTAGATTTATCCTTATACATAGTATACATGTATCAAAATATTATGTGTACCCTATCTGTACTTGTATGTTCAACTATTAGGTATTCATAAAAACTTAAAAATAAAAATAAAGCATTTGGATGGACAATAAAATAGTTTTTAAAATCTCTGAGGTCTTTATATATGTTCTTCCCCTTGCCTGAAATATTCTTCCATTTTTGCACCCTCTATAAACTGAATAACATGTATTCATGCTTTATGTCTCAGCACGAATGTCACTTTTGCAGGAAGGCCTTCCTTGATCTAACAAAGAGGTCAGTGCCTCTGTTAAACACAGCCCTCAAATCTTTGTTTTCATGTGTTTAACATGTGTCTTATTTATCAGTTTCACTGTGATATTTACTTAACTGTTTGTTTTTCCTGCCTACGTGTAACCTCCACGAAGACAGGTAACGTAAGTAGGTAATTCAGTATTGATTTGCCAGAGCCTGGCACAATGTCTGGCAAAAGCAAGCACAAAAAATATTTGTTGAATCAACAAGTAACCCCAAGAAGCCTTTAAAAATTTGAAATATTTAGTTAAAATTTAGAAAAAAAAACTTACCAAATTTTCTCCTTCGTGTTTTTTTTCTGTTAAATGCCATATCTAACAAGCCCTTAGCACCCAGAAGATCTGATGAGAGTTACAGTAATTTGCTTTTCCTTAAGAATAATATACATCTTAGAACTAATCATGGTTTTTTTTTTTTCATTTATTGGATTTCTAGGAAGGTGAAGAGCCAAATATGCTGAATTAATGAAAGATTTTATCCTGTACTTTTGTAAACTCAAATACCCTTTAAAGCCAAGTAGGGTATAAATAAGTAAATAAATAATAAGTAGTAGTAGTTTTCACTTTGTGGAACTAAACTCAGAATCAGAACAGGTACTTTGTTTCCCACAATTATCTTTGTTAAACCAATGGTGGTTATCTGAAAAGAGGTGGGAGTTAAAGAGAGACTTAAAGGACCTTAATTCTTGCATTGAGGCATATTTTGGCTCAAAAAATTATAAAGTTATATAGTTCTAATTACCAGAAGCAAAGCTGAGTTCATTTATGGAGGATTATACTTTGTAGAGATCAACTACCCTTTGCTGTCAGAATATTTGCTGTTGAGATATTTATGTCTCTGAAATTTGCACTTATTTGCCTCACACTGAAGTAAAGGATGCTGGTGAAGCCATCAGGAACCTAAGAAGAAGGTCCTCCAAGAAAGCGGGATCGGGACAGTTGAGGGTTTGTTCTCCCCCAGGTCCCTTCTGTTTGCTTCATTTTCACAGCACTCATTTCAAATGGAGGCAAAGAGGGAGTATATCATGGAGATAAGAACTAAAGTTTATCTGTGTTGCAAGATGAGTGCAATACACATGCACTTCTTTGGGAGCTGAGGTCTCAAGCATACATCATGATCCTGATAATCATTAGATTTCTCTAAAGTTACTTCTGGACCTTGAGGTAGAGTGGAACGAGATTTGGGAAAGGGGCTTCCTTGAAAATTCTGGCTAGGTATGAGGCTCTTCCATGGAAGGGTCATGTTGAAACAATGTGCTTCTTGTGATGAGCATAATGGAGATGCCTCATACAAAGAGTTTTTCTATAATATTTTAAAACTATTATATTAAATTAAATCAATACACTTTGTTGAAATACTGTTTGCCTTGATTATTATGGCTAGCAAACCAATTTATTTGGTTTTGTGAAGAATAAAATAGTTCTGTACAAAGCAAATTGTGCAGTAGCATTCAGCGTTAAGGAATAGGGTGTTCTTTCCCAACTTTGCTTTAACCCATGGCCTCACAGGTTAACAAACTTTTTTTTTTTTTTTTTTTGAGTTGGAGTCTCACTCTGTCACCCAGACTGGAGTGCAGTGGCCGCTTCCAGCCACCGCAGCCTCGACCTGCTGGGCTCCGGCAATCCTTCCGCCTCAGCCTTCCGAGTAGCCGGAATTATAGGCATGCGCTACCACACCTGGCTGGTTTTTTGATTTATTGTAGAGATGAGGTCTCGCTGCCCAGGTGGGTCACGAACCCGTGGGCTCAGGCAATCCACTCGCCTCAGCCTCCCAAAGGTGCGGGATTACAGGCTGAGCCACCGAGCCCAGCTTAACAAACTTTTAAAATCTCAAACAAGACTTGACCTTAAATCATCTTTACAGTGTCCTTAATAAGTTAAGTAAATGATAACATGTGGAATTCATTTCCAAGAAAATAGATCTTGATTCTAAACTGAGTATTTGAAAAAAATACATTTTAGATTTTATCAAGTTTAAAATAGCTGGAAGCAAGCCCAAGATATTTAATGAACTGGTCTCCCTTTTCTACTATTATTTATACTCAATATGCCTTCTCTTATCCTTCCTGTCCATTGCCCAAATTTCAAAGTCAAGAAGGGGAAATATAACGTGACAAGACTATGTCAAAATTGTATCTAAACAATGGTATGAAACTAGTGGGAATTTGTAAAAGCTTTTTTGGCAGAGAATGAGAAAAAAAAATTAAATAATCTGGTGGTTGTGGTCCAGAAATGGGGTGGAACTTTTAAGTGCTTTTCTCTTTCTTGGGTTCTCAATCTATTGTCTAACTTTTCTTTGTTTCATAGAAGTCAAATTATTTTTAAAAATTTGAATAAATTCCATGAGGAGGGAGAGAAGATAGTAATTGGCCCTCACTGTTGTTTGACTTCAGGGATAATAGTTATGAAAGAAGCTTCACAGACAGAACCAAAACCCAAGAAACTTTAAAACAGGAGTCAGGAGTAAGCTGAAAAATCTAAAAATCCTTATTATGTAGTGGTAAATTACTTATTGTATACAGCAGTTTGTAATCTTCAATACTTTGTAAAAGATAGGCATGGTTATCCCCATATGCCATGATTGCTGCTCTTAGTCTTATTCATCAAACTGACTTTATAATTGCTCACCCTATCCAAATGTTTTCTTATTTATGCAGATGAAAAGAAATGCTAGAAATAGCCAGAATTTCTGATCACAACTTGATTTTAGGATTAAAAATGTAAGTCACTATAATAATCAGTCATTAATGACCACAAAGAACATCTTTTTTCTCCACAGTACCTTGAAAATATGATATTTAACATGGTACTGGACGTCTTAGCCACAGCAATCAGGCAACAGAAAGAGATAAAAAGTATCCAAAGAGGAAATCAACCTATCCCTCTTTGCAGATAATATGATTCTATACCTAGACAACCCTAAAGATTCTATAAAAGTCTCCTTGACCTGATGAATGACTTCAGTAAAGTCTCAGGACACAAAATTGATGTTCAAAAACCAATAGCAATTCTACGCATCAACAACATTCAAGCCACAAAACAAAACCAAACATGGGAATATATCTAACCAAGGAAGTGAAAGATCTCAACAACAAGAACTACAAAACACTGCTGAAAGAAATCAAAGATGACACAAACAAATGGAAAAACATTTTATGCTCATGGATTGGAAGAGTCAATATTGTTAAATCAGAATTGTTAAAATGTCCATACTGCCCAAAGCAAATTGCAGATTTAACACAATCCCTATCAAACTACCGGCATCATTTTTCACATTTAAATTCATATTAAGCAAAAAAAGAGACCAAATAACCAAAGTAATTCTAAGCAAAAAGAACAAAGTTGAAGGCATCACATTACTGGACATCACACTTTACTATAAGCCAACAGTAAGCAAAAGATCATGATACTGGTACAAAAATAGAAAACTAGATCAGTGGAACAAAATAGAGAGCCCAGAAATAGAACCACTCACCTACAACCAACTGATCTTTGACAAAGTTCTCAAGAGTAAACACTGGGAAAAGGACACCTTATTCGTGTGCTGGGAAAACTGTATAATCATATGCAGAAGAATGAAGTTGGAACCCTGCCTCTCACCATACACAAACATTAACTCAAGATTTACTCAAGATGGATTAAGGTCTTAAATGTAAGACCTCAAACTATAAAAATCATAGCAGAAAACCTAGGGAATACTCTTCTGGACATTGGTCTAGGAAACAAATTTATGATCAGGTCCTCAAAATCAAATGCAGCAAAAACAGAAATTGACAAGTGGGACCTAATTAAACTAAAGAACTCTTTCACAGTAATAAACTCTCAACAGAGTAAATAGACAACATACAGAATGGGAGAAAATATTTGCAAAGTATGCATCTGACCAAGAACTAATATCCAGAATCTATAAGGAACTTAAACATATTGACAATAAAAAGCAATTACACCCATTAAAAAGTGGGCAAAGGACATAAACAAACACTTCTCAAAGGAAGTCATAAAAGCAGCCAACAAACACATGAAAAATGCTTAACATCACTAATTGTTAGAGAAATGCAAATCAAAACCACAACGAGATACCATCTTACACCAGTCAGAATTTTTCCCAATTGAGCCTCTAGAGGAGAACACAGCTTAACCAACACTTCAGTTGTCATCTTGTGAGGTGCTGATTACTTTATGTAATAAAGTTTGCGAAAAATGCAGGAAGGGAGTTACCTCAGAAATTAAACTAAGACTTGGAAAGTTAGAAAATTTTAATAACTTTTTTTGAAAACTCAATATATATTCCATGTAGGAAAAGTTATAGGCCCGACTAAATGTACTAACACCCAATGTTTGATGGCTTTCCATAATGAGAACTTTTTTTTTTTTATTTGGAGTCTCACTCTGTTGCCCAGACTGGAGTATAGTGGCTGCTCCCAGCCACCACAGCCTCGACCTGCTGGGCTCCGGTGATCCTTCCGCCTCAGCCTTCCAAGTAGCCGGAATTACAGGCATGCACTACCACGCCCGGCTGATTTTTTGATTTCTTGTAGAGATGAGGTCTTGCTGCCCAGGCGGGTCTCGAACCTGTGGACTCAGGTAATCCACTCACCTCAGCCTCCCAAAGGCGCGGGATTACAGGCTGAGCCACAGATGAGAACTTTTTAAAAAATAAATCATCTTAAATGTCTATTAACAATATAATATTTACCTTATGGGTATTCATGGAGCATAGTTGACCACTTTTTGACTACACTTTGAAAACTGTTGTTTGACTTTAGATCCCTTGGAGTTAATGTTTCTTCTTCTTCTTCTTCTTCTTCTTCTTCTTCTTCTTCTTCTTCTTCTTTTCCTCCTCCTCCTCCTCCTCCTCCTCCTCCTCCTCCTCTTTTTCCCTCCTCTGCTTAGCCTTTTCATAAGGCCTTTTGCCATTCTCCCTTCCTCCCTACCAAACTCAGCACTCATAAGGTATTCTGGTATCAGGAATCCAGGTTTTTAATTCAATGTTTTATATTTTCAGGATAGTTTGCTCTTTTAAGCCTTCTCTCATTAGTTTTAATTCATTCATTCATTTATCTGATACTTTTTTATTGAGTAATATCTAGATTTAATATACTAGATGCTGAAAACAAATAATGGTGAACAAAACATAGATTGTCTGTGTTCTTGTTTCAGTCACCATCTAGTAAAGAGGGATATTAATCAAACAACCTCAGAAATCCCATCTGCCAAGCACCATGGGTTGATATATTTTGAGGTTCACTCCTTTTGCATCACTGACACTACAATATCTCTTGGCCAAAAGAGACCTACTTTTGCTTTGAAGAGACCTACTTTCTGAAAGATATGCACAGACTGCAATGACTGCATGATTAGCAGATTACTGAAAAGAATCTCTTTTTCTTTATAGAACAATTGAGTATACTTTTTGAGAACTTCAGATATATTAGCAACGAAAGCATGTTCTACCAGTTACAGGGAGGATGCATTGGGTGGCAGAAAATGGGAGCTAGCTTGAAAGTTCCTTGATCACTGTAGTGGAGAAAAATTCAGAGGTGAAGAAGAGACTGAGTAGCAATACCTTCATCATCAATATGAGCTTAGTTCCCCTGAAAGAACACCCACACAGACAGGAACTGTTCTTGAGGTAGCCTTGGTTGCTTATTACTAATGGTGTCTGAAGTCAGTTTTGAAAAGAATAGACAAATCTGGCAAAAACCCAGAGCTTGAGTTCAAAGTGATGACAAAAAGAAAGGAAGAGGAGAAATAAAAACAGTGTCTACAGCTTATCTACTGTGCCTAAAATGTGGAAGAGAATTATTGATGGAATGACGAGCTGATACACTTCATACTTTTCTTCATATTGTTTGTTCTTTTAAAGATTCTTTCCATTTCCATTCTCATCCTCTCACTAATGCCTGTTCTTAAAAAAAAGATCTCTGTACAAGTGGGAACCTCCCATATCCCAGAATTTATTTATTAAAAATTGTGTATTTGTTCTTATGTGTCTAAACTTGGGTCAACTTCAAGATACTCTCTGTTTGATCCAATTCACCTATTGAGATGTTTTTTTTCACAACTCAAAACCATTTTTGAACTCATTGATTTTGATGCCTTTTAGTGCTTCTGCCATTTTTTGTTTCACCTCTTCCCCATTGGCAAATATTTCCCTTTGAGGACTTTTTCTATCCAAGGAAACAAAAAACAAAGTCGCCTTGGGTGAGAACCAGTGAATAGGGAAGATGGGGCAGAGGGATCGTGGCATTTTCAATCAAAAGCTCGCAGCAACTTGAATGGATTTAGTCTGTCATACTCAGTGATCTGTCAGAGAAACAAAGAACTGAGTACCACACGTTCTGACTTATAATTGGACCCTGAACATTTATCACAATACTACAAGAAAGGAATTGGCAGTAGCAGGTCACTGCCAGGGGAGGCAGAGAGGGGGAGGGGCACAAATCATCAAAAGGGTGCATGATCTCAATACAGGTGAAGTGGGGGCCAAAAGGAGGCCCAAACTTCACCTATATAATGACCACTTACATACATAATCCTGAATTGTACCCCATATATTTAAAACAAAAAGAAAAAAAAAACAGAAAATGGTGACAGAACAGGTCAGATTGTGGAAGTCTCTGCAAAAGCCAGTGTCTAAAAAGACTCTCCGTTAGTGGGTGTGTGGTGGTGGGTGAGTGAAAATCTGTCTGAGGGGAGATTCAGGTTCATGCACTCTGTGCTTTCCTCTGGAGGAGAATGCAATCCCCTACCACCCTGAGACTGGAGCCCCTGGCATGCAGGATCATCTGCTGTTCTTGGGGCTCTCCTGAGAAAAGGCAGCAGAAAGCAGCTGATCCTCACCACCTGGCACCCAATCCACACCATCACCTGTGACAGTAGAGTGGCACAAGCCCTGGGATCTGTGGAGAGACCATGTAATAGAGGGCTGGAGGGGAGCCTTGCAACTGGTGAGGAAATGCCAACTGGTGCCATTTTATCAGTCTCTGTCCCAGGACCAGGTAGAGACCTGCATTGCCCTGCCTAGCTATGCCCAGCCTTCAACCTGGGACCTAGAGATTGTCTCCTCATGAAACTTGGAGAGACAGATGCCCCTCATCCTTGCTGGAATAGGCACAGACACATCAGATCTGAGTGGCAGACTTGAAAGCAGCAGCAGCAAGCTGGGTAACTCCAAATCTGATCTGCCCTACTCCCACAGTAGTCCATGGGGCATCTGACCCATGCTGAGAGCAAACCTATCAGCCTGTGCTGAGAGCAGAAAGGAGGGACTGGAGACCAGAGCTAAAAGGAAGTTGATGTTACAGGAACAACCTCAGAACAAGTTTTGTTTTTTGGATTTTGGGGGGGGTCTTTTTGTTTGTTTTGCTTGCTTTTTTTAAAAGTGTTTTTCCTCTTCTTGCTTTTTTTCTGGTTTTGATTACGCTTTCAAACTTGCTTTGTTTCTGTTAATTTTTTTGACTTCCTTTTTGTGTATGGGTATTTTTGAAGGAGAGTACATCAATAGAGGGGTTTCTGTTGGTTTGGGTGTTTGTAGGATTGTCTGTAGGTTTTTTAAAATCTTTCCTGTCTTTATTTCTCTGTTCGTTTGTTCGTTGTCTGTTTTGCCTCTTCCTCTCTCTCTCCACCTTCCCCTCATCTTCCTCCTTCCTTTGCCCATTCTTTTCCTTTTTCTTACCTCATTTTTCTTTAGGGGGAAAACATATATCCCCACTGCATGAACAAATTGTAAAGTGGTGGGAAATGGATTCCAGGGGGCCCATACAACTGTCAGCAGATACTGGGATTTGAAGATAGTTTCTGAATCACAGCTCACCTCTCAATTAAATCTCAAAACTCCAAAAAGCACAGCTCCCAACCCCCAGCTTCAGAATTGAACAAAGTCAGAGGATGTACATAAGGAAGAATAGGAGAATGAGCAAACAAAAGTAAAAGCTAGCTCACATCACGAAAAAACAAAATTAAAGAAGAGGTTAAAAAAAAGAGGGGGGAGGAAAATCTACACAAATGAAGAATATGGGTTTCAAGCAGACCCCTGGGAAGTCAAACACTGAGAATACAGACTTCAGAATTCAAACAATGAAGAGCTCCCACAATGATTGGTCTCAAACTACACACCCAGATATCAAGATATTAATAGAGAGAATAAATAGAAATGAGGAGAGAAAAGAAGAAAGAATGAAGGAGTTGATTACTGAGATAATAGCAATAAAGAATACAGTGAATGAAATAAACAACAAACTGAGAAGCATGAAAAATAGAATTAGCCTAGCAGAAGAAAAAATCTCAGAGTCTGAGAACCAAAATATGGAACTAACCCCAACTATTAAAAACACAGAACAAAACCTCCAAGAGATGAGTGATTATTTCAAGAGGCCAAACCTAAGATTAATTGGAATCCTTTAGGTAAATAGAGAGACAAAAACCACCCTGGAACAAGCATTCCATGAAATTATCCAAGAAAACTTCCCTCATGTCCTCAGTGACATGACCGTTCAAACACAAGAGATTCAGAGAACCCCTGCAAGATGACAAATGAGAAGATCAACTCCCAGAAACATAGTAATTCACCTACACAAAGTAGGCATAAAGGCAGCAAGAGAGAAAGGTCAGACAACCTACTGGGGAAGACCAATTAGAATAGCAGCAGACTTATCTACAGAAAAACTTCTAGGTAGGAGAGCTTGGAGTCCAATCTTCAAAGTTCTCAAAGACAAACAATTTCAACCAAGAGTTAACTACCTAGTTAAGTTTACATTTCATCAGTGAAGGAGAATTAAAATCCCGCCCAGACAATTAATCTCTAAGAGTTCATGCTGTCTTCAGACCAGCTCGATCAGAAACACTTAAGAAAGTATTAAACACAGAAGAAAGGAAAAAAAGAATGACAATGTCCTTCCCAAGAAGCCAGAAAAGTTTGAAAACACAAATGAATCAACCCAAAAATCAAAAGAAAGATAACAAAAAGCGACAACAACGACAAACTCTATAAGAACCTCATGACGGGGTAAACTCTCACATCTCAATAATTAGTCCGAATGTGAATGAACTAAATACATCACTGAAATGACATAGTATGGAAAAATGGATAAAATATCATGTAGCAACAGAGTCTCAAAGAGAATCATCTCACCAGAAAGGACAATCACAAACTCAAAGGGGAAACAAAATTTCAGGCAAACAGAGCACAAAGGAAAGCAGAAGTCACAATCTTAATATCAGACAGAAATTTAAACAGATATGGAAGGTCATTACATAATGATAAAAGGCTCAATCCAACAACAAGAAATATTCATCCTAAGCATATATGCACCCAACATAGGAGCACCAATTTTCATTAAGTAACTTCTAGGTAAACTAAAAAAAGATATTGACTTTAACACTATCATAGCTGGAGACTTAAATACCTCACTCACAATCCTAGACAGATCATCAAGACAAAAAAATTAGCAAGGAGATCTGGAGTCTAAATGTGACACTTGACCAAATGGACTTAATTCATACCTACAGAACACTCCACACAATAAACATGGAATACACATTCTACTCATCACCACATAGAACATACTGTAAGATCGATCACGTCTTCAGACATAAATCAAGCATCAACAAATTCTATAAGATTAAATAGTGCCATGCACCTTCTCAGACTACAGTGGAATAAAAATAAATATCAACAACAACAGAGTTCCCCCAAAACCCACAAGGAAATGGACACAATGCTAAACAACTCCTGGGTCAGCATGGAAATGAAAACAGAGATTAAAAGATACCTGAGTACAAATGAAAATGAAGAAACAACTCTTTTTTTTCTTTTTTACAAATTAATTTAACAGAGTTTAGTAAAGAAACATCTTACCCAAACCTCTGGGATGCCATGAAATCAATTCTAAGAGGGAATTCATATCTCTGTGAACACACATGAAGAAAATGGAAAAATCACAAATTAACAGCCTAACAAATCACCCAAGGAAGCTGGAAAAACAAGACCACAAAAACTCTAACTTCAACAGAAGAATCCATGTAACCAAAATAAAAGCCCAAATTCAGAACATAGAAGACAAAAATATAATACAAAAAATCAACAAAACAAAAAGTTGGTTCTTTGAAAAGATAAAAAAGATTGATGGACTCCTAGCTAGACTGACCAAGAAAAAGAGAGAAAAAGCCCAGATAAACACAATCAGAAATGCAAACGATCATGTCACAATTGACCTCGAAGAAATACAAAAATTATCAGAGACTACTGTGTACACTTGTATGGAAACAAACTTGAAAACCTAAATGAAATGAAGGACTTTCTAAGTCAAACAGCATTCCCAGGTTGAAACAGGAAGAAATAGAGACCATAAATAGACCAATAACAATCCAGGAAATTGACTATGTCATAAGAAAACTATCTACAAAAAAAAAAAAAAAAGCTGGATAGCTTTCCAGCAGAATTCTACAAAATATACAAGGAGGAATTGATACCAATCCTATTGAAAATGTTCCAAGCAATTGAGGAAGATGGAAACCTCCTTAAATCATTTTATGAAGCTAATATCACATTCATTTCCAAACCAGGTAAAGATCCAGCAAAGAAAGTGAACTACAGGCCAATATCCTTGATGAACATAGATGTTAAAATTGTCAACAAGATCCTAGCAAGCTGGATCCAACAACACTTCTCAAAAATCATCCACCACAACCAAGTAGGATCCATCCCCAGGATGCAGTGCTGTTTCAATGTATACAAGATCACAAATGTAGTTAAATACTTTAACGGATGTTAAAAACAAAAATCACATGATTATATCATTAGATGAGGAGAAAACTTTTGATAAAATCCAGCACCCCTTTTTGATAAAACCCTTGAACACCTAGGCATAGATGGATCATACCTCAAAAATTAAGAGCAATGTATGAGAAACCCACAGCCAACACAGTGCAAAACAGACAGAAATTGGAAACATTTCCCCTGAAAACCAGAACAAGACAAGGATGCCCATTCTCACCCCTCCTTTTCAACATAGTTTGGGAGAGCAATCAGACAAGAGAAGGAGATCAGGTGTTACCAAATAGGAAAAGAGGAAGTCAAGTTATCCCTCTTTGCAGATGACATGATTCCATACCTCGAAAGCCCAAGAGAATCTGTCAAAAACCTCCATGCACTGATAAAAGACTTGGCAAAGTCTCAGGATATAAAATCAATGTGTAAAAGACAGTCACATTTCTATACACCAACAATAAACAAACAGAAACCCAAATAAAAAGCACAATCTCATTCACAATAGCCAGGAAAAAAACTCGAATACCTTTGCATCTTCCTAACCAGAGACGTAAAAGATCTTAACAATGAAAACTACAAAACACTGCTCAAAGAAGTCAAAGATGACACAAACAAATGGAAAAATATTCTATGCTCATGGATTGGAAGAATCAACACTGTTAAGTTTTCCATCCTACCCAAGGCAATCTACAGATTTAGCACAATACCCATTATTACCAGCAGCATTCTGTTCAGACCTGGAAACAATACAGGAATTCATATGGAAACATAAATGACCACGAATTGCCAAAACAATCCTCAGCAAACAAACAAACAAACAAACAAAAACAAGTTATCACACTCCCAGACTTTAAACATTATTATAAAGCTACAATAATCAAAACAACCTGGCATTGGTATAAGAACAAGCATGTAAACCAATGGAACAGGATAGAGATTCCAGAAGCATAACCTCAATTTCTCAACCAACTCTTCTTCAACAAAGCCTCTACCACCAACCACTGGGGAGAGGAGAACCTATTCAGCAAATAGTGCTAGTAAAATTCGCAGACCACATGAAGAAGATTAAAACAAGATCCCTATCGCCATACACAAAAATCAACTCTAAATGGATCAAAGATCTAAATGTAAAACCTCATTCTATAATAATCTTAGAAAATGCAGAAGACACCCTTAAGGAAATTGGAACTGGCTACCAATTCCTGATCAAAAGCCCAAGTGCCCATGCCATAATTGATAAGATAGACAAGTGTTACCTCATTAAACTGCCTAGCTTCTGCAAAGTCAAAGAAACCATTGAGAGAGTGGGGAGACAGTCCACAGACTGGGAAAAAATATTTTCCAATTGTATGTCTGACAAAGGCCTAACATCTGGGATCTACAAGGAACTCAAATGTGCTGAAAAGAAAAGAACAAACAGCCCCATTATGAAATTGGCAAAAAATGTGAATAGACAGTTCTCAAAAGAAGACATACAAGCACCCAACAGATACATGAAAAAATGTTCAGCCTCACTAGTCATCAAAGAAATGCAAACTGAAACCACACTGAGATACTAACTAACTCCTGTCAAGATGGCCATCATCAATAACTCAAAAAACAATAGATGCTAGAGAGGATGTGGAGAAAAGGGAACACTTCTACACTGTTAGTGGGAGTGTAAACTAGTACAGTCTCTGTGGAAAACAGTGTGGCAATTCCAAAAAGATCTAAAAATCAACCTCTCATATGACCCTGCAATCCCCCTATTGGGAATATACCTGGGGGAAGTCAAATCACTCTATGAAAAAGATATCTGCTCATGTATGCTTACTGCAGCATTGTTCACTGTGGCAAATATATGGAACCAACCATGCTGCCCATCAAAAGAGGATTGGATAAAAAAAAATGTAGTATATATACATGATGGAATATTACACAGCCTTTAAGAAGGACAAAATTATGAACTTCACAGCAACTTGGATGGACTTAGAGTCTATAATACTGAGTGATCTATCATAGAAACAAAGAACTGAGTGCCACATATTCTCATTCATAAGCAGACCTTGAACAATTATCATAATATAATAAGAAAAGGATTGGCAGTAGTGGGAAACTGCTGAGGGGGATGGCGAGATTGGGAATCTGCTGGGGAGTGGGGCACATACCTCATCAACAAGGGTACCTGCATAATAAACATTTGTATACCTAACTCTGAATCATACACCACATCTTTAAAATTTTTTAAAAAATTAATTTAATTTAAAAAAACTTCTGAACACTCACCACAGTGTGTGCAGGTGAACTCATAAATCACCCATGATGAAATGAATGGGCAAATGTATAGAAAGTATCTCCAAATAGATATTCACTGAAGCCAAGTGCAGTCTCTAACAACGATAGCTAGTACACTGATGCTAACGTGTTCCTAGAACAATTGCATAGCAAGGGAAAACTGTACTACAAGTGGACTGCCCTCCAAAAGACAATTCCAGTTTTTTCTGCCCCCCCATTTGTTTTTGCGTAATTTTGTTGCTTGCTTTTTCGTTTAACAACTCATGCATATATCTTTGGGATAGCCTGTTAACAAACTAAAATTAGTGGGTAATTGAAAAAGTAACCTAATGTACCCAGGATTCTTTGGTGTGTAGTAAATGTAGAAACATTGATGATGAATCTAGACATTTTTTCTGATAGTGTTTTTAAAAGAAAGTATAAGTAATAAAGGTGAGGCCACCCCCTCAGGTCCTCTCCCACTGTGCTCTTAATAAACCCTGCTTTCAAAAATAAATAAATAAAAGTGAAATCTGTTATTTCATATATAACTCATTCTCCTTCCTATATTTTTTGTGTCCAACCTGTTTACCTAACTTGTATTTTTATGCCATTGACAGAGAGTACAGTAGTAATATTTAATACACGGAAACCATAAATTAGAAACATTTATCAAATATTTACTGTGTGAAAGGTAGTATGTACCTCTTTTTATAGGTAAAGATAATTACCATGATAAGTCTTAACTTCAAAATTTTCTTAGAGAAAAATTCAAAGTATCTATTGTTGTTTGGGATCGAATTCATGAGATTGTAGAAATGTTGAGATGGAAAGTGATTTTACATTTCAGGTTGCTCTCTTTTACTTCATTGAAATTTTATATCTGAGAAACACAATAGGATTTTTTTAACCTATAGCCCTGATTCAGTCAACCTATATTTATATTCCTCCAACAAGAAAGTCACAGAAACAGACTCTGAGATGGGAAAGGTGCGAAGGCACCATCTCTGCTCCCTTGAAAATCACAGTCCACTCAAGCTGAAGGGTCTTATGTACAGATACGTAGAGTCTAAGGCAGAATGTAATAAATGCTGCAAGAAAGGTACAAATTGAGTGCCCTGGAGGTTGTAACAAATCTTTCTGGTTCTAGTGTCTGAACAGAGAAAGCATATGAGTCTGGCCTTGAGGAGTGAGTAGGCAGAGATGGCATGTGGGGAAGGAGTTGTACAAAGCAAGCAGATGAACAGTCAGGGAGGAGGTGAGTGTGTGTCCCTCTGGGAAAATGAGAACATGTCAAGATGACCGCAGCATCTGGTATAAGAGGTTAGACGACCTTCTTGAATGACCGTGTATACAGTTTGGGTTTTGTTTGACCCACTGTGGGGATTTACTGAAGGTTTTTCATTTGAGAAATGGTAGGATTAGGGCTATTACAGAGAATGATGAATGTGGAAGACATATTGGTTATTGAAGCAGGGAAAAGACTGGGGATAGACGCCCAGTTAGGAGGCAATGACAGGAGTCAAGAAGAGTTGACTGGTGGCAGCAGTGAGAGGGTGAGGGTGGATGTAAGAGATCTGGGAGAAAGGATCCACAGGACTTGGCACTTGAGAGGACTGAGGAAGGAGACTGAAAGAGTTGAGAGTAGCTGAGAAGTTCTGGGAGAAGGTCAGAAAAAGAACTGAATCTGTGGGGAAACATCTTGGGTCAATAAAATAATTAGTCTTTAAATTTGTATTAGAAAAATATTAGATTTTATCATAGTTATAAAGAGATGGGGTGGTAACATTGCATTCCTCATCTTTCACTTTCAGAGAAAAGCACCAAATCGAAATTCCAAAGCAAATACAGTTGTGAGGCCATGATATGCTTATTTAAGAGACTCCAAGAAGTCAAGGGGACTACACTTTCTCTGGACATTTCCTTAAACTACCTGGTTCAGTTTAAAGGGCTTGATCTCAGAGACCACTTTATTTGAGCAAATCTAACTATTGTTGACATGTAGCTTCATCACTGCACATGTAGCTTCCTTCATGATACTTGTCACACTCTGTATTTAAAGGTATATAGTTGTATGCTTATATCTATCTAAATTTCTACTGAAAGATTTAGGGTAAAAAATTTAATTATAAATTTTTAAATGTCACCAATATCTGCTTAAAATTTAACATATGCTGGCATTAAGTAGTATATATGAATATCCAATGGGTGTGGTCATCTGACCAAGGAAATTTCTGTAGCTCATATGAAAATGTAGATTTTTGGAAGTTTCATACAACGTGGGATATCAGGTGGGTATTTACGGATCAATTAGAGAAGGAACGTTTGCCTAAATATTGTGTTCTGACATCTGCTTTCATTCAACCCAATTGCACATAGAGTGTTAGTTTATTTGGTAAGATTAAATTCCTTTAGTGAGTGAGTAATCGCTCACTCCTTTTTCTCCCTCTCCCTTCAAAGTGAGTAGAGAAATATACTTCATTGCTTAGGTTCAGCTCTCACTGAGATGGGAACAGAAGATAGTTTTTATCTTGTAGGCAGAAGAGCTTTGAGGGGCTGTAGAGCTATTTTAAGAGACAGAAATCCACATGCACTCCCAGGACTGTCTGTTGACTGTATGCAGTTCATAAACATGGATATTGATAAGTTTCAAATAAACAGATGTTGTGGTTAACTAATTAAAGCATTAAATATCTTCTCAACTAAGAGATATTAGAAAAGACTGGTCTACACAGTAGATCATACTGTTTAGGGTGAATTTTGACTGGGTGACTTTGGGTCCTTACTTAAAGTTCAACTTTATGAGATAATGCCAAATTGTTCTCAAAGTAGCCACACGTCTTTATCTCCCAGTTGAATGAGTCATTCTTGTTCCGTATGTATTTGGTCTTTTAAATTTTTTTGTTAAACTTGTAGGGACAAAATTATATACTGTTGTGACTTTAGTTGCTAACAAAGTTGTATATATTTTAATTTATATTGGTCATTTAGGATCGGTGCGGTGGCTCACACCTATAATCCCAGCGCTTTGGGAGACCAAGGCTAGAGCACTGTTTGAGCCCAGGTGTTCAAAACCAGCCTGGGCAACACAGTGAGACCTCACCTCTACCAAAAAATAATAAAAAGAAAATAGCTGAATGTGGTGGCACATGCCAGCTACTCCGGAGGCTGAGGAACGGGGAGCAACTGAGCACAGCAGGTTGAGGCTGCAATGAGCTGTGATCATGCCATGATACTCCAGCCTGGGTGACAGAATGAGACCCCAACTCAAAAAAAAAAGAAAGGAATAAAAAAGAAAAAAATGTATATATTAGTCATTTAGATTTTTCTCACCTGTAAAATACCTATTCATGACCTATGCTCTCATTTTCTATTTGGTTATCTATTTCTTACTGATTTGTAAGAGGTTTTAAAAAAACATTTTCAGTATCTATCTTTTTCACTTTTGTTTGTCTGTATATGTTGCAAAGTCTTCTCCCAGTTTGTAATGTTTTGCTCATTTGATGAAAAAAGTTGTAATTTTTACTTGGCCAAATTCTCCAATCTTTTTCTTTATGGTTTGTGAATTTTGGGTCTCAAGAAATCGTATTTTACCAGATCATAAATATGTTAGCCTTTCTTCCCTCCTTTAAAGTTTAAAAAATTTGTCTTCTGCATTTAACTTTTAATGATCCTAGAAGAATCAGTTTTGCACACTTACCATCATTACACTGTTTTTATGCATATGCAGCAGTTGCCTGTGGTTGCCAAGTACAATCGTGTAAGTTAGGATACATTACAACAGATTTGCCCGAATACCAACTACATAAACCAGAGCCACTGAGTTTTTATTCTGAAATAGACTTGCAAGCACAGTTCCAAAATGCAATATTGTGACTTATTGGAAAAGACCTGCTCATTATTTCAAATATTTTAAAAATTGCGTGCTAGTTTTGTATTTCAAAATACTTTCTCAAAATTGTGAGTATTTTGAGTCTTTAGGTAGCTAATCTGATCTTTTCTCTTAGAAAATATTTTGTGACCATGTGGGATAAGGGAACTGAGTAGAGGCAACACTATAAGAAGCATCATTTGGAAATGTTAGATGTTAGTAAAAGCAGTCAGTGTTGCTGAGAGATAAGCAACAGCTTCTGTCTCAAATGTTCAAAAGATTTTTACCTTCAGGTTGTTAATAGTGACTTGGTATATTTTAGAAAATTTATTGTGTAGGAGTCTCATTTTCTATATTAAAAAACCTTCCTTATATGAACTAAGAAAAATATATTGACTGAACGTGGTGGCTCATGCCTGTAGTCCAAGCACTTTGGGAGGCTGAGGTGAGAGGATTGCTTGAGCCTAGGAGTTCAAGACCAGCATAGGCAACATAGTGATACCTTATCTCTACAAAAAATTTTTTAAAATTAGCTGGGCATGGTGGTACATGCCTGTAATCCCAGCTACTCAGGAGGCTGAGGTGGAAGGATTGCCTAAGCCCAGGAGGTTGAGGCTGCAGTGACTTGTGATCATGTCATTGCACTCCAGCCTGGGTGACAGAGTGGGATCCCAATTTCAAAAAAATTACGTGGAATTTTATGTTACTTCTCCTTGAAATATTTAATTATTAAAAAAAACTCTCAATTCTCCTTTCCTAAAAAGATACTAGGCAAAATTTTAAGGATGTCTAGTCTCAATGAAAAACCGTGGAAAATGGATTTAATTTTTTCCTAATGTAATTTTTGTCTATAATGAACACCTAAATACCTTTAGATATTTAACCTTTTCTGTCACTTTTTAAGGGATTAAAAGCAGCTCTAAATCGTATTGACGAATGCTAGTAACACTTGGATTAAATAGAAATAAAATTAGACAAGTGGGACCTCATTAAACTGACAAGCTTCTGCAAAGCCAAAGAAACCATCAAGAGAGCAGGGAGACAGCCTTCAGACTGGGAAAAAGTATTTGCCAACTCCAGGTCTGACAAAGGCTTAACATCTTGGATCTACAAGGAACTCAAATGTGCTGAAAAGAAAAAAAACAAACAACACCATTATAAAATGGGGAAAAGATATGAACAGACTCTTCTCAAAGGAAGACATCCAAGCAGCCAACAGACACATGAAGAAATGTTCAACCTCACTAATCATCAGGAAGATGCAAATCAAAACCACACTGAGATACCACCTAACTTCAGTCAGAATGGCAATTATCAATAACTCAAAAAATAACAGTTGCTGGAGAGGGTGTGGTGAAAAGGGAACACTTCTACACTATTGGTGGGAGTGCAAACTAGTGCAACCTCTGTGGAAAACAGTATGGTGATTCCTAAAAGCTCTAAATATTGACCTCCCATAATGACCCTTCAATCCCCCTACTGGTAATATAGCCTGAAGAACTCAAATCACTCTATAGAAAAGATACCTGCACACGTATGTTTATCACAGCATTGTTCACAATAGCAAGAACCTGGAAGCAACCATGTTGCCCATCAAAAGAAGATTGGATTAAAAAAATGTGGTACATATACACGATGAAATACTACACAGCCATAAAAAAGAACAAAATCATGAATTTCACAGCAACCTGGATAGAACTAGATTCTATAATACTGAGTGACCTCTCACGGAAACAAAGATCTGAGTATCACATGTTCTCACTCATATAGTGGACCTTGAACATCCAACATAATACTATAAGAAAATGACTGACAGTTGTGGGAGACTATGGGGGGGAGAGGGGAAGGAAGATGGGATTAACGGTAGTAAATATCTGTCTGGGGATGGGGAGACACCTCTTATCAACAAGGGTGCCTGAACAAAGCATATTTGTATACCTAACCCTTAACTGTACCCCACAATATCATAATAAAAAATATTGATTAAAAAAGAAATAAAATTATTCTAATCATGTATCAGTGTTGGTCTCCCATTTTGTATCTGTGTGAAATTAAAAGATAAACTTATATTACATCAGATAACTGCCCCTATAAAAATCTATGCCAATCTTATACAAAATTAATGGTTTCATTTTCAAAAGTGGATTTAAGCTATACTAAATACTAAAGTGATTTTAGAGAATGCCTTTGTTATATTCTTGAGCATTTAAAAATGTGGACTGCTGAGAACTGAATGTGGTAGCTCACACCTATAATTCCAGCTACTCAGGAGGCTGTGGCAGAAGATAGCTTGAAACCAGGATTTTGAGGCTGCAGTGAGCTGTGATTGCACCACTGCACTCCAGCCGAGGGGACAGAGCAAGACCCCATCTTTTAAAAATAAAATAAAAATATAGGCTGAAGATAGCAATATAGCCTGGTTGAAACAATGCAATATGGTAAATATTCAAGTGTGTCTGGATAAAAAGTGGTAGTGCAGTTAAGTTTAATCCCAAGTAATAACCATCCAGGCCACCGGCCTACTTTTGAACTGAGAACGCACCTGCTTCCCTTTGCATCCTTTGCCAGAATGCGTATAACACTTCGAGCTGGGATTCCAAGGACAGTCAATATAGATTACTGCAGAATCTTACTTATATGACATCCTGGGTGTTCTGAGAAGAACTTGGGAAACCTATGCCATAGTTTATAGACCCATAGGACTTCCATATTAGGCTTAGTCTTGGCTCTGGCCATGATATGGGCCCCTATTGCATAATCCCTCTTGATGGAGAGGTACCTCTTGCAATGAAAGTCAAATGCATTATTTTGGCTATTCAGTCTTCCCAGCTGCCACATGTCTTATTTTATGTCTTGTGGGCAGCTGGTTACAGCTGCCTGGAGACGGTTTTATCCATTAGAGTCTTTTGGTGAAGGCTGGTGCTTCTTGAAACTCAGATCATGGGTGGTAGGTGTCGCCACAATGATGCTGATGAGAGAGTCCAAGCAGCTTTGAGGGCTTTGAGAGGACTCCTCTGACTGCAGAGGAATTCTGAAGCCTCAGTTTCCAATCTTTACCCAACATTCTGTGCTTTGTGGACCAATCATTCTTCCTCTTCTGAACTTTATATTTTCTTTACACAATGACCTTGGTCATCCTGCCTCTGTCTCTGAATCCTCAAAAATGGATAATAGAAATGTTGAACCAGAGTTGTGCAGCTGAAATGTACTGGGCCCATGAATACTAGAAATGTCAAAGCAGGGGAGAGACAGAACAATGGCCTATTAGGGTTATGGCTGTGTAGAATGATCATAATTTTGGCACTATTAAAAGAATTTGTACTTTTGAAGTGTCTTCTTTCAAAGTTATGCTGGTTTTCTAGTGACAATATTGAACCATGAGATGGTAGATGTGTGTGCATGTCAGAGCAATTGCAGAAGCAGAGCAGTTCTGGATGTTTACAGATTTGTGAAAAAACAAAACAAATTTCTATTTTGTTTGAGTCCTGGTATGTGTGCGTGTGAGTGCACGTTGTGTTTGTTAGAGCAACCAGACAAAAACTTCATACCTATAATACATTGTTTGTGCTTGCTTTTCCCTTATTAGGAATTGGTATGTATCTATTAGAAGTGTTTTGGGTATGGATATGCAGAGATGTTGACCAGTCATAAAAGGTTAAGGTAGGGCACAACACTAAGCTGCCATCTAACAGAGAAATTTCCTTTACAACTCTCAGTGGAAGTTCCCACACACTGCTGGAATGCCATTATACTGCTCAAGGAAAATACTCATGTCATAGGTAGACAATAGAATTGACGCTGGGAACAGAATAGACTCATCCTACTCTTAATTCATAAATGTACTTTTTCAAACTTTATAGATTTTTTTTCCTTCTCTTGAATTTAACTATTTTTTATTGTTCCTAGTTTTGTCCTTTGCAGGTAGACAGCAGAGTTGGCATCCCTTCCCATAGGACACATAAAGAAAGAATGTGATCTTTTATTAACAAGGAATAATTATTGAATACTAGCCAAATGTCATGTTCTATTCTCTGCCTACATGCATGGCCGCATTCACTCATGGCAACCCTGTTAGATAATTCCTATTAATATTCTGATAATTTAATAGTAGAGGCTGAATCAGGGTTTGAACTCAGGCAGTTCTGTGCAACAGACCATACTATACCACTTCTCTGAACTTTCCTCTTTTTTTTCTTTTATTCCCTCTCAGATCTAGATGTAACCTCCTGTCAGTAATGTCTTCTACAACGTACTCTTCATCACTTTTTCCCGTTCATCCACAGTCATGGGCTTGAGGTCCTCCTTCTCTGGGTTGGTCATACTGGTGATGCACTCAGTCAGGTTGTAGATAAACAGGTGGGCCAAGCATGTCACTTGTATGTTTCAAATTGAGTCATTCGTCAGTCTTCTTCAGGCCCTTCATTCTCTGTCTCCCCTGCTGAATGAGATTTTGTCAAATGGTTTGCTGATTCAGAAGTGTAGTCTTCTTTCTCCTTCGTCATCAGAGAAAAGGTATTACATTTCAGAACAAGTTCTAATATTACTTCTCTTACTTTATTCCAGATAGTTTAGCATGTACAGTTTACCTGAGAGGAAGTCCTTGGGTCTATTAAGGATCAAGGAGATAAACATTGTAGGAATTGTAATAATGCGCTGAACTTAGAAAAGACAACAAGAACTAAACCATAGAAAACCATCCTACTATTCCAATCAACTTTAGTAATTAGAGTAATAAAGTTACCTTTGAATGTTTTGATATTTTTTTCTTCATTCCACTTATTTAGTTATGTGATTCTTATTACTATCAAATTTTAGACAGTGTCCTATATCCACATATTAAGAACATTTAATCAAAATACATTAATGGTGAATTTAACTCACAAACAGATTTTTCTTATATTATGGATACTGCCCATTCTTTTCTTAAATTTCTGCTTCTGTTCTGTAGTACTGCAACTACATTTCCATTTCAATTCAGAAAAATCAAGAAATATGAAAATATTCCTGATATCAAATATTTTATTGTGTACTCAGTGGAGTGTGCATTTTGTAGGAACTCTAGAATTCAGAAATAAAATAATGATTTGGTTGATGACTTCATTGATTAAATACCAGGTGTATCCTATGCAAGGAAACTTGTGTTGGGGGTATCATGGCATCTTCTGTAGCAGGTTGGAATACAATTTTATGTCATATTGTCATATGGAAAGGGGAGAGAGAGAGAGACAGGTATCAAGGAGAGGGAGGACTGTTGAGTGAGCCATTTAATCTCCTTCTTACACTGAGTTCCCAATCATGTTTAAAACCACTGAGGCTGCAGGATCTCTGGAAGGGAAATAAATGATGCCAAATAATGGCGTATCAGTCTTCTTATCAGTACCAGATGTCTGGATGATTTATAGTTGATGATATTTATTTCTTCATTATG
Organism: Cephalopachus bancanus; assembly: GCA_027257055.1. Lineage (NCBI taxonomy): Eukaryota > Metazoa > Chordata > Mammalia > Primates > Tarsiidae > Cephalopachus > Cephalopachus bancanus. The sequence goes on along the minus strand of JAPVLO010000005.1, from coordinate 11,050,065 downwards.
GTACTGATAGGCAGGCAAAATTGTTCTAAGGTAGCTACTTTCAAATGTTTCTGAGACATTTTGGTTAAAAAATGCCTTGAGCAAAATCACTGACAAGTTAGGTCTGGTTTAAATGAAGGTAAATCATTTTCTTCCATATTTCTCAAAATCTTTAATATGACAATACACTTTGGGAATCTAAGGGATATCAGGAGTTCTCCAAAGTTGTTTGATCATATAACGTTTTTATTTCTATTTTTATTTTCTACAGTATGTCATCCAAAAATTAGCATTACATGGGATACACCTTTTAAAATGCTTTTTTTTTTTTTTTTTTTTGGAGTTTGAGTCTCACTCTGTCGCCCAGACTGGAGTGCAGTGGCCGCTCCCGGACACCGCATCCTCGACCTGCTGGGCTCCGGCGATCCCTCCACCTCAGCCTTCCAAGTAACCGGAATTACAGGCATGCGCTACCACACCGGGCTGATTTTTTGATTTATTGTAGAGATGAGGTCTCGCTGCCCAGGCGGGTCTCGAACCCGCGGGCTCAGTCAATCCACTCACCTCAGCCTCCCAAAGGTGCGGGATTACAGGCTGAGCCACCGAGCCTGGCTTAAAATGCTCTTTTGAAGACTTATTGGATAGCTGCAATATTAAAATGAAATATGATAAGTTAGTTCTAATTGGGAGTTGAAATTGATTAAGACCTACTTACATTATTCATCCTTGCTGAATGTTTTATAAATAATGCTACAAACTCTGAATATCAGCCATCAGTTAGAGAAGGGCACCCAGTAGCTCATAATTTTATGGTTATAGCACCCACTAAGGTTCCAATAACATTTGGAAAGCCCTTTTGCTTACAAGAAAATCTAAGTTTGGTTGACAGGCCATAAACTTTGCCTTCTTTTCTGGTCTACCATATATTTCATGTCCTCTGAAAACCTTTTCAGTTCCTATTGAGTTTTTAAAAGTAATGTGTCAAGTTCTAATGTTCCTGCTGGTTTAAGGAAAAATGCTCTCACTAATAAATTATAATGAATTGTCAGTCTCAACAGGCCTGTGACCTGTGCCTGCAGGGGGTTCAAGGCTAAACTCCATTTCCCCCTCTTCTTGTTGAAGCCACTTTTCTTGTTCTAGCTTGTCCTCTTAATTTATGGGTGGGCTGCCCACAGGACAACTCACCTGCAAAAATAGTTCATGCTGTGGTGTTTATTATACTAAGTAGGTTTCATGCTGACTGAGAGTTTTTACAGCGGGATGGAGTTGCTGTCAAGGTCTTCCATCATCTGAGCAAAGCTGGCACTCAAATTCTCTATTTCAGCATATTAAAATTTAGTGGGGTGAAAATGGGATGGCTGATGGTGAGAGAGGAGACACTGGCATGAAGTCTGCTTAAATGCCTTGTTCAGGGGCCTCCGTAAATGTGGCTTCCGTAAAATGTATCAACAGGGCAGCAAAATAAAAAGACATGCATTAGAAACGTTAAAACCATGCTCTACCAGCACATAGTAATGAAAAATCTCGGCAGCTTGCATGAAGGAATGCTGAGATGTGTCTCTTTAAGTTGATTTTTTGGTAAGCAGAAAAGATATGTTTTCTTTATTCTCCAGTCTTAAAATTCCTGGCTTATTAAATTAATATGTTCTCTTTATAGAGAATATGAAAAGAATTAAACACTGTCAAAAAAATTCTGTTATGCTTTCTTAGGAACAATTATTCTTAACACTGCAGTTTTCTTTCCAGTGGATCTTCTATGTTCTTTTTTCCCACAGTTGTGACAGTGCAACATATAAAATGTTGTATCTGCTTTTTAGCCTAAGTTAACACCATGAACATTTCACATATTACTAAAAACTCTTTGTGAACGTATACCATCTTTAATGCTAAACAGAGTTTTACAGCATGCATGTATTGTTTGGTCATTTTCTTGCTGTGCAATTGCCTTAATACTATGCTCAACAACATGAGCTTTTATATTTTCCTTTTTTTCCTCTCTTTCTCCTTTTCCTTTTCCATCTCCTCCTCCTCCTCCTCTTTCTTCCTCTTCCCCGTCCCCTTCTTCTTCCTCCTCCTTTTTCTCTTCCTCCTCACCCCCCTTCTACTTCTTTGCAAAGTCTGGACAATCCAGTCCCTACCTGGAGCTCTGGATCATTGCATTGCTATTCTCTCTTCCTACATGACCTTTCCCCCAGATCTCCAGACACAGGCACCTGGGAAGCTCTGGGAGAATGACTGATGGAGTCATTAATTCACTGTTTGCTCTGAGTCTTTTTGAATGTGAGCTCCTTTTCTGTCTGGATTGGTGCATTGTAGGTTGTCAATAAGTACTTATTGAATGAATCTATAACATTAAACCATTATATTATTTCTTCTTGTTTTATTAAAATTATTTCAAAAATCTCTGCTTAAATTTTTATCTGTATTTTGGATTCTCTTCTTAGAATTGATTATTAGGAAAAAACTTCCAGATCAAATGCTTAGATCTTAGCATTTTAGCATCCTTAGTACATACCTGTTATATCAGAAGACAAGGAGCTTGTTGTAATCGTAACCTTAACTCCATTGACTCATTTTTAAACTAAGTCCAGCAAAAATTGCTTCCCCCCCCAATCCAGTTGCAAAAATTGGAATTGTGCAGTTTTGACTTAATTTCTTTGATTACTAAAAGTCTGAAATCTTTCATTACCTGTGTTTCTTTCTTTGTTAATTTTTAAGTTACCCCTTGGATGTCTTGGTATTTTCTTATCAGTTTCCATGGAAGTTTTGTAAGACAAAATGTTAGTTTTTGTCTATTATGTTTATTTAAATTATTAGCTTTAAGAGTCTCTTAGACTCTTAAATAAAATAAAATAGAAATTTTATTTTTAGAAGTCAAATTTACCAGTCTTTTTTTTCTAACTTGTTTCAGAGTTTTTAATCCTAAAAAATCTTATACCCTATTTTAAGATCAGATAAATATTCGCTTGTCATGTAAATTTTATATGATTTGGTACTTCTTTATAACTCTAAAAAATTTAACTTGTCTGAATTTGTTTTCGTGTATGGTATAAGGTGAAGATCTCAATATATATATATTTCCAAATGGCAAGTAACTTTTCCTGTCTTTCTAACTGATTCATGATGTCTCCTGATCTTGAAACACTTTCACATTAACATATGCAAATTTAACAAATATTATTATTGGAATTAAAACAATTTAAATGTCATAACTTTTGAAAACATGTGATTTAGTCCTCTTAAAACATGAGCAACTTTATCTTGGTTGTTTTAACTGATTGCTGAGAAAGTATTTTGAAATATTAGTAAGTGCTTTACAAAATCCTTTGAAATTAAATAACTTTTAGTATCAAAATTTAAGCCGGGCTCGGTGGCTCAGCCTGCAATCCCGCGCCTTTGGGAGGCTGAGGTGAGTGGATTGCCTGAGCCCGCGGGTTTGAGACCCGCCTGGGCAGCGAGACCTCATCTCTACAATAAATCAAAAAATCAGCCGGGCGTGGTAGCGCGCGCCTGTAGTTCCCGCTACTCGGAAGGCTGAGGCGGAAGGATCGCCGGAGCCCAGCAGGTCGAGGCTGCGGTGTCCGGGAGCAGCCACTGCACTCCAGTCTGGGTGACAGAGTAAGACTCCAACTCAAAAAATATATATATATTTAAAAAAATTTAAAAAACACTTTGATAGGAGGAAAGCTATCAAAATAAAAAGCAAGACAAGATTGAAATAAAATATAACACAAGTCCAGGAATGGTGGTATTTTGGGAGGCCAAGGATGACTTGAGGCCAGGAATTCGAGACCAGCCTAGGCAACATAGTGAGATCTCAACTTTACAAAAAAAAAAAAAAGAAAACTTAATATCCATAATACAAGACATGTTTGTATAAATCAGTAAGAAAAACAAACAACTAAACAGAGAAATAGGTAAAAGTTAGAAATAGGAAATTCAAATAACAAAAGAATAAAAATGACTAATGAGCAAATGAAGCATGCTTAATCATGAGTAATTAAGAAAAAATAATTTAAAACAGAAGTATGATGTTTTAGTCTTATCAGTTTGACAAAATCATTAAAAAACTGATAATACTCAGTACTTCCATATACTTTGTTGTATGTGTAAATTAGATCAGTCATTTTGGAAAGCATTTTGGTGATTCATCTACATGAATGAAAAATGAATATACACTTCAATCTAGAAATTTTATTTTTAGATTTTTATACTGGAAAATTGCCCAGCTTTGTATGCGAGGATACATTTTATTCAATTTTATTTTTATTTTAGATTCGAGGGCTACATGTGCAGGTTTGTTACACAGGTATATTGCATGATGGTAAGGTTTGGGCTTCTACTGAACCTGTCATCCAGGTAATAGATATGATACCCACTGTGTTGTTTTTCAACCCTTACCCCTTTCCGCCCCTTTCCTCTCACTTTGAGGAAGGCCTCAATGTCTGTTGTTCCCATCCTTGTATCCTTTTGTATTCCATGTTTAGCTCTACTTATAAGGCAGAATGTGGTATTCAGTTTTCTGTTTCTGTGATAATTCACTTAAGATGAAGGCTTCTCACAGCATTCATGTTCCTGTGAATGTCATGATTGTGCTCTTTTTTACAGCTGCATAGTATTTCACTGTGTCTACATTCCAAATTTTCTTCATCCAACCCACCCTTGATGGGCATTTGGGTTGGTTCCATGTTTTTAATATTGTGGATGGTGCTGTGATAAACATGCCAGAGCAGGTGTCTTTGATAGGACAATTTATGCCCCTTTAGCTATATGTGTAGTAATGGGATTGCTAAGTCAAATGTTAATTCTAGTTTTAGTTTTTTGAGAAATTTCCAAACTGTCTTCCACGGGGCTTGAACTAGCTTTCATTCCCAAGAAGAGTGTAGGAGCATTCCCTTTTCTCCACAATCTTGCCAACATCTGTTGTGTTTTGACTCTTTAAGAAAAGTCATGAATGATGCATTTTAAATACCTATTAATGGCTATGGAAAGGATCATTTGTAAAACCGAGCCATGTTTTCACAACCTAAATTTCCATCAGTGGGAAAGTAGCTACACAAATATAGTATAAATGTATTATCAAATACAACTAAGCAGTTAAAAAGACTGAGATAATGGCATCCTAGTGTAAACAGAACTTCAAGACAAATTGCTAAGTGTAAAGAAAATTTTGAATTAATCTATACTGTATAAACTCATCTGTAGTGTGACTGTATCTATACTGTAGTCACAAAGCAATGCTCTATAGTTCTTGGTTCTATGATCTATCAATCAATTAAACAGCCAAAAGCATGTACACATGTAGGAAATAAGTCTGGAATGACAGATACTGTAACAATAATATAGTTATCTGAGGAGAAGAGAATGGGAATTATGTGACTGCAAAAACAGATTTCCACTTTTTTCTTTAGTTTTCAGATGTGGATTTTGGATGAGTCACATTAATTTAGTTATGTATTTATCTATTGGGTTGCTTTCTAATTTTGGTTTTCATAAATCAATGCTGCCATCAAAAGTCTTGAAAATTAGTCATAAATTATAAGTAGTTATTTTATTTTAGAAATGAATTTGTATTGTGTTAGGTGAACATGCCTAGATAATATTATTTTAAAACGTATCCTTATATACTCTTTGCATCTGAGGACATGTACAATAACTGAATATTCCATGTGTGTTTGAAAATGCTATCTTAGTTGGGCTAAAATATGATAGTATATAGCTATATAGCTATACAGACAAGCTAGTTATTTGCGTTATCTAAAATCTTCTATATTTTAGCTGGGCACAGTGACTCACACCTATAATCCTAGCACTTTGGGAGCCAGAAGCAAGAGGATTGCCTGAGCCCACGGGTTCAAGACCAGCCTGAACAACATGGAGAGACCTCGTTTATACAATAAATCAAAAATTAGCTGGGCTTGATGGTGCATGCCTGTAGTTCTAGCTGCTTGAAAGGCTGAGGTGGGAGGATCACCCAGCCCAGCAGGTCGAGGCTGCAGTGGCTGTGAGCATGCCACTGTACTCCAGCCTGGGTGACAGAGTGAGAATCTGACTCAAAAAAAAAAAAATCCTCCATATTTTTATGATTATTTGACTATTTTATCTGTTGGTTTCTGAGAAAAGTATATTACAGGCTCATTAAATTATGGTAGATATGTCATTTTCTCAGATTTTGCTTTATGTATTTTTAGGCTTTGTTGCTGGGTACTTAAGGTTTCTTTGTTCTATCTTCTTAGAGAACTGTTATGTGTATATTAATATTAAACATCTCTTTTTTAATATCTTTAAAGCTCTTTAACTCTGTCTTGCCTGATATTAATGATGACACACTTATTTTCTTCTTATTATTTAGGTAATAAGAGGAATGGGTAAATACTAATTTGCTCATTATTTTCAATGATATTTTATTTTAGAGATATCTCTTATACATAATGTCTAATCATTGTAGTTTAATAAAGAATATATTTGGTCTTTGTCTTCAGTTCCTGGCACAGAGCTACTAAGCCTCTTGGAATCTCCTGAGCAATAGGAGTGTCTTTTGTTATTCATAATAAGCACCTTCCACCACACAGAGTTTAATGATGTGAATAAGGGTGGGGTCTGCTAGAGAGTTTTAAGATAGAAATACCAAAAACACAAGAACTGGAGATTGGGTTATAAAAGATCTTGGACAACAAGATTTCGTAAGTTTCTGGGTTGGTGAACACATCAAAGTACTGAGAGAGTTGGTGTAACAGGGAGGGCATGGAAACTCTGTGCCATCCGCACCTTCATATGTCACCCTATAATCTTTTCCATATGGCTGTTCCTGAATTGTATCATGTATAATAAACCAGTGTTTTCCTGAGTTCTGCAAGTTGTTCTAGTGAATTATCGAATCTGAGGAGGGGATTGTGGAAATCCTCAAATTTGTAATCAGCTGGGCAGAAGTGTGACTACCCTGGGTGCACTGTTTGCATCTGAAGTGGTGGCAGTTATAAGAGACTGAGCCCTTAAGCTGTGGGGTCTGTAACAACTTCAGAACAATTAGTGCCAGAACTGAATTGAATTGTTGTACAACTTGTTTCTGAGAATTGGTTGTTGTTGGTGTCAGAAATGTTCTCACTCATAAGCAGACCCTGAAGAATTACCAGAGTACTAAAAGAAAGGGATTTCCAATAGTGGGAAACTGCTGGGGTGGGGGCACACTTCATCAATAAGGATACCTGCTCTCAAACCAGATGAAGTGGGGACCAAAGTGAGGCCCAAACTTTACCTGTACAATGACCATTTGTATACCTAACCCTGAATTGTACCCCACATCTTTAAAATAAAAATTTTAAATCTCATATACCCTTCCTTTTCTAGCTTTCAAGTGTTACTACATATTTTTTCATTCAGTCATACACTCTGTAATATCATACTTTTATGTCTTTTGTATTTGCTATCATTCACATGGATTTGGTATAGGCAGAGGAGATTATAGCATGCAGTTTGAACATCCCTAAATCCAAAATTGATTTTTTTGCTCCATAAACTTTAGTATAATTTGACTTCTGTATAATGAAATATACTTGTGAGTTACTTGCATAAATGAATGATGGAACAAGTCAATGTATGAGGAAAATGAGACCCAACTTTTGTCATCTCTGTCTCACACTAAGTATCATTCTGCTTAAGCTAAACATTTTAATAAGATTTACATATTCATTCATCTTCTTGTGTTGAGTAAAGATGAAATAATGGCAAATAAAATTTTTGACTTTATTTTATGCCGGATACAACAGTAACAAAGTAAGATTTTGGCTCTTCAGAGACGAGTAGTTGATGTCACAGACACCTAGAAAATAACCTAGAGATTATCTAGAAAGTTCTCCAATAAGGAATATTGAACAATGGTGAACTGTGTCTGACAAATTCTTATTTTCTTTAGCCTTTGGAAAAATGTATGAATATAATCTATTTCTTGGAGAAGCCAAGAGTCCAAAGATTGGGTATGTCATTATATATGAGATATATTGTTGTAGATTAGTGCTAATATCTTAAGTGAAAATAACATGACCTGTGAGACCCAATCCTCACCACTACACAGTATGTCCATGTAACAAATACACACGTGTACCCCCTGAATCTAAAATAAATTTTTTTTAAAAATAACATGGCCTGATATGAAAAGGAAAGTGAAAACATTGTAGGAGAGAAACAGGTACAGTCCAGAGGCTCTGTGAAGGGTTCACTTTCCCTCTCATCATTCAAGTTCCCCGCCTCATTCATTTCTGTCTTATATAATTGGGATATTCAAAAACCTTTGTATATATGAAACATACACAAAAAGATTGCCAAAATATACACAGGTATACTTCAAGACTGGATTTTGAGACTGGGTTCTAATCTGGAATATTGCATTTCTTTCACTCAGGTTTCTGGAAACACTGTGTTTTATTTTCAAGGAATTATGCATATGCAAGCGTGCGTGCACGTGCACACACACACACACACACACACACACACACACACACACACTTCTGTACTTGAGAGAAAATCATGAGGATGTAGTGCTTAATCAAGACAATTAAATAAATGTGTTGAATTTATTACTTTTAAGTTCAATTCTTAAAATTAAATTCATTTTAAATACCTTGAAATAAGTTTCTCCCTGCATTTAAGGTCATTGTTTTTGACTATATGCATATAGTTGGCCAAAAATTGCTTTTTTTTCTATACAGGTTTTGGTACAATGCATTAAGTTTGCCAGACATTCCATTTCTCCTAATTGTGAAGCTTCTCAACAAAGTGGGGATATTGAAGTAGTGGGGGCTGTCTTGAAATGGTTTTAAAGTATGAAAAAGTTATTTCAAGTACAATCTTATGGCACAGTGTTTCCATCATAGCTATAAACATAGATCTGCTTTTACCTGTTATCACTATGCTAATATTTGCTTACTGTATCTTATTTTGACTGTTAAGACAACAGTCTTATGACTGGTCAAAATTCTATCTTAAGTTAGACACTGAGCACTGGGCTCAGGCTATGTCTGTAAATCACACATAACATTGACCTTGTAGAGATCAAATGCTATTGCTATGAAGTAGTCTATGAATAATATCTCATATTAATAAAATAGTCAATCGGAACTTATATCAGCTTTATATATCAACAAAAACAAAATTTAAAAATCTAAATATTGTGTAGCTTGTAACAAGTGTTCCAAATCCTTAAGCCTTGCAGATAGAAGTATTTCCCTGAAAATATTTACCCATAAAGAGAATATTTCCCAGCAAGCTAATGTTTCCAAATCAAGGTAACTTCTCTTTCTTTCTTTCTTTCTTTCTTTCTTTCTTTCTTTCTTTCTTTCTTTCTTTCTTTCTTTCTTTTTTTCTTTCTTTCTTTCATCTTTCTTTCTTTCTTTCTTTCACCTAGCTAGATTGTTATTTACCGAGAAGATATTAGGAACATTTCCAGGATCCCAGTGTCTCACTTTTCAGATGGGATATGTGCTTCTTTTCTTCTGGGACAAGGGACTTCATGATTCAGTGTTTAGTTTGACCCTAAGTTTTATTTCATCTGGATCTAATGGCTCGTATTGTTTTGATAACTGATGTGATAGTACAGAGACTCTTTCCTACCATTATTCCTGTTCACTTTCTTCAGGTTAAAGTATCTGAGTAGTAGAAACTCTATAGAGAAGGAAATTCCAAATGTTAAGAATGTTCATAGGAACTCGAGAGGGGTATATCCAACTGCCTACTAAACACCTCTGCCTGGATGTTTGATATGCATTGCAGACTTAACATGTCCACAAGAGACCTTCTGAGCTTTAAATCACCCCTAACCCCACATGCAGTTGCAACCGACAACAGAAAGCCTCTACACCCACTATGCTTCCCCCAGTTCAGTCAGTGCTGTTGTCAGCCACCTAATCCTCAGTCCCAAATCCCAGGAAACATCTCTGATTCTCCTCTTTCTCTTATTTGTCATATTCAGTCTATTAGTAAGCCATGACTCTTTTTCAATCACCTTCAGCCTGGATTATGACAAAAACCTCCTAATAGTCTCCCTGCCCCAACTCTTGCCCTATTGCATGTTTTGGCTCCTGCTTACCACTATGACTTTATTTGCTATTAATATATTTATATTTTTCAGAGTGGTTTTCATTTCACAGCAAAATTGAATGCAAGGTATAGAGATTTCCCAGATACCTCTTGTTTCCACACATGCATAACCTTCCTATTATTAACATCTCTCATCAGAGAAGTACATTTGTTACAATTGATGAACCTTCATTGACACATTATTATCACCCAGAGTTACCATTTACGTTAGGGTTCACTCTTGGTGTTGCACCCTTAAAGGGTTTGAACAAATTTATGATGGCATATATCCAACAGAGTATCATGCAGAGTAGCTTCACTGCCCTAAAAATCACTCTGGCTTTACATTGTTTCATGCCTCTTTGTTTCTTATACCTTGGCCACACTCACCTTTTGTCTTTTGTGTAACTTGATAAGCCCCTTTTTGCCTTAAGGACTGTATACTTGTTTCCTTGACCTGGAATGATTGTCGTATCATCACATAGTTGACTCATTCTTGCCCTTTCCATCTCAGCTTAAATTTCATTTCCTCTGAGACTTTCCTAACCACACAATCTAAAATAACCTTTTCAGTCACTATATATTCTCTTGCTTTGCTTTTACTTAAATGGGATTTGTCTAAGGTATTTTCTTGACTATCATCTGCAAGTTCAAAAGGGAGGTGCTTTGTTGTGTTTAATAGCATATCCTATATGTCAGAAGAAGGCCTGGTACCTAGTGGGTGTTCAGTGAATAAGTTATTACATGGATGATAGTAACATTATAGAATCTATAGTCCCAGTGGACCACAGCTTATAATTTATACCTTACAACCTGCAGAAACCTTCTGCCTTCTCTCTCCGCTGGTGACTATTTTGTTTTTTCTCTCTTCCTTTCCCTTTGTCTTTCGTACTCCATCTGCATTTCACCTTTTTCTTTATCCAGCTTCATTATCCCTTTAACCTTTCTCTTCACCATCACTCCCACTCCTCCTTACTCTTTGCCCCAAACTGAACATAAAATGGGCCTGAGAAGTCTTTTTAAAATATTTATTTTACTTGTTGAATATATCTTTCATTCTCTGTTCTTAACTTAAAAAGCAGGTGAGCCAAGTGTTTTATACTTTTCTAAGAAAAAGATAGATACATTAATGTTTAAAAAAACCTTTCTGTGTGTCAGTGATCCGGGAGAGGTTGGAACAATCGCCCCTGTTGCTGCTCCTGCTCTTAATTTAATGGTTCAAAGTCTTTTGGACATCTGTAAGTCTCAAGCTTAATTGAAAGAGAGTCATTCCCAGCAAAGAAGAGGAACATATGAGCATTTAGAGTAATCTAGAACTCAACTATCTCTTTTCTCCCACCTTTTGGGGTCATCTTCCTAAGGCTGACTACTTGAAAAGGGAAGAAGAGATGCTTGGAAAGATTCAGGAGGCACCTCAATGGAAGATAGCTGTGATTCCAAAGATCAAAACCACACATTGCCACACCCCATATGATCAGATGCCACACACCTCACTGACAAAGAAGGTTCCTTGGTTTTACTACATGCAGTGTTGATGACTCATCATCAACATGTAGCTGATTCTCACAGTTTGGAACTAGAGTGTGTGCTAACGATCTCACCAGAAGTGTGCATCCTGGGTTGTTTTATCTGGTTATGAAGTTCTGAAGAAAGAGCGGTTCTACAGAAACAGGAAGCTACTTGATGAAGGCATGTTTTGAAGATTCAAACGTTAGTTTAAGGCAACAAAGAATTAAAATTAAAACAATAGTGGGTTCTAGAGAGCCAGGATGGGGTAATTAGATCTGATGTGTGTGTGTGTGTGTGTGTGTGTGTGTGTGTGTGTGTGTGTGTGTGTGTTCAATAGACTAGAGAAGAGACCTATAAGTTTTAAATTTGTATACTTTAAAAACTTGTAGGGTTGTAAGTGAGTTTTACTTGCTTGTGTTTTTTTTTCTTTCAATAGTTTTCAAACAAAATATTGACTCATCTCTTCTTAAAAGAGCTACAGTGAATTGCAGATTGCTATGGTAGTATTGGATAGGGGATTAGCTGGGAGGTCAGTTCAGTACGAAATATTTCTCAAACCTACTTGGCCTTGGAGGCCATTTTTGTTGTTTTTGAATTTCTTAGGCCTGGACATTTGGGAAAACTCTAGTCTAGACTAGTAAAATTCATTTGGTCATTAGACCAACAAATCTTCAAGAAATACTGTACTAATTGAATGTGGAATTCTTAGTGGAATGGTATGGAAGATCACCAGAGCTATGTACTAGAGAACTATGTAAGTAAATGAGCTTCCTCACTTAGTCAATAATTGTTTGCCTGGTTCTAATTGATCTGCTTTATCATTTATAAAGTGCTTGGACTCATCTCAACTTTCGCATGAGCCTCATCTAATTCTCTTTGGCTCTCCTAAGCATTTTCTGGAAAAATTAAAACTTCTCCAGCAAGCTAAGAATTATTGTCTATGTGTTAGCAGTTGGTCTCCCTAATCTCTTTCTTGCTTCTTATACTTAAAAACATTCAAACTACTTTTAAAGATACGAGAAAGGGAGAGAGAGAGAATGAATAAAGAAAGGGCAACCACTAAACGAAACCAAATGTTGTATTTGGTTATAGTTTCACAGTATAGCAACAATGGAATTCACACATGATAAGGAAAACAAAGTCATTTTTTTCTACTATTTTTTGTGTTTATTAAGTAGCTAAGAGGGCTTGAAAGCTATTTGTCATTAATTGTATTTTCAAATTCTTCATTTAAAATGTGGAATGCCTAAGAATATGAGGAGTGACTAAGCAGATTATAAAAGCTGATAATAAAAACTGATATTAAGCCTTGCGTTTATTGAAATTGCTGAGATAAAATAAATCAACTTTGTTTAATGAAGAAAACCTTTCAGTTAAAGAGGAGGCTTTATTATGAATGCTGATAGTTCCCAACTTTGGATACAGATGTGAATTCTAAGATGTTTTCACAATTAAAAAAAATATGACATGTAACAACTGAGAAAAGTTGTTTATTTATCTGGGAAAGGAGAATGAAAATTCCTCAAGTGGTTTCCATTCTTTCATGCCAATCAGGATATTCACATGTGAACAGCATGGGTCTTGGAAGGGGAAAAAGAAGAAGGAGAAAGGATAATAAAATAAAATATTTAAAAATTTGGGTGGTACACCAAGACAAAAACATGAAAATATGTGTGCTTCTATCCAGACTGTCACAAAATCTGGAAAGTAAGGTTGAGACCCCATTAAGAATTGGCCCAAGTTGTAATATAATCTAACACTTGCGGACGACATGTAACTTACAGATTTTAGCTGTACAGCTGTGAAGACACCTGCCAGTGCCCTCCAACTCCTCAGATTTCTTGCCTCTGTGTTATTGAAAGATCCTATCTGATTTCCATGAAGGTATTTCTCTCCCTGTCGATCCAAGATATGGTGACTGCAAATGTATTATTTTGATCTCATGCATCTTCATTTTTAGTGCTGCTTCTTTTTTAGGGAAGTAAATTACCAAACATTCAGTCAGCAATTTAAAAACATGAAGCCACTTGCGATCCCTCCTAATTTTCTGTGCAGTTCACCAACTTCTTTATTTCTGATTATTAGATGATTGGAATAAAATCTGTCCTTAAATTGAGAGGACCTGTGAAGCAGCCTTCATGGATGTAGCTTTCCTTCAGAGCAAGGGAATTCTCTCCAGAGTCCCTGACTTTAACATGAAGGAGAAGTTCTCTATAGCTGTAAGTCCCCAGGCGTGACACAACTGAGAGCTCTTTCTTAGGTAAGCACCACACTCTGTTTTTTAAAAGCTCCAAAGACAGAAAGTTTCCAAATCAAAGCTCGGCAGTTTCCAAAGCAGGGTCAGAGGAATCATTCCTTCTTTCTGCTCTGTGTGAGGCAGTCCATGTTGCAGTCACTGGGCAAATATCAGAGAATAAAACAGGCAGAAATTTGTTCCCTAAAGGAGCTGATGTCCTAGTAAAGGAGACATCATAAATAAGATAAATAAGAGAGGTATGTAGCATGGTATAAGTGATAAGAGCTAAGGTGACAAAACAGAAAGAGTGAAGAAATATACAGAGTATCAGGGAGGGGAGATTGCTAAATTTTAGTTAGTGTGGCCAGGAAAAGCCTCCCTAGAAGATGACTACAGTAGATACTATGGTGTGTCCTGTGGATGTCTTTCAGAGCCCGAGACACATGTTCCCCCAGCAGGGAGGAGGGTAGGTAGCTAACAGCTCTCAGTTGAGCTTCTTTCATGGAATTGCCTTCAGAAAGATGGTCTCTTGACCAAGGTCCTACCTGGGGATAGTCCACAGTCAATGTCTGGTGAATAAGAGGTGATACAGACCAAGCACCTTTGTCTCAGGGTAATAAAATACTAAAAGGCCATCCTAGCATCAGAGTCCCCATGAAACAGACTGAGACCTTGGTGTGACTGTATAATAGTTCATCTCTTTCCTCTCCCTGGGAACTGGGATCACAGCATATAAGAATCTCAGGTAAAATCCTTTTCCAACCAGCAAAAATGTATCACTGATGGGGAGGGTAACACTCAGGATGTGTTGTTTCATAAGCCCCTTTATGGTTTTTTTTAACCTGGAAAATTATATTTTGAGCTCTCCTAAGCAATAACAGAGCCCATCAGTTAAGATAAGTTCCATAAATATTCTGTTCAGAACTGATTTAATTGGTATAGTTGGATATATACTGCAGTATAGGTCATTTCTTTCTCTGTCCCCAGGTCATTCCTTCTGGCATAAACCCTAATCCTTTACTTCAAAAGTTACATACATAAATGACTATAGAGAGCTGACAGATAACAGAAATGTGAGGGGCAGGTGATCAACAGGGAGTAGTAGAGACTGTGGCAAACTGAAAGGTAAATGCCTGGTTTAAAACAGAAAGCCAATGCCCATCACCAGCTGATTCATTATTAAGCTGTAATGGGAGCCTCATGTTACCAGATTTTCCCATTGTTATCTGGATAAGATTAAAATTTTGATTCATTATAATGTAAAATCTTCAAATTTTAGGATGTTGAAACTTAGGATGTTGACACTGTGCATGTCAAACCACAGCTGGGTTCACAGTCAGCTGGGAAGCTAGCCATTTGGGCCTCTGACATTAATAGGAGATTTGAAGAACTTCACACAATTACAGTTTGAAACCTGAGCTGGCTGCTTTTCATACAATCCTGCACATAGTGTATCACTTCTTCCTTAAGGAATTTGTGCATGCGTATTTGCCCCACAAGGGAATAAGCATCTTTGAAGAGAATAATTGAGTTTTATCTCTGTATCCTCTGAGCACCTATCACAAAGGTTTACGTATGGGAGATACATAGGCATATTGATTCAATAAAAAGAAGAAATACCACAGATTTTTAACCTCCAGTCCTGTATGAACCATTTCGGGTTACAAAATTTAGGCAAAAGTGAAGAAAATTGAGTGTAAAAATCAGCCTTAGTGGAGGGGTTTTCCATTAAGTTAGCACCAAAAGACTTCTTAACAAAACTCTCTGAATTTGGCTTCAATAAATCAATCAGAACCGGTTTTCTGGTACTGTTACTTAAAACATGGTTACACTTTGGTAACACAAATTGTTAAAATGTAAGGTTCAGCAAGGTGTGTACTGAGGTGTAATTACAAAAAACATGAAAGATTTAAATCATATTTACGTACAATACGATTATTGTACGTAAATATGATTTAAATCTTTATTTAATAATATTTTAAGTAATAAATATTAAAATAGTATTATTTTAAAATATTAAAATATAATTATTTAATAATATTATTGCCTCTCTGTGGTGATAATAGAGCTCACATTATAATGACATCCTAAATCACTCTTGAAATCTCTCTTAGCAGCAGAACCTCCAAATGTCAATACTCAGCGTGCATTTAGCATATTTTACTAATATTGGTAGTAACAGAAAGCCTCTGTGTTTTGACATTTATACAGTATTTTCATCTGCCTTATCACATTTAATACAGTAGTTATGTGATATAGAACTAGTGAGATGATATGCAAAAATAATATTTTATTTATAAAAAATAAATCCCGTTTTGTGCCCCGTTGATGACCTTATGTATTCAGGCACTTAGTGAAACTTTTAGCAGACCAAGTAAAGATCAAGAGATTTTTAAAAATCCTTGAACACTATTAGAAAAAGCAGAGTAGAATTTTTTCACTATCTTAGAGTGGGGAGAATTTTTCTCAGTACAAAAGGAGATCTAGAAATAATTCTTTAAATAGATGCAATTTTTATTATTTAAAAATTAAAAACTTAATATATGGGAAAGGCAACAACAAACACACATTTTTTTAAAAATGAAAAAATTTCCTTCCTTTCTTCTTTTTCTCCTTCCTTCTGTCTTTCCTCCCTCCCTCGGTTCTTCCCTCCCTTCCTTTTCTAACCTTCATTCATCTATCTATCTATGTATTTAACTATGCTGCTATTTATGCTTCTATCATCTATCTAATCTGTATCACAAATCTATATCTCAGAATGTTGACAGAAATAATAAACTAGGCCAGGCTCGGTAGCTCAGTCCATAATCCCAGCACTTTGGAAGACTGAGGCGAGCGGATTTCCTGAGTCCGTGGGTTCGAGACCAGCCCGGGTAACTTGGCGAGACCTTGTCTCTACAATAAATCAAAAATTAGCTGGTGTGATAGTGTGAGCCTGTAGTTCCAGCTACTTGGAAGGCTGAGATGGAAGGAAGGATTGCCTGAGCCCAGCAGGTCAACACTAAAGCACTTTGGAATATGGTTCGTTATTGTGTGAATTCATCTCTACTATGGATTACAATATAGGCCAAATAAGCTCCGAATCATGCATATCAACATCAATATGTTTTATAAAGTACATGAAACACTATTACGTGAGGTGTTGCCTGATTTCTCAACAAAGCTCTGAGGGATTTATGTTATATCATGTCCATTTTACAATGAGAAAACTGAGTGCTGCCTCTAAGCCTTTGCACGTAGTAATTAATAGGGTTGGGGTTTGAACCTAACATTGTAGGGAAACAATATGACCAGCTGAAAGACCCTGGGCTTCTAGGCAAAAAGTAATGAAAAATCTGCTTGATGACAACACAGTAAACTATGGAACTAAGAAAGTGCCACATATACTGCTGTGGGTTATAAGATCAGGTAACAATATTGCTATATTAGTACCTCATTATTATGTAAATGTAAACTGGTTAGATAATATACACTGTACTTTATCGGCAAACCCCAAAATCTTTTCTCAGATAACCTCTATAGCATGTTTTCAGAGAGAGTCATGACAACTCCTGTCTACCAAATCAGTTATTTTTCTGGAATTTACTGTTGCACTCTGCCACTAAGGGAGTCCTAACCTAGGAACATAAGCAAAGATGATAAATTTGTGAGTGTGTCTGGTAGAACAGCTGAAACAGATGTGCAGAGTGAGGGACATCAAAGTTAAAACAATTACCAGCTCAACAAATGGGAAGTTCTCCCAGATACCAGCTTAGCATTTTTAAAAAACTTGGGGATTCGTTATATCACATTGGCAAATCAGAGGTGGTATACGTGGTTGTGAAGCATATGTAAATCATTAAAACGACACAAAATAGTGACAAGTGGCCATCAGTTACTTTAAAAGATACTACTATTCAGCAGTAAATGTTGTGGTATACATTCAAATCATCTGGGGGAAATGGCCACTTTTTCTCCTAGCCGCCACCACTTTCCCTAGCTGCCTCTCCAAAAGGGAAAGGTTTGTCATTGTTGCCTTGGCAAGGTTGAGAGTTGGGACCTTCAAAAGAGACCAGTTGTCTTCCACCACCAGGAAATGTTGTCATTGGGAGAAACAGTGAGTAAAGGCTATTGAAATAGCCAGGTGTAGGGGCAGATGTGGCTGGGCCCAGGGCAGGGGTCTTTCTGGTTGGTAGAATGAAGTCATCATCATGTGGTTATTTCATGCAGATGCTGGAATTGCAAACAGTTTAAAAAACAACCATTCAATGTGCTCTTTTGTCTGTATCACAAGTAGAGGAAGTTTGAAAAGATTTTTCTATTAAGCGATTATTACATGGTTTACTATGTGTTTATGATAATATGTAGGATCTGGATTTAATAAATTAATAAGTAAGGAAACCACAGTACTTTTAACTTTCTGTGTAGGCATTTTTCTGTTAACTAGAAATGGGTCCAAGCATAACTTTAAAAAAATATTTCATTTTTGCTACCTGTAGCTTCATTATCTTATCTTGAAAACATCAATAACTGAAAAGATTTATGCCTGTGGCTATTTCAAAGGGTGCTTTGCCTGAAAATGGCATTTATTTGTTATTTTAGTAGCTTTAAATTCTAGTGCTCCTGTTTAACAGTCTTTAAGACAATACAAACCACTTCTTTGTATTTCTGAATTGCCTAGATAGAAAAATAGCATTGTAATGAATTAATAGCTGACGACTGCTCAATATCAGATCTGAAGACTCATTTTTCATCGTGTGCCCCTAGTGAAAATGCTGTTTTATGAAAATGACACCTTGGCATGCAAACTCATACTCCATTATGGCATCCATGTCACAGACACACAGTTTACTGGTTCAAAAAAAGGTGTTGTTATGTGCTGCACTACTGGAATTGAATTAAATTATTAAACACAAGCTGACAAAGAAATAATATTGCAGCTGAATATTTTTGTGGCTTTGTTGGTGAGCCTGTGTGTTCTTTAGTATTTGGTTGCAATTATAGGAATTCTTCAAAAAGGAATGACAGTAGTTTTGAGTTGCCTCCAAGAGTAAAGAATATGTATGTAGCAAGAATAATTCACATTTGACTCTTATTTCTAAAAATAGATATAATTTTGTATGCACATTTAGAAATTACTCCCTTAATTTCTGTGTTCTGAGAGTATAAAGTAGGGTGTTTTTGGTGGCCATATGGAATAAAATCAGAGGGCAGAGTTTCTTGACCTAAGTGATCCTGAGTTGGACCAGAGCAATCACTAATTTGCCAATTACACTTATCTTGCCAGTGCTTTCTTATATCTGACAAATCCCATGTGTGAATCATCCATGTGAGAATAGACTAGCATACTGTAGATGTGCTCTCTAATTTCCTCTTTCATGTATGCCCTACAAATAAGCCGAGATATTTAATACATTGATTAAAGGCATAGAATCATGTTGAAGTATCGGACAAATAGAAGAGTGAAGTTAGGATCTCCATCCCCACTCACCATCGCTCTAAATTTGAAATATTTTGTCCAAAGCAAGCTATGTGGAGTCCTGAGAGACTAACCCAGGATAGAAATTTAGCATGCACTTTAAACTTTGGTTGCTCTATCTTTCAAGCTGAATTTAAATCTCATTAATTTTTAGTGGAAGCACAATAGTTAAATATCTTGCAGATGTAGCTTGTGTATTTAAAATTCCTTAGAAGGTTTCCATTTAGGACTTTTACTACATTAGTTTGATCTACTGTGCATGGCAATATGGCATATGCATTTCTCTCAGGATGTGCAACTTGATTTCATACTGTGGAAAAATCCAGAGCGTAAAATATTGGCATGAACAGTGTCAAGTGTCAATGCTAATTCTTTTATTACTGTGACATTATTTAAGGATACCAATCATTCAACTATTTTAAATGATAGATATTAGAGCTTGAAAAATAGCTATGTGATCAGCCAAGACATGTTTTTGGAGAGGACAAAGTCCCAGAAATTTCTAGAAATATCACAGATACATATCTAATCATAGATTTCTGCTGCTTGTGCAGAATTACAGAGGACACAGCTGTGGACACTAGCTAAGTAAATCAGAATTCAACATTTTAAAAT
This sequence comes from Cephalopachus bancanus, assembly GCA_027257055.1. Classification (NCBI taxonomy): domain Eukaryota; kingdom Metazoa; phylum Chordata; class Mammalia; order Primates; family Tarsiidae; genus Cephalopachus; species Cephalopachus bancanus. The sequence continues at coordinate 11,030,197 of JAPVLO010000005.1, read as the reverse complement.
TCTTGCTTGTAAGTTAAAGCAATTTGCTCATTTTTGTGATCATGGGCTAAACATATTTATTTCCAGAGAAGCGTTGTTACCTATATTCCTTAACAAATCTGTATATTATTTTAGTGTTTAATAGAGGTGGCTTGCAAGATGACAACAATATATTCAATATTAATTTGGAGAACTTCTAAGGAATTAGAGAATTCAAATCTTCTGTTAAAAGAAAAATATTCCAGATAACATTGGTTATTTTTAGAAGCCATGCTAAATATAAATTTCCTGAAGAAAATTAAACTTGAGTAGAAGAAATTTCCATGCAACTGGTTTTCTTCTGGATTTAAATTTTTTTGTCCTAAATTTAGGAATAGAACCTCAATTTTCTTTTCAGATTATTTGTGGAAAAAGTATAATATGATCAATGGAGTAAAGCAGAAATAATATTTTACTTTATTATAATGCTTTCACAGTTGACAGAACACTGTCACCTATATTATTTATATTCCTAAGACACATTCAGAACTAAGATGTTTATCACAATTCAAAGTTCTAAAAATGCCAATTCATTCATCCAGCAAATGCTTTTTGGACTAAGAGCTCTTAAAAGAAACTGGATTAGATGTTGGGGATGAAAACACAGTACACACTGCATTAGTGGAGCAAGATAAATTACAATATAATATTCTAGTATCTGCAACGGAGGCACGCACAAGGGGCAACAGCAAAGCTAATCTTCCCGGGGAGTAGATGCATGTAAAGAGGCTTCAAGGAGAGGCTGATCATTGGCAGAGATATGAAGGATGAGGGAGCGTTGGTCAGTGGGCAGAGGAGGGGATGGCAGATTAGAACAAGAAAGCCAAAGGGCAGAGCTGGGAGCAAAGGTGGCATGCTGGGAACTACATGAAGATCATTGTGGCCGGAGCACAGAATGTGATGTGAGGTGAAACTGTGGTTGAGACTGGGATCAAAACACACAAAATCTTGTGTGCTTTTCAAGAAGGTTATATTTAATCCTGTAAATGAGGGGAAAGCTGCTTGTTGAATTTTGAGCAGTGGAGTAACATGCTCAGATTTGAATGTTTCATTCTGGCACCTGTTTAGGGAATGGATGGGTGAGAAACATCTTGAATAATTCTTGAGTTCTAACTTGGATTGATTCTGGTGTCATTCGCTGAGCTTGGGAGCTCAGGAAGGAGGTAAGTTGGAAGGGTGGGAGTGGGGAAAGAGTGGACAAGATAGTGAGATCGATTTGAATGTGCTGAGATCACCAGGAGTAAGAAAGGCCAGGTTTCTTGCAGGCAGTTTTATATCGTGGACAAGTGTTAGTATGGAGTTTAGCCTGAAATGCTAACGAATATAAAATTGGCTGGTCGTGAAAATCACCATTACCGGAGAAGCTGTGGTCACCATGATAGCTCAATCACTTGTAGCAAGGGTGTTCCAACCATGAGGGGTGAAAGGCAGTGAAGAGTATGCATTAGGACTATGGAGCCAGACTACCGGGGTTTGGATCTTGGCTTTCATACTTACCAGGTCTATGGCTCTAGGCTGCTCTACAACCTTGGGCAGATTAGTCTCTGTGCCTCAATTTCTTTAACCGTGAAATGGAAAGCAGAATACTATTGCCCTCAAAGAGTTATTGTCAAGATTAAATGAGTTTCTAAAACTTTCATATTTTATTAATATTTGATGTGCTTGGGACAGTATTACTATTATTATCATCATTATTACCTTTGTTATTCCTCTTTCAAGCCCTCACACTGGGAGGGTTCTATGGCCCATTGGGTTGCAGTGTGGTGGTTCACTTTTGTTCTGGCTTGAACTGAGCGATTTGATAAGAAGTGGAATGTTTTGTCTCCACTCAAAACTCTTTCATCTACTTCATGAGAATATGGGTTAGCAGCCAACCCCATATGAGGAAATCCTATAGGTGGCTTTGGGATTGTAGAATCAACTTGGTAGAGCCTATCTTAATTGAAGGACTGGAGTTACCCTGGCTGAAGAGAAAACGGGGGAGATAGGATAACCCGGAGACTTGTTATGAACTGTTCCAGTAGAGGCTGTTGGAGGCTGAGTAAGCAGTGACACGGTTTTAGAATCCTGCGCTGAGAAATGGCGGAACTGCTGAGTGTGCTGGAATGTTGTATCTTGATGACTCACCATTCCAGACACACTTTGTATGAATATGAATTAAAATATGATTTAATATTTTGCTTATTCAATTTTTACCTACTCTCGAAGATTCAGTTCAGACCCTGTCTCCTTTATAAATTCTTCCTAAACTAAAATTATCTCTCCTTCCTAACACATGTTGTCATTGTGCAAAATATTGTACAAATGGATGGAAGGAAATCTAACATTGATTAAAAGCCTGTTGTATAAGTACTCTACTTATATAATTTCATCTAATTCAGACCATGGTATAGTCTTACTATTCCCCTTACTATCACTTGGAATTTTTTCCATTGCTGCCTTCAGTTGTTTCTTGCATAGTTTGTATCATACATCACAAATTTCTCATTTTTTAATTCATATACTTATTCCTAGAGTATTAAAACCAGAAAGCAGACTACTCATGTTTTGTTTTCTAGAACTTAGTGGAGTATGATGCTTGCTAATTTAATCTAATAGGACTAGGACTGCCATGCTGTACAACTCCAGAGGGCATCCACTTACCTAGTGGTCTATGTGTGTAGATCTCCCTGCAGTTGTGTAGTGTATAGTGCATTTGCATTGGCCGAGAATAAAATGCAGTTGGATCTATTGGTGGACTGAAAAAGCACTTAGACAAAGACTGGTGAGTCATTTGTCTATTGTTTCCCTCTGGTAGACTCTGAGCTTTTGGCAAGCAGGGCCCAGGTGATTCTGGTCCTGCCCTCTCTTTCATAGCACTTAACACAGGGCTTTGTTTAAATAATATCTACAAATGATATTTCCTTGAGAATAGGGCAAGGGGGTTGAGGCAAGGTGGTTTGGCCACCCTCTCTGCACTCTTCCTTTCTTTAGCTCTTAATAGTAGGATAATTGGCTTTTTTTTTTTTGCACTATAGTGGAAGAAATAACCCTAAATGCATTTAAGAGAAGGTGAATAGAAAATGAACCTTGTGGACTGCAACAACTCATCTGTCCCTCACATATTACAGATAAGGCAAGGATGGCCAGAGAGGTTAAATGATTTGCCCAAGGTTACACAGCTTGCTGGCAGTGGAGTTTAGTCTAGCTTATAGGTCTCTGACTCCCAGTTCAGTGTTTTTCACATTACACATTATCAGAAAGAATATCGAGTAATGATTACTTTTAAAGAAATGAAAATTCGTATTGGAATTTACAAATCGTTTCCAAATAAACAGATTTTAAGATTCTGAAATAGATAAATTGTTTATTTAAGCCAAACCCTTCTAACTACTCCTATCTCCTAACGCCTACTGAATTGTGTCTCTAACTACCTATCACCTACATATGGACGTATATTTCTAAGTCTTTATATTTCTTTTCCTAAATTTACCCTTACACATAATGCTGAACTGATTTAGAACATTTGCCTTTGTTGAAACAAAAGCAATTCATTTCATTCGCATCAATAAGGTGTAATTATATGTACAGTGAGCCGCGTTCACCCGGGCTAATGAATATTCAGCCAGTAGTGAGAGAAGGGCGCCCCTGGAATGATTACTAGGGTCCCTTTCCGATTTAGCATGGCACCCAAGAGTCAGGCGGGGACAGCACAGCCTTCTCTTCCCAGCTGGATAGCTGGGCCCGTGGCTCCGCCCACCCTGACGCAGAGGCCCGCCTGTCTGATTTGGGGGCTCTGGCAAAAAGCCTGAGTCCATTGATTACAGATCGCTGTTAATAAAGAGCATTTGTAATGCAGCAGTGGCGAGGCGGTCTCCGCACGCCGGTTCATGATGGCCCTTCAGGCTCCACAATTAAGTCGTCCAGCAGGCATGCCCCCTGTTGCAGCTGCTCTGTCAATCTCATTTTGGAGCACAAATGATCTTAGACCCGGTGTTTGACATGGGGTTTTAACACCAAAGAAGGCAATTCTGCAACTTCAAATGAGCCTAATTGGCTGAGCGCTCGGGCGTTCACTCAAGCTGCTTCAGTCCATCAGAGTGAGATTTCCAGCTAATTGAACTGCTCAGAAGGAAAAGGACCACGAAGAATCACGAGGTGCCCAACCATGGGAGAGGGTGGTATATATATTTTTTCATGATAGCAAACTTAAAAATACATTCCTCCTCCTTAATCAGCCACCTGTCAACATAAAAAAGGTAGTTATGGCTGCAGATGCTCACAGAGTTATGATCTAAAATTGAGTTGTTGCTGTTAGGAGTGTAATGTGCATGTGTTGCTGATAAAGGACATCTCAAAACACTTGGTCTGGCTGACATTTTTCTGCATCACTCTCAAGGCTGCCCTAAATGAAAACATGCAAATCGTGGCTGTATGGAGAGCACAGAGGGGGAAACTAATTAGAAGTGCCTCCGTTGGAGTCAGTGTGTGCTCATCTGTCACCTTCCTGTGCCTCGGTTCTTCTGTTAAATGGGGACCCTATAGGGACAGATGTGACATCTGTATCTGTAGCTTTATCTGTACCCGTACCCATATCCATATCTATAGAGCTGATATACCATGTCTGCATCTGTAAATCGAATATTTCTTCAGATACTCAGAATAAATAATACTCTATAGACAATAACAACTTATACAGCAATAATAAAAGAATATGAAAAATGATACTTTATTCAAACCTCGGTGAAACATTGACACGATAATGTATTAGGCAGGATCTTGAAACCAAGAGAATTGACCTAGTGTAAAAGTTTTTCTAAACTGAAGCATTGCTTAAAAATGATACTTAGTAAATTTTTTGGAGGTGCTAAATTTACCACACATGTGTCTCATTTACAAAAAAAATCTCTGGTGTTACATGACATGGAGGTTGAAAAATAATCAGGGGGAGTTATGAAGAAGATACATAAAAAGATTTAGGACTGGCTCAATTTTATATAGATATTGTATTTCAGATATTGAAAGAGAGGATCCAGAAAACATTTCTCTACATATCTTAAGATATGCAGGCAGTGAGTGAGTCATGCTGAGCGTCAGCCAGTTTTCAACCTGGGAGCACGTAGCACCTTTTCTATGATACTCAAGCCTAGGGTCTCAAGAAGAGTAGATGTGTAAACTAAGTATTTAAAGTTTTTAGAATTTAACTGAGTTCTGCCTCTGTTTTACTTTGTGACCTTGGGTATGGCATTTAGGTTTCCTAAGCCTCAACTTTCTCATCTTAAAAAAACAGCAGGACCAAGTATGGTCCACAGTAACATTATGCTGAAGATACCTGATAAACAGGATGAAACAGTTTTTTTGACATTTAATTTCTTTATTGGAGGACCCTGCAGGATTTTACTCCCTCTATCATGGTAATATTTCTATTTAAAACCCAAAAGAAATCATATCCTCCTCAATTCCCCACTCAGGGCAGATTTAGCAAATAATCCCGTTGCAGAATTTGACCCATAGAGATGGGCTGGATTTAGAATCAGCGTTGCCATACCTGCACGCTGAGAGTTCTGGCCTGATGCAGAGTGATGTTGCTTTGCTGAATTAGGGTAACTCTCTACAGGCCGAACTGGCAGTGAAAAGAAAAACTTTTCTTAAATTTAGTTTTTATTTTTATTAAAGTAATAAAAGAAATCAGATAGCACTAAAAAGTTGGGCAGCAACAGTTGCAACCTCTACTCACTGCCACTCTTCCCTAATTCCTGCTTTTTGGACAACCGCTGTTACTATTAGAGCTTCTTTGGCATAATTGCCTCCAATTTCCAAGTACAGTCCTCCCTTGGTATTGGTGGGGATTAGTTCCAGGACCCCAATACAACATGGCCCAAACTCATATTCATGGATGCTCAAGTCCCTTACATAAAATGGTATAGCATTTGCATATAATGCTATGTGCGTCCCCCCTTATATTGTACTTTAAATAATCTCCAAAGTACTTATAATACATAACACCATGTAAATAGTTGTTATAATGTATTGTTTAGAGAAGAATGGCAAGAAAAAAAAGTCTGTACATGGTCAGTACAAAGGTAGCCATTGCAGACCTAACTGCACTTTCCATCTGGCAGTTGGTTGAATCTGCAGACACAGAATCCACAGATATGGAGGGCCAACTGTGATATGCTTGTTTCTAATATTTCTTGATCCATTGGTCTCAGACACAATCCGAAATTATTAATTTATTGTCATGGAAGATAAGCAACTGTCTTACACCTCTCCTATCCTCTCTATTCTAACCCTTCATCCTCTTACTGTATCTACATTTTTTGGTTAAATCAATAATATATGTTATGATAATGATGCAAACTCATTCACATAGTGTGGTGTAATTTTTTTTACTCTCTCAAGCACCTTTTTGTATTTCTTAGAATAAAAATTGGCTTTAATTCTCTATTTATTTACATGCTTATTTGTTTTTAATAGGTTTATTGAGATATAACACAGTCTCCTTGATTAAAGTGTATACTTTAGTTTTTTAAAGCATATCTACAGTTTTGCAACTATCACCCAGATCTAATTTTAAATTAAAAAACTAAAAGTACCCTAAAAAAATATGGAACTCATTAGCTTTCACTTTTCATTCTCCTCTTCCGCCCCCTTGGCCCTAGGCAACACTAATCTGTATTTTATCTCTACAGATTTGTTGATTTGGGACATTTTATGTCAATGGACTCATACAATGTGTGAATTTCTATGTCTGACTGCTTTCACTTAGCACAATGTTTTCAAGGTTTATCCAGGTTGCAGCATGTATCAGTGCTTCATTTTTAAAAATTGCCAAATAATACTCCACTGTATGGATCTATACAGATTTTCACTCATCAGTTGATGGACATGTGGGCTGTTTTTACTTTGGAAATTGTGAATAGTGTTGCTATGAACATTTATGTGTCCTCCATTTATTTTTACTTGTAATGTTTCCTCTTTAACCATCCTTACTTTTTTCTATATGAACTTTTATATCTGGTATAAAAGGAATGGTGACTTTTTTTCTCCAATGCTCAAATATCTCAGATAAAATTTTTGCTTTCTACTTTCTGGAATCCTTTCTCGTGGGCCTTCTTTTCTCCTTCTTTAATCTGCATGGTTACTCTCAAATCTACCACATAGTTTTCTTTCTGGAACATTCTTGCAATGAACCGCAGTGACAGAGCTCCTATGTCCTGGATCCCACCAGCCTCTTTCTCAGTTGATCCCCTGTTTAGCTGAAACTGTGAGGGACACAGTAGGGCCCCTAAGGTCCAACTACTCTGTGTACAAGCAGGATTTCAAGTGATTTCATCTCACTTCCAATCCCTGAGTCTCCAGAGGTTCTCAGGGGAATGGACTCACTTCTCATTGGCAACTCCTCTGATGTCTTCTCCCAAATATATGTACAGATAACTCCTCTTATTTTTATTTTTAAATTTTAGAGCTGTGTGATATATGTGAAGATTTGTCACGTAAGTAAATTGCATACAGGTGAAGCTTGGGCTTCCAGTGAGGTCTCTCTACACCTGTAGTGGTCATGGTATCCAATGGGTTGTTGTGTATCTCTGATTCCCTATTCCTCTCTCCCTCTTTAGCAGTGCCCATTGTTCCCTCCTTTGTACTCTCATGTCCAACATTTAGGGCCCGCTTATGAATGAGAATATGCAGTATTCAGTCTTTTGTTTTTGGGATAGGTCACTTAGAATCATGGTTTCCAGCTGCAAAGGACATGATTTTGTTCTTCTTTATGGCTGCATAGTATTCCATTACGTATACGTATCATGTTTTCGTTACCCAGTCCACTTTCAGTGGGCATCTTGATTGGTTCCATGCTTTTACTATTGTGAATAGTGCTGCAATGAGCATAAGTGTGCAGGTGTCTTTTTGGTAGAGTAATTCACGGTCCTCTCAGTATATTCTCAGAAGTGGGATTGCTTGATCATACAGCTCAATTTTTAGTTCTTTGAGAAAATGCCACACTGCTTTCCCTAAAGTTCTAACTAGCTTACATTCCTATAAGCAGATGACTTCTTTTTAGTATGCATTGTTTTTCCTTTTGAAAGTATAAACTTTACTATCACTGTGAAAGGATCTTTGGAAAATGAAGAGGTCAATGTGTGGAATGAATGTTTGAGTAGAGGCTCCTTGGCTTTGATTTTGATGATTTTGTATGGCTCTTCCAAAACCACTCTTTTTCACTCATAGGCTCACTAGCAATTGGATAGTGTCAGTTTTATCTCCTCCCCTTTCATAGCATTCTCTTAAAAAATTAATTGTTAATTTTTTTGGCCCACTTATACTTGCAAAACCTAAGCATTGTTAAAAAATTACAAAAGCAATAAATGAGCTCTCAATGACTCATAAGTGGATAAATATAGATCAATCCCATTTAGCACTTGAAGGCTGCATAAGGCCACAAGGCCTAACGCCACCCCTTAGAAATGAGGAAATAGGCTCAGTGAGATCACCAGACATTCTCCGGATCCCACAGCTAATAAGTGAGAGAGTCTCCAGGAGAACTCAGGAACCCTGACTCTTAGTCCAGTGAACCTTCTTTCCCACCCATTGCCTTCCATATTGCCCTTGACCTTTGTTTTGCCTCCTGTCTTCCTGACAGCCTTCTTGTAAGGGAGGAATCCTGCAACTTCTACAGAAGCATATTCCTAGTGATCCCCGTGGAAATTCTTTTATACAAAAAATATAACCAACCTCTTTTGGACCACAGCGAAAGCTTGTTTTTTTTTTTTCTTAAACCATGTTTCCTTAGTAGGGATATAGAGTCTGCGATATAATTAGTTTTGATAACTATCAAGGCTTTCCTCATTTTCTGTGTCTCCATGGTTAGTAATGAGTAAATAATATCCACCACTCAAGGTTGTGAAGATTAAATAAAGTAACACACGAGAGTGCCTACTATAAAGTATGGAACCCTGTAAATGCCAGGGTCCATGCTTTATTTTCCTTTAAAGTAAAGCTGTCACATGAAACCGTGCATTGATATAAGGCAAGTATATGATATATCTAGGGTCATTATTTGCTTACTATAGAAAATGTTATGGAATTCCTTTGAATAAACTTTGACTTATAGACATTTTGTCAGTAAGCTTTTAAGTAAAGTTCAGCTATATGAATCTGGCTAGTATTGGATATGAGCAGTGAATTTCAATGAGGTTTCTCTGTGGGTGTGCTCAATTCTGTTCCCCAATCCCTTACACTGACTTATACCCTGCACTGCCATGCTTATGATGATATTTCCTATAAGCATAAATAGCTGTATCAACCAATTGTCTCTGTATGACATTTTATTCCTCCAGTAAAATTCATGTTTAGAAAAATTGTACTCTGAGATTGTCAGTAGGTTGTTTTTTGTTTTTTGGTTTTTTTTGCAAGTCTTCTGTCGTTTTTCTTCCTTCTTGAGGTGTCTGCTTAAGTAAATGACATTGTGCCAATCTGGGGATTCATAAGGCTGAAAACAACCATAGGTATCAACTAGACTTTATTTTCCAGACAAGGAAACTGATACCCAGAGAGGGAGAGTAACCTGCCCAAAGTCTCACAGCTACATTATGGCCCAGTTCTGTTGACCTCCAGTCTTGCCACTCCATCTTAATTGTATCCTGCTGAGCTATATTACATGTCTTATTCTTGCATATCTAGGTCATTTAAAATTCTGTCTTCTTGATTCATTTAGTTATTAATTGAGCATTTTAAATTGTAAAACAAAAACATTTATTTAAAAGTACAAAATGTATAATAAATTGCTACATCATTTATTTCCTTCTCTTTTATTTTGAAAAATCTTAAACCTACAGAAAAGTTGAAAGAATAGTACTGTGAACACATCTGTATCAATTTACCTAGATGAATCAATTGTTGGTTTTTACACATTTACTTATATAATGTATAAAGCATATGTGTGTGCATGTGCAGAGAGAGAGACAGAGAGACATAAAGAGACAGAGATAAAGACACTTTATTTCTGAGCCTTTTGAAAGTTGCAGATATCATGACATTGAACTTGCAAGTATTTAGCATTTCTTTTTTTGCTTTCCTAGGTAAGTTTATTATCTTTAAAAATTTTTTTTTATTTTAAAGATGTGGGGTACAATTCAGGTTAGGAATACAAACACTGATTATGCAGGTACCCTTGTTGATGAAGTGTAGCACACATTTCTAAAGAATAAGAATACAGTCTTATCTAACCACAGTAACATTATTACATTGTTAGCATTATTACTATTAAATACATTGATCTAATAACGTTATCTAATAACCAGTCTCTTTCAAAGTGGTATTCAGTTCCTGTTCATTAGCTATTAATATATAACAAATCAACCCTAAATTTAGTGGCTTAAAACTATAACTATATATTATTTATTTCTCTGGGCTGGCAGGAAAGTTCTTTTTACATGGTATCATCTGGTCACTCTAGCTGGCAGTTGGGTTGGGCTAGACAGGAGGATCCAAGAAGTTCCCCCCAACATGTCTGGGATTTTGGTGCAGACTGTCAGTTGAGCACCTCCATTCTTTTTTCTGGCTTTTCTCTTTGCATGGTATCTCATCCTCCATATATTTTACATGTGACCTCTTTCTCCAGAGTAGCCTGACTGTCTTGTACCACTCTTTTGGGTCCCAATACTTTCTAAGGTTCCAAGAGAGTGAAAGTGGAAGCTACCAGGTCTCTTAAGGGCTAGTCTTAGAATGAGCACAATGTCCATTACCTTCTCTTGATTATGGCCAGTCAAAAAGCCAGTCTAGGTTCAAAGAGGGAGAAATAGATTCCATCTCTTGATAGGAATAACAGTGCACGTGCAGAAAGGGGAGCAGTTACTGGCAACCATCATCCTTGGAGATTGTCTACTACAGTCTTTTTCTTCTTTCTTTTTAAAAAAAATTTTAATTTTAAAGATGTGGGGTACAATTCAGGGTTAGTTATACAAATGTTGATGATGTGTACCCTCCCTCCCCTGGCAGTTTCCCACTACTGCCAATCCCTTTCTTATGGTATTATGATAATTGCTCAAGATCCAATTATGAGTGAAAACATGTGGTACTCAGATCTTTGTTTCTGTGATAGATCATTCATTATTATAGACTCTAAGTTCATCCAAATTGCTGTGATGTTCATAATTTTGTCCTGCTTTATGGCTGCATAATATTTCATCGTATATATATATATACCATTTTTAAAAATCCAGTCTACTTTCAATGGGCAGCATAGTTGGCTCCATGTTTTTGCTATTGTGAATAATGCTGCAATACACAAGCATGTGCGGGTATCTTTTTCATAGAGTGTTTTGAGTACCTCTGGATATGTTCCCAGTAGAGGGATAGCGGGGTCATATGGATGGTTGGTTTTTAGATCTTTTAGAAATTGCCAAACTGTTTTCCACAGAGGTTGTATTAGTTTACACTCCCACCAACAGTGCAGAAATATTTCCTTTTCCCTCTATCCTTCCCAGCATCTGTTGTTTTTTTTTTAGTTACTGGTGAGGACCATCCTAACTGAAGTTAGGTGGTATCTCAGTGTGGTTTTAATTTGCATTTTTTTGATGACCAGTGAGGCTGAGCATTTTTTCATGTACTGTTGGCTGCTCCTATGTCTTCTTTTGAGAAGTGTCCGTTCATATCTTTTGCCCACTTTGTAATGTGGCTGTTTGTTTTTTTCTTTTTGGCAAGTTTGAGTTCCTTGTAGATCCTAGATGTTAGGCCTTTGTCAGACATTCAGTTGGCGAATATTTTTTCCCAGTCTGTGGGCTGTCTCCCCACTTTCTTGATGGGTTCTTTGACTTTGCAGAAGTTTGTCAGTGTGATGAGGTCCCACTTGTTTATCTTATCTCTTATGGCATGGGCACTGGGTGTTTTGATCAGGAATTGGTAGCCAGTTCTAATTTCCATAAGGGTGTCTCCAGCATTTTCTAAGGTTCTTATAGTGTGAGGTTTTACATTTAGGTCTTTGATCCATTTAGAGCTTATTTTTGTGTGTGGTGATAGGTAGGGGTCTTGTTTTAATCTTCTGCATGTGGTCAGCTATTTTACCCAGCACCATTCACTGAATAGGTTCTCCTCTCCCCAGTTGTTGGTGGTGGAAGCTTTGTCAAAGATGAGTTGGTTGAGAAATTGAGGTTTTGCTTCTGGAATCTCTATCCTGTTCCATTGGTCTATATGCCTGTTCTTGTACAAATACAAGGCTTTTTCATTATTGTAGCTTTATCACAAAGTTTAAAGTCTGAGATTGTGATACCTCCAGCTTTTTTTTTTTTTCCTGAGGATGGTTTTGGCTATTCCCAAATGTTTATGTTTCCACATAAATTTCTGTATTGTTATTTCCAGGTCTGAGAAGAATGCTGCCGGTAATTTAATGGGTATTGTGTTAAATCTGTAGATTGCTTTGGATAGGATGGACATCTTAACAATGTTCATTCTTCCAACTGCTGAGCGTGGTATATTTTCCATTTGTTTGTGTCATCTTTGATTTCTTTGAGCAGTGTCTTATAGTTTTTATCATCAAGGTCTTTAACTTCTCTGGTTAGGAAGATTCCAAGGCATCTCATTTTTTTTTATAGCTATAGTGAATGGGATTGTGCTTTTTATCAGATTCTCTTGGATTTTCAAGGTATAGAATTATGACATCTGCAAAGAGGGATAAATTAACTTCCCTTTTTCCTATTTGGATACCCCTGATCTCCTTCTCTCATCTGATTGCTCTAGCTAGGACTTCCAATATTATGTTGAACAGGATGGGTGAGAGTCAACATTCTTGTCTTGTTCCGGTTTTCAGAGGAAATGGTTCTAATTTCTGTCTTTTTAGCAGTATGTTGGCTATGGGTTTCTTGTAGATGGCTCTTACTATTTTGAGGTATGTTCCATCTATGCCTAGGTGTTCAAGGTTTTTTATCAAGAAGGAATGCTGGATTTTACTAAAAGCTTTTTCTGCATCTAATGACATAATCACGTGGTTTTTGTTTTTTCATCTGTTGATAATTTAATTACGTTTATGATCTTGTGGATGTTGAACCAGCCCTGTATCCTGGGGAAAGCCTACTTGGTCATGAGGGATGATATTTGAGAAGTGTTGTTGAATCTGGTTTGCTAGAATCTTGTTGAGTATTTTAGCATCTATGTTCATCAAGAATATTGGCCTGTAGTTCTCTTTCTTTGTTGAATCTTTACCTGGTTTGGGTATCAATGTGATGTCAGCTTCATAAAATAATTTGGGGAGCGTTCCATCTTTCTCAATTGCCTGGAATACTTTCGATAGGATTAGTATCAGCTCCTCCTTGTATGTTTTGTAGAATTCTGCTAGAAAGCCATCTGGTCCAGGGCTTTTCTTTTTTTTGTAGGTAGTTTTCTTATGGCGTCGTCGATTTCCTGGATTGTTATTGCTCTTTGCGGGTCTCGATTTCTTCTTCTTTCAACCTAGGGAGATTGTGTGATGTCAGAAAGTCCTCCATTTTCTTTATGTTTTCAAATTTGTTTCCATACACGTGTACATAGTAATCTCTGATAGTCTTTTGTATTTCTTTGGGGTCAGTAATGACTTGATCCCTTGAATTTCTGATTGTGTTTATTTGGGCTTTTTCTTGGTCAGTCTAGCTAGGGGTCCATCAGTCTTGTTTATCTTCTCAAAGAAATTGCTTTTTGATTCACTACCTTTTTGTATTATATTTTTGTCTTCTATGTCCCAAATTTAGGGTTTTATTTTGGTAATATGGATTCTTCTGCTGTAGTTAGGGTTTTAGTGGTCTTGCATTTCCAGCTTCCTTAGATGATTTTTTAGGCTGTTAACTTATGATCTTTCCATTTTCTTCATGTGTGTTCCTAGAGTTATGAATTCTCCTCTTAGTACTATTTTCATGGCATCCCAGAGATTTTGGTATGATGTTTCTTCATTTTCTTTTGTTTCCAGGAATCTTTTAATTTAAGTTTTGATTTTCATGTTGACCCAGAAGTTGTTCAGCATCATGCTGTTTAGTATCCGTGTCTTTGTGGGTTTGGGGAGAACTCTGTTGGTGTTGATATTTATTTTTAATCCACTGTGGTCTGAGTAGGTGCATGGTAGTATTTCAATCTTATAAAATTTGTTTGTGCTTGATTTATGGCAGAGGACATGGTCGATCTTAGAGTATGTTCCATGTGGTGATGAGTAGAATGTATATTCCGTGATTGTTGGGTGGAGTGTTCTGTAGGTATCAATTAAGTCCATTTGGTCAAGTGTCATATTGAGGATCTCCTTGTTGATTTTTTTGTTTCGATGGTCTGTCTAAGACTGTGAGTGGGTTATTTATGTCCATAGCTATGATAGTGTTGGAATCAATATTTTTTTTAGTTTACCTAGAAGCTGAAAGTTGGATTCATCGGGTTCCGTGGCTCAGCCTGTAATTTCGCACTTTGGGAGGTCGAGGTGAGTGAATTGCCTGAGCCTGTGGGTTGGAAACCTGCCTGGCCAACTTGGCGAGATGTCATCTCTACAATAAATCAAAAAAAATAGCCGGGCATGGTAGCAAGCGCCTGTAGTTCCAGCTACCTGAAAGGCTGAGGCGGAAGGATCGCCGGGGCCCAGCAGGTCGAGGCTGCAGTGGCCGGATGCGTGCCACTGCACTCCAGTCTGGGTGACAGAGTGAGACTCCAACTCAAAAAACAAAAAAAGAAAGAAAGTTGAATTCTCCTATATTGGGTGCATATATGTTTAGGATAGATGTTTCCTGTTGAAAATTGAACCTTTTATCATTATGTAGTGACCTTCTGTATCTTTTTAAATATTTGATAGCTTAAAGGATATTTTGTCTAATATTAAGATCACAACTGCTGCTTTCTTTTGTGTTCCATTCATCTGAAATTTTTTTTTCCATCCTTTTACTTTAAGTCTGTGAGTGTCCTTTCTGGTGAGAGGGTGTCTTGCAGACAACATATGTTGCATCATAATATTTTATCCAATTTGTCATTCTATGTCTTTTCAGTGGTGCATTTAATCCATTCACATTCAGGCTAATTATTTAGGTATGAGAGTTTATCCCTGTCATGAATTGCTTATAGAGTTTGTTGTTTTTGCTACTGTTTATTATCTTTCTTTTAATTTTGGGGTTGATTCATGTGTATTTTCAATATTTTCCCTGCATTCTTGGCAGGGGCATTGTCATTATTTTTTTCTTTCTTCTGTGTTTAATACTTTCTTAAATGTTTCTTGTAGAGCTGGTCTGGAGGCAGCATAAACTCTTAGGGATTGGCTGTCTGGGAAGGATTTTAATTCTCTATCACTGATGAAACTTAGCTTAGCTGTGTAGGTAATACTTGGTTGAAATTGTTTATCTTTGAGAATTTTGAAGATTGGACTCCAATCTCTCCTAACCTTAAGTGTTTCTGCAGATAAGTCTGCTGCTATTCTAAGTGGTATTCCTCAGTAGGTAGTCTGATCTTTCTTTCTTGCTGCCTTTAGGACTTTTTCTTTTATACCTACTTTGTGTAAGCAAATTACTGTGTGTCTAGGAGTTTGTCTTCTCATTTGTAGTCTTGCAGAGATTCTCTTAATCTCTTGTGTCATCTCAGATGAGATGAGGGAAGTTTTCTTGGATAATTTCTTGGAATTTTTATTCCATGGTGATCTCTGTCTCTCCATCTGCCTCAGGGATTCCAATTAATCTTAGGTTTGGCCTCTTGATATAATTGCTTATCTTTTGGGGGCTTTGTTCTGTGTTTTCAAACTTCTTTTCTATGTTTCTAACAGTTTGGGTTAGTTCCATATTTCGGTCCTCGAACTCTGAGATTTTTTCTTCTGCTTGGTTAATGTTGCTTTCCATGCTTATCAGTTTGTTACTTATTTCATCCACTATATTCTTTAAGGCTGTTATCTCCGTTATCAACTCCTTCATTCTTTCCTCTTGTCTCTCCTCATTTCTATTTATTTTCTCTATTAATATCTTGATAACTGGGTTTGTGGTTTAAGGTCAGTCATTCTGGTGGCACTTCATTGTTTGAGTTCCGAAGTTTGTATTATCTGTATGAGACCCATGTTATTCCTTTGGTTTTTTTCATTTGTTTAGGTTTTTCTCTCCCCCCCCACACATATTTTTTATAAAAACTTTTTCTTTAATTCTGTACAGTGATAAAGGGGATAACTTTTACTTCTGTTTTCTCAGTCTCTTATTGCTCTTTATGTAGAATTTTGTTCAATTTTGAGGCTGGACTGGGGGTGGAGGACTGTACTTTTTGCAGTTTTGGGATTTAATTAAGGAGGGAGCTGTGATTCAGAAGCTATCATCAGATCCCAGTATCCACTGACAGTTGTGTGGACTCCTTGGAACCCACTTCATACTGGCATGCAGTATGCCATGCATGGACAATCTGTCCATGCAGTGGGAGTATATGTTCGCCCCCTGAAAGAAAATGAGATAAGGAAAAGGAAAAGAATGGGAAAAGGTAGGGGGAAGATGAAAGGAAAGTACAGAGAAGAAAAGGGAAGAAAACCAGAAAAACAAAAAGGTCAAAAACATACAGACAATCATACAAACAAACAAACAAACAAAAAGTCTGTTGATGTACTCAACCTCTAAAATACCCATACAAACAGAAAAAAAAAAATGACAAAAACAATGCAAGTACCAAAAACAGAAAGAGAGAATAAAAAAACAAAAACAACAAACAAACAAACAAAACTTGTTCTGTGGCTGTTTCTGTAACTCCAGGTCCCTTTCAGCTGCTGCTGCCACATTAAGGAGCAACTCCAGTCTCCAGCCTATCACTTCTACTCCCAGCACAGGCTGATAGGGTTGCTCTCAGTGTGGGTCAGATGCCCCAAGGACTACTGTGGGAGGAGGATGGATCAGATCTAGACTCACCCAACTCATCTGATGCTACTGCTGTCAAGTCGCCCACTCAGATCTGACGTGTCTGTGCCTGTTACAGGGTAGGGAAGAGATATCTGTCTCCCCAAGTCTGATGAGGGGATATCCTCTACTCCCAGGTTGGAGGCTAAACAGAGCTTAGTGGAACAATTCAGGTCTCTGCTAGGTGCTGGGACAGAGAAGATGGCACCGGTCAGTGTCTCTTCACTGTCAACAGGGCTTTGTTCCATATTTCTATGTCCTGCATTTGCCATGGTTCCTGGGACTTGTGCCCAGTCTGCTGCTGCAGGTGATGGCATTTGCTGGGTGCCAGGTGGTAAGGAGGAACTGTTCTCTGCTGCCTCCTTTCAATAGAGCCCTGAGAATGGCAGATGATCCTGTGTGCTGGGGATGCCAATCTCAGGGTGGTGGTAGGTTGCAGTCACCTCCAGAGGAGAGCCCCAGGTGCATGAACTCAAGTCTGCCCTCAGATGAACTTTCACTCACCCACCGACATAAACCCACTCATGCAGAGAGTTTTTATGGACACTCGCTTTTGCAGAGACTCTCACACTCTGGCCTGTCCTGTTCTGTCACCATCTTGTCTCCTCCAAGCAAAAATTTTTTTTAAAACTTCTTTTCTTTTTTAATTTCTTAAGGACATTGACTTTTTTAAAAGCCCAGGCCAGTTGTCTTGTAGAATTTTTACAGTCTGGATTTATCTATTTCCTCATGATTAGACTCAGATTAAGCATTCTTGGCAAGGACACTGCCTAGATAATGTTGTATGCTTTCTTAGGAGGCACAAAATGTCAGTTTTTGCCATTTTTAGTGGGACTAAGTTTGATCACTTGGTTAAAGTGGTGTCTGTCTGTGTTGTAAACATTCATTCTCCCTCTGTAATTAGTAAGTAATAAATAGGAAGACTATATAACTTTCTCAGCAATGTTACACTCAATTGTTTTGGCATCCAGTAGTTATCCTTTCTTGAATAAGTTATTACATGGGTAGTTACAAACTGGTACTTTAAAATCATTCCTTCTAACTTACTAGCTGGTATACTTATGCCTATCTCTACATATGTCCCCTTATTTAATTGTTATTGCCACTATAAATCATACATTTAAAAAGTCAAATATGTTAGAGTCCATTAATCGCTATTATTTGTGGTGTTAAAATTGTCCCAAATTTGGCCAGAGGAAGCCCCTTTAAGCTGGCTTCTGCCAATTTTTGACATATCCCTATCAGTCTTTGAAAAAGTTTTTGCTATGACATACATAAATATTCCAAGAAAAGATCATCATTTTATTCTATTATCTGTGTCATTCATAGAAGCTTTTCAACACACTAGATTCTTTCTAAACGTTTGGAAGAAATTACTATTGCTCTTTTCCAAAACGCTACTAACTCAGTTTTTTCTCTCTTTGAGATTTCTTAATCATGTCTGCATCCAGTATGACCAACCATTCTAGTTTTCCTGGGCAGATGGGCCTCCTGGGATATAAGATTTTCAGTTTTAAAATCAGACAAATCCTGGGCAAACTGAGGTGAATTAGTCAGTCACCTCATGTGCATCAAAGGTTTCATTTTGAAACAGAAAGTGTCTCTAGATCTCATTTTCAAGGTTCTGTCACATGAACTTAATACATTTTTAAAAATCTTCAGGTAATTAGATTACACAATTGTGTGCAATGTACAGTCATGTTTTGCTTAACAACAGGAATACTTTCTGAGAAATGCATTGTCAGATAATTTCATTGTTATATGAACATCTAGAGTAAACTTACACAACCTAGATGGTATAGCCTACTGCACACCTAGGCTATATGGTATAGCCTGTGGCTCCTAGCCTACAAACCTGTACAGCATGTCCCTATACTGAATACCGTAGGGAATTAGAATACATTGGGAAATATTTGTGTATCTAAACCCATCTAAACATAGAAAAAGCACAGGAAAAATATGATACGAAAAATTAAAATGGTACACTTGTATAGGGTACTTACCATGAATGGAGTTTATAGGACAGGAAGTTGCTCTGAGCAAGTCATTGAGTGGTGAATGAATGTGAAAGTCTAGGACATCACTGTACACCCCTGTAGGCTTTATAAACTCTGGCCACCTAGGCTACACTGAACTTATAAAAATATTTTTTTCTTTAAATCAGGCATTGTTTATCTTAACTTTTTTTATTTTGTAACTTTTTCATTTTTTAAAACTCTTTGATTCTTGCCATAACACTTAGCTTAAAACACACACATGTGTGACTGGCTGTACACAACTATTTTTCTTTACATCCTTATTGAATAAGTTAATCTCTATTTTTAAAAAAATAATTTTTGCTTACTTTTTAAACTTTTTTGTTAAAAACTAAGATGCAAACACAGACATTAGCCAAGACCTTCACAGGATAGGATCATCAATATCACTGTCTTCCACCTCCACATCTTGTACCACTGGAAGGTCTTCAGGGGCAATAGCACACAGGGAGCTGTCATCTTTTTTGATAACAACACCTTCTTCTGGAATATCTCCTGAAGGACCTATCTGAGGCTGTCTCATAATTAACCTTTTGTTTTTTAATAAGTAGGAGTACACTGTAAAATAATGATAACAAGTATATTATAGTAAGTATATAAACTAGTCTTGTATAATTGTTTACTATCATTATTGAGTATTAAGTACTGTACATAATTATATGTACTAAACTTTTGTGTTACTGGCATTGAAGTAGGTTTGTTTACATCAGCACCACTACAAACACTTGAGTAAGGGGTTGCACAGTGATGTTACTACAGCTACAAAGTCACGAGGCGACAGACATTTTTCAGCTTCATTATAATCTTATGCGACCACAGTGGTATGCATAGTCTGTATGACTAAAACACAGTTACGTGGTGCATGACTACTTTTGTTTAAGGTCTTATGATACGTACAAATTTTAAAAAATAACTATATAAAGAGAAAATTAATTTGTTTAATCAGAAAAATCAGATAGTTGGCAACTGGCTGCCCCGGTCAAGTTCTAAACTGCCCATGTGTCTAGAAAATATTTATGGTATATTTGGTTAATAATTAAACTAAGAGTTAGAGTACTCAGCTGTAGTTCAGTATTGTAGTTTTGCAGAGCTTTCTACATGACTTCATTTATTCTTACACCAAGCCTGCAGTGTAGGCAGAAAACTCTCCTTTATTACTGCTGAGAAACTGAGACTCAGAGAGATTTAGAATTACCTAAGATATCAGAAATTAGAGGCAAAAGCTGGGACCAGCACCAAATTCCTCATTTTCTGTTTTGCTCTTTTTATTACAATATCATCTAGTACAAAAGTCAGACAAATAAATATGTTTGCATATGTAAACATACATATCAGAGACTAACAAAGGCAAGGAAGGCTTCAGAATACCAGAATCATGCTTTTAAAAAATAGTTTTATGGAAAAGAAAAAGAAAGCATTGTACAAACTTGACCAGAATAAAATGACTTCTTCAAGAGTCCCAAGGCTCTTCCCTTTTGCTTAAGATCTGATGGTCACAGTCTGGTAACTGCTGAGGGGTGAGCACCTCTGTCTCCATCTATTTGACACCTTCACTCAACAAGAACCTAGGCCCTGGGCAGCAATCACCTTCAAGACACATTTCAAATCCACTATATTGGAGTCATGCAAGCTTGCATGTCAGGGTAACGGGTAGACCCATGGGTGGTGATCTCATTTCTTTGTTCTGGGAAGATACTGCGGCTGCTGGCAGACTTTGTCTTCACGGTGGATCAACTGTAAGATAGCTAAGAGCTGTCTTGCAAATAGTCCTAGTTTCAATACTTGATCTTCTCAAAGGAGACAATCATAAAACTTCCCCCAAAGCACAAAGAAATGTTTTATAGAAAAAGACAATTTAAAATTACATGGACTCTTCCAATACCACACTGTTGGAGGGAATGGGTAGGGTGAATGTTGGTGGCGAATCATCATTGCAAGTGCTAAATCAAAGATGAGGTAGAAGATTTATGTTGAGATATACTCTAGACATATCGCATATGTCCCTACAAAGCCCTTACAGTGATTTCTGCATCTTTGCTTGGCCCGGCCCCCACCTGCCCCCTGTGTACTGACCTCCATCTACTCCTTGAACACCCATCTTTGCTTCCCTCTGGTTCCTCCTGAGGACACCAGGAGCACTTTTACTACGGATCTTTGGTCTCTCTGCTCTCCCACCTGCTACTGTATGCCCCCAGGTATCCACACATGAATTTGTTCAACTTCTTTAAGTCTTTGCTCAGATATCTCCTCCTCAAGGAACCTACCCTACCCTGAGCCCCTTATTGAAAATGTCAGCAGCACCAACCAACCCCCAACCACCACATCCTGCGTTCTGGATCTCCTGGTTTTGCTTTTTTAAAAAAAAAAACAAAAAACAAATAAATAGAACTTATTATTTTCTTACATATTTATAGTTCACTTTTCTCATTGCATTTATTTATTTATTCATTTTGCTTTTGCATTAGAATATAAATTCAGTGAGGGCAAAGATGTATGTCTAATTTGTTCTGTGATGTACCACAGGTGCTTCAATTAGATTTGTTGGTTGAAGCAATGAATGTCTGTGAGAATACATCTTTATGTCTGACTAAAGTAGTGTCTCAACATACAAAATTTTAAAATCTTGGTTGATATTTCTTATGATAAAAGTAATATGCTTAGAGTAAGAAAACCAAACACAGTAGTCATGTATAAAACAAGGAAATATCTGCCTCACTCATATCCCTGAAGATAATTACTGGAAACAGTTCAATTTGCCTTCTTCCTAATGTTTCTCTTTGATTATTCAAGTGTATATATTCCATTTAATGTAGCTTGTTCATCTTTCCAAATCAATATGTTGACTTTTCTTTGTAATAAATATGTATTTTTAAATTCTGTTTGCTATAGTTTGTTGATGGGCATTTACACTATTTCAATTTTCTCTCATAAATAATGATACAAAGAATACTTATATTTAAGAATGTAGGCATTCGTGCTAGTATTTCCATAGACAGATTAGAATTCTTCAGGCCTGGTACATTGACTCATGCCTGTAATTCCAGTACTTTGGGAGGCTGATGTGAGAGGATTGTTGGAGCCCAGGTGTTCAAGATCAGTCTAGGCAATGCAGTGAGACCCTGTCTCCACAAAAAATAAAAATAAATGAATAAAATAAAATAGTCTGCCAACATGTCCTCCAAAAAGGTTGTACCTGTTTCCATGAACTCTAATGTTGCCTGTCCCTGCCTCTTTCTCCATACCCTTGCAAGCACTGTTTTACTCTTTGCCAATCTTTAAAAAAAAATAGATTTTTTTATGTACTCAGTATTCCCTGACAGGTAGTAAAATTAAGCGACTTTATATTTGATTAATAGTTATTAACATATGCATTTATTCTATAAACTGTTGATTCAAGTTTTTTTAAATTGTTTTAATGGATTATTTTCTTTTCCTTCAGTCTTTACATATAGTTTGTATCCTTTTGCCGGTTAAATGTGTTACAAAATTTTTCAGTCTGTCATTTATCTTTAACTTATTTACAGTACCTTTTACTATATAGCAGCTCAAAATATTTACATTAATAAGTCTGTCAATCTTTTCCTGTATAGTAACTAGAAATTGAATCTTTCTTACCTTAAATAGTATTTTTTAAAAAAAAACCTGAAGTTTTATCTTTTAGAACATTCTTAGGCTTATTTTTGTTTGGTAATTTAACTAGAATTTGTTTTGTTTATATTATACAGATATAAATTGATTTATTCTTAATAAATATCTACAGTTTCACATCAACTTAATACATTGATGTAATTTAATTTAATTTAAATAAATCAACCTCATTCACATTCAAACATGTCTTCTTTACATATATAAGTTCACTTATGTTCATGGATCTTTTTCTTGATGCTTAATACTACTTCATTAATATATTTGTCTTTTCCATGCCAATACCATACTATTCTAATTACTGCAAGTTTATAGTATATTTTGATATCAAGTGGAGCAAGTCTAGAACAATAAAATTTTTGAATATTTTATTTTTCTTTCTTTTTGCATTGCCCTTTCCCAACATAAATGCACCCTTTTCAGTTTGCTATGACTGGACTGATTTTTGTGTTTATCTTGGCTCTTTGAGATCTCATACTTTACATTCCTCTGCACCACAGCCATTTTCTTCTTCCCTTCAGATTTGACTGCTTTGGTAAAAGCAACATTGTTATTATAATTCAGAGAAATTTAAACTGCATCTTTGCATGTCATGAGAGGTAGACTTGAAGTAATTAATTGACCAAAGACAAATTTGGGTAATTTGATAATTTCAGCTCATTTGACTGAAAGGTAAAACAACCCCCAGAACTTATTCCACCTCATTCTCCCAAATTAATTATTCCGTTTTGGTTTATCCATTTGGACACACCAAAATTCAAAATTTTCAGTCTATAATAGAAAAAAAAAAAAGCAATGGACTACACTACAGCTTCTTTGTTCACTTTAACAATTTAAATAAACTGTTTAGTACAGCAATACAATCATTTTGGCAATCATAAGATTGGTGATATGTTAGTGGAGAATAAGAATTAAGTAGTTAATTTGTAAGACCATCAGTTTTCTTAGTGACAAATAATAATAAAACAAGCCGGGCTCGGTGGCTCAGCCTGTAATCCCGCACCTTTGGGAGGCTGAGGTGAGTGGATTGCCTGAGCCCGCGGGTTTGAGACCCGCCTGGGCAGCGAGACCTCATCTCTACAATAAATAAAAAAATCAGCCGGGCATGGTAGTGCGTGCCTGTAATTCCGGCTACTCGGAAGGCCGAGGCGGAAGTATCGCTGGAATTCAGCAGGTCGAGGCTGCGGTGGCCGGGAGCGGCCACTGCACTCCAGTCTGGGCAACAGAGTGAGACTCCAACTCAAAAAAAGAAAATAATAATAAAACATCCTATTTGTAGTGCATTTTAAATTTTCTGTAGTGCTTCTATAGATTATTCAGTTGCCTCTTCAAAATAGTATCCCATGTGACATAGGATGGCTGTGTGTCTGGGCATAGATAAGTTAAATAAATTGTATCTTAGAGATACTGAACACAAACTGAAATTAAATGTAATAATGAAACATTAGAAGAAAATGCTTTTTATTATATTTCCAACTGAAATTGGAGTTTTGACTAATGAATTTTGTCAAAATAACATGATGACTTTGGTCATAATTTTGCCTTTTTTCACAGTGTTTTAGATGCGACATGGAATGTCTTTCCTCTTCTATCCTATATTGACTGCTGGCTTTCTTAACAGTGGGGTTGGATGTGGACTCATGGCTCCCCTGCTGTTGAACATAACAAACAAGCTGACCATGAGATTCCAGATGTTTCTACTTCTTTTTGTTTAAAACTATTGGACCTCCCAGGAGCAAATGTCAGCATGGTTGAGTGGTAGACCTTGTCCCCTTCATGTTGGGAACAAAATTCTAAATTTAGACTTGAGTCCTTTAGAGATGTAGATCTCACGGATCCAGAGCATCAACTTGCACTACCAGTGACATCAGTTAGAAATGAGGCTGTCCAAATGGCAACATTACAGATATATTTAGAAAGCACAGCCTAAGTTGAAGACAGCTGTACTCATTTGATGCTGTAAATGGGCCACATGAATTTTACACTGAGCTCTGACAAATGAACTCACAGGGAGTATTTTCATTGTGATTTTAAAAATTGGTTGGGGAGGAGAAGAATGTTATGGCAGGATTGGAGTGGAAAATGGATGGCACCTAATTGGGTTAAAGAGTACTCATAATAGAGCCTCTGTCGAGAGAGGAAAGGGAAGGCTGGTGGAGAGAGTCATCAGGTGTTTGGTTTGATGAAGCTCATTGTTTACCTCATTTACCCTGCTCATCATCCCAAATGTGCATTTGGAGCTCAGTCAGCAAGAGCTGGTTTTAAAATGAGAAGACCTACTTAAAAACCCATCAACAGAACCAGAACTTTTGAAAAACAATCCTTTCACAGACTCATCACATTTTAGTGGTATGTGGGCCTCAGGTCAATGCCATGGAATGAATTAATCTCCTCAAGTACACACTGTGGCTTACATCTGAGTTTAATGCAGTTGTCTTAGATGGATAGCTTATTAATCCATGCCTGTTTTCATACATTTTTTTGTTGGTCTTGAAACAAACAGTCCATTCTAACAAGTCCTCTGAACTTCTACTTAAGATTCCACTAAAACCACACTGAAGCAATTAGTTAGAGAAACCGAGAATTACAAATGTCCCTCACAGTGGTTGTTCTGCATTTGGACTTTTGAGGGAAGGAAGGTGTGCTACTTAGATTATTTTTTGGTTGTAATGGAAAGACATGCAGAACCATTAACAGTGCTAATTTTAACAACCAGAAAGCAAGATAAATTTAAATGGGCAATGAGAGAAATTTCAAGACTGTTTCTCACAGAAAAGCCTTCACCAAACAATGGGAAGGGATAAAGAAGACAGAAATAAAATACTCCATTTCAAGACTATTTTCAGGCCAAGGGCAAATTTTGCAGAGTGTGAAACTGTGGTGCTTTTGATTTTCTGGCATAAGATAGACCCAGAACTGATATCTTGTGTCTTCCCTCTGTCTCCCCCAAGCCTTCCTGCTCACCATTAGAGTTGAGTTTTCACGGAACTGAACGCTGCTTTACACTGGCCATTTGACTTGCCAGCATTCTGCTCTCCTGTGGAAAATGCAGATCTTCAGCCACATAATGTCTTTCCATTAGCGATGGCGGTGCTCCAAAATAGGGCTGTGGTTTAAACACAAATGGGCAGTGTGCACCAAAATGAATGCAATTTTGAGTCTTCTATCTTTAAAAGGTGGATCTGGAGGCAATTTAGTGAGTGTAAATTACAATTGACTTTGGAAGAAATAACTCATACACTTGAACCTCCTCAGATGTGTAGCCAATAGGGGGTAGCCAGGCTAACATGAAATTTTACACATCCATCAGCTAAAGAAGAGATCCAAATGTAAAAATCTAGCTATCATATGGATTCGTAACACCCCCTGGAGGACTTGCGGCCCACAAATCAATGAATGGTTTATGCTGAGCCAAAAATGTACTTTCACAGTGCTTCTCATTTTCCTTAACCATTTCAGAACACCATATGTGAGCGACACAGCAGCCTGGGAACTGCTCTTGCAGAAGGTATGCCTCAGCAGAGAGAGAGGCACCTCTCAGAGCCGCTAAAGGCATGTTGCTGGTCAGCTCCTTGGCTCTGGCAGTGAATGGTATTTAATTACCTTTAAAACTTAGACCAGGCAGATATTTTCTGCCATGCAGGTGTTTTGGTCTGTGGCGCTCTGAAAGGTTTCAGATATGTTACTCACTACCACTGATTCTCTTCACTGTTATGGTACTAATCAGGGACGGATTAAAACAATCTGATCTTGGTCCCTGTCTTGTTCTCCTCTTTTGTGCATGTGTGAGACCTGCTTTTACTCACAGGTTTGTTTTCTCTCTGTAAGTTTTCTCTTTAAGCTTGCTGAAAATAAATGTATTTAATGTTTGCTCTGCATACTGGTAAAAAAAGATATTTTTAGTGTGGCTAAATCTTTAAAGTATTAAAAACATTGCAGACAGTAAGACCTATTTATTAGCAACTAAGTGAATAAAATGCAGGGCCTTTCTTTGTGGACAGTTGCTGTCTAAGATAATATAAGTGATAAATACTTTAACATTCCTTGTAAAATATCTTTGATGTTTATGTCTCTTGAATATTAGCTCTTTTATTTAGCAAACTTTAATGACAACATTTTTCCTCACTGTCTACATTTAAAAATATTCAACTAAAATGTTCAAAAAAAGCCTTATGTGGGTTCTGTGTAAACTATTCTTAACAAGTAGGTATGAAAGAAAATGTTTATCATTTGCAGTAATATGTGACTTGGAATTCCAAGTTTGTACCGCATTTTATATGTGTTTTTATAAATAAATAAATACATGCATGCTTTTGTTGTTACCCAAAGTTTCAAGTAGGAATTTCATCTAGCTTCAGGGATCTGAACAAAGAGTAGTTTAAACATACTAGAGTTGTTTTTTTGTCATATAGAATTCTTGAAGTTGGAAGCTCAGGGTCAGTATGGTAGTTTCATGGTATCACCAACGATCTGAGATCTTTTTAGCTTTCTGTTCTGTCATTCTTTTTTTTGGGGGGGTGGAGTCTCACTCTGTCACCCAGACTGGAATGTGGTGGCACACTGCTCATGGCCACCGCAGTCTTGACCTGCTGGGTTCAGGCAGTTCTTCTGCCTCAGCCTTCCAAGTAGCTGGAAACCACAGGCATGCACCACCACGCCTGGCTAATATTTTTTGGTTTATTGTTGAGACGAGTTCTCGCCATGTTGCTCAGGTTGGTCAAACTCCTGAACTCAGGCAATCCTCTCACCTCCACCTCCCAAAGTGCTGGGATTACAAGCATGAGCCACCATGCCCAGCTGTTCTGTCATTGGCTGTTCTGCCATTATTAAGGAAGATAAGGAAGAGGGTATGACCCTCCTTTCATAGGATAAGAATGGCTCCAGTTTTTCAAATTCACAGCTGCATTTCAGGCAAGAATATAGAGAAAGCAAAGGCCAGAAAAGAAATTTTCCAACTGAGTCAGTCCCTTTAAAGGGTGTTCCCAGAAGCCCCACCTGGGGCTTTCACTTAGATCTCATTGATAAGAACTTTGGCATATGACCTGCTTCAAGACAGGCTGGGAAAAGAGACTTTTAGCCTGACACACTGAAGCTCCAAATAACATCAGGGTTCTGTTAGTAAAGTAGGGAGGAAGTATATACTGAATAAGCAAATCAGCTATGGTTTACAAGGTACAACCAATAGGTATAATGTCAAACCCATGGGGCAATGTATTGCTTAAATAGTGATGCCTTCTAAAGTCATTTAAACTTTAAGCTTCTATTCTCATAAGGACACACTAGAAAACACAATGACTCCCAGCATGCTCCTTCCTAGAGCCCTTTTCCTTTGTATTCCCTTTGCCCGGAAAACACTTCTCCAGGAATTTGTTTGGCTTTATGTTTTTATTCAGGTCTCTACTAAGTGTTACCTTATTATTGAGCTCTTCCTTGACACCTGGAAATATATCCAGATTTTGCAGAGTCTGAAGCTTATATAATTTGGGAAGACGCTTTAAAAAATAGAAAGAAAATTGTAAATATTCAATTAGATATTTACATATGAAAGCGAGTATTGATTTAAAATGAGAGATCACACTTTAAAAACTTTTAACTACCATAAATATCAGAAATCCAGAAAAATATCAAAACAACTTGTATTAATAACTAGACACATCTCTGTAATGTTTTCCTCCAATTTTTGACTGTATATTTTTATCTCTCCTATATGTGACAATTTTTGCAGTATTATCTATAAAGAGAATAGAAAGATATCCCAGATTTCCCCTAGCATGTTTTATCAAAACATGAATTTTTAAATTAGTCATAGTTTAGAAAAGTTCTCAATAGATTATTTATAGAACTGTTATGTATGTTTTTTTTTTTTTTTTGAGTTGGAGTCTCACTCTGTCGCCCAAACTGGAGTGTAGTGGCCGTTCCCGGCCACTGCAGCCTCGACCTGCTGGGCTCCGGCGATCCTTCCACCTCAGCCTTCCGAATAGCCAGAATTACAGGCGTGTGCTACCACACCCGGCTGATTTTTTGATTTATTGTAGAGATGAGGTCTCGCTACCCAGGCGAGTCTCGAACCCGCGGGCTCAGGCAATCCACTCACCTCAGCCTCCCAAAGGCGCGGGATTACAGGCTGAGCCACCGAGCCCAGCTGTTATGTATGTTTTGCTGCTGTACTGACAGGTAAAATAAAAATGTGTACCAAAGGAAAAAAAAAAGAAAATTTCTTCTTGCTTTTATATAACTTATAATTGCAAAGATCATGTAAATTTTTAAGATTGTTGTCAAATTTGGGAAAACCTCTATCAAGTTGTTTTAATATATGTGAGCTTTAGGATTTTAAGGAGCATAAATTTTCTTATGCATTGACTAATCTTAAATATTCTTTAACTGAGGAACTCATTACCCTGCTTTTCATTGATCTCTTTATTATAGTGGCATATTACAGATAGCTTAATATTATATTTGTTGATATCATTCTTATGTCTAATTAGTAATAAATTAATAATAGCAAGACTTTCAGGCCAAGAGAAGATCATGGGCAAAGGTGGGGTTCAGTAAAGACAAGGAGTTCAGTTCTCAGGGAGTGTTGTGTACAAAAAGAGCTGTTGGGGGAGATAAGACAAGAAAGATGGGTTGGAACCAAGTGGGACAACTGTTAAATGCCGATATGTGACTGAGGATGCCTTTAAGTTATGATGCTTTTAAATGAAGAAATAGAAGTCTCCTTAATGAAAAATTAAGCATATTAAAAGTGATAAGTAAAGCATGGTGCTGAAATTGGCATTAGGGTTGAATAAATTCTTGATTTAATTGTAGCTCCAGTGCTTGCTGGTCTAGGAAAACTTTCTTGCAATACTGTAATTGGCAGTGACAGTCAACTCTATAAATCTCACTAGACCCAAATCAAATGTCTGTCTAACTAAACTTTCCTTAATATATTATATCATCTACTTGTTTATTGCTTGTTGCTTACTTTATCCCACTAAAATGTAAACTCTTTACATATCTTTATAGAGAAAGCAAAGGCCAAGAAAAGAAAATTTCCAACTGAGTCAGTTCCTTTGAAGGGTGTTCCCAGAAGCCCCACCTGAGGACTTCTACTTAGATCTCATTGACAAGAACTTTGTCACATGACCTGCTGCAAGGCAGGCTGGCAAAAGAGACTTTTAGCTAGGCACATTGAAGCTCCAGATAACTTCAGGGTTCTGTTAGTTAGTAAGTCAGGAGGGAACTATATATATGTGTGTGTGTATATGTGTGTGTGTGTGTGTGTGTGTGTGTGTGTGTGTGTGTGTGTGTGTGTGTGTATACATATATATATATATCAATGTGTTTTTTACTTCTAAATCTTTTTGTTTATCCTGTAAATACAAACAAGTTGGTCAAGTGATTTTTTTCTATACTATATTTTTGGCGTTCAGAAAGTAAAATGGGAAAATTATTGAGGACAGATGGTGGTGGGGTGGGAATGACGAGACAGCCAAGGTAGATGAGACAATTTAATCATTATTAAACCATGTACAAATGATGTCTTATCAAACTTAGGCCATTTAAAATGCAGCCAGAGCCGGGCTCGGTGGCTCAGCCTGTAATCCTGCGCCTTTGGGAGGCTGAGGTGAGTGGATTGCCTAAGCCCGCGGGTTCGAGACCCGCCTGGACAGCGAGACCTCATCTCTACAATAAATCAAAAAATCAGCCGGGTGTGGTAGCGCATGCCTGTAATTCCGGCTACTTGGAAGGCTGAGGCGGAAGGATCGCCGGAGCCCAGCAGGTCGAGGCTGCGGTGGCCGGGAGCGGCCACTGCACTCCAGTCTGGGCGACAGAGTGAGACTCCAACTCAAAAAAAAATAAAAAATAAATAAATAAATAAAATGCAGCCAGGTTGCATTTCTGACTTTTCAAAATATGTTAAAAAATATTTCTAATAAATTTGTTCTTTGAATCCTACAACAAATTTATTTATGCTTACAATTGACTATTTCAAACCTCTTCCTCCTCCTTGGTTTTCTTATCCAGCATCTACCTGCTAATCTCTGCTCCACAGCCCCAGAGGGGCTGGCATAACTTTGTCATGAGTCCCATAAGTCTTTCTTTTTTTCTTTATTTTCCTTTTCTTGAGTTGGAGTCTCGCTCTTGTCACCCAGGCCGGAGTGCAGTGGCACGTTCATGGCCACTGCAGCTTCGACCTGCTGGGTTCAGGTGATCCTTCTGCCTCAGCCTTCCAAGTAGCTGTAACTACAGACGCATGTCACCACGCCCAGCTAGTTTTTGTGATTTATTGTAGAGACGAGGACTCACCAAGTTGCCCAGGCTTGTCTCAAACCCTCAGGCTCAGGCAATCCTCTCACCTCGGCCTCCCAAAGTGCTAGAATTATAGCCTGAGCCACCGCACCCAGCCTCATGAGTCTTAAGAAAGACTGTAATCTAATTCTGGCACTGATGCTCTCTTGGGAATAAGAATCCTGACTCTGTATGTAGGTATTAATTACACTTTGGTCCCTACCCTATAGAATTATGAAATAAAAATTGAAAGAGACTTAAAATTTGCCTTTCCACAAATGAATGTACTTTCAAGGGAGACAGTATCTGCCCAAATCAGAAATAGAACTAATCTGTCCTGCTTTTTAGCCCATGTTCTTTCCACTGCAATGCAGGGATAGTGCAGGAAGGAAAAACCAAAAGAAAATTAACATACATTTGCATTTATTTTTTATTTTGGCCTCCATGAAACTTGAGATTTATGGGGGAATTCTAAGCAGCAAGACTGTCTTCTTTCATATATTGGTGATACCCACGGACCATGGAGTGCCATGGAGTGCCCTGGACCTTGTAGAAGAATCACTCTAAGCACTTTCCTACACGGTTTTTATTTTTCTTCAGAGCTCATTATAAGAAAAATTGAGATATGTTTTTGTGAAGATTGTTCCAACTTCTGCACTTATCTACTCTTAGAATATTCCTCTCAACTCAAATCATTCTACAAAAAAGGTACCTGTACATGCATGTTTATTGCAACACTATTCACAATAGCAAAAACATGGAACCAAATGTGCTGCCCATCAAAACTGGACTGGATAAAAAAAAAATGTGGTACATATACATGATGGACTATTATGCAGTCATAAAAAGGACAAACTTACAGACTTTGCGGCAACTTGGATGGATTTAGAGTCTATAATACTCAGTGATCTATCACAAAAACAAAGAACAGAGTTCCATATGTTCTCACTCATAAGCGGACCCTGAACATTTACCATAATACTATAAGAAAGGGATTGGCAGTAGTGGGATACTGCTGGGGTGGGAGTGGGGACACAACATCAATAAGGATACCTGATCTCAACCAGGCAAAGAGGGGACCAAGGGAAGCCCAAACTTTACCTGTGCAATGTCCACTTGTATACCTAATCCTGAATTGTACCCCACATCTTTAAAATAAAATATAGGTAAAAAAATTTTTTTTTAATTTTATTCCAAAGATTTTTAAAAAAGACAATATTCCTCTCAAGACAGGTTTTCTAGTGCTCAGAGCAGTAGAAGGTAGAGGAGTGCATATATATCACTAGAGAGTAGAAAGGAAATAAAACTGTATTTCCACAGATATCAGTCTTCACTCTGCATTTTGCATAGGGGAAGAATTAATTATTATTATTATTTATTAATTTATATCTGAAGTATTCAACTTTAAAAGAATAGGTCTAAAACTCTGTCTTGAATACATATCACCTCTCTCCCTGATACCAACAAACACATGCACTGTCAAACAACCCACTTATTCATGAGCTTTCATCACACATTCTTTCTGGAACTTCCTTGTTTAAATTTTTTACAAGGCCTCTACTACAAAGGAAACAATTTGGGTAGTGTTGTGGGATGGCTACTTGGCTCACAGGGATAATTTATTAAGATTCTTATATTGGATCTTTATTTTAGGATCCATTTCTTCTTCCCTGTATACTATCTTTTTTCCCTGATATTTTTTTCTTAATTGCTCTCATTCTTTAACCACTGTGATTTATCATGGGGGATATTCTCAACTGAAACTAATCTAGTTGTACGATTGTACCCCCTGCCAACTGTTCATTTAGGCCAAAGTTTATCAGTTCACTTGGTCCAGTCAGTGTTCTTTCCTTAGATTTTTCAAACTACAACAAAAGGAAGAATGCTTTTTTCCTTTTTGTCCTTGGAGTTTCAAGTATATAAGCCCAGCAGCTTCTATAGGCATGTCTCCCACCATGTAGAGAAATTGCACATGCAAAAACGCCAGATAGAGCCAAAGAGGAACTGAGAGGCAGAGCTCTTGAGATCAGTACTTCATGGTTTTTCCTGCCTTTGGTATATCAGATGACTTCTCTTCTCCCTCATTTTTCTCCCTTTTCCACTTCTTTCCTTTCCTTCCTTTTCTTTTCTCAAACTAAGATTTGTGAATTTTTCAGCTCTGGCACCCAGAGTCTGATTAATACAATAAGTCAAATAGTGTCTTCCTTATTTGGTAGTTTGGAACTTAGTGCAAAAAAACCCAGGTTGTTTTCTTTTAGCATGAATGTATTTTTGCTGAACAGAATTTTACCAAAATATTTTTTTCTGTCATTTAAATATAAAAATGTTTGAAGGAAAATAAATTATGTGTTACTGTGCTTCTACCATTGGTAGAATTCTCTCTGGACAGATTGTCACTGTCTTAAGGGGTCAAGAGGAGGAAAACTGGAAACAAGCCCTCCCTGGCATTCATGCCATCATGCTGCCTAAGGTGCGTCATTGCAGCACAGATGTGGTCCTGACTTGATCTATGTATGGGTAAAGGCAGGTAATAGAGCTGGGCTCCAGAGTGGGGCCCATGAAAAGTTTAATTGGAGTAAAAATGTTAAGGGACTTCAATGATCTGGCTCAGGAATGATGAAAACCTGATTTTCACAGGCTAAAATGTTATGTCTTTCCTTTAATAGGTTGCCAGTCATGCCTGTGTCAGAGGCTTGAATTTTTGAGCTGCTCCTCTCTCTACCTTTTCCTCTACCAGGCTAGGCTTTTGGGTACCAGTGTTCTTTCTCTTCAATTGCTTCAGCCCTGGGGAGTGAATTTCACTTCTTTTAAACTATATGATGTATATAACATAAGCATTAAAAAATAGACTTTCCCATTCAACCAATATTTATTGTCTTTGCTTTGTTTGTGCTTAATCACATTGTCAATGATTTTGTACATGAATATGCAATAAAATAACAAGACAAACTGGAAAAAAAATGAAAAAAATAGTTGTCTAAGACATAAACACTGACTGTTCCTTGCATTTTGTGGCTACTGTTTTTATAGTTGTCCAGCTTCTGTCTACTTTCCTTCTGCAGGATTGGTCAGTTGACTCATTGTTTAGAAAGTTAAGTTTTTAGGGGCTGTGTCAATATGGACGGACATTAGCGCATCTCTGTAAAATCTGAGACCAAAATATAAATAAGAAGTTTCAAATATCAAAAAAAGAAAGTTGAGTTTTTTCATAACACTGCATGCTGAGGGTGCATTGCTAGAAAGCTGTTAAGTTCAGAGAGGGAAATTTTGGTCCACACATGAGCTTGAATAATAAATAATTCCTTATATGCTTTGGAGCAACACTTGGCACCTGAGTATCTTGGTTGCCAAAATAGGTCACTGAAGCCAGGCACTGTGGCATGTGCCTGTAGTCCTAGCTACTCAGGAGACTGAGGCAGGAGGATTGCTTGAGCCCAGGAGTTGGTGACATATTAAAACCCTGTCTCTAAAAATAATAATAATAATAAATTTAAAAATAAAATAATAAAGTAAGTAAAAATAATCATTAATGAAATAAATATATATTGTGATATTAAACAATAAATTATAATATAATATAATAAAGAAATAGAGAAACAACAATGGTATAAAGTCACTTGGCTGGAAAAAATACATGCTTCAGATAAGAATGTGAAATGGTAGCCGGGCTCGGTGGCTCAGCCTGTAATCCCGCGCCTTTGGGAGGCTGAGGTGAGTGGATCGCCTGAGCCCGCGGGTTCGAGACCCGCCTGGGCAGCGAGACCTCATCTCTACAAGAAATCAAAAAATTAGCCGGGTGTGGTAGCGCGCGCCTGTAATTCCAGCTACTCGGAAGGCTGAGGCGGAAGGATCGCCGGAGCTCAGCAGGCGAGGCTGCGGTGGCCGGGAGTGGCCACTGCCCTCCAGTCTGGGTGACAGAGTGAGACTCCAACTCAAAAAAAAAACAAAAACAAAAACAAAACAAAACAAAACAAAAACAAAAGAATGTGAAATGGTGATGTTACTATGAAAATAGTATAAAAGTTTCTCTAAATTCAGAAAATAGAATTAGCATATAACCCAGCAATCCAATTTCTGGATTTATAGCCATAAGAATTAAAACAATATCTCAAAGAAACATTTGCATACCCATGTTCACTGCAGCATTATTCAGAACAACCAAGAAGTAGGAGCAACCTAAATATCCATCAATAGATAAATGAACAAAGAAAATGTGTTATACATGTGCAATGAAATCTTATTCAGTGCTAATACATTTGTAATATGCTACAACATGAATGAACTCTGTGAATGAGCATGAATGAACTCTTACTTCAACAAAGTAAGATAAGCCAGTCACAAAAAGATAAATACTACATGATCCCACTTACATAAATGATCTGAAGTAGTCGAACTCTTAGAACTAGAAAGTAGAATAGGAGTTGTAGGGCTGGGGGAGGTGAAAAGGGGGAGTCATTGTTAAATGGGTATCAGATCAGTTTTGCAAAATGAATAAGTTCTAGAGATCTGTTGCATACAATGTGCATCCAGTTAACAGTACTGTAATGTACACTTAAAAATGATTAAGATGGTACATACTACATTTTGTGTTTTTTGTCGCATAAAAATAGACTTCAGGATTATAGTTCTTTAAGTACAGATGGGATACAGTCTTACATCTGAGAATCCAGACCTTCCTTTCCCCTTTCCCTTGCTTGGTCTTTTTCTATCTCTTACCCTCCAAAAATGAGCCAGTCTCTGGATCTCCGGATTTTCTGCCGGACAACCAGAAGGAAGTGGAGAAGTAAGACAACAAAGGGCCAGATGGGAGAAAGATGGAGTTATATCTCAAGGGTTTCTGAAAAGAGAAGGAGAGAGAGAATCTGATATGGAACGATCAGGACCACCACTACCTTACGTAGAGCCTTTCCATGAATTAAAGCAAACAACAGATACTGGCGAGGATGTGGAGAAAAAGAAGTGCTTCTATGCTGCTGGTGGGAATGCAAACTAGTGCAACCTCTTTGGAAGACGGTGTGGTGATTTCTCATAGGAGCACGAAAGCTGTTGGGAACTGCATATGCGAGGGATCTTGGCTGCATGCTCCTTATGAGAATCTAATGCTGCCGCCAACCTGCACAATAAATGTAATGTGCTTGAATCATCCCCAGACCATTCCCCATCCCCTGTCCATGAAAAAATTGTCTTCCAAGAAACTAGTCCCCGATGCCAAAAAGTTTGAGGACCGCTGCCCTTTAGTATTCAGTTGTATGACTACAACGTAACATACTTATCTGTTCCCCTATTGAAAAACATTTGGTTGTTTGCCATTAAAAACAACTATATCCCTGTGTGCATGTTTTTATAAACCTGGTGAGAGCCTGTCCATTCTTTTCCTTCCCCATGCAAACAGAACTGCTGATGGATTGCCCAGAAACCCTAACATTCTTAGGGTACACATTTATATTAGGTTTCTTTTATCAAAGTTGTTGCACTCAGGAAAAGATCCATTCTTAGAAACCTTCTGATCCTGCCTTTGGCCTGGCCTTTTTTTATTTTCATTTTTTTTAGTTCTCCACAAGTGCTCTCTCCATTATCAAGGTTGTGAAATGCTTTGACTCTTTCGTCTTGCAGAAACATTGTGCAGAAGACAACAATTTTCCTGAATTTGAGTCCAGATGGAAACTTAGCCCTCAGATCATTGGAATTTTGATGATAAGCATGGAAGTAGAACAAAAATATTATTTCAAATCTTCGGTTTTCTCTCTTTCCAGGAATGGAATGGAGACCTGAATATAAGTTGGGATAAACTGTCCCTTTCCTGGAACATTTCAAATGAGTCATTTAGTTTTGCAAATTTGAAGTAGTGAATAAAACCAAACAAGATGCTTGAGATTAGTGACTCCAAGAAGCTCCAGATAAAAATATATTGTCTAAGTGATAAGTAGAATCAAATTTCTATCAATATTGGTTTTTAGGTCAATTTTCTTTTCTAAGTAGAATTGAGACTGTGTTATGCCTGAATAATTTTGTTACTACTTGTGGAAACGAATAACTTAAAACAAAATATGTA
The DNA here is from genome assembly GCA_027257055.1 of Cephalopachus bancanus. NCBI lineage: Eukaryota > Metazoa > Chordata > Mammalia > Primates > Tarsiidae > Cephalopachus > Cephalopachus bancanus. The sequence continues at coordinate 10,993,346 of JAPVLO010000005.1, read as the reverse complement.
CTGCCTAGTTGGAGCTTAGACATAGAAGCTGAAAGAATTGTTTCCATGAAGCACTTTGTTCAACTCTGGCCAAAAACAAGGATCCTTGGGGGCATGGCTGCCAAATAGGTATCAGAATAAATCATAATTTATTTATCATATTTATCATGAATAATGTTAAATAAATGAAAGCAAGCTTGGAGTAAGGGTAGAGGTCGTTCTTTCCACCTCCTCATGGACTGTGGGATCCTATGAAGAAATCCACTAATAGGGGCTATAGTAAAGGCCCATTGTGGCTTGTGTGTAGAGAGCAAGGGGACCCAGAAAAACAGAAACTAGGAGGCAGCCCCCTGGCTGTGGTTGAGGGGAACTTTGGTTTGCACATGTGGTCGCCTCTTGTGGGAATTCTAGAAATAACTGGGAGACATATCATAGGGGCACACAAATCAATCAGGTGACTAGACATTATAATTTGAACACTGAACGTTAAGACTATCTTATTTATATTCACAGGCTGTTGAAGAACTTGTGCTGGTGAAGAATAGTGGCAGTATAACGGTTTTCTTTTTCTTTTGAGAGCAGTGTTAAAAAGGAATGGCTGCATTTTTTCTATCTATATGCACAGAAACCCTTTGGAAAGTGACAAATTTTGCAAGGAATGTTTTAGACTTGAAAATGAGGCAATTATAGAATAGAAGTATAAAATATTTTATGTGGCAATGTCAGAGGATGTGATTTATAAGTGTAATCTATATACATTTTAGATATAATTCTCTACCTTTTTGTCTAACCTGAATGTTAACAGAAAAAAAGGTAAAATTTATATTATATGTCTTTCCACTATCTAAAGTTGAAGTTCCATGATTATTTTTAATACAATCTTAATATAAGTATATATCTTTAGAAATTCTTAAATTGCTTTTTTCTTTGATATCTAATTATTATTTGGGCTGAGATGATATATTCCATTTTTGACTACATTGACTGACTAGATTGCTTAAAAACATTTGACATACTTAGACAATGAATGTGCAGTATTTCTATACTCGAGGGCTAGGGGACACTTCATTACTTGTCTGGATCACTTTGGATTTTAAAGTCCTAATTTTAAAGGTACTGGTTTATTGTTGCTTTTACTTTCACTTTCAGTTATAAAGCTCTGTGAGACCTTGCCTGAAGAGGGCTGTGTGAATTTATTATATTATTCTTATTACTGGTCATACATTATCCATGCAGTATTAATGGGGAAAGCAAAAGAGATAAGGTAAGATTTTAAAGCAAGAGACTCATTTACAAGAACCAAATATTCCGGCCTTTTCTTTTCCTCTTTTTTTTTCCACTTTCATCATTTGTCTGCCTCTGCCTTGTTCCGTTAGCTTGTTAACAATATAGTTTCTATAGCAACACCTATTGGTTGTTGTGATAATGAAAGCCACAGCAAGATCCCCTGCAGAGAAATCCTTGATGCTGACAAGATCAACTCATATTTTCTTTGTGTCCAATGTTTTCTATTTCTTCTTGAAATGACCCTTTTAGCAGAATATAAAAGATCTCTACTAATTACCTGTGAAATAAACAGCTGAAGTCAGGCAGCCCGACAGCACATCGGATGTTAGCTTTATTCTAGTGATGGTGAGATATTGCCTGAAAGAACAAGCCAATTTCTTTAGCTATAAATTTTACCACCCAGCACTGTTAACATGAAATAAAATGAAGGTCAGTCCACTTCTTCCAATTTGAGTTAAAAGGTTTTATTTAGAGAAAATTTCCCATGTACTCAGGTTTAGGACTTCATCAAAATAGCAAAAGGAAATGTCTCGTGTTATTTTTGATGTACAATAATAAGGAATTAATAATAAAAGGAAATAATTGATTAAAAAATAAAAATATTGAATGTTAATTCTGATGAAATAAGATTGGATAACCATTTAGGCAACCACTTTTACTTAATCCCCTTTTTATCTCTATTTTTTGTGTGTTTCCTTTCTGAATTATTCAGATAACTGCATTATCCATTTTGCTTTATGTGATATGTTTATACTTATTAACTTAAATTAGAAAGAACTGAGAAGTTATGAGTTTTGTTAATTGCAAATTTACCCATTGTACATTATTAACTAAAAATAAAGAATTGTCATTTAAAATATTGATTATTGTTTAAACTTTAGTTCCTTGGTGAGTTGAGGGTCTCTAGCCTTTTTTCTATTTCTTTCAGTTCCCTTTGGGGTCTTTTTAATTCCCTTGTGATCTCATCTATACACTTTTATTGTAATGATACTGTCTTTCTTATGAACAACAACAACAAAAATAGCGCTAAGTTGAACCCTTTGAAAATCTTTCTAATTTCTTTCCAGACATAAGCCATCTATTCCATAAATTTAAGTAGTTTTCTAAGGGTTTTAAAATGTTAATCCGTTTTCCAAAGTTCAAACACTAAATATCGGTTAAAGTCTTAATGCCTAAGAATCAAAAGCAATATTGGATAATACCACACATCTCAATTTCAATGATTAATATTGAGTATGTATGCAAAGTATTAAAACCCAAAAACTGACATGCCAAGTGGCAAAGGGCTAGAATTCTTGTTTTCCTTTCTAATCCCTTCAATTATTTTTTTTGTATTTAGAGGAGGTTATAATGCCTACTAAGCACACTACCACAATTTTCCCAAATTGTCATCTCTTTAAAGTACACACACACACACACACACACACACACACACACACACACACAATATGTATGCTTGGTTCTGGATGATGAAGTTAAGAAAGATTTTCAGTTTTCCCTTAATGCATTTATGTATTGCCAAAATGTATCCATTGAGATTGCCTTATTTTTATAATTAGAAAAAAATAAGGGAAAACTTCTTGGTAAAGTTAATTGTGTTAAAGGCCTTCCTTCTAGGCTTCATAAATTCTTGTCAGCCTCTGAGTGTTATTTCATCTGGAAAATCTGTAAATCTCGTCTCCAGAAGTAGTTATGTTAGCGATAATAAGGAAAAAGCATTAAGGACCTTGCCACCTGAATCTCAGTGAAACTATCTGAACCCTTCATATCTTTTACTTAAGGTGCAAAGATACTCAGATTCAAAATCCAATAGTCTAGCATGTGTCTGAAAAGCGCTTCATCACACACTACTCAGAAAAGTGGTATCAGATGTTATAGTAGCTCTGTCTGCTTTTCTCATACATCGGGATATGCCCAGGGCACTTACTTATTCACTTGCCTCATCCTAGCCTTCAAATGTCAGTATTGGACCAAATGGTCCAATCATCTGTTGATATTTGTTTCAACTCTAAAATCTTGAAATTAATATTTCTGTGACCACAACCTGCACATTTTCCACTTCCATAGCTATTAAACCTTCTCTCCATCTATACCAAATCTCTAATTATTTGATTCTTCCAGATTGTCACGAGATTTCCCTGGAGCCAACTTTGCCCATGTGCCACAGTCAGTGGCTTCAGTGCTTTGCTCCTTCCTTTCTTGACTTGCTCACTCACTGACCAGGGCTCTCCCTTTAGCACTGATCTTAGTTACTCCCAGTGTATTTTCTGCATGTTCTCCACTTTCTTTCTAGTATGCACATGTCTTCTCATCTTAAAAAAAAAAAAAATCAAAGTCAACCAACAACATCAACAAACTTTTTAATGGACTGTCATATGTTTATCTACTCGCCGATGAATTTCTTTCCTTTTTGTATCAAACTCTCTAATGAGTGATCTAAACATCTGCTTCCTACTTTGGTACCATTTCATTCATTCCATAATTTTGTGTAGAAGCAAATTTCTGTCTCCATTATTCTTCTACAACTGGTCTCTCAAAAATCACCCGTGATCTCCTTGACAAACACAGAGGCTGTATTTTTTACCACGTTCTCCTGAGGTTTTCTGCAGCATACACCAGGTTGGACAGTTCTTTTTCTAAGTGCCCACCTTCTCTGGTTTTCATAAACATCATTGTTTTCTGTTCTTTTTCTTTTCAATAAATGTTATTGTGCATATTTAAGGAATACAGCGTGGTGTTATGAGATACATATAGATAGTAAAATAGTTACCATGGTGAAGCAAATTATCATATCCATCACCTCACATAGCCATTTGCGTGTGTGTATGTGTGCGCGCGTGTGTGTGTGTGTGTGTGTGTGTGTAGCAAGAGTAGCTAATATTTACTCATTTAGGAAAAATCTCAAATATAATATTATTAACTATAGTACATATGTTGCACATTAGATCTTTATGCCTGCTTACCCTACGTATTTACTACTTTGCATCATTTGATTTATGTCTACCTATTTGGTCCCCCCTCCAACCCTGCCCAATACTGTTTTATTCTCTATATCTGTATATTTGACTTTTTTAAAGGTCTCCACATATAAATGAGGTTATGCAATATTTTTTTCTGTGCCTGGCTTATTTCCCTTAAAATAATGTTCTCCGTTTTTATTCGTGTTGTGACAAATGACAGAATATACATTTTTAAGGTTGGATAATATTTCAGTGTGTGTGTGTGTGTGTGTGTGTGTGTGTGTGTGTGTGCACGCGCGCGCGCACACTCTGGCAATGCTAAAAATGTAAACATACTTTAAGTGATGTTATCTGTGTATCACTTTTAGTTTGCTGTAATTAGACGTGTCTGGACGCTGATGACGACCACTTTGAGCACCTCCTGTAACTGCAGAAATCAAACATGACTTGTATTCATCTTTTGTTATTGGTACACATTGAGTATTACAATTTTAATACAGTTTTTTCTTTTCTTAAAATGTGTATACCTTTTGGCATCCTTTATAGATAGATGATAGATAAATAGATAGATAGATGGATGGCTAGATAGATATAGAGATATATTTTAAAAGTTTGTATATCAGCAGATACCTAGGTTGTTTCCATATGTTGACTGTTGTGAGTAATGTCACAATGAATATAGTGCAGATATCTTTATGAGATGGAGATTTCATTTCCTTTGGGTATAAATTCAGAAGAGGGATTGCTGGGTCATATGGTAGTTCTATGTTTTATGAACCTCCATACTGTTTTCTATAATAGCTGCACCAATCTACGTTCCCACCAACAGTGTACAAGGGTTCCTTTTTGTCCACACTCTTGCCAACACTTATCTCTTTTTAAAAATAATATCATCCGTACAAATATGCAGTGATATCTCATTATGGTTTTGATTTGTATTTCCCTGATGATTAGTGATGTTGGACACCTTTTCATATATGTGTTGATCATTTCCATGTCTTTTGTGGAGAAATATCTATTCAGGTCTTTTGCCCATTTTTAAAGCTGGCTATTTGCTTTTCTGTTATTAAGTTGCTTAAGTTCTTTATAGATTTTAGCTTAGGACTTACTGACTCTGTTCTTTTTTTTTTATTTCCCTTGCCAAGCCCAAAGTGTCTGTCTTTGTGTCTTCGTATGTTTTCCCTGGGATAACATACTGATTTTTAGAAATATGATGATCCTCATGCGGTTAACCTTTTTACATATCCAACCCTTAGCTTATTTCCCTCAACTTCCTGTTTCATCTCGTTCCAGGCAAAGATATCTAGAAAGAACCCTGTAGGGTTACTCTAGGTACCTAATTTGGATATTTCACTCTCTGAAGCAGGCCGCACAATGGTTTTCAGTAAGGCCCTACTGGGGGGAAGCATAGTGGTGATGGTGATCGGGGAGCTTGATGGAAGCACCTAGGCCTGGAAAATTTTTGTATTTTTTGTAGAGATGAGGTCTTGCTATGTTGCCTAGACTGGTCTTGAACTCTTGGGGTCAACAATTTGCTAGTCTCAGCCTCCCAAAGTTCTGGGATTATAGGCATGAGGCACTGTGCCTGGTCAGGGCTTTCCTTTTACGCAATCATCCCAATATACTAGCACTCAGGTGCTATACATGTTACTTTCAAGAATACATTCAAAACTGTTGAATGCTTCCAACTTACCTCATGAGAAGTTCTTAGCACCAACCCCTGTGATACTACATATTTCTGCTTATAAGTAGAAATTCAGAGTTAGCTAGGATAGACAAAGAAACAGAGAAATTCAGAGTTAGCTAGGATAGACAAAGAAACAGAGCTTGAGTTACTTCAATTCTTTCATACTAAGTGACCCCTTCAAGTTTTTATTTGTGTTAAAATCTAAAAGAGTAGAATACTACGTGACCTATGAAGTGTGATTTTTTTGTCTGATTTGTGAAAATTTTAGCTTATACAAGCAATATTTTAATGAATTGGAATAACATGTTTAAATTTTGAATCTATTCTTTTTGAATTGTTTGCTTTAAAACCAAAGGACAACTCAAAAATAATCATTACTAATAATTACAGAATTATTACCAAAAAGATTTTGTTTTACAGAAGAAGGTGGCTGACAGGCCACAATGAATGCCTACATCACAGCTCCTCTCTTCTTTCTTTGTTATTTATTCAGTACTTATGTCTGACATCAATGTTTAGCTTTCCTTAATATCGTACATAATATAATATTTATATCACATACAAAAAACCTCCCACACTCAAGCAGATCGAATGACCAAAATACTAGAACTTAATGCTAAAGTAGTGTCTTTACTTTCTCTTATTCATAATTGAAATTTTCTGTGGTCAGCTCCTCAGTTTATTTTTAAAACCTGGAATAGTTCCAGCTACTTGGAAGACTAAGGCGGAAGGATCGCCGGAGCCCAGCAGGTTGAGGCTGTGGTGGCCTGAAGCGGCCACTGCACTCCAGTCTGGGCAACAGAGTGAAACTCCAACTCAAAAAAAGAAAAAAAAAATTAGAACCTGGTATATATATATATATGTATACCTCTATATGTTAATAATGTCTATCTCTAAAGATTACATGTAATTATATATATTCATAAGGTTTCTTTCTTGACCTTTCTGTAACATTTGATACTATTTGGTACCGTTAACCACTCCTTCCTTCTCCTCTTTCTTAACTTCTGTGATATCCTTTCTTGATATTTCTCCTACTTGACTGACTAGACCTTCCTTAGCTCCCCTTTGAATGCAGGAGTCCCAAAGCTACATTGGGACTCCTTTTTTCTTCTCATCTTCTTCCATGGCTTTCAGCTAACACCCATGAGCCCAGGACACTCAGATTTATACCTTAGGTCATCTGTCTTTGCTGCAGGTTCATATTTCCAGGTAGACATGCCACAGGCACTTCAAATTCAATGTGTAAAAGCATATTATCTTTCTCTCTCAAACCTGGTCCTTCTCTTATTTTACTTTGGTTAATGGCACCAGAAGTCTTGGAATCACTGAAAGGTTAAACCTGAAAATCATTCTAGGTTTCCCTCACCACTTCCATTTTCAAATCCTATCCTTTCTACCTCCTAAATACCCTCCAATCTATTCTCTCCTCTCTATTCTGATTCTTGACATCTCAATTTGGGTCATCCTGGGAAAAAAAATCACTGAACTAAATTCCTAAAACAGGCTCTGTTTCTCTCTTGTCATCACTCTCATCCTCCGTGCTTCTAAAGGGTGTGTTCTAAACATGCAGTGTCACCTGCGTGCCTAAACTCCTCTATGGGATACGTAGGCCTTCACGACAAAGTTCAAACTCTTTTTTGGTTGCTGTTGACCTAAAAAATTTTTATTTTAAATGAAAACGTAACACAATTACAGAGATTTCTACTTTCCAAATCCCAAAGTGGACATGATTCTCTGGTATCATGCTTCCAGTAACCAACATTACTTAAGGAATAAAGTTCAAACTCTTTAGAATGTGAAATACAGTATGTCAGAATCTGAAGCTTCTTTACCTTTCCCAAAATATCTGCATCTTTTCAAATATCCCCTTTCCTTCAGCTTGCTGGTCTAGCCTGAGTTCCTAATCCTGCCTGTGCTCTCACATTCATGTCCCTTGTCCTGAGTAGCCTGTCTTTGTTTCTTCTCCACTGGCTCTGCACAGTTTTCCTTAGACTTCTTTGCTCCTTCTCAGTCTTTGCTCTCTTCCTTCTCTAATTAATCCCAGGTCTTTTTCTCTTTTTAAACCCTTTCTTTTAAATACCTCATCTAATTCCATGACTTTAACTACTATCTGATGACTCCTAAGTTTATATCCAGTTAAAATCTTTCTTGCATACCCCACTTGGATGTCTCAGGCTCCTTAAATTTATCAAGTCCACAGTGGAACATCTCGAATTCCTCCCTTGTTCTCTCTGCTCCTTTGTCTTTCTCTAAGACTCCACTGCTGCTATCCGAATTCACTTCCCATTTTCTTTCATATGTATTCTTAAAATAAATTCAGCCTGCCCTCCCCGCTTCCACTTATGTCTCTTTTACTCTGTCTCCCAATAATAGCAACCCAATAACATTTTAGAAAAGTAAATCCGATCGTGTTGTTTTCCTGTCTAAAACTCCTTATTGGCTGCTATTTATACTTTCAGTGAAGTCTAAAACTCTTGCAATGGGCTTCAATGCCCTGAAGGATCTGGTTCCCACCTCCCTCCCCAAGCTCACCTTACCTTCCTCGTCTATGTGTGCACCACATTCCAGCCACATGGCCCTTCTTTAATTTCCTAAAACATTCCTTGTGTGTAGTTGTCTGCAGTTCCTTCTCCTGGGATTCTTTTTACTCTCTTTCACTACCTCATTTGACTTTCTCCTTCTCATCCTTTGTATCATAACTCAAATACCACATTTTTAGAAAGGTTTTCTCTAACTGTATTTTCAAAGTAGCGCCCATCTCCTTAATATTTTCTACAAGAACAACTGATTTCCTTCATGGCGTTTATCACACTGTCAATGTTTGGTTTACTGACTGCATCCATGAAGGTAGGGACAACATCTGACCTGCTCAGTATTGTAATTTCAGTGTGTAGCACAGAACCTACATTCAATACATATTTGTGAAGAAGCAAGTGAACATTTGATGAGCACACAGTTTAGGTGTTATTTTGTCTTGGAAACATTTCCTAATAATCCTCGCTTGAATTAAGATTCAAGTGAACCCTGTTAAATTCAGAGTTTCTCCTGAATTCCTTCCTTCCATTTTCTACTATAACAATCATTTTGTTAGATATGATTGTGAATTGTTAATTTTCTTTTTACTTTTTTTTGAATAGGAGTATCTGTCACCCAGGCTGGAGTACAGTGGCACACTCACAGCTTCTGCAACCTTGACCTACTGGGCTCAGGCAATCCTTCTGCCTCTCAGTCTTCCAAGTAGCTAGAAGTGGCCTGCCATGCCCAGTTAATTTAATTTTTTGATTTATTGTAGAGACGAGGTTTCCTCAAGTTATCTAAGCTAGTCTGAAACCCTGGGCTCAGGCAATCCTCTCACCTCTACCTCCCAAAGTTCTGGGATTACAGTTGTGTGCCACTGTACCCAGCAGGATTGCTGATTTTCTTGCTATTTTCCTCCACAAGCTTGTGGGCTCTATAGGACAGGCTTGAGCCTTGTTCACCTCTGCATCTCCAGCAGTCTTAGCATAGTGTCTGGACTATAGTTGGTGTTCAATAGTTCTTTGTTAATGAGTGAATGCACTGAGGTCTGTCTAAACTCCCCAGGGACTTCACCAAGTGTTTCTCAGTTGGGTGTTGGGGGATACTGGCATTTTGTTTTGGACAATTATTTGGCATGTAGAGCAATCTAGAATATTGAGGACATTGTGTATCCCTGGTTTCTGGACTCTAAATGCCAGTAGCACGCTTATTCCCAGGCATTGTGTCAACCAGTATTGCCATCCTACCTTTCCAAGTGATATTTCCCTTTGTAAAAACTCCAAAGAACTCAGTCTTCAGTTTGAGGTAGTGATTGCATTTTAAACTTTTCTGTTTCCTGTGAAACCAGCCATTCTTTCTGTATATATGCCTAGATATTAATCAACGCCTATTAATCCTTAATTCATCTTGGAGGTCATTAGATTTGTTGGAACTCTACAAGACCGAAGTGAGCATCTTAGATCAGTTTAGTCACGTCATCTTTCTGTAGTATATTTATTTATAAATTATACTCTGTTTTCCAAAAAATTAAAAAAAACAAAGCAGTTAAAAAAGTATATACAGGTAGTAAGAGAGAGCCAGAGAACATAATTGTTTTAAAAAATGAAAGCGAGAGAACTAGCTTGTTATAGTAGTTTCTGAATATAATTTGAATATGATCAGTAACTCAGAAACCATTGTAAATATAATTGGAAGGAATTTTCAATGTTCTTCCTTTTAAAAATATGGAACATCAGATAAGAATCAAACATTTTACTCAACATGAGGTTGAAAGCCTTTATGGTTTATAATGTCAGTATCACCTTTTACAGAGCTCAGTCTTATTTTTTAGTCTTTCCTAAAGCACTTTACTATCTGTAATGTCCTCATGATACGTGTTAACTTGCTCCTAAGTGAACTCAATTATTTCCTTTTTATTGTTGTTCTGAATTTGGCAAAATTATATATTTAATATGGGATGATTTTTTTCCTAAAGTAAGTGGTCTGTCAGGCAACTTTCTTTTCTGCAAGCTTCTATTTTATGTGAAATAACATTATTTTAAAAAGCATAGGGATTAGGTTAATATCAGCTGCATTCGTAAATGGATATTCACCATAGCTGTGGGATGTGTGGAATAGTGTGTTTATTTTTTCTTCCTCTCATTCTAGTGAGTTTAATTCAAATGATTGACTTTTAAAACTATAAGTTTATTATCTGTAAAATTTGATTTGAATTCCTTTGCGGTTTCCAGCTTCAAATTAAGACCTATAACCTCTTTCTAACTTATCAACTTACCTTGCTGGAAGTATGGCTTACATGATGTTTTAAAAATATTTAAGAGTGAATTTTGATCATTTTCAAACTAGGCTTTTCTAAGGCAGTTGAGGACACTACCTCTATAATAATTCAAACATGAATTTGCTGAATAATGTTATCAGTAACAATTTCTCTTTAATACTCATATGGATTGTGTCAGTTTGTCAATTTCCTTAGAAGAAGACAACCCAAAGCTTGGTCTCTGGTACCTTCCAAATGGTCCTACTGACCTCATTCTGTATAACAAGGTAAGGCAATTTAAGAGTGGAAAACTTTTACACAATATAAAAATCATACGAAATTCTCACCAGATTTCTATTAGCTGTTTTAAAATAAAACTTTATTTTTCCAAGAAGAATATTTCTTTTTCTATTTTTAGAAAAGAAGTAATAGAATAAAGGGAGTTACTGAATCAAGACTAAAAAGGAAAAAATGGATCTGAGACTTAGCTAATTAATGAAATGCTTAATCTCAGTGCGGAAATGATACCATGCTGTGCATTCCACAAAACCAGACTTGCGTGCTATTTTGGCTCTATTACATATTCAAATTCATTCAGATTTAACTGAGAAATCACTTACTAGTGCATGAAAACATGGACCACCCTTTTAACATTTTCAAGTGAGGTTGTCAACTCTGTTTTACCCTATGTGAAATGTATGAGCTCAAATGATTTGGATTGTAAATCATCTATATTCCTGTAATTGATTGGAGCCAAGTAAAATGGAACTTACTGTGAGCAGTTTTCTGAGCTCACCAGAATTTTGAGACAGCTTTATGAAAAGGAACATTTTAAGGTGGAGATCCTAGCACACATGTGGGGAAACACTAAACATGAAACAAATAATCTGTCAAAAAGTTCCAAAATTCATTTGAAGGACATGTTGAAGTTCTATGGTCACATTAAATCAAAACAAAAAACTATGATGCCTATGGGGATTTAAGAGGACAATAGTCCTTTGTAGTTTTGTAGTTTTACCCCCAAGAATAAAAAACCTAGAGATAGGCTAACTAGAGAGTTTAGAGAAGATTTGAATGGTATATTATGGTACATAAATTACACAGAATGTTATGATGCCACCAAAAATGACCATATTGAATGGTTATGTAATACTTAGTTAAATTTTTTAAAAAACAGAATGAACAAAATGAACACATGCTTTGATTTTAATTGTGTTGTATCTATAATTTCTGTATGTTTGGGGATAATGAAAATGTGGCATTTTCCTTATTTTGTTTTCTTTACTGCAGCAAGCATATTAAATAAAAATTAAATAAAAATTAGATGATAAAATAAAGGTAACTGCAATTTCTGATTAAAATATTGTACAACTGTTTTCCATTGTTTTTGGTTCTGCTTCTGTTGAACTTGATTCTTATATGAAACAGTGAGCTTGACTTCAATGATTTTGTTTTTCACCAGATAGTCCCAGGATAACTGCATTTTACTGCTGAAACACCATCTGGACTTTGTTCAAAATTCTCCTTAGCATGAATTGTGGTTGGCTAATGTCTCTCCCTGTACAAATACCATAAATTATCTATGCTCAACAGGGACCTCTATCACTCTGTAATTTAAGTTATTTCAACCTCTGAAGACACAGCTATAGGAACTTTTCAATATTCCACACTATTTCTTGGTTACAATTAATATATTATTAGGCACTTTATACTGAGTTTTTTTTTTAACAGACTCAGCCTTTATATACTGAGTTCTTTCCATCCTTAAAAGTTAGAAAATTTTTTAAAAAGTCAATCAAACAGAAAATATAAGTTGGACATACTGTTTTAGAGCAAGAGCACCTAGGAGCTTTTCCAGATTCTACTCCTACTTTAACTGATAGAGATGTGGAAGTAATTTTAATTTTCTCATTTAACTGTCCCCAATTTTTTCCCTCTGATGGTCTTGCTTTTTATATTCCTTGGAGGTTCCAGCTTCTTATTTAGCAAGCAGCTGTTGGGAGGTGATAAGAATGTGATAATAATCACCTCGAGGTGATTCTTTGTGTTTACAGAAGGCAAACACTTTAGACCCAAGGGATAGGAAAGAGAGATTGACCTCCTGGCCCCTAACTGGAGAAACTAGGAAGAAGACTTCACTTTGAATCTTCTGCCTTTTAATCTCTTTTGAACTGAAAAGCCAGTTTTTGTTTTTCTCTAATACATTTTGGACTTATAAAGATCAGGAATCACCTTGGAGGTGCTCAGCAGGTACACTGCTAACTTGACACTGAAAGAACATCAAGCCAATCCTCTCTGTCCTACTTTCTGGGTGCTCTGGGTGTGGCACTGACCCACTATCCTATCAGACTTGAACTTTAGACTCACTTTGGAAGGAATGCTGAGAGGCCAGGCTATAAGTCATGCAACAGCCCAAATTTGAGCTAAAAATACAGACAGGGAGATTTTGAAGTGATTACTTATTTTTCAATTAATTACTCGAGTCGGACCCTTGAGTGAGCCTGGTTGGTATCTGGTCTTTGCAACTGGCATCTATGACACCCCAGTCAGTAACCCATGAGGTGACACCACAAGCAGAGTAATGCATTGAAAGAAGGGGTATAATTGAACATTGAGATGTGGCTGCCTTTATCTGTTCACTGAAATGACCCATCCAGTTCTGTTTTCTCCCAAATTGAGTGTTCCAGGGTGAACCCCTTTAGCACTAACTTAACTGTTGAGACCAAATAAGAAAATGTGGGAGTAAGGAAATACTAATGGTGCGTGTCTGCTCAGTACTAGTGTAATATGCTAATTTTCTGAGCAACTGTGAGTGACATGATTAGGTATGCTTGCTAGATGTGGAAACCACTGCTCATAATTGGTAAATTGTAGATAGTCTTTGAAATTCATTTGACTACATGGCCACCTTTCTACCAAATGCTATCACTCATAAAATGTCCAAGGCTAAAATAATTTAGGAGCTTTTTGGGCTATTCTATGGAGACTTGATTGTAAACAGACAGAGTAGGGGAGGATCAGATGAGGTGGCAGTCAGAGGATTTCAGGAGAGGAAAAGAAAGGAGCAGCAGGCAATGTGCTGTTTTGAGGTACTGGATGTTTGCTAGAGGAATGTTGATCACTATGGCGTGGCTTTATTATCTAAAACTTTTCAAAGAGATCTCCTTCCATTGCATTTTTCCAACTTCACCAGTCACGGTGAGACCAGGACTGACCAGACTAGACATTTGATGAACTGCCAGAGTGAGAACTTGTATTTAGTAGGGCTGAACTTGGAGTAAGGACTTTTATCCCAGGGTAGAGTATGGTCCTAAAAATGGGGGATACAAGTCAAGTCAAAGTATGTAGGAACACGTCAAAGGTCACACCCTGGGAGACGATATATAAACATCAAGTCCACAGTGCCAAAGGTAGGATTGAGGGCAGGGTCAGAGATCAAGAGCTTGAGATCAGATGGGGATGAGATTGGGCAGGGCAAGACAGGAGCAAGCCAGTTAAGACTGAGGCTGGAGGTACAACTTAAAATGAGTCTCGGAATCATAGTGAAAATCTGTACTTACTTTTCTGGAAGTGGATTTGTAGTATGCTGATAGGTAGGACTGGCTTAAAGTTGAAGTCAGTGTTAAGATTAGTATTTGATTTTTAGGATGATCAAGGATAGCATACTATTTATGTTTTTCAAATAAGAAAACTGAGACCAAGCCGGGCTCGGTGGCTCAGCCTGTAATCCCGCGCCTTTGGGAGGCTGAGGTGAGTGGATTGCCTGCGCCCGTGGGTTCGAGACCCGCCTGGGCAGCGAGACGTCATCTCTACAATAAATCAAAAAATCAGCCGGGCGTGGTAGTGCATGCCTGTAATTCTGGCTACTTGGAAGGCTGAGGAGGAAGGATCGCCAGAGCCCAGCAGGTGGAGGCTGCAGTGACCGGGAGCGGCCACTGCACTCCAGTCTGGGTGACAGAGTGAGACTCCAACTCCAAAAAAAAAAAAAAAAGAAAACTGAGACCAAGAGAGATTGACTCTATTTTCTGTCACACAGAATGTAAGTGATGGAGCTGCAATGAGTTGTGGGACTATGGCAGAGGAATAAGTGAGCACATCAGCGCAATTCACGGGAATGGACAGAAAAAAGTAGAACCCAGAAGCACCTACTCTAGTTATTTAGCTGTCAGGTTAATACCAGGTAGGTGTGTTGGTGAGGAGTGGGTACAAAACTCACTTTTCAAACTCGAATGTGCGTAAAAGCTAACCTTATTTTTTTAAATCATACTTAGAACATTTTTATGATGAATTCCCGGCAAAATCTCTCAGTCAACTCTGGAAACCTACCCTTTTCTTCCAGAATCTTTTAAAATTCCAAGTGGTGTATTACCTAGGCCAAGGGAAAGAGAAAGGGGGGGCAGGAATTTGGTCTAGATCTGTCTTTTCACAATAGCATCTACTGAATTATTCTTGGTCCACTCTGTTTTCCATGGTTAGTCTCTTGATTTCTACTGAGCTGCCTATGATTCTCAGGTACAAGGTTTCTGCAGCCCCAACCGATGTCTTCAGAGGGCATTAATTTATTTACTGCCAGACTAGGGTGTTACAAAGGGTGTCTCAGATGCAAGATAATTGTTCTCTTGTTAGAAAATTTACCCTTCTCTTTTCATTATTTCCACAAACCTTAGTCCCCAATTCCTGTCCTCTGATGGGGCAAGTGACACTTCTTCAGTCTAATGTGACATGTAGGCAAAAGCCATGGAGCAGATCAAGATCTCTCTTGCCTCTAATCCCCCTTGCATGGGGTTGCCTTTGCTGGCTTCCCTAAAACTTTGGGAATGCCCTCACTGGTGCTAAAAAAAACATCCCTTATGAAATATTAAGCTAGAGTCAGAATGCTGTAAATTTTTCTGAGGCATCCTGCCCAATGTTCAACCAATTGCCTTTATTTTCCTTAGCGACTAGACAAGATTGTCAGATACCTAAATGACTAGATATAATTCTGGCTCCTTCATCAGAAATTATAACTAAGGCCAGGTCAGCCTGACATGAAGAGAAGTCAATTGCTGGTGGATGACCTCATCTCTGGCTGATATTATTTTGTAAAACACATAACCTTACATGTTTTAGGAACATCTGATGAATGCTAATAAAATATTCTGCTAACATTTATCCATTAAAAACAGTTTTCTTTTTATTATAATAATGTGAATATTTTTGCACTTGATTAAGAAAAGTTTTTTTTCTGATTTACATTAATTTTTTGTGTCCTATTCCAATCATAGTGGTACAAAGGATGAATATTATAGTTTTTTTTACACGCTAGTTATATTAGTTAATTTTAGTTAATTATGTTGTTATAAGATTTAACTTATTCCAGAGATAATTCCATCACATGCATAAGTGAAACATTTATGGGCTTTCTCTTCATGTACAAATGAAGAGGTCCTGGTTATTGTCAAATGAAATTGGATTAGATAGATTGGGTTCAAATCCTAGCTCAGCAGTAAAAAATGTCATCTTAAATCAGTTGCTTAAATTCTTTGAGTCTTGATTTCTTCCTCTGTAAAATGGGTGCAAAGTACTTGCTTTATGAGGAATGTACCTTAATGAACAACTGTTTCAACATAAGTTACTACATCTTTTTTAGCTGTTTTATAGCTGTTAGTAATCGCTACTTACAAACACGTCTAGTAAAAATTGAGAACACGATAATAAGGTCATAAGAAGTCATTAAAGAAAAAACTTTTCTGTTACTCCAGCTAAAGCTAGCTAGAGTTATAGCAGAAAGAATGAAAGTGTCAGAAGACTTCATTTTAAATCTTGTCTGTTGTTCTCTATGTACTGATAAGTAATTTCCTTGAGCCTCATGTATTTCCATTGTAAAAATAAAGAGAGACAGAGAGGAAGAGAGGGAGAGAGAGAGAAAATAATGTCTAGCTTAAAGAGTTATAGAGCCTAAATGAGATAACAGAAATGTTTTGCATGACACTTAGCGTTTCTTAAGTGCACAATAAATGTTTGTTGTTGAATCAAAACACTAGGCTCATTGAGAGTTAATTATTTTAATTGAATCTGCGTAGAGATAGTATTGTATTATGGTACATATTACAACTTGTTCTAAGTAAATATATACGGAAATATGACATTAGAAAATGATCTTTCTTAGACTAGCTTTTCTTCTCACAAAAATTAAGGGTGATAATCATTTCACTGATGTACAGAGAATCCCTATGATAATGTATCCTGTAATTACATAAATTTGGCTATGACACAACTGGTAATTGGATGCTATCCTCAGCAGCAGGCTTATCCTGATCAGTTCTTTAATCTTGCAATAATGACACCAAATTTTACATGATTGGATTTTTCAGATCCCATTTATAGTATGATGGTGAGATTTACAACAGTTTTATTGCTGTGGTGCTACTATAATATTTGGACAAATGTGTTAGTGGAATAATGAGATGTTATTATATTCCAGATGAGACGACTGTGCAGCAAGATTGTCAATATCTGGTCCAAGAAGAGAGATGATCGGTGATCAGTAGAAGGGGATTGGTCCTACCTGAGGAAAATTTGGAGACAGTCTGTCTCCAGTGCACTTCAAGTCACACTCCTTTTCCAGTATGTAGAGAATCCTTTTTTCTTTTCTTTTTCTTTTTAAGTTGGAGTCTCACTCTGTCGCCCAGACTGGAGTGCAGTGGCCGCTTCCGGTCACTGCAGCCTCGACCTGCTGGGCTCTGGCGATCCTTCCGCCTTAGCTTTCCAAGTAGCTGGAACTACAGGCGTGCGCTGCCACACCAGACTGATTTTTTGATTTATTGCAGAGATGAGGTCTCGCCAAGTTGCCCAGGTGGGTCTCGAACTCGCGGACTCAGGCAATCCACTCACCTCAGCCTCCCAAAGCTGAGCCACCGAACCCAGCTAGAGAATCCTTTTTTTCTTATCACAGGTTTCAAGCTTCCTTTATCCTTTATCCATATCTTGAACTTGGTAAAACGCTAGTGGCACACTCAGTGCTCACCAAAAAATCTATTCTCTTGTCTAAGTTCCCAACTTTTCTTGGAGTTAGGTCAGGGCCACATGACTAGGGCTGACCAATGGAGTATAAATGGAAGTGATATGCACGATTTCTAGGCCAAGATAGTTAAAAGCCAGTGTACTTCCTTTGTGGCTTCCCTAGCTCCAGAAACCTTGGAAACCACCTGTTGATATGGCAACATCCAAATGAAGAAAGCCTGCACCTCTGAGATGCAGAGTAGAAGGAAAGCTTTTGGTGACCTACAATGGACTTTATATGAGGGAGAAATGAACTTTTGTTGTGCTAAAGCACTGAAATTCTAGGGGTCATTTGTTACAGCATTTAGTAAGAATAACTCCAATAGAGAACGCGATACTTGCACTATTACAACTGTGCTTGCCTTCCTTTTGTAAAGTACACCATAATTTGGTTTTGGCTTTTTTTAGTATTTTATGTAAGTGGAGTCATCTAGCTTATATCTTTTATGCTCGGTTGCTTTTGCTCTTCATAATATTAATGGGATTCCTATAGGTTTTTACATGTCCATTTCTTTTGATTATTTAACATTATCTTACTGAATCAATATATCACAATTGGTTTATCCCATTTACCGTTGTTGAACACTTGTCATTTCCAGTTTTTTCTTACAAAAAAGGCTGTTTGAAATTTTGTGTATAATTTTGTATAACTGGGTCACATGGCAAGTGTGTGTTTAACTTTATAAGAGATGCCAAACTGTCTTCCAGTGTGGCTATACCATTTTTTATTCCCACCGATAATGTGTGAGAATTCCATTTACTCTCATCCTCACCAGATCTTGGGGTATTTTTTTGTTTTGTTTTGTTTATTTGTTTTTGAGCTGGAGTCTCACTCTGTTGCAGGCTGGAGTGCAGTGGCACGCTCATGGCCATGGAAGCCTCAACCTGCTGGTTCAGGCAATCCTTCAGCTTCAGCCCTCCAAGTAGCTGGAACTACAGGCATTCACCACCACACCTGGCTAATTTTTTTTATTTAGTGTAGAGACGAGGTCTCAGCATGTTGCCTAGGCGGGTTTTGAACCCATGGGCTCAGGCAATCCTCTTGCTTCCACCTCCCAAAGTGCTTGGATTATAGGTGTGAGTCACCATGCCAGCTGGTATTTTATTTTATTTATTTTTTAAATTTAGAAATTCTAATAGGTGTGTAGTGATATTTCATTCTGGTTTTAATTTGCATTTCCCTATTGACTAATAACGTTGAACATCTTTTTACATATTTGTTTGATATTCGTACCCCTTTCTTCTTTGGTCAGCTGTCTGTTCAAATCTTTTACCCATTAAAAAATTGTTTCTTTTCTTGTTGTTGAATTATAAAAGCTTTTTAAAATTTTGAATATAAATATTTTATCATACATAGGCATTGCAAATATTTTCTCCTGGTCTGTGTTTTGCTTTTTCATCTTCTTA
Source organism: Cephalopachus bancanus (assembly GCA_027257055.1). Classification (NCBI taxonomy): domain Eukaryota; kingdom Metazoa; phylum Chordata; class Mammalia; order Primates; family Tarsiidae; genus Cephalopachus; species Cephalopachus bancanus. The sequence goes on along the minus strand of JAPVLO010000005.1, from coordinate 10,974,208 downwards.
ACAGTGTCTTTGGATGCGCAAAAATTTTTAATATTTATAAAACCCAATTTATTGCTCTTTTTTCTTTTTTCTTTTTTTTTTTTTTTTTGCTATTTTGATTCAAACTTTTTGTGTCCCACCTGGGAAATCTTTGCCTAACCCAAAGTCACAAAGATTTTGTTCTGTGCTTCCTTTAGGAAGAGTTATAGTTTTGCTAATGCATTTTAAAATAAATCTTTATTTTTGCATAAAAATTGTTCCAGTACCATAGTTGAAATTGTTATCATTTCTCCTTTCACCTTGACATTTTTGTCAATAACCTATTTACCATATCTGTCTGGATTTATTTCTGAATTTTCTCTTCTGTTCCATTGATCTATGTACTTATCCTTATGTTAATACCACCTCAGCTGTCTTTCTGCAGTAATTCTTGGAATCAGATAATGGAAGTTCTCCAACTTTGTTTCTATAGTGTAAAGTTCTTTAGGCTATTCTAGGTCCTTTGGACTTTGACATAAATTATATAATTGGCTTGCCAATTTCTACCCAAGAACTCAAAAGAATTTTGACTAAGAATGCATTGAATCTACATACCAATCAAGGGAGAGATAACAAATTAACAATATTGAGTTTCCAATGCAAAAACAGTATATTTCTCCATTTATTTAGTTGTTCTCTAGTTTCTTTCAGTACTATTTTGTAGTAGCTCAGTGTATAGGTCATTTACATATTTAAAATATTATTTTTATGTTCTTCAAATTTTTATGTAATCATTAATAGTACTTTTTCTTTGTTCCATTTTCCAACTGTTCATTGGTAATGTATAGAATTATAATTGATTTTTATATTGACCCTGGATTGTACAAATTTACTAAACTCACTTATTAGGTGTAGTAGCATTTGGGTAGATTCCTTAGAATTTTTTGCATAGACAATCATTTAAGATACAAAAAAAAAGCCAGGCTCGGTGGCTCAGCCTGTAATCCCGTGCCTTTGGGAGGCTGAGGTGAGTGGATTGCCTGAGCCCGCGGGTTCAAGACCCACCTGGGCAGCGAGACCTCATCTCTACAATAAATCAAAAAGTCAGCCGGGCATGGTAGTGCATGCCTGTAATTCTGGCTACTTGGAAGGCTGAGGCGGAAGGACTGCCGGAGCCCAGTGGGTTGAGGCTGCGGTGTCCGGGAGTGGCCACTGCACTCCAGTCTGGGCGACAGAGTGAGACTCCAACTCAAAAAAAAAAAAAAAAAAAAAGATACAAAAAAAAATGTTTTAATGATAAAATGTTAGACATAATAGAAGTCTCAGGGAGATATTGGAAGGTACCTTATAGATATGATTTGTAAAAGTAGGTGACAAATTAATCTGTGAATAAAGCTGACTTCCAACCTTGTTAAAAAAAAGAAAGCAAGTATTCTCTTTCCACAGGTTTGTGCACTAAATAGTAATTGTAGTTCTTCTTTGAACTTATGCTTTCAAGTTAATCAGCATAAGTTGTACTAAAGTTTAAATTAAATACAATTGTTAAATAATTAAGGGGACAAAAAAATTAGGGTTTGAATTAAATTTTTAATCAAAGTAACTATAATATTTTCTTGAAGAGGTGCAGGAAAATCATAGTGTTATGTCTGTTCTTACAAATCTATCAGATTTAGCATAAATATTTGTAATTAACAAGGAACAGGCATACAGATATTGTTTATCAATCACATTCTTCTCTTTTAAGCTTACAACAAAAATAACTCTATGGTTAAATATTGGTTGATAAAGGTTCACCATATTTTATTCATTTAATTTCTTAATATCATCCAGCTCTCTCATACTCCTGCCAGCTAAGACTATTTTATCGTATCTGTGGTTAATTTATATTCTATTGAAGGAATATCTCTATCTGAAAAATATGCTTATCTGGCTAAAAGCTATAGCATATTAAAGACTATAAGTCTTTCAAAATTTCAGAAGGCTGTAGAACCAATTTTTAAGTCAAAGAATATACTCATAATGTTTTTATGGATAGGTCATTTAAAAATACTGCTAATCTGACATTATAGTTATGCTGGCTTCTCTCAAATGCATATATAACTAAAAATGTTCATCACTTTTTTAAATGGTCAGTTTTATTCTCCCAAAATGTTGATTTTCTCAAAATAGATTTTTTTCCCCTCTGACACTACATTCCAGTCGGTATGTAAATTGAAGCACACTCAGATTAAATTAAAATAACTGTGAATGATGGGGCAGTTTCCTCACATGAAATCTTTTCTTACTTAACCTTTCCACATGAAAGGGAGAATCAGTATTTGGTGTCTACTGAACCTGTTTGACATTCCGGAGATGTCAGAATCCTGAAGAATACATCTTAGCTGGTCTGAGTAATGCTTTTGTTGCATAAAAGAACTAAGCTGGAGAGGGATTTGTGATTTTTCAATTCTAGAAATAGTGTGATGAAAAAACTAATGATCCCACACAGAGTTTAGTGTTGGGGCAATGTTTATTCAGCCAAACAGAGGGCCGTTTTTCTCTGCCATTAATCCTCAGCTTTTCTTAGACTGTGGCATAAACTATTGGTGAAAAGCAATGTTTCAGTAGCGTGTTACATTTCATTAAATAAATATGGGCATATGATTGAATCCCATAACTCTTTTGAAGTCAGGCACATTTCCCAACCTAAAGAATGTAACACTTCAATTTGTATTCGTTTTCACTCAATAGAAAATTCTATTTCCATCCCATCTCTCTTTGATCTTACAAATTAGTAAGCAGTAATTTGATGTAAAATCCAAAAATCTTTTCATGGGATAATTTAAGATTTCCAAAAATGAAAAAGATTTTCTGTGAATGGCACATATTATCAATTCTTGTAGCTTTCTTAACTTTCTCTTTACATTTTCTCCAAGTCATTTTGAACATCTTACAAAAGCATTGGAATAGCTTGATCTACTAAGAATTCAAATTCCACTGTGTGTTTTCCTCAAATCTCTTATCTTTTAGTGTTCGCATTTTCCCAAGGAACATGCCAATTCTATGAGATTGTCATTTTAGCTTCCCAGAATCACTTGTGAATGCTTTTGTGAAGTATTTTGGAATCGGTGTTTTCAACATCCAAATTTGGTGGCAAAGAATAGAGCTGGAGTAGGCAAGAGATGGGGGAGAGAGAGGTGGGGGAGGGAGAGAGAGAGAATCCTCCGGAATTTTAGTGAAGTTCAACCAAATTGTAAATCTTGTAAGACTTACACGGCCAGGCGCGTTGGCTTATACCTGTAATCCCAGCACTTTGGGAGGAGGAGGTGAGTGGATTGCCTGAGTTCGAGACCAGCCTGGGCAACTAGGCAAGACCTCGTCTCTACAATAAATAAAAAAATCAACCAGGCATGGTGGCACATGCCTGTAGTTCCAGCTACTTGGAAGGCTGAGGCATAAGGATTGCCTGAGCCCAGCAGGTAGAGGCTGTGGTGGCCATGAGTGGGCCACTGCACTCCAGTCTGGGTAACAGAGTGAGACTCTGACTAAAAAAAAAAAAAAAAAAAGACAACGGCAGCAACTCTTGGTCTTTACTGAACACTTACTTACATGGTAGACACTGCAGAAAATGGTTTTCCTAATTTGTCTCACATAATGAGAGTGGTGACCCCCCTTCTATGGGGTAGCCACTCTCATTATGCCCATTGTAGGGTGGGAAGATGAAAGAATATAGAAATTAAGTGACTTCTTTAAGGTTATACAAGTAATAAATAGCAGAATTGTGACATGAACACTAGTTAGTCTAATTCAAGTGTGTACTGTAAATTCATATCTCTAGTGCTGAAAACAGATCTGTTAGGAGTATACATTCCCAAAAGAACTTGTTTTCTTCTGAAATTACTCAGAATGAGGTCACAGCTTATGTTTTTGGTTTTATATTCCTCTGATAATTTGTAGCCAAACCCTCACTGTCCCCAAAAACTTTGAAACCTTATTCGACGTTTTTTTTTTTTCACAAGTCACTTTGTAAATAAAAATGCAATAGAAACAGAGAGGTATTAGGCTCAAGCCAGCATGAAATTTGCCCTCTGTTAGTCAGCCAAACTCTGCTGAAGGTCCCAAGAGGGGCTTGTTCGAGTCAGACTAGTGTTATAAGCAGGATCTTTGAGCTATACTGGCCTCTCCCAGCCAAGCTCAGCCTCAATGCTTGCAAACACCCTGCTTTGATTGTGGCTGCATCTTGTTACTGAGTGAGGATCAGCTTTCCAGCACATTGTCTGCTACAAACTGGAAATAGCTGTGGTTAGAGATGTAGACATTTTATTTAAAATATGAAAAATTGTAATAGTGTGATCTCTCTCTTGTTCTCATCTCCCAAATTTACAGCCATCTTTGATCTTTTGTCTCAGAAAGGACAAACTGTTATATGTTCTGATTTCAACTGCATCTGATTTCATAAATAATGACTTCTACATGACAGAAGGTATCTTAAGAGGCAGCCCCAGTGACCCCTTCACTCTAAAATTGGCATAGAGCTCATGTTCCAGCATGGCGGGAAAGACGTCAGTGGCATTTCCTTCTACCTATACTTATCGGCACTGTATTTATCAAGTATTCTATCCTATTTTATGGAAGGGCAGGCTATGTGGCAGTTAAATTTTACCTAAGGCAATTATACTCCATCTGCCGAAACTTTTCAACTAACAACCTTTAAAGTATTCCAATTACATAAAGTATTCTTCCCAATTTGCAATTGTTTCATTGAGTTCTGAAGCAGCAAAGTCATGTTGAGAAGGAATGCAGGAGGAAGAGGCTTTCTGATTAAATGCAAGAGAAAGAGGGCTTTCAATATTCTGATAATTCACATCGAATGCAAAAGTCCTTATGGTTCAGTCTCGGAACACTCTTTTTTTCAGAAAATAATTTGCAAGCATAGTATAGGGCAATGGAATGCAATTGTTGATGGCTGAGGCATTCTGGGTTCATTACCTGAATGCAGTTCCTAGAGAGAGTTGTGCAAATTGATGGCCTGTGGGCCCACCACTGCCTGGCTCTGAGTCCTTTCTTGTTTGGGCTCAAATTTTATCTTCTTTAAGTACTATTTGACCTGGGGGCAAGTTCTTTATCTTCTCTAAGTCTCCATTTCATCATCTGTAAAAAGAGTGATAACTACCTCCAAGGAATGTTGGGAGGGGTAAATGAGTGAATTCAAACAAACTGTTAGCACAACACCTGGCACCCCAGAAGTAATCAATAAGTACTAGCTATCATTGGCATCCCTTCTTTAACTTTTAGTGTTTACTGACCTCAACACATACTTTGAAAATTGCTTTCCTTTGGATAAATAGCACACCAATTATTTTCTTGCCAATTATCTTTTTTTTTTTTTTTGAGAGAGAGAGTTTAGATGTAACATACCGTAGTGGCCAGTTCTTGTTTGGGGTATATAACATGTTTTATGTCACTTAGCAAATGTAATAGTAATTTTATAGAAAGCAAAAATAACTTGGTTAGGTTTGATGAATGCATGTGTAAAAACATAAGACAGGTCTACTGATTCAAGAATATGAATTTCAAATTCCTGTTTGTGACTTTAAAAATCCTTGATAATCTGCATTGTTGCTGTAATGGCTTTCCAAAGAGAAGTAACGAATCTTGGAGATTTGTACCCATTTAGACTGTCTGCCTGTTTCTCCTCCCTTTCCTCCTCCAGTCTCTTTCTTTCTTAGATGGGCAGGACAGGAAATAGGGAAAGGCTTATTTGTTAGCCTTCAGGTCCCTCTCTTTGGCCATCCTCTCTATAGTGGAAGGTCAAGGTACAAAGGTCACTTTCCAAGGCTTCTACAATAAACACTCTGACCTCACTGCCAAATCACTTTTCCAGAGAGTGCCACCAGATCATGTGTCACTTTTATGAACTTTTGTTCTGGCGAACCTGATGTTGCATGTCACTTTCTTTTTGGTTAAAATGCATTTTCTCTAAAAGCAAACACAATAGATAGATAAAAGTATGTTTCCAGCCTGATTTCAGAAATTCTTTTTCTTGAAAATTGAAAGTATATTTGAAATACACTATCACAGAAGAAACCTAAAATTTCAAATTTTAATTTCAAATTTGGTTAGTTCTTTGTTAGCATATTTAAATAATGCACTAAGACAAGGTTATAATTCAGGAACCATCCATTGCAATGAACTCAGTGTAAAGAAATCTGCAATTTGATCAAAGAGCTGGTTCATACGAACATTAAGTTTATGTTCTTTTCACTTTAAAGCCAGATTTTTTTGCTTTCAAAATGTCCACTTTAATCTAATTAAATACACGATGCTAGACTGTGTATAGCTGTGGTTTTACTAAAATGAATAAACATGTTTTACACTTAATTCTTAAAACATTTTAATATTTATTTCGTTTTTTAATTAATAGTTTAAAATGCTCTTTTACCCTTTGACCTCCAAAGTTAACTCACTAAAAAGTAAAATAAAACCAAATCATTTCTTCAAAAAAATCAAACTAGATATTAAAGCATTTTATAATTATTAATATGTGCATAAATCTCGTCATTTACATTCATTTATTTTATGGATGAGGAAAACATGTTTTTAATTTTAAAAAAGATTGGATTTATTTATCATTTGAAAACTTGTATCTGTGCATTCTATATATTTTTCTAATCATTATTTTGTTTAATGTCACAATTATTCTTAAGTAGGCTAAATATATTTACATTTGAAAATTATGTCATTTCATAAGGAATATTTATACAAAATATAATAATTTTTGGCATTGAGATTCCAAATATTTATTAATGTTTTAAAATGTGTACCCTTTTCAAGGATATCAATATATTTGAGTATATTTAAGTGATTGGTTAAATTTAGAACTAAAATGAATTTAAAATTTTCCAGTTATATTTTTTAAAAATTATAACTTCAATTTAGGATTAATAACAAAAATTCTGTATATTTAAGTGTAAAGTAACAGTTGAGAATTCACAATGTATTTGAGTCTACAGGTAAGAAAACCAGATTTTCACAATCCTGCTAGCTCTGATAGTTTCACTAAATCTTATTGATATTTTTACACATTACTGACAGTTCTTATATTTCAGAAGCTTGTAGTTTAAGGAAATGTTATAGAAATAATTGCAATTTACCAGAGGAGTGGTAGGCAGGCTGTGATTATTTTATAATATGAAAAGCCCTTATAAATGTACTTGTTGCTGGTGCTGAGTGGTCAAATATTGTAAATAGTTGTTAAAAAAAAGCACATTTTTTTTTCTAGCTTGAGTTCAGAAGTGTAACCAACGAAAAACTGTGGAAACAAAACCTTGAAATGACGGAACCATGGACTTGTGGCACAGGAGGAAAATAAAAGACTCCAGAAACTGATCTTTCTAGCATGTCCTCGCTGTGCAATGCTCCTATGGTAGAACTCGCCCCATTTTTACACATTCCCACAGGAGGATATTATATAATTTATTCCCTTTAGTTACATTGATTAAAATAAAAATGATAACAAGTCTGATAATTCTAACTAGACTTGCATGTTATGTACATTTTTATCCAAGTGTGGAAGACCTAGGTACAAAAATCATTCCTGGCTCCTTTAATGAGTAACAACTGAAGGACAAGCATACAAGGTTTTCTTCTCTACCTAGTTGCCCTAGTCTGGACCTGAGTACAGCTATCTCTCCCATAAGACTCTTTTTGGAGGAGGGAAAATCCATCACTTTCTTATATCTCTTACCTTCTCTTTCCTCCCAACCCTCTCTCCAATGCTGGCCATCTTTCATTAAGGGGAAGGAAGCTACCCAGGCTGCTATGTTCACCCAGTAGCTCTCTGACACTGGCCCCTTAGGGCAGTAATGTTAAATTTGACCCCTGACAATGGTCAGCATTTGAGACCAGGGATGGAATACTTCCAACTATAACTGTTAAATTTGGTAATAATGGGACTTCACTATTGCTTCTCAGCAGCTTTTTTTCAATGTGTATAATCCTGGAATAGATGACACACTGAGCTGTTATTAATAATCTTTTCCTTACCAGCAAAAGTATTTACTAGATTTCTTCCTTCCATGACCTACTGTTTAACAGGAAGTTTCTGAGATAAACTATCAGATAATTTGAAAGGCTTCAAATGGCACTGGATGTAGAAGACGTACTTTGAGGAGGTCCTGAAGTAAGTAACACGAATGATTGAAGAAATTTCAAGAGATCATTTTCAGGAAGGAAGTAATGGCCAGAATATCCAACATTTCTGGAGTGCTTATAATGTGCAAGCCACTGTTTATTTAATGGTTTTTTTAAACATATGTTGACTCATCTGATTCTTATAGTCTTTTTTTTTTTTTTGAGTTGGAGTCTCACTTTTGTTGCTCAGGCTGGAGTGCAGTGGCAAGCTCACGGCCACCACAACCTCAACCTGCTGGGCTCCAGCAATCCTTCTGCCTCAATCTTCCAATTAGCTGAAATTATGGATGCACGTCACCACGCCTGGCTAGTTTTTGTGGTTAATTGTAGAAACAAGGTCTCACCAAGTTGCCCAGGCTGGTCTCGAACTCCCGGGCTCAGGCAATCCTCTCGCCTCAGCCTCCCAAAGTGCTGGGATTGCAGACTGAGTCACTGCACCCGCCATAAATAGTCTTATGAGATTGATTCTATAATTATCCCTCTTTCTGATATTAAAATGGAGGCAAAGAGAAGTTAAATAACCCCAAGGTCACAGTCAGTAGATGACAGAGTGGGATTTAAACCTAGGTAGTTTGGCTTCAGAGTTTATACAATATTGTCTGTTCACCTTACAGAGAACAGTGATGATTTGGGGGTGCAAACCTGTGAGAGGAAAGAGCCCAAAAAAGGAGGGTCGGAGCCCCATCAGCTAAATCATCCATTTCCATTTTGCTTCAGACCAGTTTTCTTTTCTTTCTTTTCTTTTCTTTTTTCCCTGCCCCTCCCCCAGATCAGTTTTCACAATCTCTTTGGGAAAAGGACGGTCCTGATCCCGTGATCTCTTTCAGTGGGAATCTGTGTTTTCTTGCAATTCGGCTAAGTCATGCCACTTCACATAAGTTTATCTTTTCTTTGTATCTAAGTTTAATTTGCAAACAAATAATTGGTTCCACACACACAAAAATGGGCAACAATATTTTTAAATGTGAAGTAATCATTCTATATGATGGTATACCCTTGGTTTTGATAATTTTTTTTTCTCGTTGTTAAACATAAAAACAGGTCAGGTGCGGTGGCTTAAGCCTGTAATTTCAGCACTTTCGGAGGCCAAGGCGAGAGGATTGCCTGAGTTCAGGGGTTCAAGACCAGCCTGGGCAACTTGGTGAGACTTTGTCTCTACAATAAATAAAAAAGTAGCTGGGCGTGGTAGTTTGGGCCTATAGTTACAGCTACTTGGAAGGCTGAGGTGAAAGGATCCCTGGAGCCCAGCAGGTCCATGCTTGGGTGGCTGTGAGTGTGCCGCTGCACTCCAACCTGGGTGACAGAGTGAGACTCCAAATATAAACAAACAAACATGAAAACAACTAAAAAGATGTAAGTAGACCAAATAAAATTACTGTAAGTAAAAAGCTGGTGAAGCTGGGCTCGGTGGCTCAGCCTGTAATCCCGTGCCTTGGGAGGCCTGAGGTGAGTGGATTGCCTGAGCCCGCGGGTTCAAGACCTGCCTGGGCAACTTGGCAAGACCTCATCTTTACAATAAATCAAAAAATTAGCTGGGCGTGGTAGCACGCGCCTGTAGTTCCAGCTACTTGGAAGGCTGAGGCAGAAGGATTGCCGGAGCCTAGCAGGTCGAGGCTGCAGTGGCCGGGAGGGGCCACTGCACTCCAGTCTGGGCAACAGAGTGTGAGACTCCAACTCAAAAAAAAAAAAAGCTGGCGAAAAGGGAAAGTAAAAAAGAAAAAAAAACTCTTGAAAAACAGCTGAACTTTCAAATAATCACTTTGACTTTTACTGTATTCATGGATCTCATCCAAGGCAAGATGAAAATTTAATTGTCTAGATAATTCCTAAGGAAAAGTTATTTGTGTCCGTATGAATAATTGATCCGCTCAACCAAACAAGTGGGTTTGCTTGTTTGTATGTTTGACTGCTTGATTGATTTTTTTTTTTCCATAAATTGACTGTTGTTAAATCCTCAAGAAAATTTGCCATAAGCATATAATTCAACTGTCGTTTCTGTAGATTTGTTTTTCTTTTAAAATTGAAAGACATTTGGTGAATTCTCTGTTCTAAAAATGGCAATTCAGAGAGGAACATTCTGGGATTGGTTTTAGGACCATGCTTCCCTTTTACACTTTTCTTTGCCATTAGAGATTAGGTCACACTCCACCAGCCTGGTATTGTGTTTTGGAACTTAGAACTTCCCATCATTGAGGGTCATTACCATGTATTGCTCTGGGAAATCAACTGTGTAGCTGTTAGTAGTTTCCAGGGAAGTCATCCCACTCACTTTCCTGCTCTGAATCAATAAACAGGTCTTTTATGACTCAAGCCCCTAGACAAATGTCTCTAGGATGAGGTCCACCCTGCAGGGAAAGTGAGGAATGGGGTTGGGTCCAGGACAGATCTTCTTTAAAGTCATGTGAGAAGCATCTGCCAGCCATTCCAAATATTGCTTCCATTTCAAAATTTAAGGTAGCATAAATGACCTCACTTTTGGATACAACTGGAAAGTTATTTAACCAAAATTATCTTTGGAGGGACTAGTTCTCTGGGGGGTGTCATAAAGGCACACGATCAAATTAACAGCAGCAAGGTGGATGGCAGGAGGCTGGAGTCAGCCCATTCAGATGAGTCAAGAGCTAACCAAGTTCAAATCAGCAAGGTAAAGTTAGAGTATTTGGAAAGAACCACCAATGCCAAGGTTTCCTTGCATGAAATACAGCACAAGTTCAGGCTTCTAAACTCTACATACCTCTGACCTTTGGCTCTTTTATGTCTCTATTTTTCTGGCCTGACAGACCACATGCCAATGTGCAACCCAGAATCCTTCACCTTGTGATTTATGGCTTACAGCTGCTTCAGCGTCTCTGACATGGCAGCTGCTTTTCAGATGTCTTCAAACCAGAGGGAGAGTGTTAATGTGAACTTGAGTGGCTGCGGAAGAGAAGAAGAAAAGTTGATGAAAAAATCATCTGAATTCAGCCCCAAAGCTTTCCATTGATCTTTGCCTTCGGGGCCAAGCAAAATGTTTGGTTTATTTCATAAGCTAATTAGGTGTGTGAAAGGCTACTTGGCATTTGCTATTGACTGAACCCAACAAAAGTGATCACCAGGCTGGGTAATCAATAAGGGATCGATTACAAGCGTGTGATTGGATTAGCCATTTGATCAATGCTGTGTGCTAATATATTAACAAGCAAATTACCAAGCAGCCCTTAAGAGCAGAATGCTGACTCTGATTGCATTACAAACTAGTGAGGTCCAATGACCCACCAAGTGCAAGGGGTTAGTTATACAAATCAAGACCTGAAAGTATTTTTTCCTTGAAGATTTCTCCCCCGCCAAAGAAAATGCTTTCTTAAGTGAGAGTCAAATTAAATTACAATTAGCAAGCAGCTGCACTGAGACACCTAATTTCCAAGCAGTTATCATTCATGAAGAAGAGAGCCTGGGAACTCCAGATAAAAAAGGCTGTAGACTTTAAGGAAAAACTGGACAATATCCAACAGGGCAAACACACAGAATGCCAGAATAGTCACTAATATTTGTCTAATAAGTTTTGATAAACAGATTCCCAATTTGACGAATAGAGCTCTCCCATGATAGACTCTGATGTTGCTTGATCTATATTAATACTATATGTCTTCCCAGCTCTCATTTTTAAGGTAACTGAATGGATAAGCAATGAGATGCATTCTCTCTCTCTCTCTCTCTCTCTCTCTCTCTCTCTCTCTCTCTCTCTGTGTGTGTTGTGTGTGTGTGTGTGTGTGTAGGATGAAGAACTGTGGCTAGCAACAAAAAGTACCCTGTTGAGAAAAAGAAAAAAGATCACATTACAAGTGTGGAATATGGAGTGAAGAAGATGTCCTCCACTTTCTAAGTCTCAGAACTTGTTACTATCAGATGATTCTATAAGTGACCTTACACGAGTACAAAGCCACAAAACCGAGCGCTCTCCAGCCCTGCTTTCCCCCACTAGGTGAACCCTTTATTCAATTGATTGTGCTCTTTCAGATTCCTTAAGTGGAGACCAGGCAAGCCTTTGCTCACTTTCCCTCTTAATCCTTTTCCTTTTAAGAAACTCTTTTTTTTTCCCCCTTTGCCTCAGGGAAGCTGAACCGATTAGTCTGAATTCTCCAGTGTTATTTGCAGATGGAAAAGGTCTCCCCGGGCCCGGAGGCAGAATGTCAGGCGGAGCAGCGGCGAGGCCGTGGCGGGGCGGACTCCCGCGGCGGGAGCGCGGAGCAGGCTGACCGGCTGCGCCTTGCCGGCCTGGGCCGAGCAGCTGACAAAACAGCCCGACCGGCCCGCCCCGCGCGGGAGGGCGGGAGGCGAGGAGCTGTCAATCAGCCTCGCGACCTGCCGGCAGGAAATACGGTATCTGATGGAGTCCGTCCGTTCCCAGACGTTAAGGTGAACGCAGGCTGGGTTTGCCTGAGGCCGACGCACCTAGCACCTCGGGGTTGTATGTTCGGGCCCGAGGGGCGCGGGGAAGCGGGCAGATTCTCCCCTCTCAACACAAGCTGGGTGGGTTTCAGTTTTTAGACCTTCATACGTCAGTCTCTGTACCAAAGTAGCTAATTCAGTGCCATTGAGGGTACCTAGTGACATTTTTATGAGAACTATTTTTTCCACTTAATTTAATTCTGATAATATGAAACGATCCCAGATGACAGTCCTTTTCATTATTGCTTTGTGTGAAAGCAATACTTTTGTATTTATTTATTTATTTATTTATTTTTGAGTTGGAGTCTCACTCTGTCGCCCAGACTGGAGTGCGCAGCCTCGACCTGCTGGGCTCCGGCGATCCTTCCGCCTCAGCCTTCCAAGTAGCTAGAACTACAGGTGCGCGCTACCACGCCTGGCTAAGTTTTGATTTAGTGTAGAGATGAGGTCTCGCTGCCCAGGCGGGTCTCGAACCCGTGGGCTCAGGCAATCCACTCACCTCAGCCTCCCAAAGGCGCGGGATTACAGGCTGAGCCACCGAGCCCGGCTTGTTCTGTGTTTTAAAAATATTTTTTGTGCCTAGCAAAGCGTAACGTACAGGAAATTAGCAATATACAGTTAAATAGCTTACGTCTTTTTAAATGTGGCAGTACGTGAAACTATGAAGTCATCAGGTTTATTGTTGATAGACCCTCATCTCACACTTTACTTGAGGGTGATGTTCTGTAGATATATGGCAAAGCTTTGGGATCTGAAGCAGCCTAAACCACAGTGGCATATGGTGTAATGATATAATTATGCTACAAATCTATTATTTCAGTCATTAATGATTACATCCGTGGTGAGGAGCACATACTTTGAACCAGAAGTAAAAGCTCTTCTAATTAATCTCCACATTCATTAAAAACTGTAGGCCTGACTTGGTGGCTCAGCTTGTGATCCCAGCACTTTGGGAGGCTAAGGCGAGTGGATTGCCTGAGGCTATGGGTTCAAGACCAACCTGGGCAACTTGGTGAGACCTCGTCTCTACAATAAATCAAAAACTAGCCCGGTGTCGTAGCCCACACGCACGCCTGTAGTTCCTGCTACTTGGAAGGCTGAAGTGGAAGGATCGCCTGAGCCCAGCAGGTCTATGCCGGGGTGGCCGTGAGTATGCCACTGCACTCCAGCCTGTGTGACAGAGTGAGACACCAACTAAAAAAAAAAATCATAAAACAAACCTTAAACCGAACAATTAAAGGATAACTCGTATCTCATAAATGCAAGACAGGTGTCTTTAATGCTATTATAACCCCCCTTTTGGAATGTTGCTGATTATTGCCTCTGATATTATTTTACCCTTCCTCTGCTGTGTTATTAATTTGAACCTTTAAGTGACAGCAACATAAACCAGCTGTATGGCTCTAGATGCTAATATTATAATTATTTAAGATGGAAGCCACTGGAGGACAAGCTTCTTGCTTATCACTGTGCTTGGTTTGGTAACATGGTGGTTTACAGAATAACAGCATGGAGAGTGAAGGATAACAGGCAGAAATGAAAACTGTCCATGTTAGTAATTCATTTGGGGATTTGTGACTACTTCACTTTGGGAAAGAAAACAAAATTCTAAGTGATTTGACAAATACATGGCATTAGAATATATGTACACTCTGAACACCATCAAAAGTGTGTATATATTCTAATTAGTAGTTTCTTTTGAAAAAATACCTATTTGACTTCTAAAGTGTTTCATTTTACCTATTTCCATGTTAAGTTTAATGATGGGTAATACTAAAGATTTAATGTGATGTTTCCCATCAGTTTCAAGGCAATTGTGTTTTAGAGTATTACAATTTTTTTTTTTTTTTTTGAGTTGGAGTCTCACTCTGTCGCCCAGACTAGAGTGCAGTGGCTGCTCCCGGCCACTGCAGCCTCGAACTGCTGGACTCCGGCGATCCTTCCACCTCAGCCTTCCAAGTAGTCGAAATTACAGGCATGTGCTACCATGCCCGGCTGATGTGTTTTTTTTTTTTTTTTAATTGTAGATATGAGGTCTCGCTGCCCAGGCGGGTCTCGAACCCGTGGGCTCAGGCAATCCACTCACCTCAGCCTCCCAAAGGCGCAGGATTACAGGCTGAGCCACCGAGCCTGGCTGGTCCCCAAAATATTAAAAATAGAATTAGCACATGATCCAGCAATTCCACTTCTGGATATATACCCAAAATAATTGAAAGCAGGGGCTCAGAGAGACATTCATACACTCATGTTCATGGCAGCATTATTCACAATAGCCAAAAGTAGAAACAAACCAATGTCCACCACTGAATGACTAGGGAGATAAAATGTGGTCTGTACATACAATAAAATATTGTTCAGCCATAAAAAGAAAGGAAATTCTGACACATGCTACAACATGGATACACCTTAAGGACATCATGCCCAGTATAATAAGCCAGTCAGAAACAGACAAATATTGTATGGTTCTACTTACATGAGATACCTAGACTGTAGTCAAATTAATAGAGACAGGAAGTAGAATGGTGGTGCCAGGGACTGGGGAGAAGGCAAAATGAGTTATTGTATATTGGGTATGGAATTTCAGTTTGGAAAGATGAAAAATGTTCTAGTGAATGTACTTAATATCTCTGAATGTTAAATTCAGTGTAAATAATAATTTTTAAAAAGAGTAAATTACCACAACTTTAAAAAAGTGCTCGTTAGGGGATACCCCCACAGAGAAATCTGTGAGCTTCATACACCTCCTCCCTGCTTTTGAGGACAGGGAGGAGGCAGTTACCTGACAAAGTGCATGTTGCATTTTTCCCTCCTTTTCCTGGAGGCTCAGGCTGGAGGAACGTATTTTTCATTCCCATACTGCCCTTCGCTGCCTCGGAGTAAAGTTTGAAGGGAATGCTGAACAAAAAGTTCAATTATTCATGCTGCCTCAGCTGGCTTTCCAGAGTAAAATTTACAATTCACACTCGTGGATTCTACCAGAAACGTCCTTTACTGCTTGAGTGTGAGGAGTGGGTCGGGGCACAGCAACGTGTTGCAACTTTCACTTTCTAACCTTCATACTGTAAATATTTACTGAGTGATTATGTACCAGGCTCTCTTATAGGCCTCACCTAATTCAAGACAAAGTGCCACACTCAGTAGGAGCTGTAGTTATTCCCACCCTTGTCCAATCACTGTCTATACAGATTGCCATAATAGTGGTTAATGTCTGTCACAGGAGTTAGGGCTGTAATGCCAACAAACCAGTATCCTTTAAAAATACATCATTGATCAACTTGATTTGGGTTTTCTAATATGTTTGAATCTCTTTTACATTTTTTTGTCTTGGCCTTGTAGGAAAGAGTTGTATTCATTTATGAATATTATTAAATGATCATAATAAAATATCACTTCTTCAATACATTTAGCACCTGCGGTTTAAATAGCATTTTTACCTGCTATCCTAAACTGACCATCTCATAATCTTACATTCTGAGATTTTTTTTTCTTTTTTATCTATTTCATTGGACTTTGGATATAAACCATATACACTGGAGTTACTTGATTTTTATCCTCATTTTAAAAGTCTAAAGTATTTGGTAACTCCAAAAGGATACATGTAGTGTATATGTAAATTATGAAGCATTATAATGAATAAATATCTGTGAACTGACCACATAACTTATGGAATAGAACAACAACAGTATTGTTGAAACGTCCTACTTGCTTCTGGGTCCCATATGTCTACCCGAGAGATAACACTAACCTAATGTTTAAACCATTCTCTTCCTTTCCTACTAGATATATAGCCCTGTGATTGTTAATTGTATGTGTCATTTGCCTGGGCTAAGAGATGCCCATATTGCTGGTGAAATGTTACTTCTGTGTGTGCTGTGAGGGTGTTTCTGGATGAGATTAGCATTTGTATTGATAGACAGTAAAGTAGATCACTCTCACCAATGTTGGGTGGGCATCATTCAATCCTTTGAGGGCTGAATAGAACAAAAAGGCAGAAGAAGGGCAAATTTGCTCTTTCTACTTTAGCTGAGATATCCGTCATCTGTCCTTGGACATTGGCGCTCCTTGAATCATTAACATCCATGTTCTCAGTTTTCTGAACTTGGACTGAATTACACCACCAGCTTTCCTTGTTCTCTAGCTTGCAGATGGCAGATTGTGTGACCTCTTGGATTCCATAACTATGTGACCCAGTCCATATGATAATCTGAGTATATTTTAAGTAACACATCATAAAATATATTATAAATAATATAATAATATGGATATTAAAATTTACATAATACATGGCCTCACAGTTATCTATATAGTGTCATACGTGGCTTAATGATGGGGTTACATTCTGAGAAATGCATCTTTAGATGACTTAATCCTTGCGGAAACATCATCACAGAATGTACTTATACATTGAATGGTATAGCCTATTATACACTTGGGCTATCTGGTTCATAGCCTACACATGTAGTAGGCTATACCATTCAGGTTTGGTACAGCCTATATTGCTGTACAATATGGGATACAATCCTGGAAATTGCAACATAGTGGGAAATATCTGTGCGTCTAAACATACCTAAACATAGAAAAGGTACAGTAAAAAAAATGTGGTATCAAAGATTAAAAATAGAATACCTGTATGGAGCACTTACTATGAGTGGAGCTTTTAGGACTAGACATTGCTCTGGGTGAGTTAGTGAGTGAATGGTGAGTAAATGAGAAGGCCTAGGACATTACTGTATAATACTGTACAGATTAAAAACACTGGACACTTAGGCCACAGTCCATTTATTTAAAAATTTATTTCTTCAATAATAAGTTAAACTTAGCTTGCTGCAACTTTTTTACTTTATAAACTTTTTCATTTTTAACTTCCTGACTCCTGTAAGAACATTTAGCTTAAAACAAAAACACATTGTACTGCTGTACAAAAATATTTTATTTCTTTAAATCTGTATTCTATGAACATTTTTCCATTTTTGTTTTTCATTTTTTTAAACTTTCTTGTTTAAAATGAAGACACAAACACACACACATTAGCCTAGGCCTACACAGAGTCAAAATCATCAATATCACTGCATTCCACCTCCACATCTTTTCTTACTAGAAGGTTTTCAGGGACAATATCATGCATGGAATTGTCATCACCCATGATAACAATGTCTTCTTCTGGAATACCTCCCAAATGACCTGCCTAAGGCTGTTTTACAGTAAACTTAAAGCTAGATACAAGCAGCAGTATACTCAAATAACAATACAATTATAGTACAGTAAATACATAAGCCAGTAATGTAGCTGCTTATTATCATTACCAAGTATTATGTATCGTACAGCATTGTATGTGCTAGACCTCCATGTGACTAGCAGAGCAGTAGGTTTGTTTGCACCAGCATCACTACAAACATGTGAGTAATGCAATGCACTGATGTATCAGGATGGCTACAACATCACTAGGTCACATGAATTTTTTAGCTCCTTCCTAATCATATGGGGCCAACATTGTATATGTGGCACATCATTGACCAAAACATCATTATGGGTCACATGACTGTACATCCTATTGGTTCTGATTTTCTGGAAAACCTTGACTGAACAAACACTAAGCAATGTATTACTTTTCTTTTGCTTTGAAATACTTAAAATGTATGTTGTATACATTAACTGCAACTATTTTTTTTACTCATGTTTCTTAAAGTCATCCTTTTCGACATGGGTACCTGTAGTTTCATTCACTTTTCACAGATATAAATTATTCCAGTGCATAAATCACCACAACACATTTATCCATTCTCCTGTTGATGGGTATTTGGGTTCTTTCCAGTGTTTTTTTTTTTTTTTTCTTTTGCTATTCTAATCATTGGTTCTGTGAACATTCTTATGCATGCCACCTTTCTGGTGCATCGTGCAAAGTTTTTTTAAAAGATGCAATGTGGGGAGAAAATGCTAGATTGAGGGCTGTGTTAATGTCTGTTGCCTATTTTTTTCTTTTAAAGATAAAACAAATGGAAAATGATTTCTAATTTTGCCACACGTACTATTTCTAATATAAGTTTTTTAAATGTTTAAATTTTTCTTTAATTTGGATTTTTTTCCCCGAGGCTATATGCTTTAATTAATCTTCAACTTAAAAAAATTTCTTTTTTAAAGGAGTATCTTACAATGTACTCAAATACAATTTTGCTTTTATTTATTTATTTTATTTTTAAATAAATTTTATTTTAAAGATGTGGGGTACAATTCAGGGTTAGGTATACAAATGGTCATTGTACAGGTAAAGTTTGAGCTTCACTTTGGTCTCTACTTCACCTGTTTTGAGATCACACTGATATCCAAACTGGGTAAAGCTCCAACAAAGAAAGACAGCTATAGGCCATATCTCTGATGAACATAGACACACACACACAAAAATAGAATCAACAAGATTCTAGCAAATTGGATCAAAATTTCAAAAATCATCCACCATGACCAAATAGGCTTCACCCCCAGGATGCAGGGCTGGTTCAACATCTGCAAGACCATAAATGTAATTAAATACATCAACAGATGTAAAAATAGGAATCACATGATTTAATTTGCTTTTGTAAGCTGTGGTTTCTCCCTTTACTCAAGCAGCGCCTTTTCTATCCTAGTCTTTGAGTATTTCTCCCATAAAGGATCTCTGCCTTCTCGGATTGTACATTTCTAGTTTTTCTTCAAGTCCAACTGAAGACAATTCCTACCCTCTACTCCCAACCCCCAAAAGCTATCAACTGAATATTACCAGTTTATTTGAAAATTAATTAATTCCAGATAGAACACTACTTCAGTACATAAGTACAATATAAATTGAAGATAATTAATATGTTAAAAACAGTTTAGAAATAAAGTATATTTAACGCAATTTGCAACTATTCTAACCATGCGTTTAAAGCATTGGTATTTCAATTAGGCTTTCTGTTCATTTAATCAACCTGTAGTTATTAAGTGCCCACTCTGTCCTGGGAACTGTGCTAACTGTTGAGGATGTAACAATGAATAAATTAGGCATGACTTAGAAGACAAGAAGTAACAAAATGTGATTAGCTTCGTGAGAGAAATGGCGTGTGTTGTAGGATGGTATGACAAAGACTAACCAAGCCTGCAGGTACAGGAAGTGGGGTACAAAGGCAGCTTAACCAAGAGAACACCTAGATGAGACCTGCAGAATGTGGGACAGTCATCCAGGTTAGGGTGACCCAGGGTTGTAGGTAAGAGCAGCATTCCCAGTTGAGGGAATCACCCACATCCCTAAATGGCTGGAGTACTGAGGGATGAGAGGATTTTTGAGAAGGCAGCACTTTGAAGAGGTAGGTTAGTGTTAGATCATGTAAGATTTCAAGGACCATCAAATATTCTAGAGTGTTTAGTAAAGTCATTGGAATGACCTGATAAACAATGTTTAAGTCTATTATTCTGGTAGCCATATGGAGACTATATTAAAAGGGTGCCATTTTTAGGAGTGAGGAGACGTAGTAAAAGTTCTACCAGAGTGAAAGAAGAGGGCTCGGACTGGGATGGGGGACAAAAGAATGAGGAAGGTTGGATCAGCAGGACTTGGTGATTTTTTTCTTTTTAGTTGGAGTCTCACTCTGTCACCCAGGCTGGAGTGCAGTGTTATATTCACGGCCACCACAGCCTCGACCTGCTGGACTCAGGCAATTCTTCCACCTCAGTTTTCCAAGTAGCTGGAACTACAGCTGCTGGCCACCATACCTGGCTAGGTTTTTGGTTGATTATAGAGACAAGGTCTCGCCAAGTTGCCCAGGCTGATCTCGAAACCCCTGAGCTCAGGCAATCCTCTTGCCTCTGCTTCCCAAAGTTCTAGGATTACAGGTGTGAGCCACCATGCCTGGCAATGTTATTTATAAAATAAAAGAATAATCAAGTTTCAAAGTGTCTACACAACCAAGCACCAAGCATCTAAACCACTTGGTCTTGATTTTTTGTTCAAGATCAAAATATAGCAATTATTTATATTTGATATATTTGGGTAAACGTTAATGAAGAAATTTAAACATCTTGCATTTTAAAATAGTGCACACAAACCACATTTTTCTTTTCTTTTCTTTTAAGATGTGGGGTACAATTCAGAGTTAGGTATACAAATGTTCATTATGTCAGTACCCTTGTTGAAGAGGCGTGTCCCTCCCTCCCCTGGCAATTTCCCTCAACTGTCAATCCCATCTCCCCTCCCCTGGCAGTTTTCCACTACTGCCAATCCCTTTCTTGTAGTATTATGATAATTGTTCAAGGTCCGCTTATGAATGAGAACATATGGTACTCTCTTCTTTGTTTCTGTGATAGGTCACTGAGTATAATTGACTCTGAATCCATCCAAGTTACTGCAAAGTCCATATGTTAGTCCTTCTTTATGACTGCATAATATTCCATTGTATATATGTACCACTTTTTAAAAATCCAGTCCGGCTGTAATGGGCAGCATGATTGGTTCCATGCTTTTGCTATTGTGAATAGAGCTGCAACAAACGTGTGTGCAGGTATCTTTTTTGTAGAATGATTTGAGTTCCTCTGGGTATATTCCCAATAGGGGAATTGCTGAGTCATATGGAAGATCAATTTCTAGTTCTTTCAGAAATTGCCACACTGTCTTCCAAAGAAGTTGCACTGTTTGCATTCCCACTAGCAATGTAGAAATGATCCTTTTTCTCCGCATCCTCGCTAGCATCTGTTGTTGTTGGTTTTATTAATGATAGCCATTCTTACTGGGGTTAGGTGGTACCTCAGTGTGGTTTTGATTTGCATTTCTCTGATGATTAGTGATAAGCCACATTTTTCTATGAACTATTTCAGAAATGTGATTCACCTTGTAATGGAGAATTATATCTCAATACTGATTAGTAGTTTTATTGAACTTAAAATGAAATAAAACACAGAAATATATGCACAAGTAATTTGAGGTAATAATATATTTAATATATTAAATAATATGATCATTGCATCTATAATTTTAGAAGTATTGGCAGTGTAACTCTAAATTTCAAGTTCAAATCTATTTTGGTTCCTTTCTTCTTATATAGAAGAAATGCATACCTATAATTTTATTATATGTATTTGTATTAATACTTAATTTATGCACAACCAACATGTGTTTAATGGTGCTTAGTTATTGGTCACCATTTGTTATTACACAGACTCTTGATTGGTACATATTCTTAGTTGTTTAAAAATAGCAAGTCGAGGCTGCGGTGGCCGGGAGCATGCCACTGCACTCCAGCCTGGGCGACAGAGTGAGACTCCAACTCAAAAAACAAAACAAAAAAAACAATGCTTCACAATTATGTAGTAGTTTGACTTAAATGTTGCTATCACTCTGTGAAAGCTGTACTTTTATCAACTTTTTGTTTTATTTAAGGACAATCAAGATACTAAAGTCCATGTCTGTCCAAAGTCACATTTTTAATCTTGGAAAAGTATCACAATGTCTTCTTTTTTAGGCAAGTAATACTTTTCCCCATGACATTTCACTGCTGCACCTCTAATGTATCTTGAGCATATCTCTCTGCAGAATCAGACAGAATGTAAGGACAGTGTAACATTTGAAAATATTCTAGATTTTGGTCTAGGCCCAGATTGAATTGAATAAAATAATGGTGGAAACATTCAACTTGATGTTTTGGAATGGAAAAAATTTTTGAGATATCACATTATTTTCCTTTGACACAACAGCATAAAATCCAGTAGGATTTTATAAATTGCAAACCACTAAAGATGTTTAATCTAGTTAGATAAGAGAAATTACCAAAATGTTTTTATTACTCAGAAATTGAATATTATCATTTGCTTTTAAATAAATAGTTTTTAATTTAGTCATATTAATACTTTGTTGATAATTACAATTTCTTAGTAAGTACAAACGTTTGGAAAACTTACTACACCAAAAATAGTCTGGCCACAGTGGCACCTGCCTATAATCCTAGCACTTTGAGATACTGAGGTGGAAGAATTGCTTGAAGTCAGAAGTTTGAGACCAGCCTGAGCAATATAGTGAGACCTGGTCTCTTCAAAATAAACAGAAAAAGAATACAGAATAATAATAATAAATACTTTGCATTTAAACAGCAACAACAAAATAAGAGATGCCCCAGTAAACAACAAATACTTGCATTTTGCTTTAATCAGTTAGAGTTAAGTAGGAAGAACAAAAAACTTATTTTATATACTTTATAGAGTACTGAGATTCTTTGATAATTGTGCCAGGAAAAAGCATATGTACTCAACTTGTATTATCTATCTATAAAATTTCAGGTCATCCTAGCTGACTTATGAAATTTTATATTTAAAATGTTATTAATATTACTGCTTAATATTTCCATGCATGAAAGGAAGAAGTGATTTTTTTGCACATGTATTTATGTATGCATTTAGTGATGACAGTACAAAATGTGCCCTTGAATGTACTTTCAAATAACCTAAAGTCCGCCTTTTCAGCAAAGATAGAGGTACCTAGCATCTGCCTCTAAATTCAGTGTACATGCCATCGTGCACTCTGGCCATGTCATTCCAAACCAGCAGGCTCCAAGGGAGAGCAGAAAAAAACGGGCACAGTGTGGATAGCTGAGATCCAGTGGCATCTGTGATATGCATTGTCTCTCTTGGCTGAATTCTCTCCTCACACCAAAAGGCTATTAGTAAAATCTGGCTACCAGTGACTGTATCCAGGCACAAAAAATACAAGACTATTCATCAAGAATTCTTGTAAGCATAAAATATTTAACTCATGGAAACAAAACATATAAATAAGATATGAGATGACTGATAGCCATCGACAGGTAAAACCTATTAATATTAGTAACTACATGCTTTTGCTCAAATAAATCTACTTTTAATAATCATGTACATGTAATTTCAATAGTTCAGCTTAATATATACTTTAGTCAATATGAAAGATAGAGTTCTGAACCAACAACCCATTTTTTCTCGGATTTAGTTTTTATTTATCTTCCTTTTTTAGTATATAAAATATATACATTTTAACATTTATATAATGCCATCCATAAAATACCAGTTTTATCTTCACTCCTGGGCATGAATACTCCTTGACTCATTTAAGGATATGAATTATACAAGCCACGGACTCTTCTTTCCCTATTACATGGGATGCTGCCTTGCCTTTTGTATTTGCAATCTGTATGCTGAATAAATTCGTGTGTTTCCTTCCCTTGAAGAGGCTACATATTTCATACATATGTGGCAGTTGTAGGTACATATGTCTGCTGTAGGTACAACTCACATTCATTGCAAGTAATTACATAGAAAGGGTTATAGTGAGCAAAGTGAGTTGATAAAAATGATAATGCAAGACTCTATATTTATTCATTTGCAATGATTTCCACATCAACTTCACTCAGTTTATAAATCTAAACATTAGTTCTCTTGCTGTCAGCACTTCAAACTCCACCTGGGATCAGTCAGCCAAGCTGTGCTTTCTGCCTCCTAGAATCATCATGCAAAATAAAGATTCTGCATTTGGAATGTAGCTGACAGGTTGGTTGATGATGCACCAGACAACAAGGAATGCACTTTTCCTCCTCAGCTGTATAAGCTCTTCTGTTTCACAGGCTTATTTCTTTAGTAAGGAAAGCAGATGTGACTTAAGGAGCAGGGACAAGGAGGTGGAGGAAAAGCACCATCATTTCATAAGCACATTTATAATTGCAGCACATTTTTTAGACTGTCATAAAATATTAACATTTCTTGGTGAGCCATAGCTAATTAGCTCTGATATTTTTATTCCTGAAAGAAAAAAAATGAACGCAAATTTTAAAAAATTTATTTTGAAGATGTGGGGTACAATTCAGGGTTGCAAGGTTTTTTATATTTAAATAAGGAATTTAGTACTAAATAAATTAGAGATTATTTGTCAAATAATCAATTGGTCCATTTTATAATTTTTTTGAAAACGCCATTTAAAAAAAATTATTCTAGCCTCTTTTCTGTAGCACTAACTGTGGTGAAATTTATCAAGCTGTTTACCTTAAACACACTAGTCATGTGTTATTCGTCTTTAGGGTCTATAATGTTAAATTCACCAAATTCTTTTCTATTTGAGACTTTGACGACCATTTAGTCATACATTTTTTTCTATGGAATATGTATGCTTCACACAAAGTGTTACCATTACAATTTGGCATTTATTTTTCACTAATCAGACCTAATATCTTAAAAAAAAAAAAAAAGACTTCCGAAGTAAACAAATACTCAGAATTAGGTTGCTGGATGCTTCCATGTCAAGAAGCAGACTTTGTTAGCAGAAATCCAACCTACTGTGGATTTACTGGATACCTGTAATTGTTGTTAGAAAAAGAACAAATTAGTAAGATTACATACACAATAGCTAGAAAATCACTGTACTAAAATTTTAGGTATTTTTGCATGTAGACTTTAGCAAACATATGAATGAAAGTGTTTTGGTAAAGGAACTATCCTACTTGTGTATTTAAAGGTGACTTTTGAATCATTCTGCTGTTTCTTCATCTCCTCTTCTCTCAAATACACAATTCAATTTATTTACATTAGACAGCAAATCAAATAAGGTACCAAATAAAAGTCTGAGCAGATGAAGAGAGTTGAAAGTAATCCTGCTATTGAAAGTGGGAAAACAGGACATTTCTGTAACACATAATTGATTTCCTTTAGTTTGTACTTATTAATAAAATATAAAATCATCCTGGATTCTTCATGTCATTTTTTAACTTAGTAAATTTATCATTAAATTAACATTTGCCTATATAATCTTAACCTATTGAGAATATTTTAATTAAATGTTATTAAATCTTGAAAACATCTATCCCACTCAAAAAAGACATCTTCATTTTAAAGTGGAATGAAAGACATCTGTTCATGTGTGTTATAGGGTGTATTGCTCTCGTACTGACCATTTCATTAAACTGTTAAGCTAATAGAGTAAATTTAAAGAATCTAAAACAAAGATGATGCTTGGATGCAGAGTCAGTGAGCTGTGCACTGGGGGGGGGCTCATTGGCTGTGAGTTGTCTGGGGTTATCCTTACCCTTGGTTTCTTATGCCATTGGGTTCTTATGGTAGCACCTGGGGCAGACACTTTCTCATTCTTTCTGTATTTTCTTTTGAACAGGAACAATCAGAGATACACTTGTGATGCAGCTAACAAATGCACACTGACAAAATCCATAAACTGATCTTTTCTTGGAACCATAGTATTAATGAAAGTAAACAAAACAAAAACAAATCCTGACTGCTTTGGTAAAAAAAAAAATTAGGGATTAGTGGCGGATGGGGCGACTTGCAATGAAGTTGATACTCAATAAATACCAATGAATGTTGAATGAGTGGAGGAATAATACTTAACTACCAATAACTTAAGCAACTTTTATGAATGGCCCTATTAAATGATAGATATCTCATTCTTAAAGGGGTTAACTGGGCACTTATTCCACACAAAGCTATATATAATATCTACTCTATGTGATGTTAAAATGGATAAAGTATAATATAAAATGTGTTAATAACAGAATTAGCATATGTGCATAATTAATAGTGTAAAGTAGAATGAAAATGCTATAAAAGAGATCCAGATAAAATGAGTATAAAGATAATCGTCAGTTATCCTCTGTTGATCAAGGTATCCCGAAGAATAACTATCAACATGCCTTCTTAATAAAGGCTACTACTTTTTTTACTAACACCCTGGGGTGCATTTCAGATGACCAGCACTTTGCTTCTATTACTTCAAATTCACACAAAAATCCAACAAGGAAAGCACTGCTGTTCCCATTTTATACATGAGGAAATGGACTCTTAGAGAGGTTAAGCTAATCAGCTCCAGATCCAGGATTTGTAGCTGTATCTGTGTCTCCATTGTCTCATACTGTTACAGGAGACAAACCTACTGACTTCTTGCCTCTGCCTTTCCCCTCTTTTTACAGCTGTGGCCCCTTCACCTGACTCTTAAATGCCCTCTCCAACCCCACCCAATCCTTCTCTCTAGAAAGGGGAAATTTAAGAAACTCTATCTGAAACTCAGCTCCAAGTTACCTCCACTGCTTGTCTGGGAGAAGCATCGAGATCTGGGCTTCTTCCTGGTCCCTAAAACCCACATGATAATTTTCACCCTTTTGGTCCTACTGCTCAAGTTTCTGCCTGTAGTGTAGTGATACAGTCCTGGTAGGACTGGGGTCCTGGCTTGGCCGGGTCATCCCTTCCTCTAGAGTGAAATTATTCCCCTGAACTCCAACCAGGAGTCTGAGACACTATCCTGGTCTTACCTGCTTTTATCTCTTGGTGCTACTGATTCCAACAAGGAATATGAGGCTTTTGGTGATGGGGCGGGCATCTGTGCAACTCTCCAACCTCACCCTCATTAATCCATACCTAAGTCATTTTGAACTACTTGAAAACTTCTAAATTTGACCTTTTACATTTTCACAAAGAATTTGGCCTAAACTGCTCCCTCTACTTGGATACTTTTTTTCGTTCTTTCCCTGTTTTCTGGGTCTTAGACATCACCTCCTCCAGGAATTGTCCTATGTTTCCCCAAGACATTTGGATTTACTTCTTAGTCTCCTAAAGCAACCTGAGGCCATCATCATTGTATCTCCAGAAACTAAGCTGGTGCCTGGCACGCTGTAGACACTTAAGTATTTTTTTTTCATTGATGTAAAACTACTTACAAGGCAATTTACAAGGACCATAAAAATTAAACAAGCAGTACTTGGATGACACTGATCTCCAGTTCCTTGTTCCTTGTTACAGTGATTTCCCCCTTGGTGCAATATTTTAATATACTAGCTCTCATGAATCTTTTAAGCAACTATGAGGATTTTAGATCCAGTACATGAAAATTCTAAGACTCTTCTTCTGGGAGAATTATTTCAACTCATAGTTATTGCAAGGACTTGCAGGGGCATTATTACAATTTGCAGATGAAGAAACTGGGACCTAGACAGGTCTCAGATACTGCTTGTAATGAGCCTCAGACAATGGAAGATTTGAAATTATGGTCAGATCATGATTCTGCTGAGGTTGAATGTCAACATTTGGGACATGTTACTAATTAAGATTATTCTGTGAGTCTTAGGAATAAAAAGCATCTCTTCTAAAGAATTTTTAAAGTTATTTTAGTAGATAGATTCCTGTGGGATGGTGGGTAGATAAAACTGGCTTCCACATGAGAATAATAAAAATCACTAAATTACATTATTGTATATTCTGGAAGGTAGTAGATTTATAGTACCACTGTCCACAGGTCACCTGCCACCACTCCAAATTCACAATGTGAGCTATTGGTTTGCCATGTCACAGAGCAATGCCATTCTGAGAATGCAGAGGATCTTTGTTTGGAAATGGTGATGATACATCCAGAAAACGTAATGAGTATCTCATGTGAAATGATGCCATTACAAAGGCCTAGAACATTCTGTCTGAAATGTAGCAAGAGTTTTCTGGCCACATTCTGAAATAATTAGGAACATGCTGTCCTTTTATACTTTGTGGAAATCTTTCTACTGTGTAATTACCATTCTTTGAACAAAATTGTCACTCTTACTGTGGAAAGGAAGAATTTCTCTGTGACTTGTTGAATTTGTGTTTTTTAAGGTTAAATTTGCATGTACAGAATGCAAACGATTCCTGACTGTGTTTTTGGAAAAAAACAAAAGACGAGAAAGGTCAGACTTTCTGGTACATGCAGACTGGCACTAGCATTTATTCCATATTCACTCAAGGTTTTAGAAATCTAGATAATGCCAGGCACTGTGCTAGTCATTGAAGATACTAGAGATGATTCCAGAGAGCAGTGAACAAAGCATCATGGCTGTTTCCAAAGGACTTTAGAGCTCTGGAGGTGGGGCATGGAGGGAATTGGTTGCCATTAACCAGGGTGAGTTTTCCTTTCCACCCAGTCTTCCTTTCTGGATTCAGAAGGCAAAAATGGCCCTTTCAGAACAACGCAAGGAACAAAACTCTTTCTTTCACCTAGCTCTCTGATTTTCTTCTTAAATAAACTGATAACTCTCAGCTGGAATCAGCAGCTTCCTGACCATTGGGGAGGGAAGATGAATGAATTATCACCCTGCCAGGGAAACCTGGGCCCGTGTGGATACTTACCACTCTGCTTGTACTCCCCGTGAGCACCCCGGGCTTGTATAAATTCATGTATATAGCAAAGAGACATTTTATTCTTGGATGAACTTGGAAGAGGTGAATTAGCCTCCACGTTTTATACATTTGAATTATTTTTTAGTCCTCTTTAAACTAGGAAGGGAAATACATTTCATCCCATGCAAATACATATTCAACCTTTTTTATTTAATTGAGTTCATGAGTCAGTCTCCTATTCTATTTTTATTTACTTATTTGGTAGTTTTGAGGAAATTTCTCCATTTTACTAACCACCTTAAAATCCTTCTTCAGATTAAGATCAACATCTGAGGCTAGAATTTAAACCCCAGAAAAGGTAGTGAGTAAAGAATCTTTAATTTATGAAACTGAACAAGTTGACTTATCCAAACATCTCTAGGGCTTTAATGGGGGATATCTATAATTCTCTGAATTGTATTCCTTTCACAGTGATATTTTGTAATTCCATTCTATTACCCTTGCTTAACATTAATGAGATAAAAAGATCACATTATGGCGATTGATGTTCTTCAAATTGAATGCACGTTTTCATGTACAAAGCTGTCTGCTAATTTAAAAAACATAGCATGTAACATAGAATCATGACCATGGTCATCACTCAGCTGGGACCAGATAGCATTTTTTATCTATTCATTGGATTTAACAAGGCATGAGATGGAAGCAGAATACAAAGTGTGGATAGATTATCCTGTATCCCTCCTTTTGGCCAATTCTTGGCAATCTCAGCAAGGAAACTGAGGCTTCATGTTTCCATGGAAATAAACCTCAAGGTCAAAGGGGCATATGGAAGGTCAGACAATGACAAAGGAACATCTGAGAGGCCATCTGGATGAGTGACCTGACATAATTAGTCATTAATCCCACTCTGGGGAACAATAGAGCTGGCAGAGAGTGTGTTTGGGCTTTGATCGTGGTCTGGGTGATCTCATGGGGAAGAGGGAAGAAAGCCCCACTTCGTAACTAAGCAGATTACCCCGGCATGCTGTTAACTAAAGACGGGGTGGCCGAAAAGGCCAGTGAGATATGCATTTTACATATTAGACTACATTTCCCTTTACGTACCACAGGCTCCTCTAGGGCCATGTGGCTTTCGGATTAGCTTCTGGGCAGCATTTTTTACAGTTTACAATGGAAAGAGAGCAAGAGTCCCAAAATACGTTGCTTAAAATTCTCAGGCAACAGATGGGAAGATTGCTGGAGAGCCAACGGCATTAGGCAGCTTGGTTTACAGGTGTCAATATTTACTGAGCAAAGTTTGCCGGGGTGCCTTTTGGGAAAAAGCAGAGAGAAT
This sequence comes from Cephalopachus bancanus, assembly GCA_027257055.1. Classification (NCBI taxonomy): domain Eukaryota; kingdom Metazoa; phylum Chordata; class Mammalia; order Primates; family Tarsiidae; genus Cephalopachus; species Cephalopachus bancanus. The sequence goes on along the minus strand of JAPVLO010000005.1, from coordinate 10,944,213 downwards.
AGTTAATCAGTAAAACAATAGCAATCAGTCCGTTGTCTGTTTTTAGCTGAATGGTTAGAATTATATGTCGTCTCAAATGGTAAGAAGTACTCATCGGCATCTGTCTTTCTTTTTCATGTTTATTAGTCTCAGCTGACTTTGATCAGCTACCCCTCACATATAGCTAGAATCCTTCCACATGAGGGGCTGGTGATGTTTTTGGGACTGATTCTGAGCATTTTTTGTAGGATGTGAACATGCTAGCAGTCTTTATAAATGCATGTATCTCAGCAACTGCTGAAATCACCCTCTGCCCCCAGAGATAACTGATTATACTCGCTGTGCAAAGAATGGTGGCCAGATGAGGTAGTAAATATATTAGACCAAAGTCTCTTTATTAGAACAGCTTTCTGAATAATGAAATTTAAAAGTCATTGTGAGCTTTTAAATTTTGAAACTGGACTGTGATTAGTCATTTGGGTGCTATATTGCAGCAAACGACACGTGAGCCAGTAGAAAGAGCACTGGGCTGAGAGTCTGAAGATGGGAAATGTTCGCAATGTATTAACCATGCAATCATTTTGTGAGCATTTCTTTATCTGTAAAATGATGACTTGTACTACATTAGTACAATAGAAACTATATTTTCTCTTGTAATGCCAACAATGATAGATTGGTAGTGGCTGCCTAGACATCCACTGACCATTCCAAAAGACTCAGAGGGATATCTAGGCTTAGAGGAAAACAGCAATTAGTAATGTCTGCCTTGGTGTGGGAATAGAAGTGACAGCAAGAGAGCTAAATATGTATATCACCAGATTTGATTTTTTTACTATATCATTTTTTGTTCTAATTTAAAGAAATATGGGGGGATAATTTACATAAATACCTTTAAAACTCTTTAATTGTGGCACACAGTATTATTATTAATAGTAGTAGTAGCAGTAACATAGGACTCCTGCATTAGGTAGGGTCTGGAAATTATAGTGCATGCAAAAATCAGATTAGCTTGGTTGCCAATATTTAATTATAGTTCCTCAAGTAGAATGTGGACATCCAAGTCATAGGGACAACTAATAAAATTTAAATGAAAAATCAATGTTGAATATAATAAATGACAGAAAATATCTCTTAAATAGCACCATAGGCAATTGCTACTTGGTCTAACTTCTCTACATTAAAAGGTGAATTTTGAAAGTATGTCTCAAAAGCTTTATACATTTTAATGGATTTTGAGTTGACGAATGACTCGTAGTGACTACTCAGAGTGGCTAGAAATAGATAATACAGATAAGTGTCCATGAAGTTTTAAGTCCTAATGACACACACAGCTTTCTAGATTTCTCTCTAGATTTTTTTCACTGAGGATAAAATGAAGCTGATTATACTGAATTTTGTCCTTCCTCCTTATCTCTTCAATCTGCTTCTCTGCTGTGACATGTTAATTCACAGGAGTGACTTACTCAAGCATTCTCACCAATGTAAAAGATTTTTAAATTTCCCTTCTATGGTAAGAAGTATCTTAAATCAGCATAAAATGTAACTTGAGTTATCATAATAACCTGAGTAACTTAAGGTACTATAATAGCATCTTTTATTTATAGAATGTCTACATGTGAGAATTTTACATGTGGAGTTCCAAGTGTTTTGAAAATGTTAGTAATTAATTTACACTATTCTTATGAGTCCCTTAATCACACACCTTTGAGTTCATGACTTCTAGGAAACAAAGAATTTGTCAAACACTTGCATCTGGGGAAATGCTGAATTTTGCTTCTTTGGCTTTTACCTCCTGGTATATAGCTGCTTCAGCTCATTGCTAGAGAAGTTTGTGAGTAGGCATCAATGTGGTTAGCACTCTTCATACCCAGTGGGCATAATTTTTGAACACCCCTCCCCCTATGCAATAAAACTATTTTCAGAATAATTATGAAACAAATATTACCTAATGACCACAAAAAACACAGACAATAAAGAAAATTTTTTCTCAAAATTTGATTCCTTATTTTATGAAGTGACTAATAGAATATTTCACAATTTTTATGAGCCAATCAAGAAAGGACTGTAAAGTTTGCTATTTTACTATTCATGGTTTAAGACTAATACTCACTCTTTGCAAGTATTTTTGTGTCTATTTAACCTCATTTATACTTTCTTTTTTTTTTTTTGGAGTTGGATTCTCACTCTGTTGCCCAGGCTGGAGTGCAGTGGCACACCCATGACCACCCCACTGTTGACCTGCTGGTCTCCGGTGATCCTTCTGCCTCAGCCTTCCATGTAGCCAGAACTACAGGTGCATGCTACCACGCCTGGCTAATTATTTATTTATTAATTGTAGAGATGAGGTCTTGCCAAGTTGTCCAGGTTGGCCTCAAACCTGTGGGCTCGGGCAGTCCTTTTACCTCGGCCTCCCAAAGTGCTGGGATTATAGTCTGAGTCACTGAGCTTGGCCTATACTGTCACAACACAACAAAAACAAAATCAGAAAGGAAAAAACTGTTATGGCCATCACTGTCTATTTCATATTACTGTTTAAATGAAATACTTTGTAGCATCTTAGGGGTAGCACAAAGAAACTATAGAAGCTTGATGGATTCTAAACTGTTCTGAAATTATTTCCTTAAGAAATATGTGTAACTGAGTCTGTGTGTGCTATAGGACAGTCATAAAACTGGGAACTCTCTATATTACATTCCACATCAAAAACAGTGTTTACTAAGAAATGAGTAATACAAATATAATCATTTGAAGCATTCACATATGTTGTTAGAACTCAAACAGCAACCACAATAATTGCTTGGAACTTATACAATAGATTTGGGAAAAAGAAGTGTTTATCATTGATACTGGTAAGAATTGTTCACTCGTGGTAATAATGAAAAGGGACTAATTTGGGGCCAGATTTTTTATTTTAATTTTTTTAGATTACATGAACATATTGTGTAGTGGTAGGGATTGGGTCTCAGGTGGCCCATTCCCCAGATAGTGAACATTGTGCTCCATGGGTAGTTTCTGAATCCTAGCATTCCTCCCGTCTCCTCTGATGAGTGTCCCCAGTGTCTATTATTTTCATACTTGTGACTATTTAGCTCCCACATATGAGTGAGAACATGTGGTGTTTGGTTTTCTGTTTCTGAGTTAGTTTACTTATGACAATGGTCTCCAACTCCATCCATGTTGCTACAAAGGACATGATTTTATTCTTTTTTTTTTCCTGGTGGTGTAGTTTTCCATGGTGTATATATACCACATTTTCATTATCCACTGATCAGTAGATGGGCATTTAGGTTGATCCCACATCTTTGTAATTGTGAATTGTGCTGCGATGAATATACCGGTGCAGGTGTCTGTTAAATAATGACCTCTGTTCCTTGGATTAGATACCTAGTAGGGGATTAGATACCTTGGGATTGCTGGATCAAATGGTATAGCTACTTTTAGTTCTTTGAGAACTCTCCATACTGCTTTCCATAGAGGTGGTACTAATTTACACTCCCACTAACAGTGGACAAGTGTTTCCTTTTCTCTACATTCATGCCAACATGTAATTTTTTTTTTTCATTTTTAAAATAATGGCCATTCTGACTGGTATAAGGTTTCAACTTGAATATCCCTGATGATGAGTGAGGTTGAACATTTTTTCATATGTTTGTTGGCCATCTGTATGTCTTTTAAGAAATGTCTGCTCCTGTCATTTGCCTCCTTTTTAGTGGGGTTATTTGCTTTTTTCTTGCTAATTTGTTTGGTGGATTAAAGACTTAAATGTCAGACCCCAAATCATAAAAATCTTAGAAGAAAACCTAGGAAAACCTCTTATGGACATCTGCGTAGGCAAATAATTTATGACTAAAACCCCCAAAGCAAATGCAGCTAAAACAAAAATAAATAAGTGGAACTTAATTAAACTAAAAAACTTCTGCACAGCAAAAGAAATAATCAGCAGAGCAAATAGGCAGCCTACAGAATGGGAGAAGATATTTGCAAACTCTGCATCTGACAAAGGATTAATATCCAGCTTTTTAATTAAAAAAATATCTATAATGTAGCCTCTTCTTGCCTGTATGCAAGACTAACTGTGCCTCTTTCCATCCTTGGTACTCCAATGAGTGTGGGAAGGGGACTGCCTGACTCTGTCGCGGGGCAGGTTTATCCCACCACTCTCTTACACAAGATTGACACATCCTGAGGGTTCTCGACCCAATCTGAGAAGATTATGGGGATTTTAATATGATGAGATGCAAATTGTTTCTCAAATTATAGGGACACAATTTTTCTCAATATCTCACATCTTCTATTAAATTTTGTCCAATAGGACTCATGCGATTAAAGGGAAACCAACAACTCATTTATGCATCATTTCCACAGTCATAACTTTGTCTCTTTCCTAGGGTTGAACAGCACAGGGTCTCTTAACTACTTCATAAGACTGCTTCACAAGGCCATCCTCCCTTCAGTTCTTAATTTTTGAAAGTACTGTTAACTTATTTTCTATCACTCCATAGGACTCTACCATTTGATACTTATAATTTATGATAATTTCTTAGTACATCATCAAACAGATTCAAACGTCTCACTCCACTTTTCAGAGAAGACCTCCCAGATCCCCAAGTAGAATTAATTTTTTCCTTCACTGAGACCCCAGACACTTTGCTCAAACTTTTACTCTAGGCTTTATTATAAGTACTATAATTATTTCTTTATATAAACTTTGAATTTTCTCCCAAGAATATGAACTCTAGAATAGTAAAAATATTTTTTCTCTCTAGCATCTTGTACAGCTTGCCACATGATCAATACTCAATAAATTATTGTGAAAATAATGAATAATGAATAATTGAATGACGATTTCAACTGGTGTTCTCTAAGACTGACTGCAATCTTCTAGTCACATAGATTTTGTTCCATATATTCCCATTTTTTTCCTCAAAAAAATCAATACTTGACTTTTATGTGCTTTATTTATATATAACTAGTACCTTTATCTTGTATACCCAGGCTATGATTTATATTCCATTATGTAAATGTTCTGTGGATTTACTTGCAGTGGGTCAAAATTGTTGAGACCCTGATAATCGGGTCTTCGGTGTCAGAGATGTGGTACAGCACCCAGCATAGTACTAACTAATACAATCGTTTTATGCTTTTGAAACCAAATAATACCAACCGCTGGCTCAAGTAAAAACCAAACAGAGGTAGATGGACCAGAACACAAACATCAAATTTTGGGCTAATGTAGCTAAGAAAGCATATACTTTCTTATATGTTTTTCAGGCATGAGGCATTAGAATGGAAATATCTTTGTTTTTTAACTGCACCCAACCATGTATACCATATTTTTACAAGTTAATATTCTTTGTTGATAGGCCTAGTTTATTTCATTAAGTCTTTGGATTGTTCTGGTAATACATTTCAGGAGTAAGTTATAAGCTCTATATTTCTTCATGATATATTTGAGTGATTATCATCATCTGAACAATTTCATGCAAGAAGCAGCCATGGACACAGTACTTAATTCAATCCTAGGGAGTATAGCAATCATATAAGACATGATCTTCCCATGAAGTCAATAATCTTTTTGAGAATATGAGGCACATATAGGGAATGATTTGAAAACGCAATGCAGGAAAGTATAGTAGTATTAAATAATTTAATATAGGTATTTTGTACTACCTTGCACCAGGGAGAAATTGTGATACAATTTTCCATGGGTCTCTTGAGTTTCTGCATGTCTTGCAAGCAGAGACACTGAATGCTTTTTTTGGAATTTTTTTTTCCCTGGAAGTTTGTGTAGTGAACATTCTTGGAAGATAAAGATAGTGTCTTCCTCTGGGGCTAAGGACAGGCATGTTTACACTCATTAGAAAAGATTCAGGTTTCCAAAGTTCAGGATTTCTCTCATGTAACACAATCTACTGCACATATAGGCATGCATTTCTTTCACCCTGTGGGACTTGGGGACAGGAGATCTAATGGAACAAACAAATGCTCACAACTCTTGCTGTGTTTAGTGATAAAGTCTCATATTTCTGATCCTAAAGTTTCATGTCTTTTGCCAGCATTTATAACATGGTGTCAAGCCAATTTGTTAGTTTGTGTGTCAAGTGGACCCTGAACTGATGCTTTGACCAATTCTCCCAGAAATGGATGACTCTTCTTCTAGAAGAAATGAATGATTTCTTCTATAAATCTCCTTTATGGGATTTCTTACATCTCATTTCTTTTTTTTTTTTTTTTTTAAAGCAGGATTTATTGAGAGGATAGAAAAGCTCCCACAGTGGGAGGGGACCCGCGGGGGTTGCCCAGCATAGTTTTTTGTTTGTTTGTTTGAGTTGGAGTCTCACTCTTGTCGCCCAGGCTGGAGTGCAGTAGGACACTCATGGCCACCGCAGCCTCAACCTGCAGGGCTCAAGCGATCCTTCCAAGTAGCTGGAACGACACACGCACACCCCCATGTTTAGTACGCCGGCTAGGTTTTGTGATTTATTGTAGAGATGAGGTCTCACCGAGTTGCCCAGGTTGGTCTTGAACCCCTGGGCTCAGGCAATCCTCTCATCTCGGCCTCCCAAAGTGCTTGGTTACAAGCTGAGCCACCGCGCCTGGCTTTTACATCTCATTTGTATGCCCATTTCCGCTTTTCATCGTGTCTACCATATAGCTAGCTGTTGAGGAGGTGACAACAGAGGGGGAAGCACAAATCAAACTGTTTTGTTTGTTACTGCCTAGCACTTTTCATGAAAAGTTTGCTTGTGAGAAGAATCAGAATGAGCTTGGGGGAAAAGCTGATGGATCTAAACCGGTGGGTCTGTTCCCGTCACCCAGTTTTTCAAAATCAGCTTCAGGTCCAGTTTCCTTACTTTCTGATGCAGCTCCCCCATTAGGCCTCTACTTTGAGTTTGCTCCTCTGTCTCCTCCAAGGTCTAGATCACTCAGGAAATATCACTGAATGGCAGTCAGCCAGTCATTAGTAATCAGGCACTCAGGATACCAAAAAGCTTCCAAAAATTACAAGATAAAAATGTGTAAGAATTAGTTGTTCACATTCTGGGGAAGACTGAGATTGACTTTCAAACACTAGAAACAATACATAAGATTATTTGTTGAAAGTACACTTAAATCAAAAAATTGGCGGGGTTCTGGCTGCTCGGAGGGCTGAAGCGGAAGCCTGAGCCCAGCGGGTCGACCCTGGGGTGGCCATGGGCATGTCATGGCACTCCAGCCTGGGCAAGGGAGTGGGGCTGCGACCACAAAGGAAAAAAAAAGCTGAAGCTGGGCGGGGTGGCTCATCCCAGCGCTTTGGGAGGCCGAGGCGAGAGGACTGACTGAGCCCAGGGGTTCGTGACCAGCCTGGGCAACTTGGTGAAACCTCAGCTCTATGATTAAAAAATAATAATTAAAAAAACATTGCCGGGGGTGGTAGCGCACGCCTGTAGTTCCAGCTACTTGGAAGGCTGAGGTGGACGGATCGCTGGAGCCCAGCAGGTCGACGCTGGCACGGCGGTGAGCATGCCACTGCATTACAGCCTGGGCGACAGAGTGCGACTCCCAACTCATAAAAAGAAAAAAGAAAATACGCTTAAAACCATGGACTAATCAAGCAACTAGGAAGCAGCCTCTACTGGCAAAGTGAGAGTGTACAGCCTAGTGGTACTAGAATGTCTCTTCCCCACCCCCAATCCCAGCACACCCTTTGCCCCATCTGCTAGATTTTTTTTTCATAGCATCTACCACTTTCTAAAATATCATTTACTTATTTATTGTGTGGTTTGACTCCTTCCAATGGAATCTAAGCTCCATGAGGGCAGGGAGTAGGGGATTTTTGTCTGCCTTGTTCTTTGCTGTAGGCGCTCAGAAACAGTTGCTGAAAAATTGCAAATATGGAGCCAAAGAATGTGAGAAGCCAAATGCTGCAGATTACAGGCACTATCAGTGTTTCCTCCAGTTAGACAAACATTCCTGCTTCTTGGGAGAAAGAAGAGTCAAGGGAAGATAAGAGGGATGATTGAAGGAATGTTATAGAGTTGGGAATGTACTGTCAGGACCCAGAGTTCGGTATCTGTGACCTCTGTTTTTCAGTTCTTGCTCTCTGAAGCAGGGCTTCTGGAAAAATCTTGTGAACCCAGGAGTTTAAACTTGAGACTTTTGCTTCAGTTCTACTTAGGCCCCATTCTTTAATCCTAACCACCAATGTCCCTTCTGCCAGACTCCACTGCATTTCCAAGCCACACCATAGCAAAGAGGCACCAGGAAGCTAACACGGCATGGGCTCAGTTTTAAAGGGGAAGCTGTCTTAGGATATGAGTGTGTGTGACTCTCTGTTGAAGTTGTGTTTTTTGTGCCCCGTGACTAATTTCTTTTAAAGGACTCTTCTTTTTTTGCTTTCTGGTGTGACCAGTGATGACTTCTTGTTTTTCTCTCATCAAACATGTTTAATATTTCACTAAAACCTGATTCTATCTCTTTAGCATATCTTGCATAAGAGTCTCTAAGATTTGTTCCTTCTTCTGGCCAGATCTGGGACCACACACTGCATAATACATCCAGAAGGTGTGTGTGTGTGTGTGTGTGTGTGTGTGTGTGTGTGTGTGTGTGTGTGTGAGAGTGTGTTTCGGGCCCTGAAAACTTTTGATAATTGAGAAAATTCACAAAAAGCTGTACATTTCCCGTTTCTTCATAAAATCAGAGTTGGCAATTTACCACAAACAATAACCAGCTGAAGATCTGTCATTGCTATCATGCAGGGTGGGCACATACCTGTCCCACCCCTCTGTCTCAGCTTGTGTTGATCATCTAGTTTATTGTCTATACCAAGAGGCAATGGAGAAAGAGTGAGGCAAGGATGTGATAACCTTCCCATTCACCCTGCTACTATCTACTCACTTTAAAAGACCTAGTTCAAGAATCTTCTCCAAATGGCATTGCCCTTTTCTCCCCCAAGCAGAATATATTTATTTATTCTCAAGCATTTGCCTTGGATCTACTAGGTGCCAGTCAATGGGGACTCAGCAGTGAAGAATCCAGGAGAGAGAATAAAACTAGAAATACCAACTTGGGAGCCATTAGCTTCAATGGTATTTGAGTCACAGGATGGGAACTGTCACCAAGAGATAGAGGAAAAAAGGGAGAAGGGTTTATGTCATCACTGTTTGCTACCATGCCTTTCTCATGGCATTTTCATAATGTGTGACAATTGTTTATTTTTTATAGTCATCTAAAATTGTTTATTTCAAAATCACTCATAATATGGGAAAGTGACCGAATAGTACAATGAACATACCCTTCACAAAGATGGATGGATTGTTAATCCTTTGTCACATATACTTTCTTTCTCCCACTGTCTCCTCTTTCTCTCTGTCTCTACTATTTAATAATTACTTGCAAACATTACTATATTTCCCTCCTAGATACTTCAGTGGACATCTCTAATAATGAGAACATTTTCCTTCACAGCCACATTCAGAAAATTTAAATATTGACACAATACTATTATCTAATATGCTTGTTCCTATTTAGATATTCTTCCATTGCTCAATAATTTCTTTGAAATTGTCTTTGGATCCAGGATCCAATCAACAGTCCCTTGTATTTGGTTGTGACATCTCTGTAACCTTCTTAATCTAGAATAGTTTCATATAGACTTTTGGAAAGAGGGCTAGTGGGAGTGGGTAGAGGGAGAAGATTTATGTTTTGACATTTTTTAAAGAATCCTGGGAAGTTGTTTTCAGAGTGTGCTTCCATTTGAATTTGTCTGACTTGAATGTTTCTTTATTATTAATTTAGGTGAAACATCTTTGCCAATAATATACATAGATAATTTTGTATACTCTATTGCATCACATCAAAGGTACATGGTGTCAGTTTTTTTCCTGCTACTGTTGATGTTAAATTTGGTAATTTAGTAAGGTAGTGCCTCTCAACTCAATTTCTCCATACACTGCTCCTAATAAGCTTTCATTTAATAATTCTAGCATCCAATGATGATTCCTAACTGAATTCCTTCTACTTTTTTTTTTTTAGTCAGAATCTTAGTCTCTGTTGCCCAGGCTGGAGCACAGTGGCATGCTCACAGCTACTACAACCTTGACCTGCTGGGTTCAGGCTATCCTTCCACCTCAGCCTTCCAAATAGCTGGGACTACAGGCGTGTGCCACCACACCTGGCTAATTATTTGATTTATTGTAGAAATGATGTCTCGCCATGTTGTCCATGCTGGTCTCAAACTCCTGGGCTTAGGCAATCCGCTTGCCTTGACCTCCCAAAGTGCTGGAATTACAAGCTTGAGCCACTGTGCCCAGCCTCCTTGTACATTTATTAGTTGACGTTAAAAAGAAATAAAGAAAGCTTTTCCTTCTCTTCCTCTCTAAAAAGAAAGCAAAACAAAGATCTTTTAAATTATCAATTTGTACTCATAAAGTTTTTAATATTTAATGTGTTATAGACTATTCCGATCACTCTTTACTTTGATGTTCAGTAGTAATTATTTATTTACTATCTTCCCATTAGACTGTGAACCTCTTGAATATGTGTCATAGAACCATCCACATCTTTTCAGCTTTTTCCCTTGCCTGACACACATATGGAACACCATACATATTTATCAATTAATTAAATGGATGTAACTAAGATATTGTCTATTAAGTTTGTTTATATTTTTACCAATTAAAGCAGCGAGATACTATTATTTATCAATCTAATAAATATTAAAATATGCTAACAATATTTTTTATATTAACATTTTTTGAGTTCTGAAAAGACATAAAACACTACTAGAGGATAATTTGGTAACATGTATTTAAAATCTTTAAAACATACGTTTCCTTTGACTCAAAAATTTCACTTCTAGTGATATAAGGGATGCTATTTTGAGACCATCAAACTAATGTGTTTTATCAAAACCCCCTTTTAAGAGTTGTTTGGCAGCTGCCCCACCCAAAGGATCAGAGGAAATTCTTTGCCATGTTGAAGCGAAGTTGGGAGCTTCCAAGAACAAGGGAATCATTGCTTAACTTTTAGCTTCAAAACCAACGTTGTTAAATCTATCATGAGTTAATAGCCTAAACACAAATACTTTTGCTTTCCAAAAGCCAGTCTTTAATAATAAAGAGGAAACACTGCGCATTTCAGTGAGTCAGAGCTTGAAGGCCCTAACCACAGAATAGATGATAAAGCAGAAAAAAATCTAGAATATTATGAAAGACTTTCCTGGGACTGAACAGGAGGATCTAGAGAGAAAGGGAGAGAAGGCAAGGAGTCAAAGGCCAATCTCCTTGTTTCTACCCTTCTGGGTTGAACAACACAGAAGGGGCGCATTTTTAAATGGAAAGACAAAAGCATATGCTCTGCTTTCCATTTGCTACCATTTCAGAAGAATTGCAAAATTTTCTGTGCCAACAGAAGAGTAGGAATGGCAACATGCCTCCATTAATTCAGAGAGGGGTCAGGCATCCATAGGCTGAGTGTGGCTGGTAAAGATTGTCATAGGTCCAGGGAAGAATTCTGGGGCACAACTGAGAATTCAAAGTCTTTCTCTGAAGGCCTTTTATTCTTAAAGTAGTCAAAATGATAGCAGGTGAACAGGCAGACCAAAGGCGTATTCAGAAGTGAGCATCAGTGCGTTGAGAATGGAGCATTGTCAAGCTCCCAGACCTATTACTGGGATTTGTCCATGCCAGAAAACAGATTGAGAATTTTATCATCTGCATCCTTAGTAAGTGGGGATGTGTGACTTCAGGCTGGTGCCCAGAGACCAGAAGAATGGTCTCTATGGGCCATAGAGCTATCAGAAAACACAAGCTACCCCTGCACCTGCACCCAGACATTGTCTTATGAAAAAGGGAAAGTTTGCTGTTTGTTGAAAGGCTATAGAGTAAAGAAAAAAATTGAACTACAGACATTTATAGTAGCATCTTAAAAAGTATATATAATGTACATACACACACATTCATAATAGTTACTGTAGGATGATGGAAATACAGGTTATCTGAATTTATTTCGTTAACTTTATTTGTGTCTTCTAATTTTCTACACTGAATAGGAATTTGTCATGTAATAGTTTTTGAAAATAGTATTTTTAGGCTTCTAGTCAGTTGCAAACACTTTCAGCATAAACTGTAAAAAATTTGGTGTTAAAACTTCTCTTTATACATATTATTTTAAAAACATAGGACATTTAGTGTTAAGTTTCACATTTGTCCCTTACCAAAAACACATTCAACTATTAGATTCTAAATGTGAAGTCATTAAACATTTGGCAGCTATATTTTTTGTATCTGAAAAAGATTCAATTGGCTTGTCTCTTTTATGTTCCTGTATTTGTTTCTTTGCCCAGATTCACTTAGCGGGCCAAACTATAAGATGCTTTTCCCATTGGCAAATTGGCCACAAGAAGATCATTACATTTTAAGGCTAGTTGGGGCCATCTACTCTGAAATCACATACTTAGTGAAATAAATATTTTCTATTTTGTCTCATACAGTTTTTTAAAACAATTATTCTGTTTTTACTACATATCTGGGAAATTTTAAATTTGTCAAGAATTTCTTAATCTTTTTTTTTTTTTCGTTTTGAGCTGGAGTATCACTCTGTGGCCCAGGCTAGCATGCAGTGACATACTGATGGCCACCGCAGCCTCGACCTTTTGTGCTCAGGTGATCCTTCTACCTCAGACTTCCAAGTAGCTGGAACTGTAGGCACGTGCCAGCATGCCTAGCTAATTTTCTAATTTATTGTAGAGATGAGGTCTTGCCAAGTTGCCCAGGCTGGTCTCAAACCTGTAAGTTCAGGCATTCCTCTTACCTCAGTCTCCCAAAGTGGTGGGATTATAGGCGTGAGCCACTGCACCCAGTCCGAATTTCTTAATTCTTATTGCTAACAGTGTAAGAACACTTCAAGAAGTTCTGAAGTTGTTTGGTGTTGAGGCTGTCATAGCAGCTGTCTGCATTTAAAGTTAAGTTTTTGTTCCATGTCCTACTCATCCAATCATAAATAAGTAGATGAGATGAGATTGGCTAGTAATTCAGACTTGGGCCAAAACTTAGAGAAATATCAATATAGCTCTAGAATGGGTATGCTGCCTCCTTTTGGGGTGTTGTGCACCATTTCAGAGTGTTCAATACTGAAGTATTTTCTCATGGCATCAAAAGATTTTTTGCTTTTGTTGCTTTGTTTTTTGTATGTTTGCTTGTTTGTCTTTTATTTTTTTGTTGAAGTAGATGTGCCTTTAAGTTTTGTTTATTCCTGACAATAAAATATCTTTTTGCTTCAAGGAAACAAAGCTTATAAAAATCCTACAAGACATTTTGGACATCAAATGGCTCTTATAAATGATTTAATTAATTATAAGTCAATCAGGAACATGTGGATTATATTTCTCTTCCTAAATACCCACTGGTTTAATATTGTTGGAAAGCTCTGAGGGTGCCTCAGAATATTTGTTTTTACTTATTGACTTTCCTAACAGTAATAAAGTCATGGAGAAAATAATAATTCAAAATTTAGGTCCCTTTTGTCAATTATCTTAGACTGTTGAAAGAATAGATTGTGTAGGTATTCATACACGGGCATAAGTAGCAATTAATGGAACACAATTTGCCTAATGATGTGCTTTATTTTAAAATGTCTTTTTGTTAGAGTAATCAAAACTGATTTATTCATTTGTGGAGATAGTTTAACCTAGGGCTTTCTTGGTTAGAGTACATCATGCTATTACACATGCTGTTTTCAGTGATATTGATATACAGTGTTTAAACAAATGAAAATGTACACTGCATGTGATATGTTTTATAGAAATACTTTCTTGTACCAATTCATAGACTAATTCATAGACTAACCTTATTCTTGAAAAAATTAAATTATATTATCCTTTTGGCCTAGCAATGTATTGAAAAAGGATATAATTTTATTTTTACTTTTTCTTACTTTTTAGAAAATAGGAACATCAGGTGATCTGTTCCTAAAACTTCTGTTATACATTTTCTAAAAAATTGTTAAGGAGTAAAAATTGCTAAAGGTAGAGAATTGCAGGTGTGGCATTAGCCCAGCCCATGCATTGTCATGTAAGCCTATTAGCATCTCTTTTCAGATGGTCATATAAGCATGTTGATTTTAGTCTGGTGTGGACCCAGCTCTTTGACCTTGTTTTACACATACCTCTGCCTCACTATTCTCCAGCCACATTAACCTACCTTCTGTTTCTCAAAGGCACACAGCAAATGTGCTGTCATGCGTCCTTCTCAGGTCTCAGTATCTGTGGGCCTGAAAGATGTCTTCCCTATCCACCTATTCAAAGACCCTAAAAATCTACTCCCTGATTGTCTTCCTTCTGTATTTAGTTTTATTTTCCACATTGCATCCATTATTATTTAAATTAGTTTAATGTATTTGTTTCCTACCTGCCTCTCATCATTAGACAATACAATTCAGAGGAGGGGCTATGTCTGCCTTATTCAATGATGTGAGAAAGGGCTAGCTAGGTTCCAAATCAGTGTTGTATAATGCACAGTGAATGAATCAATGATCCTCTGCTATAATCCTTGCAGAAAACTGTATGCATTTTCTAGGGAGATAGGTTGCAGTAATAAATGGAAAAAAATGACTCAAATAAAAAGGGCCTTAAGCCTGTACTGGAGACTGAGAGCCCTCAAGGTGTCTCCTTCTTCTCCTGCGGTCAAGAGAATTTTTACCTCTGGTTGGAGAAAGTTCTTGTCCCCACCGAAGCATAGTGCCCAATGGAGCGGAAGGGTATCTAGGACCATTTCTGCAGAGTTGAACTAACAACAGAGGCAAAAGGGCTACCTGAGCACAAAAGAGATGGTAACTAAGAAAGCCACCTTGTAAGTTCCTGGGGCTTCTACAAGGAGAGTAGATAATGGATGATTCTCATGATGGAATCTCCTCACAAGAAAGGGAAAACCAGGGGGACATCTGGTGCTCTAGTGATTTCTCTTGTGGGACTTACAAGTACAAAAGTGGTTACAATTTTGAAAACTCATTTTTATTGTTACACTACTTCTGTTATATTCCCCCCAGTTGATGCATTCTAACAAACTTAATTGCGTTTAATTAAAAAAAAAAAAAAGAACTGCCCTCACTCTGCTTCTAAGCACAAATAGCCCTTAAGTGGCATAGCTACACTCTTCTCTGTTTGAATAAGTACCCTGTTTTGTTCTGATATAGTCTCATTACTCTCATCATTTTACAACATTTCAAAAACAATATGACTGTTTTTATGAGTGTGACCTCCTCCTTTTGTGTCCCTAAAAAAATTAAAACTGGGCAGCAAAAATAATATTGCTTGCACTTCTAAATTTGACAAAATTTATTTTTTGAACTTATAATTAGATTTTCAGTCTATGAATTATGAAGTTTTCTTTTGTTCTCACTAATTTTTGCTTGAAGGAATAAATGCATTTATATAAAATGATTCAAGTTTTAAAATTTAGGAATAATTAAGTTAATAATAAACTAATAAAGTTCTTGTCCCTCAATTAATGAGCAGAGTAATGATGAATGTGTTTTTCTTTTCTTTTTGTTTTTTGGATTTTTGGTTTTTTGGTTTATAGATGAAATAGTTTACAGATAATGACAATAAGTAAAAGATAAGACCTCTCATTTCCTCATTCAGTTCAATTTAATACAAATCAACAAGTATTAAACAGACATGATTTAGACAAATTAAGATTTGGATATTTGAGAGCTTGTCTGTGAAAATAAGTGTGCTGACTTTGATGACCACAGAACATGATTTGGTGACTGAAGATGACCTTATTTGATGGGTAGAAGGTTTTAGTTCAGCATCAGATCAAGGGAAGAATGAAATTTCAGAATAATGGCAAGTGATAAAAATCAAGATGCCATCCTGAATAACCCAAATGTTCACTTCTCTTTGGTTTAAGGTGCACTAATAGGTAGCATTACATGAAGCAGAAAGTGTGACAAAATTGGAAAATTGGGAAATTGTTCCAAGTGTGTTATTTTTTGATTTGTTGAGCCATGTAAATGAAAACAAAGAATTGTGAGAGTCAGTAGTGGGGGTGGAGGAGTGGTGGTCATGGAAGGAATCATTTTAAGAGGAAGATCCCAAATGTGCCTTGATTGGGGGAATAGCTAGTATCTGAGCCAACTTCCTTTCCCTGGCCTCCTGCCTTCCTCATTCCATATTCTCTTCATTTCCAGAATGCTAGAGGAGACAGCACAGGCAGCAGCAGCTCCAGTAGGTCATAAGCCTGGCACTGCCAGAATCCAGTAGAGTCGCAGCTGCAAATTCTCCTTCAGCCTGGGGTGTCCCTGGCATTAAATTGGTAGCTTTTGTAGGCTCAATGAAGCAAGTAATCAATGACACAATCAGCACAGAGGGAAGACAGTCTTCTTCAGGCCACCTCTGTAGATCTGCAAGCCACAATATGCATTCTTGAACAACAGCATAACCATATGTATAGACACTGTCTAATTCCGAGATGTGTTCATGACTTCAGCTATGACTTTAAACCTATTAGGGTATTAAATTGTTTTGCATTGACATTGATGGTTTCAAAGTTGATTTTTGAGCTCCAGACAATGACTTGCTTGTTTCAAATAATGTGTCCTATCCTATCTCTCCAGAAAGGCTTGGGAGAGTTTGCCACAATGAAATTCAAATTAGTCACAAATTTCCTATGGAGTTTATATGAAGATACTAGTGGGGAAACATTGCTATGGATTGAGTAGCAAAAATAATATTGTTTAGACTTCAAATTTTTATATACATAATTCTTGAACTTATAATTAAAGGTCTAATAATCAGAATAGTACCAAAAGTTACATGTGAATTGTTAAGGTAAGTCTATTTTTAGTATATGAAAATTTCATTGTTATCTTTTATGAGAGAGGGATATATGTTGGCAATGAGAAATATTCCTTTTGCATTCAGTTTTAGACTTTCTTTGATATATTAACTTTCTTCTGCATTTTTAAGGAAAATAATAGGAACCTGAAGGCATTGCAACAAAAACAGAGGAAAGATAAAAAATAATGGAAAAAAATAACTTTCTAGATGATGATGAAATTTGTTGTTCTGAAAAGAATTAAAAAACCATGTCTATATTCAAATGTCTGCATTTCTGTAAAGGTCAGTATAAATAAAAGAGACTTTAAATGCTAAGGAAGTTTGCTCAAGTAACAAGTAGCACACAGGGCTCCAGAGGCCTCTCTGCTCCATAAGTAGGGTGAAAGATTGGCTCAGGCCCAGTGTCCTCGCTAAAGTCTTTTTGATTCTAGCAGGGCTCAATCACTCAGAGTCACCTATGGCATTTATAAGCACTGACTTCACTGCTTTCTATCCTCCTATCATGGTCTAGCTTTTCTTTATCCTTACCCTGGCATTGACTGAAACACTCAATTCTGTTTTCTTGTTTACACATACACATGAATACATAGATTCACACACACACATATACACACTAGCCACCAATGAAACACTCTTTTGGAAGCAGCAGACCTTATTAAAAGTTTTGGGAGCCAGGCTCGGTGGCTCAGCCTGTAATCCCACGCCTTTGGGAGGCTGAGGTGAGTGGATTGCCTTAGCCCGCGGGTTCGAGACCTGCCTGGGCAGAGAGACCTCATCTCTACAATAAACCAAAAAATCAGCTGGGCATGGTAGCACATGCCTGTAATTCTGGCTACTTGGAAGGCTGAGGCGGAAGGATCACCGGAGCCCAGCAGGTCGAGGCTGCGGTGGCCGGGAGCGGCCACTGCACTCCAGTCTGGGCGACAGAGTGAGACTCCAACTCAAAAAAAAAAAAAAAAGTTTTGGGAAAAAGAGAGTGGTTTATATAAGAGAAACTCAAGCCACTTAAGCTTGACTATTAGATGTCATAAACCCTTTGCCATGCATTCCAATTCACTCAACTCTCCCTTGTTTATAGTCTTCTGTTTTCTCTCCCCCACCCTATTTATTTGTCTTTTCATCTCTCCAAATTGCAAATGTGTAACACTTTAATCCCATTTATTGGTTGTGTCCTGCCAACCCTTACTGTTACAATTTCACTTTTCAACCCAGTTTATAAATTATTTTCCTAAACAAAGACAGTTACTTTCTTCACAGGAATTCTAACACCAGCTATTATTTTGTTCACTCTACTACAGTTAGAAATAAGATGAACATATTTATATATTAAAATGATTAAATATAAAACAGACAATCAAACGAATAATGTACATACCAGTTTCAGCAGAACCCTAAAGATAGAAGTGCATTCGTTCATTCATTCATCCATTCTTTCAAGAATATTTATGTGCTAGGTTATTCTAAAAACTAAAAAGCAAAGGAAGTCCTTGTCATGGAGTTCACCTTTTAGTGGAAGGAGACAAGCAAAAAGCATATAAATAAATTAACTTATAGAATCTGTTAGGTGGTGACATGTGCTGCAAAGAAAAATAGAGATGAAGGCTAAAGAGTAATAAGGGTATAAGTATGATATTTTTACACAGAGTTCAGCACAGCCTTAAAGGAAGTGAAGCTCTGAGCCATGCCAATATGTGAGGAAAGGTTGTGGAAAATGGAAATAATAAATACAAAAACCCAGAAGGATAAAATTGTCATTTACTGCAGCAGTAGCAGGTTTGAGGGAGAAAGTAAAGAGTTCAGGTTTGAACAAGTTCAGTTTCAGAAGGTTGGAGCACCAAAGAGAAGAGATTAAGTGGGAAGTGGGCAACTGCATACTCAAGCCACTTAAGCTTGACTCAGGGAATTCCTGCAACCTCCAGAGTTCAGGAGAGAGGTTGGCGCTGGATATATGAACTTTGGAATCATCATCATATAGGTCACCATACAGATGTCTAAAACCATGGGATTGGATATGATCACATCACAGTGTGGTTCCAAGGACTGAGTGCACAAGAGACTCAGAAGATGTGGCTAGTATTGAACTAATCACACATCATCCCACTAAATGATACAGAGAGGTAGACTCTGAGAAATCTTTCAGATTTAACTCTTTGAATTGCCCTATTTTGCAGGAGAAAAAATTTATGACTGAAAGTCTGGGAAAATTCTCTTAAAGCAGATACAGAGCTACTGATTGCTGCAAGCTTCATTTTTTAGGTCACCTGGAAACATAAAGGGTGATTGGAGACTATGAGGATAGAGTATCGTCAGTAGGTTGGCAAGAGGGGAAGATGGGATAGGAAGTAACTGGAGGAAGCTACTGGACAGAGAGAGGCTGTTCTTAGGGTAAGACATGAGGTGTTTAAGTGCCAAGGGAAGGATCCATTTGAGAGGGCCAGGTTGAACTTAGGAGAAAGGTATAATTGGTAATGCATGGTTTCTAAGGAATGAGAAGGGACCAAATCTACAGCAGAGAATCTGGTTCCAGGAGGAAAACAGCTCTTCTACTGTTAGATACAAATTGCAGAATAATATTCCATTGGATAGATATTCATCATTTCTCTATCGCTAAATGAAAATGAATCTTTCTCCCTTCTCTCTCTCTCACTCTCCCTCTCTCTGTCTCCCACCTTAATTTCTTTCGCTACTATAGGTAATTCTTGTATGAATATCAGTGCTTACAAGTAGAAAATGAACATTTACCACTCTGCTTAATCCCATTCCTTAGACATTGAAAATATTTGGGTTTATGCCAATATCACATTGCAGTTTTAAATTTATTTTGTTTGACATGCTGTTATTTTGGACTTTGTTATGATAGTATTCTAAGTTTTTTTTTTTTTTTTTGAGTTGGAGTCTCACTCTGTCACCCAGACTGGAGTGCAGTGGCCGCTCCTGGCCACCGCAGCCTCGACCTGCTGGGCTCCGGCGATCCTTCCACCTCAGCCTTCCAAGTAGCCGGAATTACAGGCGTGCGCTACCACACCCAGCTGATTTTTGATTTATTGTAGAGATGAGGTCTCGCCAAGTTGCCCAGGCGGGTCTCGAACCCACGGGCTCAGGCAATCCACTCACCCCGGCCCCCCAAAGCGCGGGATTACAGGCTGAGCCACCGAGCCCGGCCTCTAAGTTCTAACTAATTAATGCCTAGCTCTAGTACAACATTTATTATATATATTACATACTGTCCTGTACTAAGTTACTTGTCTATCTCCTCCACTAAGAACTGAGTTCCTATTACCCTCTTAGAAATACTGTTCTTTTCACAAGATGGCGCCGAAGGCCAAGAAGGAAGCTCCTGGCACACATCCTGCTCCTGACCCTCCTAAGGCCGAAGCCAAAGCAAAGGCATTGAAGACCAAGAAAGCAGTGCCGAAAGGCATCCTCAGCCACACAAAAAAAGATCTGCACGTCACCCACTTTCTGGAGGCCCAAGACTTTGCATCTCCAGAGGCAAACCAAATGTCCTCGGAAAAGCAATCCCAGGAGAAACAAGCTTGACCACTATGCCATCATCAAGTTTCCCCTGACCACTGAGTCTGCGATGAAGAAAATAGAAGACAACAACACACTCATGTTCATCGTGGATGTTAAAGCCAACAAGCACCAAATAAAACAGGCTGTGAAGAAGCTCTATGACACTGATGTTGCCAAGGTCAATACCCTGATTAGGCCTGATGGAGAGAAGAAAGCATATGTTCGACTGGTTTCTGATTATGATGCTTTGGATGTTGCCAACAAAATTGGGATCATTTAAACAGAGTCCAGCTGGCTAATTCTAAATATATATCTTTTCACCATTAAAAAAGAAATATTTTTCTTAGATAACTATTAAGAGTTATAGAAAATTAGGATTAATGGGCTGGGCTCAGTGGCTCAACTTGTAATCCCAGCACTTTGGGAGGCCAAGGCGAGTGGATTGCCTGAGCCCAGGCAACTTGGTGAGGCCTCATCTCTACAATAAATAAAAAATTAGCTGGGTATAGTAGTGTGTGCCTGTAGTTCCAGCTACTTGGAAGGCTGAGGGGGAAGGATCCCTGGAGCCCAGCCCACTGGGGTGGCTGTGAGCCTGCCACTGCACTCCAGCCTAGGCAACAGAGTGACACTCCAACTCAAAAAAAAAGAGAGAGAGAGAGAGAGAAAAGAAAAGAAAAGGAAAAAGAAAATTAAGATTAATGAAATGGTGAAATGTGACATGAAACGGTTGACTGGTTAGTCCTTAACAGGCTTTGAATTGTAGCACTGTTATGAAAATTAAATGCAAAAAATAAGTGGCATCAACATTCTGAAACATTTTAATTACTATCAATGCAAAGTTGTAGGTTTTTTTAAAAAGCTTTAATTGTACATTCTTGATTTTTTAAGATGATTTTCAATTCATTTGAATATTTTAGAGTCCTTTCTGAGCCAGGTATTGTCCTCAGTGCTGGGCACACAGAAATGGATGGTCCCTGCTCTCAAAGAGTCAGACACAAAAACTTGACAAATAGACAAAGAAGATAATAGAAAAATAATATACTGTGATAAGTGCTACTGTAGAGATGGGCACAAAATTAATTAGAATAAATGAACCAGGCGTGGTAGTGCGCGCCTGTAGTTCCTGCTACTTGGAAGGCTGAGGCGGAAGGATCGCCAGAGCCCAGCAGTTCGAGGCTGCAGTGGCTGGGAGCGGCCACTGCACTCCAGTCTGGGTGACAGAGTGAGACTCCAACTCAAAAAAAAAAAATTAATTAGAATATATTCACTAGAATATTCCCATAGTAAAGGCCAAAATACTGTAGTTTAAACAAAGAAGTTTATTCTCTTACTCAACTACCTGAGCATCACCAGCCAGGGGCTGCTGACATCACTGCTTTGACATTTGAGTGATGAGGGCTCCTTGTGTCCTACTGCTTTGCCAGCCTCATCTGCAGCTTTTGTTTCTGTGGCCTGGGGAGGCGTTCAGCTTCCTCTACCATGACTGTAGTTCAGTGAGTGAAAGGGGAAATTGGGAAGGGGAGGACTAGAGTCTTGCCTTAAATGACCTGAAAATGGTACATAGTACTTGTGATCACATGCCACTCATGAGAACATTGCTACACAGCCACGCCAGAGACACTAAGTGATGGATCCTTCAGCGGAGTGGTGAGGTGCTGGCTCAGGAGGGTGCCACTGAAGGAGGAATGAGCCTCTACCATCCTGGGCAAAAGAAAGGATCCAAGAAGATTTAACTATGAATTTATTTTAAGAGTGGGACTTTGGATTTAAATAGTATTTCACTAATGACAAGTGATTTTTCAAACAGAATTTGATACGATACTCACCACAGCCCTGTTATGTAACTATTCTATATTATGTGAGAAATAGAGACTCGGGTTTAAATGATTCTCAAGGTCATGTGTCTAATAAGTGGTCCTGAAAGAAAATCCATGTTTTCTGACTTTTCTTTTTTTAAAAATTTTTTATTTTAAAGATGTGAGGTACAATGTCCATTTTCTGACTTTTCGAATCCAATGCTCTTATAAGGAACACAGCACAACTTGAATAGTATAAAAATAAATTGGTACTTAAACAGAATTATACCTTATTTCAAAGAAATTTTCTACTTGCAGATGCTTAATTGCTCCAATATAACAGTCTGTAAGAGTAAGTGGAATGATGCTAGTAGACATAGAAATTAAGTGCTGGTTTTCATGAGTTTAGTTCATGCTGAGATAACATCCAGGCCTTTCCAAATGTTTTACCTTGGGAGGGGGGAGAAAGAAACCAGGGACCCTGAGGTACTGATGAAGAGTCAAGGCCTCCTTGCCCTGACTGACTGTTTCTATTCAGTGTGAGTCACTTCATTTGCAAAAGTGACTCTGGCTGCCAACTGCTGCCCTTCAGGGTGACTGCGGCTAAGGGGACCAATGTGTTAGCTTTGCTTTCACACCTTTTGCAAGCAGAGACTCAGTGGCAGCTGCTAGCAGCAATATAACACTGGCTGTGACCGCCTTTCTGAAACTCTTCATCTCAGTAATATCTTGGGGGTCCTAAAAACTTTGCAGATAAGAGAGTTGTCCAGCAGCTGTTGTCTATGCTTTCACATACAAAGCAGGGTTTGGGCCCTCATTTCATACTGTACATCGGTGTGTGACTGGCTTCCTGTTATACTTAGCATGCTTTATGGATATTATTGCTTTCAAAATAAGAGAAACAATTTTACCCAGATTCACAGTAAAATTTTTTTGCAATAATCAAAGAGAATAAACCCCATTTCCCAGCCATCTTGTGAAGTGCATGCCTCAGTTTCTACTGGAAGAAGAAGCAATATTATCATTAGTCCTGGAACTCAAACTTGAAATCTCCACGTCTTTTTTTTCATCTTGTACTTAAGTTTTTACATTCTTAGCTCTTTGTGAGATGATATGTATTAGAGATATTTATTCAAATGAATAGACAAATTCATGAACATTGATTCAAAACAATAAAATGTGGTCAGTGCTGTTATCAATTTATGATGGAGAAGTGTTGGGGAAGATGACAAGGACAGGAAGAGAGAGAGAGAGAGAGAGAGAGAGAGAGAGAGAATGAATAACAGCCAGAATGTCTGCTTCCTCTGACACCTTGTAAACTTAAGAGAGAGCATACTTGCAGAGGGGACTTACATTTTACTCAGAATAATTTTTGCATTATGATAATAACGTCTGCCTCAAAACTCTTCTCTTCCTGCTTTTTGTTTTGTTTTTGAGAGGGATATGGCATTTTTTTCACAGGGAAAAGAAACAGCCACCAATATATGGGTAACTCCCATACCCAATACAACGAACTTTCAGGAAAACTACATGAACATTCCTTAATTTTTACTCTATCCAAGGGATGTGATGGGAAGGGAGATAATTCCAGTCGGGGATAGGCACAGGTCTCCTGTCAAAAAAGCCTGAAATCAAACAAAAGCTCTCCATTTGCTGCGCCACGCTCCTTATTTCTGTGTGGGTATGTTTTTCCTCCCCTTCACTTTGGTGTCACACCCTAGGGACTGCTGCGGTCATTATCACCATCATCATCATTATGGGACATGCTAGACTTCACAGATCTCTTGATCTTTATACCTTGTCCCCAAGGGAGGATATGGCTTTCCTCCTTTTCTGTCACTGGCCAGCTCTCCTCCCCACGTAATAAATAAGGTCATGAGGCTGGTCAGCAGCTGCTCTCTCACTATTTGTCACATCTAGTTGGGCTCTTTCTTCTGCCCCATTTGCCTTGAGACCTTCACTCACCCCTTACTTCCTTTCTCAGCTTAATTCTCTGCTTCAGATCATCTTGGCTAATATTAATTTCCCCAAATCCTATATATATATGTATATATTCCTAGTGTGGAGCCTAGATAAAAAATAAGTAGTTTTTAAAAACTCGAATTTTCTGAAAATAGTAATAATAGAAATTTTTTTTTAATTGAAAAGTTTTTGGAACCACATTTTTTTTCATCATCTGTTTACTGGTGATTTTAAAAAATCAAACCACAAGGCCTAAATTTTTAAGGCAATTAACCAATTAATTATGTCTTGCATCCGAAAATGGGAATATCTAGTTTGATTGTCAGATGGCCGCATATAGATCAGCTGAGTGACCGCTTACAATAGGAAATTATAAAATTATTAATTCATGAATTTGTACTATTATTCAGATATAGAGCTCTGGAGAGTTCTCCTTAGTTAATAAAACTGTGATAGCTTATAGCCTTTTATACATTTATGTAAATGTACCTAATCATTATAATTGTAAAAGGAAACATTTTTCACTTTTTCCCTTAAGATAGGAATAGAGTGTTAATCGAAAAGGATATTTTACCTCTGTTATACCCTCACATCTTATTCACCTTTATATTAACCTTAAGTTTAGCTTACATGTTGGCTTCTCAGAAGTGTTTTTCACTGATTTACACACACACACACACACACACACACACACACACACACACACACACACACACTAAGAGAAAGAATAACTGCAAAATCCCCTGCTTGTAAAATAGTCCACAAGAGAATATGCTCCAGAATCTCTGTAGGGAAACGGATAGTCCGAAGAAGGCAGATACTTGACGTCCTCTGCAGCCTGTAACTCATACTCTCAGACACAGCCTTTTTGCTGCTGCTTTTTCTTGCCATTAGGAATCAGCTCGGACATCACATGCTCAGAGAGGCCTTCTCTCTGCAACCCATCTAAAGGAGTCCCTGGTTCCCCTGCCTTCAAATGTTCTTGGAATAATTCTGTTCCGTTTTCTTTGTGATTCCTATTTCTTTCTGATAGTATCTTGCTTATTGATCGATTACTTACTTGTAGACTATTTCCCTAACTACAATGAGAGCTCTACTTAATTATCACCACTGTGTCCTCAGTGCCAACTATGGCACCTGACTATGGTACCCCAAAGGTGCTCAGTGAAGAAGGATTGAATGAATATAAGGAGCATTCTAAGTTGCCATTGCTGTCAAATTCACAGAGAAAAAAAATACAGAGCTGGTACAAAATTGGGGCATCTCTCAGGCAAATGACACTGTCATATTCCTAACAAATCATGCTATTTTGTACCATAAGAACAAAAAATTTCAGTTTTTCTATCTGTAATCACTGCCTTTTTTTGTTGTTGTTGCAATTATTGCTTCTAAAGGAGAAATGGAAGGTTTTTTAAAATTGTTATGGCTGAAAAGACAGGGAGAGAAATTATTTAAAAAATAACATTAAATGGGAAAAAAAGAGAAAATGAATGAAAGGGGAGATGGTATTGTTGAAATTGTTAAAGAGTTAAAAGACGTACCTTTAGCCGGGCTTGGTGGCTCAGCCTGTAATCCGCGCTTTGGGAGGCTGAGGTGAGTGGATTGCCTGAGCCCACGGGTTCGAGACCCGCCTGGACAACTTGGCGAGACCTCATCTCTACAATAAATCAAAACTTAGCCAGGCGTGGAAGCACGCGCCTGTAGTTCCAGCTACTTGGAAGGCTGAGGCGGAAGGATCACCAGAGCCCAGCAAGTCGAGGCTGCAGTGGCCGGGAGTGGCCACTGCACTCCAGTCTGGGTGACAGAGTGAGACTCCAAAAAAAAAAAGACGTACCTTTAAGAAGACTTTAAAAATATTTAATTAACAAATAAAAATAAAAAACATGATTTAAAATGCATGTGCATTGTATAATGTTATGTAATGTTTATCAGCACAAAGTTAATTAACACATAATTACCATTGTGTGTGTGTATGTGTGTGGTATGACTTTTCTAATAAAGATAATTTTTATTCTTTGACCTGAGATAAGTGATTTTCAATGGAGGGGGATTTTATTTTGAAGCGTATTCTCACAGATCACTAATAGAACCCACACCCAGAAGGACTTTTTCTTTG
Source organism: Cephalopachus bancanus (assembly GCA_027257055.1). Taxonomy (NCBI): domain Eukaryota; kingdom Metazoa; phylum Chordata; class Mammalia; order Primates; family Tarsiidae; genus Cephalopachus; species Cephalopachus bancanus. The sequence goes on along the minus strand of JAPVLO010000005.1, from coordinate 10,918,025 downwards.
CCAGGTATGTACAACTCTTTGTACACTTTGTTTTTGTTTCTGTTTTTTGAGTTGGAGTCTCACTCTTGTTGCCCAGGCTTGAGTGCAGTGGTACACTCACGGACACTGCAGCCTTGACCTGCTGGGCTTAGGCGATCCTTCCACCTCCGCCTTCCAAGTAACTAGAACAACAGACACGGGGACAGGGCATTGGCAATGGGAAACAGAACAAGCATTGAGCTGCACTTGTTCCACATAGAACAGAAATAAGAGAAGCCTGGGCCCAATCCGAATGAGGTCTAGAAATCAGAGAAAGTAGGTGAGAGAATATACCTTGCTTTTAATTTGTCTATTCACAAGGTTTTGGTATCAAGTCTGTTGCTGAAACCAGGGGTAAATGACCCAGGGGATTGCATACAGAATGAGATAAAAGATCACATTTATTATGAGGGAATAGAAGAATTAGAGGTTCCCGGACTCAGAACCAAGGGGGGGGGAGAAGACTACAAGATTACTTTCAAATCAGCTTTATTATTTTTCTACCCATAGTTTATCAAACCTTCTCAGAGAAAATAGTTTTCTCTATTTCATTCAAGAAAATTAGGAGTAGATTTTTTTAAAAAGCCAAAATCTTTAAGTGAAAAATGGCTTGATATTTGACTATAAAATTCAAAATACTAGTTACATGATGGACAGATCTCTGACAGACTTGGTCTTCATGCTCCTGGAGTGTCCATTTTAAAGGATGGAGCACAGGAACTCAACAACTCACAAATTAATGCTCTTGATAGGCCCAAGAATTCGGGTCTCATAAACGTCTCTCTAGGAGTACTATTTTCACTGAGGAAAAAAAGATATTGGGGCAAGGTGGGGGAGGCATCTGTACTCATTCCTTTTTGCTTGTCTCGTTTGCTGGTGTATCAAATTGTAGGCTGGCTTCATTTAAATAAAGCAATTGGAAACATGGAGTATGCAGCTGAAATCTGAGGGCTGCCCAATAAATTATAGCATTTGGTTTTTGATTCTAAAAGATAATTAGTGAGGCTTGAATTTTTGTCTTTATAACTATCCTGCCTCAGAAGGTATATACCCATCAAAGGTCTCCTCACTTAACAAATCATGTGGAAGAGGCAAAACTATGGAGACAACTAAAAAATTAGTGGGCCGTTGTTTTGTTAAGCACTGACGAGGCCATCTTTCTCTAAGCTTTGGCCCCCTGCCCTACCTTGAGGAGATGAATGTTCTCTCTCTCTCTAATTTACTTTTTAAATAAAATATATATTCCAATTAAAAAAAAATTAGTGGTTGCCAGGAGTTGGCGGGTGGTGGGAAAGAATAAATAAGCAGAACCAAGAGAGGATTTAGAGCAGTGAAGCTTCTCTTTATGGTACTGTGATGATGGATACACGCCATTATACATGTGCCCAAATACACAAGATGAGCAACACCAGGTGTGAACCATAGACTTTGAGTGATTATGATGTGTCAATGTAGGTCCATCAATTGTTAACAAATGTATGACCCTGGTGGGGGATGTTGATAAAAGGGAAAGTATGTATATGGGGTGGGGCAGGATGTATATGGAAAATCTCTGTACCTTCCTCTTAATTTTGCTAAGAACCTAAAATTTCTCTAATAAAACACAGTTTTTACAGAAAATCTATTAAATATACATCTAATCTACACAGAATCTCTTTGTACTGTTTTGGCAACTCCTTGTGAGTATATGGATATTTCAAAATAAAAGTTAAAAAACTCTAAATAGCTTTCTTTTAAGACAAAGTCTCCATGAGAATAAATTTCTTTGGATTTCAAGTAGATACTTAAAAAACATCTGCAATTTTATTTTATTTTTTGTTCTTTTTAAAATTTTAATAGCAATCAATGTATTCATTTAAGTTAAGCATAATAAAGAAACCCTGCCCTAGGTACCTATGAAGAGATTCCTAAATCGGTTGGCAGTATTGGTGCACTAAGCTGTTGTGCTAGAACACAGCATACTAACTACCCTGTTTAGATGATGGATATAAGATAGCGATTTTCACTGCTTTATTTCTCCAACATGAAATTGCCACTTAGCCTTCATAAAGATTTTAATGAAAAAAATTAAGAACATAATCAAAGAGTCTGCAAACAAACCAGCAAACTAGTTGAATGTAATGGCCTACAGTAGGTCAACTACGTTAGCCTCACATAAGAAAGACAAATAAATAGAATTACTTCTAAACTCCCATGAGAAGCTGATTGAACAGGAAAAGGTAACCAAATTAGTCATCCACCCCCTTTAGCTTCTAAATTGGTCGCGATTTTAGTTCTTCAAACTCAACTTTCTGAAATAAAAGACCAAATTTTTAAAATGTGAAAATGGAAAGGAAACACTTAACAATTTTAGTTACTTCAATTAAAATTGGGAATGAAATAACATAGATTATGTAATTAGGCTTCAACCTGACCAACACAATAAGAGAGGTTTCTTTTTATAAGCTGGAAAAGGAAACAGAAAACTTTCAAGAAATTAATTATGTTTTACTTATTTTTGATGCAATAGTTTTTCTTCAGAATATGTCTGCTATAATTTTCTTTGTAAAGCTCGTTTTCTTTTTGGAGATCCTTGCACATCTTTTTTTTCAACAACTTGTCTTTAGTGCGGAACAATCAAAAGCAAACAGACAAAAACCTAGCATTTAAGTAAATACCTAGCTACAGATAAAACCTCATAAAAAATGATAAGTATACCAGACAACAAGATGTTTTAGTGGGATAAATGTTATGCAGATTTTAAAACATATGTGAATTTATCCATGGGCTAAAATAGAGTGGCAGGAAGCTCAATATTCCCACCAGGTAAATAATACATGTGAAGATGAATAATGCAAACAAATTCTAAATATGCATAAAACATAACCAACTAAATACATATTTACTTAAGAGGCCCCATAGAAATTTATACTAGATGATTCACTAATATTCATATAATATTAGTATGGGACATAATATTAGTATGAGACACATTAAAGGGCATTTGGTCACACATACCAAACATGCA